>OX122934.1:0-1216250 GCA_944738685.1 Synanthedon myopaeformis
ACCTAACCTAACCTAACCTAACCTAACCTAACCTAACCTAACCTAACCTAACCTAACCTAACCTAACCTAACCTAACCTAACCTAACCTAACCTAACCTAACCTAACCTAACCTAACCTAACCTAACCTAACCTAACCTAACCTAACCTAACCTAACCTAACCTAACCTAACCTAACCTAACCTAACCTAACCTAACCTAACCTAACCTAACCTAACCTAACCTAACCTAACCTAACCTAACCTAACCTAACCTAACCTAACCTAACCTAACCTAACCTAACCTAACCTAACCTAACCTAACCTAACCTAACCTAACCTAACCTAACCTAACCTAACCTAACCTAACCTAACCTAACCTAACCTAACCTAACCTAACCTAACCTAACCTAACCTAACCTAACCTAACCTAACCTAACCTAACCTAACCTAACCTAACCTAACCTAACCTAACCTAACCTAACCTAACCTAACCTAACCTAACCTAACCTAACCTAACCTAACCTAACCTAACCTAACCTAACCTAACCTAACCTAACCTAACCTAACCTAACCTAACCTAACCTAACCTAACCTAACCTAACCTAACCTAACCTAACCTAACCTAACCTAACCTAACCTAACCTAACCTAACCTAACCTAACCTAACCTAACCTAACCTAACCTAACCTAACCTAACCTAACCTAACCTAACCTAACCTAACCTAACCTAACCTAACCTAACCTAACCTAACCTAACCTAACCTAACCTAACCTAACCTAACCTAACCTAACCTAACCTAACCTAACCTAACCTAACCTAACCTAACCTAACCTAACCTAACCTAACCTAACCTAACCTAACCTAACCTAACCTAACCTAACCTAACCTAACCTAACCTAACCTAACCTAACCTAACCTAACCTAACCTAACCTAACCTAACCTAACCTAACCTAACCTAACCTAACCTAACCTAACCTAACCTAACCTAACCTAACCTAACCTAACCTAACCTAACCTAACCTAACCTAACCTAACCTAACCTAACCTAACCTAACCTAACCTAACCTAACCTAACCTAACCTAACCTAACCTAACCTAACCTAACCTAACCTAACCTAACCTAACCTAACCTAACCTAACCTAACCTAACCTAACCTAACCTAACCTAACCTAACCTAACCTAACCTAACCTAACCTAACCTAACCTAACCTAACCTAACCTAACCTAACCTAACCTAACCTAACCTAACCTAACCTAACCTAACCTAACCTAACCTAACCTAACCTAACCTAACCTAACCTAACCTAACCTAACCTAACCTAACCTAACCTAACCTAACCTAACCTAACCTAACCTAACCTAACCTAACCTAACCTAACCTAACCTAACCTAACCTAACCTAACCTAACCTAACCTAACCTAACCTAACCTAACCTAACCTAACCTAACCTAACCTAACCTAACCTAACCTAACCTAACCTAACCTAACCTAACCTAACCTAACCTAACCTAACCTAACCTAACCTAACCTAACCTAACCTAACCTAACCTAACCTAACCTAACCTAACCTAACCTAACCTAACCTAACCTAACCTAACCTAACCTAACCTAACCTAACCTAACCTAACCTAACCTAACCTAACCTAACCTAACCTAACCTAACCTAACCTAACCTAACCTAACCTAACCTAACCTAACCTAACCTAACCTAACCTAACCTAACCTAACCTAACCTAACCTAACCTAACCTAACCTAACCTAACCTAACCTAACCTAACCTAACCTAACCTAACCTAACCTAACCTAACCTAACCTAACCTAACCTAACCTAACCTAACCTAACCTAACCTAACCTAACCTAACCTAACCTAACCTAACCTAACCTAACCTAACCTAACCTAACCTAACCTAACCTAACCTAACCTAACCTAACCTAACCTAACCTAACCTAACCTAACCTAACCTAACCTAACCTAACCTAACCTAACCTAACCTAACCTAACCTAACCTAACCTAACCTAACCTAACCTAACCTAACCTAACCTAACCTAACCTAACCTAACCTAACCTAACCTAACCTAACCTAACCTAACCTAACCTAACCTAACCTAACCTAACCTAACCTAACCTAACCTAACCTAACCTAACCTAACCTAACCTAACCTAACCTAACCTAACCTAACCTAACCTAACCTAACCTAACCTAACCTAACCTAACCTAACCTAACCTAACCTAACCTAACCTAACCTAACCTAACCTAACCTAACCTAACCTAACCTAACCTAACCTAACCTAACCTAACCTAACCTAACCTAACCTAACCTAACCTAACCTAACCTAACCTAACCTAACCTAACCTAACCTAACCTAACCTAACCTAACCTAACCTAACCTAACCTAACCTAACCTAACCTAACCTAACCTAACCTAACCTAACCTAACCTAACCTAACCTAACCTAACCTAACCTAACCTAACCTAACCTAACCTAACCTAACCTAACCTAACCTAACCTAACCTAACCTAACCTAACCTAACCTAACCTAACCTAACCTAACCTAACCTAACCTAACCTAACCTAACCTAACCTAACCTAACCTAACCTAACCTAACCTAACCTAACCTAACCTAACCTAACCTAACCTAACCTAACCTAACCTAACCTAACCTAACCTAACCTAACCTAACCTAACCTAACCTAACCTAACCTAACCTAACCTAACCTAACCTAACCTAACCTAACCTAACCTAACCTAACCTAACCTAACCTAACCTAACCTAACCTAACCTAACCTAACCTAACCTAACCTTTGATGAAAACAAAACGTGAATTGTACCTAATTAGAATTAAAATGGTAACCAATTATGTTATTTATTGAGTGAATATGTTAGTTTTTCTAGGTATTTTTGATCTCATTTCCCTCGGTCTCGCGACAATGCTTTTTATTGCCTTCCTCCTGTTCGCTCAATGCTACTAAGGAATTTATATTAAGAGGACGTTCTGCTAAATGCTCTCGAACTTTCCCTTTCGGTATTCGTTTATTGCAGCTTTTTTTTTTTTTTTTTTTTTTTTTTTTTTTTTTTTTTTTTTTTTTTTTTTTTTTTTTTTTTTTTTGCCTTCTCGCTTTTGCCCTTTTTCTCTATGCTGTCATCTCTGTCGTTTTCTCTATGCTGTCATCTCTGTCATCTCTGAGAACCTTCGTTATTCTTTGATAGATGTGTACCGCCCCCGTCAAACTCCCCGCCGTATCCTCGAAGTGTCACGCGGGAGTTGAATCGACACAATATGTACACTCTTCGCGCGCCACTCTGCACGCTTGGAACGAAACACCGTGCGCATCGGTATTGGATCCTTAGCGCACCGCCTCCGCCAAACCGAGTAATAAATTATGAAGCAATGAAAGTAATTGTTTTTCAGCGACGACCGCGATACGTTCATGCGCGTCACTAATTAGATGACGAGACATTTGGCTACCTTAAGAGAATCATAGTTCCTCCCTCCGGTTATGCGTTCGCTTGAACTTCTTCAATTTAATTTTTCTATTTCGCTTCACATTCAGAGCACTGGACAGTACCTCAACAGCCGCGAGAACCATCGCAATGCTTTATTTAAATTAGACAATCGGATGACCCTTATTCTTGTCTCCTTGGCTGTGGTTTCGCTATACGATATAGGCTTTCGTACGCCGCGCAACAACAACAAATCTCTCCGTTCATTCATTCAGGTTTCGTAGGTTTACCCCTGATCAGTTTCACACTGTTGAAAGCTCTTCCTCAAAGTTTTCCTTGAGGTCAACGTAGGTCAAATATATCCTGCAGTAGACAACATGATCCACCATCCAGGGTAATTAAATACTTTTCTTTAAGACAAAAAAAAAAAAATCACCGCTCTACGATTGGAAGACTAGATGGTACGGATTTTCACCAATCTCTGAGTCTTAAAATATTTATTAACGTGATGCTGTAACGTCTCGATTATCACAACACGTTAATGATCTTTCCGCAGATTCCCCAACGGATACTTTGTTACGACTTTTACTTCCTGAATGATCAAGTTTGGGCAACTTCCCAACGACGCCGACGGCCGTCAAGCCACCGTGTGTCGGTCGGTCCGAAGACCTCACTAGAATCATTCAATCGGTAGTAGCGCCGATTGAATCAAAGCCGCCGGTCCCTCTAAGAAGGATTTGAATACACAGCGAATTGAATCACTGCGCATATTAGTCTCGTTCGTTACCGGATTTGAGAATGGCCATTTATTGTTAGAACTAGGGCAGTATCTAAACACCTTCGAATCTCTAAATTCCGTTCTTGATTGATGAAAACACCTTTGGCAAATGCTTTCGCTGTTGTTTGTCTTGCGACGATCCAAGAATTTCACCTTTAACGTCGCAATACGAATGCCCCCAGATACCCCTATTAACCATTACCTCGGAGTTCTGAAAACCAACAAAATAGATCATATTATTCCATGCACGAAATATTCAATGCAGCTGTTTGAGTCCGCTTTGAGCACTAATTAATTTAAAGTAAAATTGCCGGCCCAACTCGATAATCACTGAGCGCACCGTGATAGGTTTTACCGTCGCGGCGCATCGAAAATATGCTCTGCAAACGTGTCAGTATCACCGCAGATGCGATACACCGACAGCGCGCATCACAAATGCAACTACGAACTTTTTAACGGCAACAATTTTAGAATACGCTATTGGAGCTGGAATTACCGCGGTTGCTGGCACCAGACTTGTCCTCCAATTGTTTATCGTTGAAATATTTTGTGTACTCCCCATTCCGATTTCGAGGCCTTGTAAGTCCCGTATTATTTATTTTTCGTCACTGCCTCTCTCCGTGCCGGGAGTAATTTGCGGGCCTGCTGCCTTCCTTGGATGTGGGTATCAGTTTGTCAGACTCCCTCTCCGGAATCGAACCCTGATTCCCCGTTACCCGTGACAACCATGATAGTCTCAGAAACTACCATCGAAAGTTGTTACGGCAGACATTTGAAAAATGCGGTCGCAGGTGCTGGACCGTGTGATCGGCAAAAGTCCTAGATTCATCAAAATCAACGACTTCGAACTCTCGAGGCTCTCTATCGATTTTGATCTAATAAAGCGCTTATCCCAATCATTATTGGTAAGAGTTGCATGTATTAGCTCTAGAATTACCACAGTTAATCAAAGTAACCGAAGTAAGGTCTAAAAGATACCATAACTGATATATTAAGCCATTCGCGGTTTTGCCTTAATACGGCTTTGCACTGAGACATGCATGGCTTAATCTCAGAGATAAGCATATATGGGATCAACCAGGGAGCAATGTACTGAAAACGCGCTAACACAATTAGTTTACGCGTCACCCGCACAATCGCTCTCGGTATGAAACATTTGCAATGGAGAGTTGCTTTTCACATCACAGGGCCACAGATAAGATTGTAAAACCCAGATTTTGTAAAACGGTCTCTAATGCGGTATTTGTACGACAAACGAAACACACCCGGGGACAGAGAGTATCAAAAGAAACCTCTGCTAAATAGACACACCTCACAACGAGTGCGGAAATCTCCGACAAACTCAAAAGTTTTTATTTTGAGCGTTCGCGCTCTGTTATTAAAGTAACAGAAGTGCAAACATCAACCAGACAAGCGATACCATAGTGTTTTCGAAAGACGAAACATTATCTGCGTGGAGCTGCTGCGCACGCGCAGAAGCACACACGATAAAATTGAATTTAAGCGCCTTCGATTTCAGCTCTCGAAAACATATATACGATTGCAGCATACTGAGAATGTAACGTTTCAGTCCCACAAAATATCTATGGCATCACTGATGAATTATTAGCTCGCAGGTTTGCTCCGCCCCGCCAAAACGCGAACATCGACAATGACAGCTTCGCCCCGCCAAAACCGTTGTTCCTGTATTCAACACACACGTCTTTTCAAAACGCGAACATCGATAATAACACCTCCCGTCTGTAATGTATAACAGTATATTTTAACTTCGCCAACGACGATGTTCTGAGCCCTGAAACAAACTACACACGTATCGCCTTTAACGGGGAACAGATAAGTATGGTTTCTTTCAATGTAGGTTTTATCACTTGGAGGTGTAATGGTAATAAAATAAATCAGAAAGTTAAAAAAAAAAATGCGTTGTACTCTAATCTCTGAAACGGCTAAGCCGGTTTTTAATGCGGTTTTCACCGATGTTTATTGTAGCAAGCTTTGTATTTTTTTCCTTACAGAATTCAATAAAAAGTTAGTTTATTAATTAAAATACTATACTAGTATGTACCGTATACTAGGCGACCCAAGTCGCGAACACCTCTACTAAAGTGTAACTATATTACTTTTAAGTTACCTTTACATGATACTTTTATTTTAAACATTAAATTATATCTTTTATTTATTGAGAACTCTCTTTTATCTGCGTCTTCATCCGCGCCACTTGAATGTTAAAGCTTTCTTCTTAACCATTGAAAAATAAAAAATAAAACAATGCCTGACATTATATCAGCTATAACTTATTATATTAGCTTAACAAACAAATATTTACGGTTGTTTTATGTGATTTTACTTTATTAATTGCGTAGATCCTGAAACACGAAAACGTCGACAATGACAACTCAGCCCCTTTTTAAAACACGAAAATCATCAAAGGCGACTGAGCCTCGAAACAATCGACGCCGCACGAAGCCCCTTCGATCGGAAACAGATACTTTTGTCTTTTCGATAAAGTTCAATAAATTAAATTGTTCGTGCCTTGGATTCTGTCTTTGGAAAATGTGTTCCATACATTTTGTATGTTGATCAAAAATGTGTATAGAAATGTAGTTAACGCATTCCCCCAAAAGGCATCCCATTTTTGTATCCGGATCCGGATCCGGATCCCAAAACACGAAAACAGATAGTTTTGCTTATGCTTTTTGAACAAGTTCCATACATTTTGTACTATAGATGTTTATAAAATTTTTAAAGATATGTAAACACATTTCTCTGAAACGCATCCCACTTTTGTATCCGGATCCGGATCCCAAAACACCAAAACTTCGACTACAACTCAGCCCTTTTCAAAACGCGAACATAGTCAAAGACGACTGACCACTGTAAATACTTCGACGTTAGACGGCGCGTATTGTTAAAAATCTTGGAAACATATTTCTAAACCACCCAAAAATAATGTTATCAAATTTATGTCGCTATGAAGTTTTCACTTATGACGTGCTTACAAGTGACTATTAACATTTTTATTTTCAAATAAAAATATAATGAAATATAGAAGTTTCTTGCTGTTCATGTGATAAATAGTAGGTAATTTAGCTATCAAGCCTCTTAAAAATCATTCAGTTGTTTGGCTGGCCTTGCTTTAAGTACTTTGCTTTATGTTGCATGTTGAGTTCATTTAGCATTTTTAGGTGGATAGGTTTTTAAAATGAGCTGTGGTTTCAATATAAGAACAACCGATTTCCTCGTCTGGAATTTTGTTTCTGTATGCGTAATACCGCTTGGTCGCTTGATCTTTTCGGACGGAGGGGTCGCTTAACTTAAGTGCAATCATTATACGGACACTCCTCATTCTTAGCCTTCTTTTTTTTTTTTTTTGTATTTTTTTATAGGAAGCGGCAGATCCTGATTGAGATCAACTGTTCCCGGTCTAAAATTTCTTATGAACATGTATTGATTGTGTTTGCAAACAACATAGGGTTAATTCAGGTTTTGACTTCCAGTCAAAGTTATGAGCCTGTATTTTTGACAAACGACGCACGAAGCAAGTCGGTCGTCGATTTTCGGAATAAATAGTTTTTTTTTTTTTTTTGAGAACCAAGCTTTGATTCAATTTTACACGCTTGTTCATGAATTTACAAATTCAAAACTAATAAGAACTATTTCACATTGACCCATGTTACTTGTAAATAAAAGTTTTGAATTTGAAAAAAGTTTGAATTTGAGCGCCTTCGATTTCAGCTCTCGAAAACATATATACGATTGCAGCATACTGAAAATGTAACGTTTCGGTCGCATAAAATATCTATGGCATCACTGATGAATTATTAGCTCGCAGGTTTGCTCCGCCCCGCCAAAACCGTTGTTTTTTGTATACGACGGATTCGTGTTTTTAAAACGCGAACATCAACAATGACTGCTTCGCCCCACCAAAACCGTTGTTTTTTGTATACGACGGATTCGTGTTTTCGAAACGCGAACATCGACAATGACAGCTTCGCCCCGCCAAAACCGTTGTTTTTTGTATACGACGGATTCGTGTTTTCAAAACGCGAACATCGACAATGACAGCTTCGCCCCGCCAAAACCGTTGTTCCTGTATTCAACAGACACGTCTTTTCAAAACGCGAACATCGATAATAACACTTCCTCCCGTCTGTAATGGATAACAGTATATTTTAACTTCGCCAATGACGATGTTCTGAGCCCTGAAACAAACTACACACGTATCGCTTTTAACGGGGAACATAAGTATAGTTTCTTTCAATGCAGGTCTTATCACTTTGAGGTGTACCTAATGGTAATAAAATAAATCTAAGAAATTAAAAAAAAAAAAAAACTGCGTTTGTTGTACCTATGTATATTGTAGCTAGCTTTGTATTTTTTTCCTTAGGACGGTGTATAAAATAAAAAAGTTAGGTTATTAATTAAAATAATACCGTAAACTAGGCGACCGAAGTAGCGAACACCTCTACTAAAGTATAACTGTAGTACCTTTAAGCTACCTTTAAATGAAACTTTTATTTTGCGCAATAAATTATACATTTTTATTTATTGAGAACTCGCTTTTACTCTTCTTCTTCTTCTTCTTCTTAACCATGGAAAAATAAAAATAAACCAATGCCTGACAACATTATATCAACTATAATAATTAACAAACAAATATTTACGGATAAGTTTAATGTGATTTTACTTTATTAATGTAAATGTAATGAAATGGATGGTTCGGTGTAATATTTATTAACATGATGTGTAAGTCTCGACACAAACACGTCGACATTGAAGTGCACCGGATCCGGATCCCAAAACACGAAAACGTCGACAATGGCAACTCTGCCCGTTTCAAAACACAAACGACGCCGCACGAAACGCCTTCGACCGGGAACAGATAGTTTTGTTTCTTCTTTTCAATAAAGTTCAATCCATTTAATGTTAGTGCACTGGATTCCGTCTTTGGAAACGTGTATTTGTAAGAAATATGCTTTTTAAACAAGTTCCATACATTTTGTAGATGTGTATCAAAAAAGCGTATAGAAATGTAGTTAACGCATTTCTCCGAAACGCATCTTTATATCCGGATCCGGATCCCAAAACACGATAACGCATAGTTTTATTTCTTTTGCTTATGCTTTTTAAACAAATTCCATACATTTTGTAAATGTTTATAAAATATACTTAGAAATGTAGTTAACACATTTCTCCGAAACGTATCCCTTTTTGTATCCGGATCCGGATCCCAAAACAGGAATACTTCGACGTTAGACGAGATTTTTAATTGATAAAAATCTTCCTAAAAACATATTTCTAAACAATCCAAAAATAATGTTTACAAATTTATGACGCTATGAAGTTTTCCCTTGTCTTACAAGTGACTTTTTATTAACATTTTTATTTTTAAATAAAAATATAATTAAATATGTATTAAAGTTTCTTGCTGTTCACGTGATTAAAAGTAGGTAATTTAGCTACAAATAAAAGCCTCTTAAAAATCAATTTTAAGAGGCTTCAATCGTTGTCTGGCTTGCCTGCTTTGCTTTATGTTGCGTTAAATTCATTTAGCATTTTTAGGTGAATAGGTTTTAAAATGAGCGGTCGTTTAATATAAGGACAAACGTTTTCCGTGTCTGGAATTTTGTTTCTGTATGCGTCTTACCTCTTGATCGGATCTTTTCGGACGGAGGGGGTCGCTTCTCAAGCTCATTGGTCAAATCAAATACGGACACTCCTCGTTCTCAGCCCCTCAGTCACAGTTGAGGAATGGCTCCAGGTGAGGGTACTGACTGCCGCTTCCGATTTTTCAAACATTCGGACCATCCTAAGTAACATTAACTTCTCGAAACTTAACAACTTTAAAGTGAGTTCAAATACCACGCAATCTATTAAAATGCTTTTACATCATACTGAATAAACGTAATCAAGGTCGCTTTTATTTTATCGTCGAGTCTATGCCACTGATCGTTGTCCTTGCCGACGAAATCATGTTGGTGCCAACAAGTACAATGGAAGTACAACACGTACATATTGAACTAACGAATCTGTATATTGTGTTTGATTTTAAAGCCTTGACCATAAAATGTGTGAGCTTAGCTCTGTTACATTTCGGCTAATAAAGATGTCAACGCCTCTTCCCTTGTATTTGACCACCTGTTATTATTTATAAGGTTGTTAGAATAGACAGTTAAATGAAGTATAGTATAGTTGTTAGTTCAGGTTTTGACATCCAGTTGACAACATACGCGAGTTCTTTTTTTGTATTTTTTTACAGGAAGCAGCTGATTGATTTTTGATTGTGATCAACTATTCCTGGTCTAAATTTTTTATAAACATGCATAGGTTGTGTTGACAAACGACATAGGGTTAGTTCAGGTTTTGAACATTGAAGAAAAGAAAAGGAAAAAAAAAAGCGTAGATTGAGTGTCATCTTGTAGAAATCTCTTTATCGGACCAAGGCGCTTAAAAAAAAAATTCTTTAAGTTGGCGCCACTATCAAAAAAAGCTCGTATAACCCAACCAAATCTTTCTCAAAGTTCGAGAATGGGCGGCATTCTTCTGGGTGGCCCTCGCTCTATCATAGGCTGAGAGCTATCATTTCCTTTGCTTTACACATTTTGGCCAAGATCAAAAAACCTACTAAATAAAAAAATGCTTGTGATCATATGCACAATTCCATTATTCAATTATTCCTATAAATATTCCAGAGTACTGGGACATTATAAAGAACTAATGTCCTACTTCTTTTGAACTCGGCTCATGACTGAAAGACGTTTTATTATTTATAATTAATTCAAACAGCACTTCTCAATTTGTAAAAATTAATCTTTAAAAGCAATCGTTCAAAGTAGCCAGAGCTAGCAGGGAGCACCACGATGTCCTCAGACGCCGCTGAACAACGCTAGCAGGTGAGGTTGACTTGAACCGGATCCATTTACCCGTGTTCACCCCTTACATTAACCATTTAGTGGCTGGCTTCCCTTCTGTTGAACTCTCTTCTCTTTAAAAGTTTATTATAATAAACAAAAAAGTTTCTGAAATTGAAAATCGTCTCTGTTAGCACAAACAGGTTAATGATGCTTTTGTCGGTTCTCCCACTGAAACCTTGTTACGAATTTTACTTCTTCTAAATGATCAAGTTCGGTCTACTTCCCAACGACGCCGACGGCCGTGAAGCCGCTGCCGCGTCTCGGTTCAGACTTTACTAAATCATCGGGTACCACACAATTTTGTAATCAATCAATATTTATACGAGTCACCCGAAACAGGAATCATCGCCCTCCGAAAAGCACATGCATTCGTAACACACACGGCTGCGACTTCGTCGTCACTTGCGTCGACGAGCCTGGACGCATTATAAACGCGTGCGCGATTCGTCATTTACTATCCGACCGCTGGTCTTCGATCCAACAGCAAGATGCACAAATGTCTTGGCGTCGAATCTCGATGCAGCGTCCGCTTAGATAGATATCGAGCGGGTCGCGCGATTTTACTAGGAGAAAAGAGTACGCCGTCTGCGAACATCGACGCGGGCGCGTAAGCGCGTCATCACCCGTTGATTAATCCACGGGGTGCGACATCGCGAAACGCCCTCGTTAGTACGCCGCGCAACAACAACAAATCTCTCCGTTCATTCATTGGTTTCGTAGGTTTACCCCTGATCGGTTTCCCACTCTGTTCTCTTCCTCAAAGTTCCCTGATTTGAGGTCAACGAGCCAAGTGATCCACCTCCAGGGTAATGTTTGTGCAAGACAACAAAAAAAAAATTAAAAACAATTACCGCTCTATGAAGGAAGACTCGATGGTGCGGATTTTCACCAATCTGCGTCTTAAAATATTTATTAACATGGTGCGTATAAATCTCTAAACATAATGTTACGATCTTTCCGCAGATACCTCCACGGATATTTTGTTACTTTTAATTTCTCTAAATGACAAAAAGTTCGGTCAACATCCCAACCACGCCGACGGCCGTGAAGCCACCGCGTGTCGGTCCGAAGACCCTCACTATATCATTCAATCTGTTAAAATTGCGCACAGAAGCGCGCACAGTCTCCAAAAACTCAACAGCGTTCAACCTTGTTCGCGCTCTATTGTTTTTAAAGTAACAAGACGCAAACACCGGACAAGCGATACCAGTTTCCGAAAGGAGTGAAAATCTTTTCACTGTGCGTAAGCCGCACTTCAAAACACGAACACCGCTAAAGCCGCCCAGAGCGCGCCGTCGAATTGTTCGTTTCGTTTTTGTCTTTCGATACATATACGGTTGCAGCGTACTCAAAATATAACTTTTTAGTTTAAAGAGCAGTGCATAAAAATGTCAATATGAAAATATTTAGGTATATTAATGGTAATTATATTATGTATCTATAATGTATACGTACCTATGTATGTTTATTGTTATTTTATTTTTATTTTTTTTGTTCTTATAAATTTATATATGTAGGCTAAATTATAATAATTTTTTATTATTTTTATTTTTATTATAATATGGATAGCCAACGCAACAATGTACATATAAAATTCAAAACAAATTAATTTTTTAATAATTAATTTTTTTTTATGTATTTGTGAACTGTTACATGCTGTAATGTTAGCTGGTAAATAAATAAATATTAGATATGGAACGGATATCCGGATTGGAAATGCGAATAATTTAATAAGAAATTAACATGTACCTACATAACCAACCTTCGATTATGAAATTAATCCTTAAAATACATTAATAGGTGTTGCATTTTCTCTGCCGGATATTAGGATTATGATGTATTAGGATTAAAGATAAGGGATTCCAAAGTTGACCCAGGCGGGAATCGAACCAACTTTTTAATAAATAGTAACTTTTTTGTATATTATGATAAATACGGCCTAGTATTCTATAAAAATGTAGTAAAATTTTTTCGTGTATCAATATTTTTCGAAGAACATGCCAAATATGTAGTATTTTTGATACATTTGGCTTTTTTAATAAAATACAACCTATGTTTACTATAAAATAATTATTTTGCCAACTCAAAAAACCAAACTATTTTCCCAATTGAAAAGTTGAAAAATTATTAAGTATACATATATTATAATTTTAAGGTCGTCAGACAGGCTGGCGGACCACTTGATGGTAGGTGGCTAACTGGCTACTGTCGTCTATACAACAAGCAACAAGAATTAAGAAGAGATAGGGTAATGGGCTCTGGTATCCCTAACTCACTTACCGAAACACAACAGCACAAACCTACATCAAGATTATATTGAGCTATGATTTCATACTGGTTATATAGAAATCAAATATTCTGCCTGTCCCTCCGCATGTATAATATTACCTGTATTACCTACGCTTAGATCTTCGTATTTTAATGCAGTTAATTTCATCAATAGAGAGAGAGTTAATATTGTTTTGTGTTAATTTGTTGAAACATGACGATTATTACTCGTACGAGTATGTCGAAAGCGCTCTAATCCGTTTGAGATATAACAAAGCAATGTATGGTGGAATTATTTCTCTTTTATATTAGACTACTGACCTGATTCTCGAAGTTAGTTCTACTTAATCTACCTATTTTTAAAAATAATAGCTAAAAATACCGGCGGTAGGTAAAAAATGCAAGAACATAAAATTAAAATAAAAAATATTCTCTGTGATAAAAAATAATCTGTCATAAGTAAATAAATTTGATTATTATAATTATTAGTGTCGAAAATAATATGTTTAGCGCCATCTGTAGCCGATTTTTAGCAAGACAGTTGTAACACCTACTGTAAACCGGTGGCTGGTTGTTGTAGTTAGCAAAAACTATATTTGTGGTTTTTGTATTAATAATCAGGTAAAAGATGTGTGTGTCCTCGCGGCAGTGAATCGGATACCTACAGGCTCAGCATTATGCTGAGAATATTAACTAACTACCAATTGTGAATAACAAAGCTTTCTGAAGTCTTAAAAGTTGAAAAAAAATCACAGTAAAGTTGCCCTCTCTATTGATAAAACTAATGCTTTCGTCTGTTTTGTTTGTTAAGTTTTTATAAAGTTATCAGCGCCGTTTAGTACTTAAAAATATTACTAGATGGCGCAACGCCAGTATTTGTATATCTTGTGTTATTCATCAAAATAAGCAAGCGTTTCAAGTCATTTTATTTCGCTTTAAAAAAAATACAATACTTAGTCACTGCTTATTCCCACTAAGTAATTATTATCAGGTAAATAAAGACAACTTTAAGGCAGTTGTCCCACCAACGGCGAGGAAGCGACAATTATCGGCTATTTTCTCGCTCAAGAAACGTACAATAAAATATACATTTCGTATGAACACAAGAGATGCATGTATTAACAGTTGATCGCTGACTGTTTAGACTGCTGGCGAAGACTCGCTCCATTAGTTCAGTCGCTGTCGCTGAGCGACAAGATATGTCCGACAGCGTATTCTGAAAAAACGGAAGAATAAAAGGGATATTTTAAGCAAGGGGTGTGCGTAATAGGCCGAGCGACAAAACTATCGAAACTACGCACTCGCTTCTCCCCAACTCGTTTCTACTCGTAGTTTCTAGCTTTAATCTCTTCTCGTTCATCGTCGGCGGTGGAACAACTGCCTTAAGGATTGGATAAATGAAATTCTTCGCATTTCTTCATATCTATTTTATTGAACGGTCCCATAATAAGTCGCCATATCTGTCACATATTTCTATAATAAACAGTGGTAGGTTATTATTGTCTGCCTACCTCTGCCCTCACAAATTACCGACGCAAATATACTACGTTGCGTTCAATAGAATTTGTTTGCATTATACTAAGCAAATGAGCACCAATTTGCCTTTGCCAACAAATTTGTTTGTTTCATTATATTGTCGATGATAGATAAGCTTACCTACATTTCTCCTCCATTTCTCCTCCATTTCTCGGCCATTTCTCGGCCTCATGAAAATTGAAATGACAATCTAATTCAACACAATCAAAGATATTATCTTTAATAAATACGAGTAGATTCAAAGTTATCTATTAAACGGGAAATAGAAAAATTAAAGCCGAATAGAGAAAAACATAAGACGAACGATATTTTCCTGCTGAAACTGAAAAATCTTAATCTGAACTTATGGAAAAAATAAGAAATAAGTTTGATATAGATTCCAACATCCAACATCCAATGAGTTTGTTTGTTTATTACGTTTTCACGCCTTAACTACTCAACCGATCATTAACAGTTTTTTTTTTGTTTTTTATTTATTTATTTATTTTCCTTTATTTTTTCGTCAATTACTCATATTCACACTGCTTTCAACATACGAGTACCTAATAGTACAATTTTTTATTTAACTATAATTCGAGAACAGTAATTTTTCTTCGGATAAAAAAAGTATCCTAAGTATGTCCTTATTTGTAGGCTAAAATGCCAAAAAACAGAAGAAATGATAAATTTAAAACAAAAGCCATTGTGAAAAACACCCATAAAGCGAATGCTGTATTTTCCTGTTTCGATGTGTAGCTAAGTGTGTAGCCTTGTTTCGCAACAACAACCGCGTCGAGACATGTTCGAGCATATCTTCCTTTTAGCTTACAAACACTTTACTTTACCTACAAGTACATACGCTTCGACCACGTCAATACCAAGTCATTGTATATAAATATATGATTTGTATATATTGTACACTGATTTACACTCAGTGAAAATTCTTCACTGAGAATCTTATGGATTGTTTTAGGGGCTCCAAATTAGTATACGAAAGTAAAATTTCAAAATATCGTTTCAGTTTAACAATCAAGTGACGCTTCTTGTAACGTTTCTGCGTGACATCTACCGCTTGATCGCCAAAGTTTCAATTCTAACACACGTACTTACTCCGTACACGCGCATGTTTTTTTACTAAGCGTTCATAAACATACTTACATGAAAGGCTCTAGCTACCGATGGTTACTAACCTCTTTAGATAGTTTCAAGGAGTACCGGGACAAATTTTATCGAATCGACATCCCACATGGCCCCAATATCGGGCTTACTAGGGACGAACTTACTATTTAAGCAATAATCCGACTAGTGCTGCAGAATGAGTTACAGCTTGTGGAGCTGACAGGCGACAATCTAAATCTTCTGCAGCGAATCCAAAGCAAAACCAAATGTTGTTTAGTTATTCTGTCTTTTTAACCCCCGCCGTCCGACGCAAAAGAGGGGTGTTATAAATTTGACCCGTTTGTGTCTGTGACATCGTATAGCTCCCAAGCTTATCGAGCTAATTTGGTTTTTTGTTTGAAAAAAATGTATGATGTGATCGAGATGGTACTTAGCTACAATTTCCTAGTTGACGAAGGGATCTCACTAACTTCCACGAAATCGATTGATTTGAAATTTGGTCTACTGCTACTTCGGTAGCATTTCCATGATATGTTAACCTTGATCCAATGCAGCAGCATCGAGTAGTCTGCAAGATACCCAACTCCTCAGCAACTTACAGCAGATGAAGCATGTTTAGGCTCAATAGAATCTCGGGGGCTGGTTTATAATTAATTGAGTATAGTTTGTAGTCCATCAAGGTAGTTGAATGAACAAGTCGATAATATTGTAATTGGCCACTATCCCACTATTCATGCAGCATCCATACGCCGGCCGAGGATGGCTAGGACGCGGGAGGAGAGGGGAGGGGGGGGGGCGCATGCGCAGTACACATACACACCGCGCAGCAACTCTCTCCGTCTGGCTGCAGCCAGTCACCGACACAGTCACTCATTCAGTCTGAGAAAGCCCCTCGAGACGCGAACGCGTGTATTTTCGGACGCGTCGTTTGTTACTCGGCAAAGCCGTCTCGCACAACAAAGCAACGGAAGGCGATATTTTGAGTGGAAGTGAGGAGTGCGATGGTCGGCGCGGTGTCGCGGTGTTGCCTGTGGTCGTGGATGTGATGTGTGTGGCGATGTGGGAGTGTGCGGGCGCCCGCATGAGGACGAGGTGAAGTATGTGGAGGGCGCTCGTGTGGTTGTTGGCGATGGGGGCGGCGGGGGCCCCCTGCGTGGCCCCCGAGGGCTGCACTTGCTTCGAGGGGGGCGCGAGGCTCCTCTGCCGCGGCGCGGGGCTCCGCCGTCTGCCGCCTCTACATCAACATTTGCTCTCGCTGTGAGTTCTCTCTTCTTTATTAAGACTTTTGCTGCAACTAAATTGACTGAGAATTTACTTATTCTCTATTAACATAATAAGTAAATAGAATAAACTAGCATCCAAGGTACAGGTAGGTAGCCTATGCGTAGATACAACCACACTCCGAGATGTTAAAAATATACGAAATAAATTTTAGATTGGAACTCGGAAATGTTAAATATTACTAACTCCTATTATTAAAGATTACGCGCAATATAAAATTCCAAGAATCCTGGTCGAATATTTATTAGAAACCCAAGGTGATATTTTCCCTCTCTCTATGTACAATCATAGAGTAAATAGTACTTAGTTATCAGGTAACATGTATAGATATGAATGAAAACTATAAATACTAAAAATTTATAGTAATACAAAATATAAATACTAACATTGTACGCACATTGCATCAAAATCAATTGATAACTGGAACAGATAAATAATATAAACAGGAAGAAAAAGATAACCAACAGGAAATGCGAAACCTACTAATTACAAATATTGAAAGTAGGTGAACGTTAAAAACACGGAGCGATACAGAAAAAGTTGCAAGTCAAAATACTCGTAACAGATCCATTGATAATGAAATCGTTCCTATTCCTAAAGGCAAAAGTGGCATGAGTAATTGGGTATCCTCTGTATCTGTACACAACGTGATATTCTCACTTTCACTACAAGTAGGTTTTAATTCAATTCAAATTATAAACTAAATAGCGGTCACTCATCGATTGTTATATTGTTGTTTTGTTATACGCCCGACAAGTTCAATTCCATTGATACTCTTCAATTACTCAGTGAAGACTCAGTACTCATGATCAATTATTGTCTTGGTCTACGGCAGAGCTTTCTTGTAGATACCGTATAAACTAACGGACATTCCATCTGACCCTTATATGTCCATCTTTGGCATATTCTCATAAGCTTAACTGACAAACTGACGGCGAACTTGGTGGATGCAAAAGCATTGAGAGAAAGGCCTCGTACGTGTTGTGATGAATACATCTAAGGTTTTCCTCGATCGCCTAAAACGCTATGCGGCTCACGTCCGTTACGCCAAGGAAACCAATGACGACTATATTTGCACTAGTCAACTAGTCAATTATGTTATGTAGTGGAATATTACTCTGAATGTATAAATAAGATTGCACTAGTTTCGCACGACTTTAATCTGTGGAAGCTTAATAAAATAATAATATATTATAACGTTAATGGACTTAGCAGAATTTTATAAGTATATTGAATTGGGGGATATATAATTATATACTCGTACTCGTAATAATTGATGAAGTGTCGTCGGAGGGGAACGATGAGGCGTAGTCGCGTAATAAGGCTTGATATTTATTGCTCACCGCCATTCACCGAGCTCAGCGGGTGTGGGTCGAGGCCAATCGAGGCCATCGTTGGCTGCAGGCCAGCACCCATTCGCATTCGCATTCGCACTCGCACTCGCACTCGCACTCGCACTCCTATTCACTCCTATTGCCGACTTTACATGTATGCACAGTGCACACTTTAATCCACATCAAAGTAAACTAAGTATTTATTTAAGTTCCAGTGGTAAAAGATTTTTTTTTTTTTTACTTGAATGGAAAACTAAGAGAAAAATTAAAAACTAGACTTATAACCAAGAAACAAAAGCTAATTATAGATGTTTACCAATGGAAATAAATACTACAAGATTATATTTAATTTTAAAGATTCGAGAATAATTTAGACACACGTCATCTCACAAGATTTTAAACATTTATATCTCAATGAAAAATTGTCGAGAAAACGTGATTTAATTCCTAAACTAATCCCGAAATCATATTGAGATTGTGGTATCACATTTTTCACTTTGTGTTTTTTAAGTTTTATGTTTACCTATACTGAAATTGTTTTTTCTTCTTTTAATAAATACTTATTTAAAAAAAATACAATACCTATATTATTAGTAAACTTAAAGCCAACCTTATAAATAGTTAATTTTAAAAAATGTCATAAACCGAAATACATTAGAAATTGAGTCCAGGTGATCTGAATTAAATTGTAATGTTTGTTGTAACAGGAAAATATGTGGCGCATATAGTTATGACAACCTAAAATATTACTCAAAAAGAATAGCCTATAAAAATGCAAGAAACCAGTATCAGTTAGTTTAGTTGTAAGATTGAAGTAAAGCAAAGCAATGTACGTAGGTATAGGTATATAATACTTAGTTGAACAAAACCACTTTCTAATGTACCAGTTGTGATCTGGTCTGGTAGACTTAGGTATATATATATACCCAATCTGATTTTTGAACAGAAATGTTATAGATGTGTCTAAAGATTATATTAATTTCATAAATTGTAATATAAGCTGTATATTTCTTCAGAAATTTCAGAAAATCTTAATTTATGGCTTTTTATATGTAGATACTTAGTAGGCAAGTATATTTATTTCATTTATTTATATATACAACAGTTATACATTTATACAATATATTATATTTACAAAAACAGAAATTATAGTATATAATGTAAGAAATAAATATAAAAAATAAATACTATTTCAGAAGCAAAAGAAATTGCGGTTTTCATACTTATTGTGAATTTTATTCTTTAAAATTTCAATAAATTATTTTAATATTTTTCGGCCATCACAAGTTGACAACGATCATTTGAAGACGTTAATCGCAGCTCAAATCCGCTCCGCTCAAATCACAACGAGAAGCTTCCTAAATCCAGTCGAAATAAGTATTGTCAACAAATCGACGAAATGCACCAGAAAGAGGTTTTCTGAATGAGAGATTCGTAGTCCACCATATTTTTTCAAACAACTCAACAACATTTTGCGCTAAATCTAAGGGATGCTGAAACCGCCTTCAATGAGTCCACATTTTTTATTTATTTATTTATCACAAAATCCACAGCTCTCAACATAAAATTAAGAGACAAAAACATGTTTTATAGGTACCTTACAGCCAATTACGGACTTTACATTTATACAATGAGAAAAAAGTTAAATTATACAATTACTTACAAACTAAACAAACTATATAAGTCACATAAGTTTATCACATACCACTCACATAGAACTGCCAAAGTGCTCACTGTCGTAAAAAAATAATAACATAAACATAACCAATGTAATCGCTAGTTCGCTAGCCTACAAGAATGTTGCCAATGCTATTCATGAATGAAAGCATAATTGCTATGGACGAACCTACAATTAAAAAGTCTCGAGCGCCTCGTTCCGACCGCTGGAGCCTACAAATTTATTCTGTTTGTCAACCAAGCCAACCAACCAAAATTTTATACAAGAACATCATTGATAGCGGCATAATTAAACTTGTATTTCGTTGGCAACCTTCTATTCATTCTAATAGTTCTCATTATGATTGGCAAATTTTTGTTACACAGAAAAGTATGATCACTTAAGGATTGTGCACAGACAAGAATATCCACTGATTCGTCACATACCATCGTAACAACAAGGACCACGTCGGACAGAAAGACGATGTGTAGACAACGTTAACTCGCTTTTAGGAACAATTCTTGAAGTATGGAGCTCCGTTGCGAGTCGTAGAAAGTATGGATACTACGCTGTTATCTACGATTAAAATTTAAAACACTTACCTATATATTGTTAAGTAATTAGAATATCACATAGTAAACCCTTCCACTATCCACGAGCAGAGCTGATCAGCAGAAGCCGAAGTGGCAATGAATATTTCTGTCTGCCCGCTGCCGAAACAAGATTGATCATTTTTAATATTAGACATCGCGGCGGTGCAGAATTAATTCACGGCGAATGAACGCCGAGGGAGGGATGATTGATGAGGGCAATAAAGCAGACCCTCGCCCTCCCCCAAACTGCCTCGCACTCCCTCGACCTCCGTCACTTACTCCTATTTTGTCTGGCTCGACAGAGACGTCTCGAGGAACAACATTAGCACTCTGCCACGCGACGCACTGCTGCCTGCCGTCGGACTGCGCGATCTGTGAGTTGCCCGACAGTTTTGATGCTTCTCGAAAACGACATCGCAGTGACCGTTCCATCGGTCATTGTGTAATTTTTACATATTTAATTGAAAGATGACAAAAAGAATGGTATCCTGACTTTCTTTCGAGGTTTCTTCTCGGGATCTTGGCTATTTTATTTCCGAAGCCCTGAAAACATAGAGTAACGTTTAAAATTGTTTCCTTGAAAGGGACTAATGAATGAATCTGTTATAGAAACCTGTCCGCCAACCGGCTGGAGTCTGTGGGCGGCGGAGCACTGGGCGGAGTGGGACTGACGCGGCTGTGGCTGGACCGCTGCGGGCTTCGGCGACTGCCGTCGCACGCGCTGCGAGACCTGCATCAGCTGCACTTGCTCTCAGCGGAGGACAACCAGATCGACGACTTGGAGCCGGGCGCGCTCAGCGGCACGCGCTCCTTACGCACGTTACGCCTCGCCCGGAACAGCCTGCGCGCCGTGCCGGCCGCCGCGCTTCAACCGCTGCAACACCTGCAAATGCTGTAAGACCTGACTCTCTCTCCTCCGCTTTTCGCGTCTGTCTGTCTGTATATCCGCTAACTCTTAAACCACACAAAGGACTTTGATGCAGTTTTTACCATCAATTAGGTAAATTTTCAGGTCTGTCGTCCGCGTCTGTGTGTTTCTCCACTAACTACTTCTAAACCACCCAACGGTTTTGATGCGGTTTCCACTAATGAAAAGAGGGATAAACGAGGAAGGTTTGTGTATATGAAAAATTGCATCCCGGGCAAAGCCGGGAGCGGGTCACTAGTATCAAATAATAATCACTGGGTTCAGCGATCAAAATTGACCCAACGGTGTTACGATCTAAGGTCGCCGCTGAACGCAAATGAGGATAATATATTTGTCGCAGCCTCCTCGTCGCCGGGGACGCTTTAAGTACATAAATACCAGAGACGCTATGTAGGGATATTGATTTTACGGTAGTCGGATTGAAAACAATGTCGTGTATGCAAATAATACGAGTATATATATAATACACATGTTTTCGAAAGCTTGTGCCACTATCAATTGCTCGCACGACCGTTATCATATATAAGTATTGGTTTCATGTTGTCAGAAACCTGGCCGGGAATCAGATCAGCGAAGTGAGCGAGGAGTCGCTGCCCTCGCTGCCCGTACTGCACACACTGTAAGCGAACAGCGTATTAATCACACGATCACAGTCATAGCTATAGATTCCGATCTCGTAATGGGGTCGTCGAACCGACCGCGCCGCCGGCAGGGGGGAGGGGGGCAGGGGACAGGGGCAGGGGGAGGGGGAAGTGCCCATTTTTATATCCGTCCATCCTTTATAACTGTCACTTTCGGTGTTATTAAAATGGCACACGAGCGGGACCGGTTCCTCTCGCGCCCAAAACGAGTCGGATGACACAATCAATATATAACCTTTTACTTCGTTTACCTTATTGCCGACATGGAAATTGCTTACATACATTTTGAAAAACGAAAGTTATACATTTGGTACAAGAAAAAGACTTTTTTCTTCTGTTACAACTTTGGACATTCTGAACGTGATCCATTGAAAGCTCTCAGAAATTAATCGAAATTTGCCTCGTTCACGTTAACTTTTTAACGAAATGTAATCGGACGATACAGATATCGACCTGTTCAACAATTGTTTAGTTAAAACTAGTAATGTTGTACTATTCTTTCAACAGGTTCGCCGCGCATGCTGATTCATGCTTTTCTATTTAATATATTTATAATAAACGCGATGCAATAGGGTGCTGAAGAGGAACCGCATCACTCACATCGAGGAACACGCTTTCGCTGCGACGCCGGCGCTGCGCGTGCTGCGGCTGGAGGAGAACCTGCTCACGGAGGTGCCGGGCGCTGTTGGGCTGCTGCCCGCGCTGGAGGAGCTGTCGCTGGGCGGGAACCGCGTCGAGTGGGTGGGCGAGGGCGTGCTGCAGCGCTGCCAGCGCCTCGCGCGCCTCGACCTGCGCGCCAACCCGCTCGCTCGACTGCACCACAACGCGCTCCACCATCTGCCGCATCTCACCACGCTGTAAGACACTCGCCACGCAGTTAGCAGCCTCGTTAGCAGTAGGCGGCTACCGAAGTCATTTCGAATAGGATAAAATATGAGACAAATCGATGGCAGCTAAGTAAACTATCGTATCTTCAGCGGACCTACTTTACAGGAGAGCTGTTTAAAGACATTTCAGCTTGTCAAAGTTATGGACTGAAGTATATTTATTTGAATTTCTGTTATATTAAGCTAAATTATATGTGTATTCGTTGGCTCGAATTAATGATATCAAATTATTGCTACTTTTTAAGATATTGTTGTTACGATTTTTTACGCGGGATATTTTTGCCCTAATAAAATTGTATGTATCACTTACGCCACTTTACTTGGATACTAGCAACTTCATTTTAATCGTATGTTGCACATACTATAATATACTATGCTAAAGTAGTGTGTACAAATAACGTATCAATTTATAAATTACTAAATTAAAGCTAATTTTAGTGGTTAATTAATTTGTAATTTAAAGTTGGAACATACTAAATTAAACAAAGGAGGTATAGTAAAGAACTGAAGTATTTTTGTTTAAAAAAATGGAATTTTCCTGAACCTGCTCTGAAAATAATAAACTGTTTCCAAAGTATTGGCTACATGTCTTTATGATATGTTTTCTTAGACAGTAATAATAAATCTAAGTAAATAAATAAATTAATATATACGTGACCATAAAAATATACAAATAAAATAAATTTTGTATTTATAAAATAAATTATACACAAATAAGCAACCATTTGTACCATAATATTTTAAACAATTAACAAAAATATTAATTTATTAATTAGTATTTCAAAATATTTTACATACTTATCTATTTGCAAAATTAGATATCGGAAATTTTTCGAATCGATTATAAAAACGTAATTAAACTTTCATAATGACGGTAGCGCTGGTAAAACAAAAATATACTAACTTTGACTTTTGATATTTTTGACCAATGAAATGACCCTACTCCGAATCTGATTTATATGAAACTTGAGTAGTATTCTGATATGCAGATAATTAAAAAAAAAAAGTATAATGAATTTCAGGAATTATGCCTCTATTGCAAAGATGTATTAAATCATCCTTTTTAACTTTAAGTAGTGGACCTACAGCAATAGTTATTTGTTGTCGTCGTCTCATGTGTGTTTTTGTAACTATTGTCATGTATTCTGTATCCATTAAATCATATTTATTGGGATCTTCAGGGAGAAACCTTCAGTTTTCCTATATTGGGCCATTTTACGGTGTCACCCTTCAAATTTTTAGACCAATTTTTACCGTTTAATGTTTCTTTAAAGTCGAGAAAATTAGTTGGTCCATTTCTATTACGATATAAGGGTTGCTATCTTGTTTTGCCCATCTAACTAATGCACAAAGAGATAATAAATTTCTCCTTCTTGTTTGTGTGTCCTTTCTCTAAAAACGTATGTTTTATAGTGACTTTATATTTTTGTGACAAATAGGTACAAGTAACTGGAAAACACAATAAGGTTTCTATTTTGACCTGTACAGTTGTTGTCAGGCCAAAATCTGAATTCGATTACTCCAGCTTTTACACCTTTAGATATAAAATTGGCAAGACAACTAGCTACTTCGTTGGCACCTCTTTCACCTTCTCCTTCGTGCCACATGTACCAAGTAACTTCTTTTTTGGATAAGTTAAACATAGTGAAATTCATGGTTGATAGTTTTTGTATAAAACACTTATCTGTCCATAAGGTGTGTTCAATACTTTCTGAAATACGAAAATAGTACTAACAGTCTTAGCGTAATTGCCTCTTTTTTGTCTTAATTTTTTAGCTCACGCGCAGAATTTTTTATTTAGTATATGAAGTTCATATGTTTCATAGCGTTTCTGAAATGTTTTCAATATCATTAATTGGAAATTATCTTTCAGTGGTTTTTTCTTCCTTTATTTGAATTCATACCATCATTCTTATAAGAGGACAGTGGCGTATTTGCTTGGGGTGTTGAATAGCCTGACATTTGAGATACTTGTACTTTACCAATAAAATATGAAGAAAAGTTGTTAAAATGTTTAATTGAACAATTCAAGGGAAGGGTGAGGAGTAATTAAAGAATTTGAATTATCAATTATTGTCTTGAGTTGGCAATATTGTCTTGTGGTGTAGAATCATTTAAAGCTGAAAATCTGGATATATAACTGAAATATATAATTTGTCAATGAATTCATCATTGTTAACATTGATTTCAAGTGAGTCTTTTTCAAAAATATCTTCATCAAGCATCATGGCAAGTTGTTCTATTTCCTCTAAATTAGCTCCCTCGGACAGAGGAAATCCTAGATTGGGGAGAAATTATGAATATGTGAATACATTTTTTATAGATTATCGATACGATACGAACATACGATTATAGATTATACACTACTGTACCACGTAAATAATTGTAAGTAACACATATTGATTAACACGAGCCTAGAAAAGAATGGTATGTTGCACATACGACTCTTTTTCATATTATCAATGCATCGTAAAAAACCGTATGAGCTACATACCATACAATTTCTAGAGTAAAAAACAGTGTAGACAATCGTATCTGTCTCATACCACAGTTTAACACAAAAGTCGTTAAAAATCCTAAAATGAATAACATAAATAATATATTTCTACAATTTAATTGAATTTGATTTATTTTCTTCACTATTATTAATCGTATTTAACAGTACGTCATCTTGATCATTCAAATTTGAATTATCTTTTTTTGGGGAGTCTGCTTTGAGAGCTAAATTCAACATTTTTTCTGCTCTAGTGTGTCGGTGTTTTCTTGAATAATTCATGACTAAAACTATATAAACTAAAATATAAACAATCATATTAAAACAAGTACTAAATTCTGTTTTAGCTATACACAAACGAAGTGCGTGCTTACGTGCATCGATCGACGTAAAGTGTAGTATCTTGCGCTTACGACACGCGCCCCCACTGACTTCTCTATCGTAAGAGACAATACGTTAGTTTACTGCGCGCGCATTCAAAAGATACGATTATATTCGGCAAAAAAATCAGTCATTTTAAGAGATATTTTAATTTTGAATACACCATAATAAAGATAAATTTTTAATTCGAATTATTGATCTGAAATCACAAAAACGTCAATTTGTTGGATACGATAGTTTACGTAGCTGCCATCGAAATACTGTTCACAAGTATATTTATAAGTCTCACAATATTTCAGTATGAAATGCAACCAGCGTCGACGTGGCTCGTCTCATTTTCGCAAACAGTTGTCATCGTATAAAATAATACCGTGCTAGCTATACTTAATCCCGATTAGTATAAATTAGCCTTGCTATACGAGAAAATGGAGCCAACAAACGAACCTTGTCTAAGGGACTTGAGTCAGATATGGTATATAACTTGTAAAATGATTTCTGTAAATAGGCAAGATTTTGACAATTTTTAAAATTTTGTTCCGTAATTGCGTCAAACATGTAGTGAATAATAAATATTAATATTAATATTAATGACTTATTAGAAAATGTTCAATTGAATAATATCTATATTATGACATAATTAAGACCAATGATATTTTTAAATTAAAGCATAAGACATTGCATGCGTTTATAAAAAGAATAAAAACTGATTTACCTTTTGAAATCGGTTTCAAAAAGAATTGACACAGTTTGGTTCCGATAAACTTCCGAACGATGTGTCTTCGTGTTGAAGTTTGCGTATTTATTGAATGTTGTCGGCGACAGCGTGATGTCGGAAGCGCGCGGGCTGCGGTCGCTGCCGTCGCTGAACGGGTCGCTGCGCCTGCGCACGCTGCGCGCCGACCGCGCCCGACTCGCGCACATCCCGCCCTCGCTCTGCGACCACGCGCCGCAGCTGCGCGAACTGTGAGTGACGCTCCTCCTCCGCCGCAACCAGAGCCGTCTCTCTCGCCTACTCGCCTACTCGCCTACTCGCCGTTAACCCACTCGCTCGTCCGTTGCAGGGACCTCAGGGCGAACCGTCTGGACCGCGTGCCGGAGCTGCGCGGCTGCTCCGAACTGCGTCTGCTGTGAGTACTTCCGAACGATTCAGATCGCGATCCGAATCCGATAGAATGACTGATTGGCCTGCGCAACAGGGAGGTGTCATCGAACGAGATAGCGTCGCTGGGAGGCGGCGCGCTGCGCGGACTCGGGCGCCTGCTGGACCTGATGGCGGCGCGCAACCGGATTCGCCGAGTGCCCGCCGACGCCTTCGTGCACACGCCGCACTTGCAGCTCATGTCGGTCCCTCGATCCGTAGCTATTGCGTCGACGCGACTTCGCGACTTCGCCACTCTAAGCGCCACTCTTTCGTTTTGCAGAAATCTCGAAGAGAACTCGATCGAGCACATAGACACGGAAGCGTTCGTGCCTATACATAAATTGGAAGACCTGTAAGTGGACCTCGGCGCTGTGATCGCGCGCTTCGACCGAACGAACTATGTAGACCTCCAGTAATCACAAGTACCTACACATGACATGATTCCACAAATCCAGCTATGTAGCCACAAGGACTTTACGGTTTTTAAAGCCGCTTGGTTCGATAGGACGACATCCACCTCTCTTTTTATTCTTGCTGGTTCTAAAGACTTTTTGAATTTTACTGTCACTAAGAAGTCTATTTTCATATTTCAACTCATCGAACCTCAGACCGCTTCGTTCGATTCTGAAATCAATTCAACTAGAAAAAAGTTTACATAGTCCGATAGGTCAAACCGCGCGGCCGCAGCGGACGT
Organism: Synanthedon myopaeformis; assembly: GCA_944738685.1. Lineage (NCBI taxonomy): Eukaryota > Metazoa > Arthropoda > Insecta > Lepidoptera > Sesiidae > Synanthedon > Synanthedon myopaeformis. Next base: position 28,057 of record OX122934.1, read on the forward strand.
AGGGTGCGCGTGGCGGACGGTCTATAACGATCATATAACGGTAGATTAACTGCAATGCGTCCGTACAGGAACGTCGGAAACAACATGTTCCCGCACCTGCCGGCGGCCGGATTGCAACACTTGCTACATCTGAAGGCCCACAACAACCCCAACCTGAGGCACTTCCATCCGCCGGAGCTGTTCCCGAGGATCCAGGTGCGAATCGCGGCGGAGCGAGGCGACCGCGGCCGACGAGCGCCTCACGTTCGCTTTGTGTGCAGAGCCTGGTGCTGTCGTACGCGTACCACTGCTGCGAGTTCATGGCGCTGATGGAGGGCGCCGGCGGAGCGGAAACGGACGCGGACGCCGACTCCAGCGACGAGGGCGGCCTCACGGACTTCGTGCTGGTTCCGCCCGAGCGCGTCGACGTCGCCGCGTGGGCCAACAGCACCGACCTCTGGCCGAACTATCTGAACTGGTCAGGGGCGACGCTGGGCGCGGCCAACGCCCCGGCGACGAGGCGCGTCGCGTGCCTGCCGCTGCCGGGCCCGTTCCTGCCGTGCGTGGACCTGTTCGACTGGTGGACGCTGCGTTGCGGCGTGTGGGCCGTGTTCCTGTTGGCGCTGCTGGGCAACGGCACGGTGGTGTTCGTGCTGGTGTTCAGCCGCAGCCGCATGGACGTGCCGCGCTTCCTCGTCACCAACCTGGCCGCGGCCGACTTCTTCATGGGCGTGTACCTGGGCTTCCTGGCGGTGGTGGACGCGGGCACGCTGGGCGAGTTCCGCGCGCACGCCATCGCGTGGCAGATGTCGGGCGCGTGCGAGCTGGCCGGCTTCCTGGGCGTTCTGTCGTCGGAGCTGTCCGTGTACACGCTGGCGGTAATCACGCTGGAGCGCAACTACGCGATCACGCACGCGATGCACCTCAACAAGCGGCTGTCGCTCCGCCACGCGGCCGCCGTCATGGCCGCCGGCTGGGCCTTCTCGCTGACGGCGGCCGCGTTGCCGCTGTTCGGCGTCTCCGACTACCGCAAGTTCGCCGTCTGCCTGCCCTTCGAGACCGAGTCGGCCGCCTCGCTCGGCTACGTGGTCACTCTGCTCGCCGTCAACGGGCTCGCCTTCCTCGTGCTGCTCGGCTGCTACCTCAAGATGTACTGCGCCATCCGCGGCTCGCAGGCCTGGAACTCGAACGATTCGCGTATCGCGAAGCGCATGGCGCTGCTCGTCTTCACCGACTTCCTGTGCTGGTCGCCCATCGCCTTCTTCGCGCTGACGGCCGCCTTCGGCGCGCGCCTCGTGTCGCTCGAGGAGGCGAAGGTGTTCACGGTGTTCGTGCTGCCGCTCAACTCGTGCTGCAACCCCTTCCTCTACGCCATCCTCACGAAACAGTTTAAGAAGGACTGCGCGCTCGTGTGCAAGGCGATAGAAGAGTCGCGCGTCACGCGCGGCATCGGCCGCTGCCGCCACTCGTCCAACTTCAGCAACCGGCAGACGCCCGCCAACACGAACAGCCTCGCCGAGCGCTCGTCGCGCGGGCCGCACGGCGCCGCGTGCGCGTGCCGTCGCCTGCTGCCGGCCGAAGCGCGGCCCGCGGGCGGCGAGCGGCTGCTGCGCTGGCTGCGCGCGTGGCGGCCCGCGCCCCCTCCGCCTACGGCGCGCGCCCGGCCCGCCACCGCGCCGCCCGCGAGAGCCGGCTCCGTGTCGTCGTCGGTGGAGTTCTCGTCGTCGCGCTCGGACTCGTGGCGGGCGTACGGGCGGCCGCCGCCTCCGCGCCGCGCCGCCTCGTGGCTGGTGGCGCGCAAGACCTCGCAGGACTCGAACCTGTCGTCGTCGCGCAACGACTCGTCCGGCTCCAACGCGACGGCGTCGACGGGCACGTGGCGCTCGGGAGGCGCGCGGTCGGGCGGCGGGACGGGGCCGCGGCCGCGCCTCACGCGTCAGCCGGCCGTGTCGGCCGACGAGCCGCCGCTGTCTCCTCCGCCGCCCGCGCCGCGTCTGCTGCACACCATCCCCTCCGCCGCCGAGACGGACGCGCAGCCGGAGGAGGAGCTGCGCTGAAGCCTCTCACTAGTGTCTTATCGAACCGTCCAATGCGTCCGTTCCGCGCACGAGGGACAATTATTGCAGACATATATTATATTTATTTAGGAAATTTTTACCGCGTAGTCACTCGTTAGTTAGACGTCTAATACGTACCGAACGACAGATATACAAAGCATAATTTATTTACAACTAGCCTATGGACTAATTATATGATACTTATGCTATGCGTAATGATGGAGTTACCATTGAGAGCAGTATTCGATTAGAAATTTAAGAGGAGATATTTATACCGTAGAGTAAGGTTAAGGATAAGGACGCTCTCTCGGAGAGGAAGCCTGCGACCTAAAGATAGGATAGGATAGGATAGGACGATTAGGACGTATGGGAAAACTGCCGAAAGTATACCACCGCCATTTTTACGAATCATGTTTATACGATACTCCTTTGTGTGATGTTTATTTTTTTTTGTGAATATAAAATTAGATCAATCCCAAAACAACTATAGGTACAATTATAAAATTCGTTGTTAGCTGTAAGTTGAGAATGTGTATCTTGTAGGTAAAACAAGAAATTAAACCAATGAAATTCCTATTTTCCAAGTACTTATATGATAATGAGTGATACGTGTGATAATGTTTAGGAGGTACCTACCCTACCTAAGTAGGTAATAAAGAATCGTCCCGATTGTGCCAAGAGTCGGTACACTTAGTGTACTCGTTGACTCGTTGACTCGTTGACTCGTACTGTACGACCACTGCTCGTTTACAATCAGTGGTTCCTCTTTTATTTATTTCCCACTTCTACAAAAGATTGAAGAGCGTTTTTCGTTGACCGACAGTCCGATAGATTTCCCTCATAAAATCAGTTGCTGAAGCGACTAGATCACGCGATAGGGCCTAAGGTGCCTACTTACCTACCTACCTATATGTGCAATGACCAAATCATGATGTCGGTGAACGAAAAACTGTTGTCATCAGGTATACGTTTTGACAAATATTTCGAGAATCCGTCTCACCAACCCACTGATCCCACTGTGAATCCCACTGTGAATCCCACTGTGAATCCCACCGTGGGGTGAGTGGGTTTACATCAACCGGACATGTATAACATATATATTATATATATACACATATTTGTAATGTACATATACCAAGTTATTTGTTGAAATATTGATATGACTATTGGTATATTTTGTAAGTTGAATGGGACTCTAATGAAGCGAGACGATAATACTTTAGATTATTGAAATATATTTAAGTAACTTTTGAGTGTTCTTTATTGAGTTTACCTCTCAAAACCCTTTAACGAAGCGGATGAAGCCGCCTTTCTTCTACACACACGCATGAATCGAACTATTATTGCGTCTCGTAATTCTCTCTATAGATATGTGTTAAGTGAAATTGTTAAGATAAAACTTTCAATGAAAACATCTTTCTCGTACAAACCTTCAACATCTACATTAATTTTACTGGAAGTCGAGGTATGTATGGCGATACATAATACATTAGGTCCATTGTCAATTGTCAAGACATCATCATCTCAGCCGCAAGACGTCTACTGCTGGACATAGGCCTCGCCCATCATTTTCCAATAGGACAAGTCGACCCTTGACTCTTGCCAAGAGTCATAGTCCAGTCATTACGACAAAATAATCGAGTTAGAAAAGAATGTGAACAGGGAAAGCTACATTTTGGATATTACGTGGGGAAGCCTAGAAAAGTTTAACTTGAAAAACTCGGCCAAGATTTCTTGGTTGTATTTTCCGCCATCTTGAAAAAGCGTTTAATTCAGTTTTTTTATAATAACTCGGCTCTCCGTAAAGATACGAAAGTTATGATGGAATACTTTTTTGTTGCTTTTTTTATGCTCTATAATTTAGGTCTTGTACATTTTTAACTTACCGTTCATCGTTATCGAGATATCGACCGAGTCAAAAATGTAGGTAGCTAAATTTGTTTTTTGCAATTTTCTTTTTTTTTTTTGGTGATATCAAACTTGTAGTGAATTTTTTTATTTTGTAAAAATATTGGTCCAGTTTTTCAAGTTTTATACATTGGATATTACGTGGGCCTCCCCCACGTAATATATAATGTATAAATTTGTCTGAAGTGAGGATAAAAGAAAAACCACTTTGAAATGAGCACTTATTTTATTATGATAGTTATTTGTGAGGTGAACTCAGTATCTGTACTTGGTGGAGTAGTCTTTGGGGGAGACAACGAGGCCGCGCCCCTTGCGGGCCCCTCGGTACACCGTCTCTATGATGTCTATCATCTCCTGTTTGTCCTCGAGGGGCCAATTGATCTTGTTGTTGTTGCCCGTCCCCAGATCGATCATTATGTGTTTGTTGCGGAAGAAGAACATCACCGTGCACGGGTCGTACAACTCGTACCTGCACTCGCATCATTTTACATTATTACTTTTACTTCATGTTGTAACTTAGTATATTTGTTTACATGGTCTCCTTGACCTTACCGTAGATTAACACAAGTAACGCCTTACACACTCACTGAAAACCAACATCACACTAACAGCTGGCTACAAGGCTAATAACACCAGACTATCAGGGAATGTCTACCAAATTTAAGTCTGAGCATATAATTATGCTTCTCATACATATATTTGTGGAATGGTAATTATTAAAGTAGCTTTGTTACATTTTGTTGAAATCTGGAACCTCTGTGATGTCAACGAGATATATCACTGCAAAATTCTTCACTTTTTCCGCTATGCTGTACAGAACTTCATCCATTTTCATGCAAGTCGGATCCCAGTCGTGTCCAAATCTTATTACCTACAAACCAATAGGCTTTACATTAATAATGTTCATATACAATTCAAGAGCTGATCATGATATGTTAACAATCTTTAAGTACTCAGTATGGCCATAAAGTCTGTTTAAAGAAAATATATTTTTGCAATACAAAATGTATATTTTAGAAATATTATGACGATGTTTAGATAATGCCATACCTTCTAAAAAAAGACCATAACTCCTACATCGGGCCTGATGAAGCTCAACCCTGATGAAGAGATGCCCTTTTCAGCTGCAATGTGAGTTGAGACCTACGACCTGATGCTGAGTCTTGCTGAAAGGATTATTCTTAGTTATAGAACATGATATTGTGATGAGGCTTTACCATCTCATCAAAAATCATAAACTTGGGAGGATATTTTGATACTTTTTTCACAAAAATATGTGTCTACCACTCTTTGATAACTGATATGATACCCGGGCTAACTAAAACTGAATAATTCCTATGTTGTACTCTCCCCCCAAAATTGAGAAGGTTTTCTTAAGTTTTAAGAATACATTTAGCTATTTTAATTAATGCAATTTTGATTGATAGTGAAATATATTTTCACTATCATCACTAACCCATACTGCGTAAGAGGTTATTGTGATGTTAGCGCCATACTCAATATTTTAAATTATTTGAAAATTATTAAATGTCATAATTTGTTCCTAAGCCCTCATTTAAAAATATGATGAATATTCACTTTGAATCAAGGTCCTGGATGCAATATTCAATTCTCAAGATAAAATTTTGTTGCTTAAATCCCTGATCACAAACCCTGAGGATATTTCATTATAACTAGCAATAACCTGATAACAAACGTTCAACTAATACAACTAAAACTAAGAGATTTCAAAATTGCATTTAATATTGGCCTCCTGTATTCATGTACAGCACTGTACCCAAAGATTTAAATCGAAAGATGCGCCCTAATCACCCCACACCATACTTAAAACGCACCAAAAATTATTAACAACCAACTACAGTTGTACCCAAGCTACAATGAGTGACGGTCGCTTGAAGAGATTGTTTCTGATGCTTTACCATCAAAAAACTTGTTCGAAATGTTGTCTGTGTTTAAAAGTGTGTTTAGATAAAAATGTATAACTGTGAATGTATATGTATTTTTGTAACACAGTTTCGCTAATAAGGGCGCCTCTCTCGATTTAAATCTTTGGTACAGTCAAACCTCAGTTATGTAAAACTGTCACAGAAATGTTTTAAAATTTTATTATATTGTATTGAATGTTATTGTAACAGTATTTATGGCCAGACTAAGTATAATTAATTAATTTATGTTTTGTTCTGATATATAGTTGACAAATGTACATACAATATACGGGATCGATCAGTGGTGAAACTCGTTAATAAATTATCACTCATAAAATATTGTCTGATTTCAAAAATATTTTGGTTTAGAATTGATAACTGAACATTCGTTTTTGTATTACATACTAGCGACACGCCCCTGCTACTTCTAAGTTTCAGATTTCTAGACTTAATAGTTTTGGCTGTACGTTGATTGTCGTGGTCAGGGATTAATGAATTTACTTATAAGTATAGATATATTTCTTTCCAGTTTCTTCTTATGGTCATTGAAATAAGACAAGTGAATAAAATTTATTTCAGTGCAATAATGAACATTTACGATGAGAATACGGCTCAGAATATTATCGAAATCGACTTACAACAACACGGTCTTCTTCCGATAGTATCGCCTGGTCCACTTGCCACCCGTTATGTAAATGCCCAAGCATATAACTCATTTTGATATATATCACAAATACGCACTAAGAAATATTATTAAAATGCTTGTCAAAATTATTTTTATTTACTTTCAGTTCTATCAGTGATTCGTAATTGATTTCATTTTGTATTGAATTGTAACTGATTGTAACCACAATTGTAAAATCATAATTCACGTCACAGAACACATTACTCCTGCGCGGAGATGTGATTATTTGACATTGACAGTTAAACGCACAGAACGTAGAATATAGGCCAAACGTTAGTCTATAAAACTGTCTACAGTCTGTCTGGCTACAACAAAAAATATAACTATGTACTCTCTTGAGTGGTTCTTAAATCGGCCAAAATAGTACTTGTGTAGCATTGGGTTTGGTATGTTGCGTATTGCGTAGTTCATGATACCATCGTAAATTAAATGTTACTACTGTGCCTATTATTTAATGGTGGCCGACGGATACTATCATATGTAGAGTTGTTCCTCCTTAGCTCTTTACATCTATTCTCCACGAGTAGCACATAACGGCGTAATGAGTCACGTCGTCACGTGATTGTGAATACTCTACTCGTACTCGCAGTACGACTGGCTTGTACTTTTTTGTCTAATGTCTTCTATCATAGAACAAATAGTTCAACTAGAACTAACTCCAACTCAGTAGGGAACAGTAAAAGGAAAAACACGAGAGCGGTTACGAATAAGTTTATTCAGTCTGTTGCACAGCGACTAGAACGGTTCAGCGGTCTTCGTGCTGGCGGTCCTCGCGCCGCCAGTCGTGCTCGGCCGGCGCCCAGATGGACGCCAGCGGCGAGCGGAAGGGGTCGAAGGGCCGCAGCGGGGCGGCGGGCGCGGGCGGCGCGGGGGCGCGCGGCCCGAAGCCGGGGGGCGGCCGCAGCGGCGGCGCCCGCCCGCCGCCCCACGCCCACCGCTCGCCCGCGCCCGCCCAAGCCCACGGCGGCGACGCGTCGCGCTGCGGCGCCACGAAGGGCAGCCGCTCGCCGGGGGAGCGCCACGCGTCATTGTAGAAGAAGAGCGAGTTGTCGCTGGGCGCGGGGTGAAGTGCGGGCGCGGGCGGCGGCGGAGGCGGCGGGGAGCGGCGGCGCGGCACGTCCGAGCCGATGGGCGCGAGTCCGCCGCGCGCCACCACCGAACTGAACGAGGCGCCCCAGCGGACTGCGCTGCGCGCCTCCTGCGGCGGCGAGCGGCGCGGCGGCGTCGCCGACGAGCGCTCGCGTCGCTTGGCGCTTCGCTTGCGCGGCGGCTGCTTGGCCCGCGACGGGTCCACGGTGCGTGGTCGCTCGCGGCGCGCAGTCGGCCCGCGCGCGAAGCGGCCGCCCACCTCCGCTCCTGCGTCCGCGGCGACGTCCGCGTCGCCGGCGGCCGCGTCCTGCGCTCGGTCGGCGTCGGGCGGCGTCGGCGGTCGTGCGGCGACGACGTCGTCGGCCGGCAACGACGACTCTGATCCGGTGGAGGCATTGTCCTCGTCTCCGCTCGACCGCGGCTGCTCCTTCAAATCGTAACGGGTCATTATTCGGGTGCTCCTAGAACAGTCTTCCAAGATTGCAAATCCGGTAAATTTGGCACTAAGCAACCAAATTACAATATTTTCATTTGGTATAAAAAAAGTACCCATGTACCAGCACACCATGATATTCACATATTTAAATAAATATGTAAAGAAAATATGTACTTAATTTTCTTTAATTTATATTAAAACTCTTTTTATTATTATTGTATAGAAAACTATTTGGTTAAGTTACTATTAATTATAAAATAACGACTTGACATGTAGTCAAAAGTCAATTTATAAAAATAAATATTAAATATATTATCTTTGTTTTTTTTTTTTTGAAAATATAAAGCTGAATTGTAAATATAAGTGATTAGGAATCGACATTGTAAATAAAAACATTTAATGTCGTTTCTTTGCTTACAGGTTAGTTACTAGATAGATATTTTTATACTTATGTTATTTTTTGTAAATGTAAATGTATGAATTATCAATACAATCTTTGCTTACAGAGAAACTCAATTCTGTTTTAATTGACTGTGTCATCCTAACCACTAGAAAAATAAATCATTATAAATATATAAATAAATACTTAAATAAAACTAAAAGGTCAAAATGCATAAAAAATGGAGCAACTATTGCGATCAGCAAAAGTTTTCCTTAATATTAGGTCGTTTTTTTTTGGTATTTTATAATTTCAGATATTTTTTACCATAGTTTATTTAATTATATTTTGTTCGATAACTTGTTGCCATTTTGTAGGTAAAAGTTGTAGTAGAAATTTTGAAACTTCTGATTTTGACTAATTAAAATAAAGATGCGAACTCACTTCGTCGTTCGGTTCCGTGTCCGCTTCCGTCTCGTAGTCGTCCGGCGGAGTCGGAGAGTCTGCGAGCGGCGACTCCAAGGAGCTCGGCGCCTCCGCCTCCGCCTCCGCGACCGCGTCCGCGTCCGCTTCGGCGTCCTCGCACGCGGGCGGCGCGGGGGCGTCCGCGTCCTCGCTGGATCGAGACGAGTCGTCGTCGGTGCGACGGTCGCGCCGCAGCACCTCCGCGCGCCACCTCTCGAAAGCTCTGCGCTCGGCGAGAGGGTCGAGCGGGGGCAGCGGGCGGCGCGCGGGGGGCGGGCGGCGACGGCGGGGCGGAGGCGGAGGTGGTGGCGCGGTGCGTAAGGGCGCGGGAGGCGCGCGGGCCAGCGAGCGCAGGTCGAGCGGCGGGGCGACGTGCGGCGGCGGGCGGGAGGCGCGCGCGCGCCGCAGGATGCGCTCGGCATCAAGCGCGGCGGCCGCGAGCGCTAGCGCGAAGGCGGCGAGCGCGAACAGCGAGCCGGCGGTGCGCAGCGAGCGCTCGAAGGGCGGGCGCGGCGTGGCGAGGGCGCAAGGGGGAAGCAGGCGCGCGGGCGTGGTAGCCACGAGCGCAAACTCGGCGACGCCCGTGTCCGTGCGCACGAGAAGCGCGGCATGCACGCGCGCCACGGTGGCGTCGGCCGCGAAGGCGACACGCAGCGGCCGCGACTGGTTCGGCGCGAGCATCACTGGCGCGCACGGCGCCAAGCGGAAGCCGCGCGCGCTGCACGCGTGGCCGGCGACGCGCCACTCGCGCAAATGCACGGCCACGCGGCCCGTATTACGCGCCACTAGCGACCGCCGCACCGAGCCCACGCCCTGCGCGCACTCCGACACCTGCCAAATGAATATCGTATGACCAACGAGAACTTTACATTCCAGGATTTGTGTTTTAAGTCAGTAAACTACGACATTTATGTACACTCGAAATGAGGACACAAAAATTTGTTTGTCACGATTTTTTTGCATGAAAAAATGATTTAGGATTTTTATTGTTTTATGAAGAAATAAACTGAGTAACAAAATATAAAATTTAAAATCATGTTTAAAATAAACTGCAACGAAAACCTTTGTCTCAAGGATGAAATTTGATTTTTTATTATTTACAGAGGGCGCCTACAACGCTGAGTCAGCTCAGGCGCGTCTGTTACAATTTATTTATTAAAACTATGTTATTCAAAATAATCTGATGTTCGGTCTAAATCAAAATAATCATAATTATGAAATAACGCCTATTCGCCTTAAGGTGAAAGCTAAAATTTGATAATATTGAGAATTGAATTGAACATGGGTCACCTCGAAGAGTATGGGCGCGGCGGCGCCGGGCCGTCGACCGGCGATCTCGAAGGTGGGGAAGGCGCCGCGACCGCTTAGCGGCACGGCCTCCATCGCCGTCAGGTTGTTGCGCAGGTACAGGTGCGCAGCGAACGAGCCGCCCGACTTGGGCGCGAACCTCACCACCAACTCCACCGCCGCGCCCGGCTGCAGCAGCAGCATGGGCAGCGAGCGCCCGTCCGTCGCCGCCCCCATCGCCGCCTCCACCGCTGCCTCCAACACCGCTAGCGCCGCGCCGCCCTCGGACGCGCGCCACTCGCTCAGCGTGAACGCGTCGCACTCGTGGGCGCACAGCGCGTGCTCGTCGGGCGCGCCCAGCGCCGCCTGCAGCAGCAGCGCGTGTGAGCGCGACGGGTTGCGCGCCAACACGAGCAGCCGCTCCGCGCCGCCCACCGCCGCCAGCACGTCGAGCGGCGGGGCGTCGACCGCCGGCACGAGTCGAGGCCAGTAGGCGCGCACGTGCGCGTGCGTCGTCACTTGCGGCACGAGCGTCGTGTGCACCACGAGCGTCACGTTGAGGGAGCGTGGCGCGCGCGAGTACGCCGCGAACCGCTCGCGCGCCAGCGCCGCGTCCGCGTCCAGCGCCGACGCGCCGCGCCGCAGCCACGCCGCGCCCTCTGCCGCAATTACATTCCATTATCATCGCGTCAACAGTCTTGCGGCAAATAGGGTAAATTTAGAAATAAAAGCATTCCTCTACATACTACTGTATGATCGTCAAAGTAAAAACGTTTCAGTCATCTTAATTGTGAAAAAAAAAGTCTCTTACGACTTAAAATATGGACATTACAATCAAAGAAGCACTTTATAATAATGGTCACCTGGCGAATCGAGGTCTAGGCCTGTGTAGCAGCGAGGCGCGCAGAGAGCCTCCGGCGCGTACGTCAGCGCGACGCCGTCGGCGAGCGCGCGCACGCGCGTGGCCTCGTCGCCGTGCAGCGCGTGCGCGTGCAGCACACGCGCCTCCTCCGCCATCGAGTTCTCCAGCGCCACGAGGGCCGATCCCCACGCGAACGGCGCCGCCTCCAACGCGGGCGCCGACGCCAGGCGCAATTCACCGCGCACAGCGCGCAGAGTCACGCGCGTCGAGGTGCGCGCGTGCTGCGACTCCGCCCACACGCTGCCGCTCAGCGCGCCCGACGCGTCGCCCGCGCCCACCGTCAGCCAGCCGCCGACGCGCCCTTCCGGTGGCACGCAGCGCTCCGACGCGCCGTCGTCCGCTTCCGGCTCGAGCTCCACGCTGGCGCCGGGCACGTCGGTGCGCAAGTGACGCAGGCACAGCGTGGCGGGTGCCGCGTTGCGCAGCGCCATGCGCACGCGCAGCCCCCGCTCCGCACTTACCGCGCCCAGCTCGAGCAGCTCCGACGTCGCGTTCACCCACTCCCACTCCTGCGATTATTTTATTAAATCTAGTTCAAATTGAAACTTTTTCCCCTATACTAAAATATTTTTACTAAAATAAAAGATTTGCTATTACGTTCTTAATTTGTATCTACTCGTAACACTTAGCACTATTTTGTTGTATTCTTTTGAAGTGGCCATTTGTACCACTGCTTGTAAATATTTGTATTAATATATGGTAATATAGGTCTTATTGTTTCTATTTTTTGTAAAATAAGTTGTGACTGTTTTTGCCTTAATAAATAAAAAATATATTAAAAGTAAACCCGAGTATATCATTAGTTAGATTATGTAACATAGTATAATTTGGTTGCACAACTTACACAAATATTAATACCGGCAAACTTTTTGGGAGAAAACTAATTTTAAGTCATAAATTCGTGTGTAAATTCCTTGCAAAATAAAGCGAGCACTCACCAATGTGAACCTCCCGTCGTAGACCCGCACCGGCAGCGCGTACTGCGTCACGTTAGTACGCAGCAGGATAGTGGAGCGCAGCGGAGCGGGCGGGGCGTCGGGGCGCAGACGCAGACGCAGTATCTCCGCGATGGCGCCGCGAGCCATCACGGCCGACACGCCGTTAGCGTCCACGTGCACGTAGCGCGACAGCTCGGGTTCGTAGTGCGCGCCTAGCAGCCGCAGCGCGGTCGAGAACTCGTTATGCGCGCGCACTGTCACCGGCTCGTGCGCCGCTGTCGTAGTGGTGATCAGGTCGACCGCCGGCGGCGACAGGCGCAGCGTGCCCGCCACCAGTCGCACGCTGTAGGGCAGCGCCGAGCGGCCCGCGCGCACCCAGCCCGCGCACCACGCCTCCGCCTCGGCACCCGCCTCCGCCCACAGCGCGCCGTAGTCCAGCGACAAGCGCAGCGTCGGCTCGGGTGCGCCGAGCGGCGGCAGCGCTAGGCGCGCGGGTTCTACGCGCGCTCCCTGAGCGGCGGGCGCGCAGCCGTTGCCTTGGGGCGCGGGATCGGGGTCGGAGGGCGCGGGCGGCGGCGGCGACGCCACCGGCTGCGGCTCGCAGCGCGCGCCCCATACGCTCGCCTCCACCGACAGCGGCGTGCGAGCGCTGTTGCCCACCTCGATCTCCAGCTGGAATCAAGTGGCTCATTAATTCAAAGTTTTAGCTTGCATTTCAAATAAATTGATAGTCATTATAAATGCGCTCAAATTCTATCAAATGATTTAGTGCAATCACCGACACTTTTTATCATCTATAATTACAATTAAATAAAAGATTACAATAGTCGTATCTGAATATATTATAGTATTATATCTAAAAAACATGATAAAATGAAAAAAAATAGTAATTTAAATAGATATACTATACAAATTGCATAGCAAACATGAGTTGATAAATGGGAAATACGTCAATCATCAAGCAATGCTTGTTGTTAAATTTGACTATTTAAAAACAAGATTCGTAAAATAATTAACAAAATGCTTACATAATGTAATAGAAGAAAACTCTGAATTATTATAGTTTTATTACTAAAAACAGTAAACGACGCTGTTGTTTTAAAAATTTCTCAAAAAAAGCCGTTATATTGAAGCGATTGCGTAACTGAGTCGTTACAGACGCGCCATTGTGTAATATCCTATAACTAAGACACTCTTAACAAGATTGCGCTATTTGTGAGCATTTAGAATGTAAATATAAATGATGCAATGTCACTAAGTCGTTTTAGTTAACCAGATCTCAAGACTTCGTACCAACAGCCTCTGAAATGTGTAGAATACGTGATGCATACTTGTTCGGCGGAGTCTCTCGAGCCGCGCACCCCGGGGCGCAACTGCAGCGGGCGCAAGTACTCGCCGGGCGCCACCGCGACGGCCTCTACGGCCACAACTAGCGGAGGCCCCGTGATGTTGGCCTTGATGCGCACGTACGCCGTGAGCGCGTGCGCGCCCTCCGGCGCCATCGCGAGACGCACGAGCGGGCGCGTCGAGTGCGGCGGGATCGCCCATAGCGCGCTCGAGGCGCGCGCGCCGCCTTGCGGCAGCCGCAGTCGCAGCCACGACGCCGACGCGTACACCTCCTGCACCTGCAGCGGCCGCGACGTCGGGTTGTGCAGCGTAAGCCACGGCTCCAGCGACGCGTTCTGCGGCACGCGCACCCCCACCACCGGCCACAAGCCCCACTCGCTCGCCACGCCCACCGCCGACACCGGGTACTTGTGGATGCCGAGCGACGTGTGGATGTACAGATGGGCCGACACGGGTCCCTCGCGCCGCCCCAGGTACACCACGCTGAAGGACGTGTTGGCGAGCGGTGCCAACGTCTTGGCGTCGAAGAAGGAAGCGTGGAAGTCGGGCGTGGTGCCGGCGACGGAGGCGAGGTGTAGCGTGCTGTTGGCAGTGTTGGTGAGCGACACGGTGAGCGCGTGCGCGGCGCCCAGCGACGCGCGCCCGAACGACAGCGACGCCGGCGACAGGCGCAGAGCCTCCGCGGACGCCACACCCGCCTCCTCCTTACCCCATTCCTGCCCACATTTGCATCTCACTGTACAACTGTACTCACACCTCTCCCTCCACTCACACTCATTTCAAATGCAATTACCTGAAATGTTATCCCTTCGATGAGGGAATCATGCACGGTCACACCTGAAACGACATGTCTGCAAGTTAACAACTGTTCATTACTTTTATCAACTCTTGTTATTTTTTCATTTTTAAGTATTTCATCAAATTAAAAAATTGCATAAAAAGATGACATAATTTATGTATGGTAAGATGTTGTGTACGCATGACGTATTCGGGAAGAGATTACTAAAACTTTTGGAATATTCTCTCATATCAAGCTAATTAACATGTTCCTCACACCTGTGTACACATTTATTTATTTATTTTTCTTCCATTAAATCTGCAATCAGTCTGGTAACTATAAGCAGATGAGCCTGATTAATGCCGGAATCACTCAGAGATTGACCTTCCTGTGAGGGTCACTCTATCTTTGATTAAACATTTACTTATTTATTTTTCTTTTGAATTAATTATTAATTAACATGTTCCTCACATCCTGTGTACACATTTATGACAACATATAAATGATGTATGCAAGGTACGAAAAGGCTATAGTGACCCGAGAAAGACTTGATGTTGGCATAGTCCATGCTTATTGCTGCTTGTGTCATCAAGCAAGAGCTACTCTTGGGAAAATCCAATGTTGTTTTTTTATAAAATATGCAAGAGAAATGTTATAATATGGTACTTTAGGAATACTGTTTTTAGATACTTTTTTAATGATTAAAACGAAACTTAAAAAAAATTACTGAATTGTGGACCTGGCACTGAGATTGAATTTGATTGAAAATTTCAACCCCAGCGCCAAGTCCGCAAATTATAGAAGTAGTTTATTCTATGTGTAAAGTCTTTTTGAAGATAACCTTGGGAAATGGAATAAAAAACAAAACTTCCTATAGGTGACTACTAAATTGCAAGTAAGAACAGTCAATATTCGAAAACCCAGTGCCAAACGCAGTGCCCACATACAGTCCCTTTTAAAGTGTTGGACCACCCCACACTGCAAATGCCAACGCCAACGACAAGTAAGCCCAGCAGTTCGAGGGGAAGGGAAGGGGAGGGCCATAAGCCAGCATTCACATGTAGATTACATTAGTTAGTTATAGAGCTTTTCTAGGTAAACAAAATTAGAGGGAGATGAAGATTTAAAGTTCCACTATAAATTTACGAGGTTATAAACTACACATAATAAGAAGTTTGCCGCCTAGCTAAATATTCTACTATGACTGTAATAGACGAGGATGAATTCCCGCTGTTTAATGGGCAATTTAAAATAACACTGCAGTGCAGTCACTTCATTAATTCATGCTATATATAACAAATATAACGTAAATTCATATGCACTAATTGCGCCACACTACGATTTACTATGTGGATTTAGGTACATGGGTAATTTTAAAATTTTAAAGTAAAAATAAAATCGATTTTACCATGACTCTTTCCTTGGGCTGTCAATTTGGTTTTTGTGGTTAAATCTAGTATTAACAGAATGAAAACGTAACAACAAACAATTTTCCGACACATTTTGATTTTTAGTGTCCCGCAACAATTTTAATTCACATTTCTTATACACAATTTTAAATTAAATCTACTTTGTTCTCTTCTCAAAATTTCATCTCATTTCTTAGCTCATTTCTCAAGTTTCTGTGGAGTATAGTATACCACAGAATATGAAATTACGTTCATAAGAATACAGATCACAGATATATTCAAATTATAGTATATGTAATGTGGATGACTGATGTGAACACTATCAAAAACGGTACGTCTATATTCTTCTGGAAAATATGGCCGGATATGCGGTGTAGATGTTTCGCAGTAGATGTTCGCATTAGTGTAGTGACGTATTTTTTTTAATCGATATATTGCTGTTAGTGAGCATTCTGTATCTTTCTTGCGCTTTAGATATTTCGCTGTAGTCGATCGTAGACCGGCATGATATTGTTTCTATCCGGCTTAAGGCGTCTGCTATAACGTTGTCTTTTCCGCTTATATGGCGTATGTCTATAGTAAATTCGACAATAAATAGCAGTTGTCTTGTTCTTCTGGGAGTTTCTGAAGCAGATGGCGAAGCTGCGTTTTGAATGCTCGCTTTACACACCTCAAAAGCATTTGACGATTCTTTGTTCCATTCGATTTTTGTTTTATCTTTTTCCTTGACGCCGTGTAGGTACTTATGTAGCGGTGCTTATACCGAGGAAACAACGAAGTTCTTGGACTGTTGACGCTTTCTTGTAGTTCAGTATGGCTTCCGTTTTTTCTTGTGTCGGCTTGATACCGTGTTCCGAAACAATGTATCCTAGGTACTTGAGTGTCGGTTGACCTAGGGCGCATTTTGCAGGATTGATGGTGATGCCATAATCTTCTATCCTTTTTAGAACTGTGCGAAGATGTCGTTTGTGTTCCTCTTCGTCTGTATAAGCTAGGAGTACATCGTCGATGAATGGGAAAACTGTCTGTCCTGCGTTCTTGAGGCCAGGACACATACGAGGAAATTCGAACAAACCAAATGGTGTGATGATGGCACTCTTCTCAATGTCCTTTTCATGTACCATTATCTGAGAATATGCGATTTAAGTCGAGGGTAGAAAATATTTTCTTCCCGGACAGCATGTGCGTGAAGTCTTTGATGCGTGGCATGGGATAGCGGTCGGGTTTCGTTATTGAATGCGATAATCGCCACATACGCGTAGGTCGCCATTCTTCTTAGGCACATGAAGAGGTGACGACCATGACGACTTGCTTGGTCTGCAGAAGTCTTGTTAGCGATGTGGAGGTAATGGTCGTGCGCAAATGAAGACTGGCGATCCGGATGTTTCGATGAAGTGTTCTATGTTTCGGTCTGGGGTGAGTTTCATCGAATTCAGACGAGTGATGCCAGGAAATTGAGCTAGTATGTCGTGAATTGGGAAGGAACATCGGTAACGAAATCAATTATTACTCTTACAACTACAAATAATGCAACGGAATATAAATACAATAACGGAATTACAAATAAAGTGGGTACACAGGATTTTTAGCATTTGTCACAGAAATTGCAAAATTTAGTTGTACTGTGGCAACTTGGCAAGTATCGGTCAAACAAATGTCACTAATGTCAGTCAGCTATTTGTTTTTATTTACAACCAATTTATTATACAACGCCATAATAAATATATCTGTACAACGCAAATAAAACTGTTACATAGAATATCAATTTCATACTGTTTATTTATACCTATTGTAAAGTGCAACAATCCCCGCCTTTGCTTATTCAAGTTAAACACCTATTAGCTAGTTTCTCTATTAACAGTTTTCGTGCATTTCTTAAGTATATTTTATTGTTATATTAAATATCTTGGCAAAACCATCACTCCACCGAAATTAAGCATTTCATTTATTCAAGCACCCATTACCGTCAAAATTTGGCCCATAATTGCACTATTGGGACGATTCGATATGGAAGAAAACGGTAAATATTAATCCATTTGTTGCAATTCCATATTTAATTGAAAAAAAAAAAAAAACTGAAAACTGAAACTTGTTTAAAAACTGAAACTTGGCGGAAGTTAAGCGTAAATTGACGGCTATACTGTTTAGCTGAGTGGTTTTCTTTTTGTTTTATTTTATTCTTGTTATTTAGATATTTTTTTAATAGTTTGTCTTTGATTTTGGTGTTTGTTCTTTGTTTGCGTGTTATCGGTGGTCTCAATTTCTAGTTTGTAGTTTATCTGTGTATGCCTTATGTTACCTATATCTATTGTAGGTGTACCTTTTGGAATAAATAAATAGGTATATAATAAAAGACAATTATTAGTGTCAATGGGTTTTCAGACGGTCCAGCTGATGGTGATCAGAATGAACCCGAAGGTGGGGGAGGGGGTGACGGATGGGAGGGCCGAAACATTGTCGAAAATGGAGGTGAAGAGGAACAGTTTGACATTTCTCTAGCTGCTTTGCATTCTGTAAGTTACGAGTAGAAAGCAAGAGTTGTAATGACATTCCAACACGTCTTTTAAGAAAACATGGTTCTTATTTCAGTACATGGGAGCAGGGTTGAAGGCCGTGAGGGGCAGATGCGTCTTGGAAGCGGGCTGGGAGGGACGGGTGCCCGTGGTGGCTCATCACGGTGCAGTATTTCCAGGGGAAACGGTGCCTATGTTGTTGCAGAACTCACAGGACGTGGCCATGCTAATGAGAACGCTCGAGAAAGACAAACTGTTTGGTTTACTGTGTCCAGAGTAAGTATACGGGCTCTCCTATGGATTGAAGCTATCAATAGGCATTAATGATCTTTTAGAAGAACAAAAAATTTAGATTAAGGAGATTGTTTTACCAATTCATTGAGAACAATAAACAAAAATCATTATGTACCAATTACCAATTCATGTTAAATCTAAAAATATGTCATTTTATGGTATTTGTAAAAAAAAATATACTCAAATAGAAATATCTCCTTACTTTTCTGTTGGTTTACCTAAATAAATAAATTTACATTGTTTTAATAAGGGTAAATAGTTTTATATTAATTTATATTGTTTTAATAAGGAATAAGTTCAAATATTCTTCTAAATCGATTGGGCAGCCAATAATTTTAATTTTACTGTTAAAATTTCCCACATCCAATAATTTATTATAAACTATATTGCGAACTGTGAAAATTTTTCAACTGCCAACTGTGAATATTGTGCATATTATTAAAATATCCATGTTTTTGCAATGTTGATCTAACCTAACCACATTTTTTACAAAATTTTATTTTAATTGAAGACAATTTGTAGAAAACAAGGCTAATAAGGCTCCTTAATGTTAAACTATGTGGTGCGAATTAGAGAGAAAAGGTCTTTGACAGCGAGACGGGCACGATGGTGTCGGGGTACGGGGTGCTGTGCGAGGTGTTCGAGGCGGGCGAGGAGGAGCAGGCGCCGGCATCGGGGCTGCCGTTCAAGGCGCGTGCGCGCCACCGCTTCCGGCTACTGGACGCGCCCAAGCAGCCGGTGCCGCTGTACGTGTACACACGCATGCGCATGGCAGACGTGGTGGTACTGCCCGAGGTGGCGCCAGGCGACCCGCTGCGAATGGCGCGCCTGCCGCGGCGCATGGACGCCGCCGCCACGCCGTGGCCGCTCTTCGTGTACGACATGTGCCAGTACGAGCGCATGCGCAGCGTGATCCGGGACCACTTCCGGATGCAGCTGATGAACCGCGTGCCCGCGGACCCCGTGTCGCTGTCCTTCTGGACGGCGTCGAACCTGGCGCTGTCGGCGCGCGACCGGCTGGCGTTGCTGGTGGTGGACAACGCGCTGCTGCGGCTGCACATGGAGGTGCGCATGATCCAGAGCGAGGGCGCACTGTGCTGCGGCTCGTGCGCGGCGGAGGTGACGCGGCGGCGCAACATGTTCGCGATGTCGAGCGAGGGCGTGCACAGCAACTACACTAACTTGGGCGGGTTCGTGCACGACGTGGTGACGGTGGCGGACGCGGAGGTGGCGCTGAGCGGCGCTCCGTCGGAGGAGTACTCGTGGTTCCCGGGGTACGCGTGGACGGTGGCGCTTTGCTGGTCGTGCGGCGCTCACGTCGGGTGGCGCTTCGACGCGTCCTCGCCGCGCACTCTGCGTCCGTCGCAGTTCTTCGCGCTGTGTCGCGACCGCGTCCAGCCGCGCGCGCCCATCGACCACTAAATTACAATGTTTATCAGATCTTTCTCTGTACTGTACTAATTGTTAATAAAAAAATGTATAATTGTTTAATATTTTTTTGTGACTGAAACTAAGAGCACACTTCAAGGTGGTCTTCTGTGAGGGAGTGGTCGCTGCCAGCCAGATGAGCGTCCAAGATGCCAGTGTATTGTGACACTTGAGCGAAAGAAACGACTCGTTACAGCATCTTAAGTATGATTCCTACTGTCTATGGTTACAGCATAATACATTATTTTAAGACAAAAATTAAATTAACAAAGACAGATTTGAGGATTTTTAAAAATAAGGTATTCAAACAACTGCTTGAAGATTGACAAAATTGTAATTATGAAAATTATTTTAATCATTAGTACTTAATTTTTTTAATAGGTAATTAAAAGTTTTCATCAAAAGAATGTTTACTTTTCAGTCCCAAAAAAGCCCTTATAATGTAGCTGTCTATTGGTGAAAGAATTTTTTAAATCAGTTTATTTATTTATTTATATTAGGGAAACATACAATATCTCGCTACACATTATAAATATACATACAAGAAAAACATAAATCAGCAAAGTTTCCACTAAATTAAATTAATTAGTAGTTTTTGAGTTTATTCATTACAAACAAACATACAAAAATCAAATTTTTCCTCTTTTTTTTTTAAATACGGCCAAGATATTTTTATTCATTCAAGTCAATTGTTTGTGAAATTAAACAATATTTGTTTTGTTCATTATTTAATTTTTAACAAATAAAATACACATAACATAAGTTAACATTAATGTAATAAACAACGTATACAATTTTTATTAAATTCAGGATTTCAATTTTTTAATAAGTAGGAATAAATTATTTTTAATACTCCTATGTACATACTTGAAGTATTTAGTATTTTTTATTGCTTCTTGATTTAATTTTGCCCTTTCTCTCCTTAATGTCGACGAGGGTATGAGGCAAATCTTTGTGTAGTATTGTGCGAAGAGTGGTGCGAGGCACCCTCAGTGCAGCCGACCTCTGCTTTAAGGACAAACTCGGTGCAGACCTAATGGACGCCTCCACTCGCTGCACATGGCACTTCCTGCGTAACAATCACATTTCATATCAACAGTTGGGACCAGAGTGAATGGAATAAGGATAAGGGTGTGATGTACCGGATCGTTAAATATGTATATCCACAGATATGGAACTCAAAATGGATATTTGGTGTCAAGATTCACAGATATTGATACGGATTATAACTTTCTTACTCTATCGGTGTCTGTGCACGTGACTTTGTAACAATAGTTACGTACTATTGGTATGATAACTCACTAGGATAAGTGTTTGCAATATAAAGGTGCCAAATAATTGATTTGAAGAAATAAAGGGTGAGTCCACCAGGATCACCTAACTGGATCCCCCAGGAGTCTTACAGCTTTTCTCTCACATCTTTACTTGATAAGCAAGCTGGGATTCTGGTGAACTGCGGCATATATGCGAATAACCCATGTCGATCCCCTGAGGGGATTCTGATGAACCAAGGAGTTCACCAGGATCCAGTTAAGGGATCCTAGTGGACTTACCCGAAATAAAAAATAATCTGAATGGAATTTAAATTTGTCACCTATATATAGAATTTAATTTAAGAATCGAAATATAATAAGGTAAAAGATACGCCAAAAAGTAACGGATACAGATCTTTCTTCTCGGATATCCAGCACATCACTAGTGAGCAGTGTCATTACCTGGTGACAGGGCGACCAGACCTGGGCGCGTCATGGACACCTCCAGTTGCGAAACACTTACGTTCCCATTGCAATAATGTGCTTTTTGTGGGAGGCTCACGTCGGAACCGTTGACGAAAGTCTTGCTTTATCTATGAAAACGAGTAAACGTGTGAGGAAAGTGTCTAAAAGGGGATTTATCAGTGGAAAAGGTGCTTTAAGTACTTGGCTTAGGGTTGTCAATGTGTTACGTCGCTCGTGCACCCACACGGCCGCTACAAGTCTCTCCTCGAAGCTAAAACTAGATGTATCCACAGGTTTGCAACGATCGCTCCCTCTCTTTTTATTTGTTATGGTCTTCTTTGTCATCGTTTTACACTTTTCGTCAGCTTTCAATGTGCTGGTTTGAGTTTCCATAACGTTAAGAGCGGCAGAGGAGATTTCATCGTCGTATTGTTTATTTTGTGCGAGATGTGTTTCGTTAAATAACGAACCCGAACACTGGTAATGTTCCTTGTGGAGCCGTTGATGGAGAGGTTGATTAGAAATGGTGTACATTTTAAAAATTACCGCGATATTTACCTACTTGTGCTTTTTTTAATAAACAAAAATTTTTAAAACATTTTTTATTTTTAAATAGTTGATTTGACAGGACAGCCCGCTTTCGTCACAGAACAATATATTGTATCTGAATAGAGTAATAAAGTACAGGATACAAGTCTATAGGTTAATTAATAGATGTAAAGTACGAAAGGGACAGGGAGACAATTTGGTATTTTAGATGGCTACTTTGCCGAATTTATATAAACTAATTCAATATTTTTAAAATCTATGATAATCTCATTGGCTGCATTTATTTATACACAAAGAAACTACATATCAAAAGTTTAAAATACCATAATAAATAAAGTGATTGATAATAAAATAAGTAGGTAATTTATATTTTCCTGACTATTTAACTTACTTACTGGTTTCAGTGCTTGAAGCTAAGTCTAGGAATCGTACTGGCCAAAAAGAATTGGACCAACATAGTTAATATACCTGCACAGTTAGAGGGGTTTCAGAAAAAAAAGGGTGATTTGCAGCATTTAGTTGAATCACATTTTAATAGAAATTAGTGTGTGGACTTAATTAAGGATAGTATAAAGACTTCATTCAGCAGTTCTAACTTCGACATCTTAAAAGTAAAATTGGAAAATTTTCTGTTACTAAATAATCATCTTCAAATATGATTGCAATGTTGAGTTCAAATTCTGAAACAAAACAAAATTATTACAATAGATGTGGATAGTAATATATATCGGTAAGCGGAGTACGACATGCCTATTTTGAAGTTGACAGTAGTAGTGGTGGGACAGGTGAAGAGACGAGGCAGCACCATGTGCAGCGGCAGGTCTCTGCTGCGACAAACATCACCCTCACCCACTTGGATGTTCTGGATCTCAGTCGCATCTTTGGAGTAACCCTCGGCGCATCCACAAGTCTCCACTCTCACCAACTGCACTTCTATGGACTTGATGGGCACCGTACACTCGTCCACTCGGATCTGTCCATCACACAAAACTGTATCTATGATATATGTCTATGATAGAGTACAACAAATAGACAGGTGTAATACCTTTCCTGTGATTGGTTTGTCGAGAGAGCACACTGTGGTGTCTATCTCTGCATATATTTGAAACTGTGGCATCTGCGACCGGTCACGAGCTCCTCCACCTGCAGCGCGGATTGTCGCCGGTGTTATCTCACACCGCACCGGTTTCAATGGAGGAGAATCTTGCTGCAACCACAAAAAATTAATAAAAATCCACTTCTATATTTCATTTCCATTCTTATTTAAGTAAAAAATGGTGCCACACCTGTTGATACTGTACGAAAAACTGGCAACTAGCATTCAATGGTTTATTCAGGAACGACCTCTTCATACTGCACTTGAGAGTGTACATTATGTTGACAAACACTCCATGATATGTTTCCAAAAGACCGGGGTATCCTGGCGAGACAGCCTGTCGTGCTATCAGTGGCATTTCAAATGGTATCTCGGTCACACCTTCGGGTATCTTACCACCTGGCGACAATTCTATCAGTGTATTTACAAGGTTCAACGGCTGTAACAATTTGTAGAAAAATATAAATTATTTAAATACCAATAATAATAATGTAAATAGTGATTGTGCCTATGCATTATAGTAACAAATGGAAAATAAGTACTTTTATACTGTTGGAGAATGCCTCAAAGATGCCCACATTCTTGGTGCTCAACTGTAAGTTAACGGAGCCTTCCATCAGCAGCGAGAGCCCTTCATGGCGAACTTCATTGTTACTTTCCACCACCACAACTCCAGCTATAACTTCCTGGCGAACATTAGCACTATCAGACATATTCATCATATATGTATTAACAGATTAGAAATTTTAATTATTTACCGACCCCTTCATGGTATATTTTGCTGGCTCTTTTTAGATTAATTGCCAAACCAGTTGACATGGTTAATAATCCTGTGAAAACGGTATTTGTTAACACGAACAGAATAAAAATAGGTATTCAATTTTGTATTAATTTTTTCACTTACACTGATACAAATCGCCAGTAAGTTGCACCAAGTTGTCGATTCATACGTGGAACCAAAGATTTAAATTTTTGCGTAGAACATTAAAAGTAACGTATTAAAAATTTAATACCTAATCCGTTTTATTACTAAGTTAACACAAACTATGTAAGGATTATTATACTAACGTAACAACCACGGAAAAAATAATCGCAAGATTATGTTTGTTTTATTCACAAACTGTATAAATAAAGAAAATAAATAAACAGAACTATGTTTCGTATTATTGCTGTCAGGTTGTCGTATTATTGCAGTGTTACCAAGCGGAAAATTTAAAATTCGGTAGAACTACGCCAGAGTGCGTTTTACAGTTATTAGGGCAATCC
Source organism: Synanthedon myopaeformis (assembly GCA_944738685.1). Taxonomy (NCBI): domain Eukaryota; kingdom Metazoa; phylum Arthropoda; class Insecta; order Lepidoptera; family Sesiidae; genus Synanthedon; species Synanthedon myopaeformis. The sequence continues at coordinate 52,525 of OX122934.1, forward strand.
GTCTGGCGGCAGTAATCACCTTACAGAAGAACATAGTATTAATGAATAGCATGACATGTACTGTTGTGTTTATGGTGAGTAAGGGATGCTAGAGCCCATTTCCCTATCTTTCCTAATTCCTTAACCTACTACAGTCGGCAGCGCACTTGCAGCACCTGTGGGCCCTGTGGCTGCAGGTGCTGCAAGTGACGGTAGCCACCTTCTACCACCAAGTGAACCGTCAGCCTGTCTATCAACCTTAACATTTAAAAACAATCTGTAACTGCCAATGTACTGCCGTAAGGGCTATCATGCTACTAATATTTTAAGGATAATTTTATATTGTTGAAACTAATTTAAAAAATATATTTAGATGATTTAACAATTATAAATTACCTCTTATTAGACACAATATATAAGTAGATAATGTCATGTATTAGTAGCGCTAAAATTTTTTCCACTTCTGGGTCGGCTAGCGTCCGCCCTGGCGCTGTTATATCCTTAATGAACGGAAGCCTCATACTACTATTTGATATTTTTTATGTTTTATAACAATTATTGTAATAACAAAGTTAATACATCAAAAATCAGCGAACTAACAAAATACAAAACCGTAGTAAATATACTTTTGTAAATATTTAATCTGGCAATATAAGTCTCTTATATCAGCGTGACTCAATTTCACACTGTCAAGTGTCAAACACAGACTATTTTGGGCATATTCATATTTTATTTTGTTGTGCTTAGCAGTTAGCTAGCTTGCTTAGTTTCATAGAAATGCCCGCGCCTGGCGGACGGGTGCAAATCGAACAATTTTGATTACGCGGTTTTATTTATTTTCTTATCGAGTTTCTTGTTATTTACAGTGTATCTCTTTGCACTGACCTAATATTTATTTACTATAATTATTAGTCTAAAGCGTTTTTAGTTTGTGTTGTATTCGAACAGGTGATGCTGAAATGTGTACGTTCCCAATGGATCGATATCGGTGACTTTGAATTTTCTTTATTATTTTATATAAAGGAGGTGCCTGAAAATGGAAAAGTCAGCGAGACCACGGACAGCCCTCAACGAGTGCGTTAAGGTTGTAGTGAGGTGTAGGCCACTCTCCGAAAAGGAAAAAAAAGAGGGCTATGAAGAGGTAAGCGATGTAGCTATATTGTTTATAATGGAAATTAAGACTGCGCAGACCTAGTGCGTCGACTCTATACAACGAATAAAAGTTCACCAATTCTACTGAGGATCTCCTCTCTCGTTACTATAGCGCTAACACACGACCGTGATAGGTATCCATCGCCAGGTCTTCATATTATAAGCCTACGCCCGTTGCTGTTATATTGTTAAATGATGATTCAATTGTATATTCAAATAAGATATCACAATTGGGCTATTGACTGGTTATCTTATTGTTTGCATGATAGGTATTCAGTGTTGTATAGTCTCAGATTTGGTTAATTTGGCTTAGCATGATTCAGAAGCGTAGGTGGCGATTCGCCCTTGCTATGCTAACAGTAGGTAGACTTCACCGCGTACTCCGAATCCGCGCATTGCTAATAAGAAGAAATATTGAATAACTAACTAATAGGGCTCATTCGTGAGTAAATGGGTCAATATTGTAAAGCAAAACAAAAACTTAGTTAAAAACAATAAATTAACTAATTGATTAGCGAAACAAAAAATACGATTAAATTTTTATTTAACAAGATTTTAAATATTACATAAACGATTTGTTTGACTTACATTAATTTTGAATAATAATGCTACTTGCATGTAAGACCATGACAAAGTAGGTCAATTCTGACGAAGCCACGAGGCGGTCATGAAGATTAATCATAAAGGTACGAGTGTGACGTGTAGATACCCACTTAGAACATTTTAAATGATAGGGCATTGAATTTACTTGGATGATGTAATTGTTCGTTAGTTAGAAAAACTGAAAACATTTTTGTAGTGAGGTATGAAGTTTTTATACAACCGCGCGCGCTATTCCGTCGACGTCGCCTCGGTGAAACCGTCAGCCGCCAGCGATTGGAGCAATAATGCTTCCCTGAAATGAATTTTTCAACAATTCGACCTTGGACTAAGAGAGATTAAACGATTATTTCAAATAGAATTACAATTGATTTTTCGTCATTTTACCCTGGTAAAGAAAACTTATAAAAACATATTCGTGTACAAGTGCTCCATTATAGTATAGGTATGTTTATCTTTTAAAATAGGTACAGTCAAGGGCAAAAATATATATACACTTAAGTTAGTAAGCTTCAAAATGCTTGTAACTATGACAATTTATTGTAGTCAAAAATATGTATAGAGGTACACAATATTGTAGATAATTTTTGCATTTTAAATATTCAAACTATATAAAAAATATTTAACTACCATAATGTCATTCATAATAATATATCATCTCATGAGCGAGTAGGGTATAACATATTTTTTCCCTTGACCATTTATGGATATAAATGGTATAATTTAAAGTCGATTTAAGCGTAGGTCTGTCTATCATCAAAATCACGCAACGCGTGTCCTCCAAAACCACGCAACGGATTTTGATGCGGTTTTCACCATCAGTATAAGATAAAGTAATAATTATAACTAGTATAAAATAAGTCGCTTTCAGGCGTTTTTTATGTACGCTTAAGTAGGCAACGAACTTTAATGCGGTTTTCACTAATGGAAAGAGCGTTAAACGAGGAAGGTTTTTATGTATATAATTGCACTCGTGCGAAGCCGAAAGCGGGTCGCTAGTATATAATAAAACCTAATTCAGTTTTTATTTAAGTGGAAAAGAAACAATATTTTGCAACCTAGTCGCTAAAACTGTCCGCGTCTGTTTGTTTCTCTGCTAACTACTTCTAAACCACCCTACTATTTATTTTTCAAAATAGGGTACTTAAATTGTTATATATCTAGTATTAAGTATCTCTGATCGAAATAATGGTACCTATCGTCTCAAACTAGGTTTTGGTTTTTACTATGGGATATGTGGATGGGGGGGTATATGGGAGTGGAGGCGAAACTTTGCACGTCGCCAGGAATCGAACTCGTTCGACCGACGGGCTATGTGCTTCGAGTTGGTATCCAACTCTCGTCAAATGGGTTATATAAACATAATTTCCAATTTCCATAGGTAACGAAGCGACAGAAATCGCCGCAGAAATGGTACGAGCGGTTGTCGAGCAAAACGCCGATGGAAAATAAAAAGTTAGATGTCCCGTTGCAGGTCTGGTTTCACAAATTATAAGCGGAGACGGTGAGACGGTGCGCACTAACCCCGGCTAACACGAGTAGACGCGGTGCCAACGCGGTGCCAACGCGGTGACGCACATCAGCTGTGTCTCACTAAGAGATACCCACGCATCTTTAACCAAATCGCTTATTCCTCGATTAAACCCCGGTTCTAGTCGGTGCTAATTCAAATGTGGTGGTGGCAGGGGCGTCGAGCGAAGCGTATTTCAGCGTATACTAAGAGTATGAGTGTGGCCCCAGGTGGTGCAGGTGTGGCCCGAGCGCGGGGCGGTGCAGGTGTACAACCCCAAGGGCCAGGACAAGCTGTTCACGTACGACGCAGCCTACGACAGCCGAGCAGACACGCAGACCATCTACGATGAAATGGTATATATATATAACCGCTTCTCTTTCGACCTCTCACTCGAGTCTAGCAAAAGTTTCACTTATTCGCTAACGACTCGCTCTAATCATTAAAATTAACTAAATATTTATTTTCTTTTACGTTACGTTTGCGTAAAAAAAAAACTCGTCAATGTTTACTAATTAGCGAATTCGTGTAACTGTTTGAAATGTTGTAGTAATATTGTTACGCTGCAAACGAGGATTAAAATAGCTCAGTACATTAACAAGCAATAGTATATAAACTATAAACATCGATAGGGGGGGGGGGTATTCGGAACTAAGTTTACGATGGAAGATATCTCCTGGAAGCCGCCCGAAATAATGAAACATGATAAAAATGTACATCACATGTGCAACGTTCTGTTTTTAGTGGCGGCTTCCGTATGAATTTTTTACAATAATTTTAGCCCGTTCACATTTGGCACGTCGCCCCTAACATTTCTAACTAGTAGTAGAAATCGAAAGCCAAAATTATTTATTGCATAAATACCACAATATCAGCTCGACAAAGTGAAACAATACTTGGTTCAATGTTATTGAATTTTAACAAATAGAAAGAAATGAGTTTTGATTGTGATGCATACTATACAAGGAAACGTTCGAAAGAAGGTCGGAGTCGGACCTTCGGCGTTTTTTTGTGCATTTAACGAACAAGGTGACAGCCCACTCGCTAATTCCTCACATTTCGAAGGTTTTAGGATGTGCGTTCCACGGTTGCCTAAATTCGACCTCAATGCGATGTTATGTCATCCGAGTTCATAACTGCGGCAGTAGAGTATTCGCAAAGCGAATAATACGTTCGAAGGCCACGCGAGTGACGTGTTGCGCGGGCGCAGGTCCGGCCGCTGGTGGCGTCCGTGCTGGACGGGTTCAACGGGTGCGTGTTCGCGTACGGGCAGACGGGCACGGGCAAGACGCACACGATGGAGGGCACGGCCGAGGAGGAGGGCATAGTGCCGCGCGCCTTCCGCCACATCTGGGCGCACATCGAGAACAACGCCTCCTCCGACACGACGCACCTCGTCTCTTGCTCGTACGTGGAGCTGTACCTGGAGGACGTCCGCGACCTGCTCGCCAAGGAGAGCAAGAAGCTCACCATCAGAGGCCAGGTGAGCAAACACCTCATTTCCTTTTGTACTTGTTCGCGACTAAGCAAACATTACACGCGCGCATGTGGCGGTCGACCTCGCGCGCCTCGAGACGGTCAATACCGCAAATATGGTCGTCCGCAACCATGTCACTGCCATATATGTCATCTAATCTTGTACCTTATTCGGTCCCTTTTAATGTCATTTAGTAAAGTTGCAATGAAACACGTTAGGAGCTGAGCGGATTCTACATTCCGGAGATGACGTGCGTGGTGTGCAAGTCGGGTGAGGAGATGCTGCGTCTGCTGAAGACCGGCAACCGGCTGAGAGCCGCCGGACGGACCGACATGAACGAGCACTCGAGCCGAAGCCACGCCGTCTTCCTCGTCACCGTCGAGACCGCGCATCGGCCCACCGGCAAGATACGGTTAGTTACTTATGTCGACGTGTTTCACACTCATCTCTTCCTTTTCTATCATCCTTCCTAATATTACTAGGTATGGTTAGGTTAGGCTACCAATTAGTGGGTCGTCAGCCTGTTCGAGGACATCCGAGAACGGGTAGGCCTATTTTAATTCGGTTCACATATAGAAGGAGGGATAAACAGGGAAGGTTTGTGTAAGTATATAAAAATTACACCCCTGTATAAGTGTACGATCACTTTTAAGTAGTTGGAAAAGTACCTACTCAAATAAATAGGCTTCGGAATGAGAAGGCAACGTACGGACAGACAAGTCGTCCATTGTAATATTGGTCGCAAAAAGCGATTCAATTATTGGATGGTCACGAGGCGGCCGCTAACGGTCCACTGTAAGTTGTGAAGACGAGATGCAGCGAGTCTGAGTCTGGCTCTGGTTGCACATGCGCGTTGCGCGTTTGTCTAATGTCCAAAGCAAAAAGCAAAAAGTAATTTGGGTTTACCGTACCGTGAAGGACTCACCAAATGCCAAATGAAAAAGAATTACGAAACGTCGGCTAATGTTTGTTTCATTGTAAATTAGATCGCATCGCATTAGCCGACACGTTCACTGCTATCGCGATGTGTTTATCAATAATCGCTCATCAATAATTTTGATAATACAATACTCTGATAGGAGTAGGACTTGTGCACTTTGCGATTTGTGCGACTTGATATCTCGGACATATGAACAAATAAATACATTTTGTAATAATTACATACATATGCAAACATTACAGTTAAATAATAAAAGTTAATGCGATAGTTTGAGCCCAGAGTTCATGGTAAATATTGAAATATACCTGTATTGCAAGGTCACAGGGTTCCACCTCAATAGTTTGCACAAAAAACTTGTGACATTTATAAAAAAATTATATTGTTTTAATGCTCAACTAAGCTAGAAAAAAAGCCAATAACAAAGAGGAGAGAATTTAAATGAAAATACAGTGAACTAAAGAAATTAATTGGAAAGGAAGAAGTGATGAAAGAATGATAGCTTTATATAGCACAGATGTTGCATGTATTTGTATGTACGTTGTCGACCTTAGTAGGTTTAGTAGGACCTTAGTAGGCTGTTGCCAAATTAGCTAAAATAAAAATGTTATATCAGTCTGAACTGAAAGTAAGGTTCAAGAGTTAATATATCCCAAACCAAGGAGGGTTTAAAAAGTGTCCAAAAAATGTGCCCCTTAACTCATCGCCAAAATCATTGTGAAAGAGATAGAACATCGATTCTTTTTTTTTTTTGGCTAATATAATGTACTTTAAAATAAATAAAGAAAACCACCTTTATTGATCTTTTTTGAAGATATTTGTTAAAATACAAAAAAAAAAAAAAAACAGGTAATTTTATCTTGTATTTTGAAACTTCGTATTGATTTTAAATATGTTAACGTTATGAAGTTGGCATGCGATTAAATTTAAATTGAAAAGGAAATAATGTGCTTCAAACTAATCACTTTTTACCTCTTTTGAAGAAATAATCTAAGAGTTAGAGCGAAATTTTTAGACCAAGTCATCTTTTGCGATCAAAAAAAATCCAAAATTTATAAGAAATTTCAGGACAGGCCGATTTACGCACTGATTGTTTTGGTTTTTTGGATTAGTGTGAACTCCCTAATCATTCCTAACATTCCTAATCACCATTCATTGTATGAATGGTGAAAAAACGAAAGGGCAGTCCAGCAACTACTTTGAAAATAGCTGTTTCTACTTAAATAATGTACATGAGGACAGGTTAGGGTTAATATTGTTAATGAATGAGTCACAGAGAGTCGAACACAAACGTGTTGATCTCCATCGTCCTCTTTTGAATGTATAAACATGAATGTATAAACATCGATCGGTGCATTCCGCGATTGTTCGCGACCATTATACCACCACGCCGTTCGGTGGTATGTGGTGTTAACATTGTCTGCAGGAATATTGCGAGGTTAATGAGTATGTTTACTGGGATTTTATTCCACACTATTGCTTATAATTTGACTGAGACTCGATTACAGAACATAGTTTGAATACAGAGTGTAAACCCTTCCTGAATCCGTTTTTTTAACAAGTTTATAGATAGTGTATAGATAGGTTATGTTAATATCTTGACATAAATGGAAGTCATCAGTGTTGTACTTATTTGATTCAATTGGAATTGCATACATTATCAATGAACACATTTAATATTGTACATTAAATGCCTCGAGGTAAATGAAGCTAATTAAAGGAATACCTATATACGTCTGAAATTCGGTTTATTATGCTTTAAAAAAAATCTATTCTCTCAATTTATATATTTAATTTGAATATTATACAATTCTTTTTTTATTTTCCTAAAAAAAAAACCGAAAGCCGTCAATATCGGTCCAGCCGTTTCGAAAAATAAAAATTTAAAAATTGTTGTTTTGTTATAAGTTTACCTACCGTATATAATTTGATATAAATTTACTAAAAAGCAGTAATTTTGTTTGACATTACAAACAGGCACTTCAACTTATTTATTAGTATAATATAGATACGACTGAATTTCTGTATGTTGCAATAGTAATTTGTTTTGTATTTGCCACCAGTTCGAAATACATGATTATGAGGAAAAACTGGCAAGAAAATCAATTTGCCATATAAGTACCAGTTTTACAATAGTCTTTATGCAAGTAGGTACTAGTCTTTTGTGCATCATTTCTGTTTTAATATTCTTTGTAATTTCTGTTATGTTCTACTTGATGAATATGTTTTTGGACCTTATTACAGACGTATGCATTGACATGAAAAGATATATTGATTTTCTTGAGCATTGTTTGATAGTCAACTCATTATGTCTCGTGTTGTATTCACAACAAACGCCCATCTTAACAGATAAAAGATGTTTGCTTTGTAAATCCCTTGTATGTCATTATTTTTTGTGTGTGTCACAAAGCTAAACTTAGCTACGTGCGGATTCTATAATACTTAGTTGATTTAAACGATCAACATTTTTGCAACGGCGACATTTGGTCACCTCTCATTCGAAGATCTCGATGACGAGAACTCGTGACCAATGACGTCTAGGAATCGGTGGTAAATGGAGAAATGCGTTGTTCTAGTCTAAGCGATGTAGGAATACTTAATTTATTCAAAACACTAATCTGTGAAGGTCGTACTTGTTATCGCGCAATAAAAGACGCGAATTGTGATCGATAACGACGGAAATCCTCTGCAACGATAACACCTAACTAAAGCCAAAGACACTTTTCTGATAGTCAAGGTCGCGGACCTTTTACGAATTCGCCCAAAAATACCACCTTGAACGATCCCTTAAAATGGAAACATCAGAGGGTAGATAGATAAATCTTAAATTATTAAATCTGCCTTGTATTTACAATCCGTACTTCCGTACTAATATTATAAATGCGAAAGTATGTTTGGATGTATGGATGTATCGATGTTTGTAACTCTTTCACGCAAAAACGACTGAACCGATCACCATGAAATTTTGCATACACGTTGTCTGGGACACCAGAAAGGACATAGGATACCTTTCATCGTTCAACGCGGACGAAGTCACGGGCACCAACTAGTGACTTGATAAATGACACATTAGCGTGTACGATTAGGTGTTAACGCCATTACGTAGCTTGTTGTATAACGTGCCGATTTGACAAACCTTTGCCATTAAAAAAGGTACTTACTTATTATTATGCGGTGGCTTTCTGCAACATAGACTGGGTACTAGGTATACTTTTGTCTTGATACAGACTTTTCCTCTAGGACGGTTGTGGCTTTCTGATTGAATATGAAGTATTCTTTATAGTATACTAATGATGTACTTTCACGCTGACAATGTGTCCATGCATTTAATTCAGGATTTATAAGATTATAAGATAGTGATTGTTAATGGATGAGTGAATGACCGGACAGACGGGCGCATTATGTAGGGCGTAGGGCGGACGGAAGTGTTCAATAGAAGTGCATTATCCGGGTGTTCGGAGGGGAATGTATCCCATCAGCCTGTTGTGCTGAATTGCTGATAATTCTAAATAAAGACGAGTTACGACGCGTCTGTTTCTTACGAGACGAACGCCACCTTTCTACAGGTTGTTTTGAAAAACTTGCAATTTTTACATACACTATGTTCAAAACATACCTACCTGATATTTTATTTCCCTAGTATTTATCCTAGTACTAGTTTTGCTGTTGTCTAATTAAAATTTTACAATGCACGCAGTCAAAGAGTTGGAAGAAATTGCGAGTCGCCAGCAATCAAAAATATATTATAGTTCGACAGATCATCAGTTTTCGAGGCTTATTCACTAAAACCTCATATTTTATTACCGAAGATAACAAATATGTACTTCATTAGTTTGTAATTCCATATTCACATAAAGGTGTGATTGAAACTTTGTACACACAAAGTTACAATCGCGAACAAATAAGTCATAGGCAATGTGAGAATTTAATTTTTTTTTAAATTTGATTGTAAAGAATGTAATGATATTAGGTTGCTACTAAATAAATAAAAAGATCCATTACAAATAAATTAAAATAATAATTAAATTAAATATTCAATTTAAATAAAAGAAGGGATCGTTCGTGGTAATATTTCTGTGAGCCGGATTTTAGCGATTCGCAAATGAAGAGTTTTTGGGTGCATTAAAGATTTTGGGTGTATTGCAGAGTGGGCAAGCTGAACCTGGTAGATCTGGCGGGCAGCGAGCGGCAGCGGAAGACTGGCGCAGGCGCCGAGCGGCTGCGGGAGGCGGCGCGCATCAACCAGGCGCTCTCCTCCCTCGGGAACGTCATCTCCGCGCTCGCCGAGAACAGCCCGCACGTGCCCTACCGGGACTCGAAGCTCACGCGCATCCTGCAGGACTCGCTCGGCGGCAACAGCAAGACCATCATGATCGCCAACGTCGGCCCCGCCTGCTACAACTACGACGAGACCATCACCACGCTGCGGTACGCGCACCGCGCGAAGGCCATCAAGAACAAGCCCGTGCGCAACGAGGACCCCAAGGACGCCAAGCTGCGCGAGTACCAGGCGGAGGTGGAGCGCCTGCGCGCCCTCGTGGAGCGCCGGCGCGCCGCCGACAAGCGCCCGCGGCGCCCGCGCACCTGCGACCCCGCGCCCGACCACTGCGACAGCCTCGAGAGCGAGCACATCCTCGCCGAGAGCAGCATCGAGCGCGAGAAGGGCAAGACGGAGGAGCTGGAGCGCCAGATCCGCGCCATCGAGGACCGCCTCGTGCGCGGCGGCGGCGGCGGCAAGGAGCTGCTCAACAGCCTCAACCGCAGCCAGATGATCCTCGAGCAGCGCAATTCGGAGATCGCCGAGCGCAAGAAGCGCGAGGTGGAGATGCAGCAGCGCATCGAGCTGGAGCAGGAGACGACGGCCATCGTCACCGGCACCTTCGCCTCGCTGCAGCAGGAGGTGGACCACAAGACGCAGCGGCTCAAGAGGTGCCTGGCCAAGTACGCGGGGCTGCGCGAGGAGGCCGTGGAGCAGCGCGAGGCGCACGACGCCGAGCGGCGCGAGCACGAGGCGCTGCAGGCGGCGCTCATCGCCGAACTGCGCCGCCGCCTGCTGCTGGCGGACAGCTTCGTGCCCGAGGGCGGGCGCGGCGCCGTGCTGCGTCTGCGCTACGACGACGACCGCGACTGCTGGACGCCCGCGCCCGCGCAAGCGACGCCCGCCGCGCGCCCCTCGCGTCACGTCGCGCACCCCGCGCTGCGCCTGCAGCCGCTGCCGTTGCCGCCCACCACGCGCGCGTACCCCGCGCGCGCCGCACGCGCCCCCGCCGCGCCCGTGACGCCCGCGACGCCCGCGGGCCCCGCCGCCCGCAAGCCCACGGCGCGCCCCCGCGCGGGCACCGCGCACCTGCGCCTCGGCACGGCCGGCGTCCGGTAGGGCCTCACGTTGTGATATTATAATAGTTAGATTAACCAAAGAAGGAAGCCGCCGCTTCCAGTCTAGTCAATGTCGCGTATTGCTTTGTATTATGTATTTGTATATAACGAAAGCGAATATGCACCAACACATTCCGAATCGAGTCAGGCCGAATTGAGCCGAAGGAGTAAAGGACGATGTGATAAATTTTGTAAACCGCTAGTCATCCGCGTCGCGCGTCCCATTTCGCGTCCACGCTTATTCTATACTCACCAATAAATGTTTTAAATTTTACATTCTGGACTTTCATTTCGACTCCTTTTTTACGTCAAAAGGGACTTTTTTTCGAGCACCAGCTTCTTGATTCTGTCTACGTTTACGTTTTCGACATTTGAAGTCATTGAAAGTCGACCATTCGCAGGCTTTACTATTTATTATACAATTTCATCATAAGTTTTCTGTAATATAGTTATGTGCTGACACAAAATTTTAATTACAGCAAAAGAAAAGTAATTAACAACTCTGTACATTTATTTATTTATTATAAGCCTTTATTTAACAACCTTTAAATTTTACATTATAAAATGAAATATTATTCAGTCTTGCTTTTCAGCATTTACGATCACAACCTTGTTAAAACCCCTTGGATGATCCGTTTAAATTTCGCGCACTTACTCAATACAGTGTGACCAACTTGCAGAATAAACATTTTTTTTCTTTAAAAAAACCCGTTCCGTTTTATTGTATAAATTTTTCGGTTTCGACTATTTTTAAATATAATCCGTGTGTTATTGTCACAGTGATTATGAAAGAGAAAAGTAAAATTTATATCTATTACAATTTGTTTTATTTTAATATATTCAATTAAAATCAATTGTAATTATTACATTAATTTATGAAAATTTAAAATTCTTATAAATAAAACTTTGCAGTACTTAGTATTGTCAATTTATTACCATAATAAATAATTAATAGAATATTGAGTGAACTTCGGTGAGAAAACTGGAATAAAATTCAAAGCTTTTGATGAATTATACCTTCCTATAATTAATTAATTAATTAATCTGAATTTATTTTTACATTCATAGGATAAAATTATTTAATGAGAATCACTAAAAAAGTAAGTATTAAATAACCGAACCCTTAAAATAACAAGTTTTTAAAACGGTAACGGAACGCATAACGAATAATTTTTAAACCTATTAGTGTTGTTCTAATTTGATTGAATTGAAATGACACAGAGCAATGACGTATGTTGAATATTGAATATTTTATTGTAAATAATGTTCTGTAATGCATATGAGCGCCTGAAATTCGGTTTAATAATTATCTTTTTTATTTAATATTTATTCACACTAGTTAACTATACAAACTCATACATTTAATATTCGTTTACTAAAAAAACCATGTTATTTAGATAAGATTTATTATAAAATACAGTAATAAATAATTTAAAATTGTTTTTGAACCATTCTTCTATCGAATGGGCCATATCGATATACTTATCTAACCTGATCGCGACTTTTTCTACATGTTGGTTCGTCCTACCTTTACCTCTCAACCCTACTACCTATTTTGATTAAGATTTATTAAATAAAATATGTTTCTTTTGTTTGTTCCCGGTCATTTGTAAATATATTTAGAATAATAATTATACTATATCAACTTTCAGTATAAATTAATCTATATTATTAATTTAAACTTGTGATTTAAATTATTTAACTGAGATTAATTATCCTTGTTTCATTGCTTTCAAAAGTAACAAAAGGCTCAAGAAAATTCATTTCTCGGGACTATATCAATAAGTGTATTATTGTGAATAAGTAATAAGATTTTCAGAATCTGCCATTTCTGCTAGTTATTACCTGTAAAGCTTAAGTTATATATTTTATAAATAATCACAGCTTAAGTTTTAAAAAAAATCTAAACACTCAATATAATTTTTATTTAGAAATTGACTAGAAAAACTCATCTGTGACAGGAAAGTATTCAACTATTCGCTCACTGCACATCACTACGGAGATTGTAACGGTCGGCTATTTTTGAAATCGTACTTGCTTTGTTTGTCTGCAAAATGTTCAGATTAAATCATATTTTGTTTAAATTGTTATAAAACCATGGGAAAGTTAAAGGATTATCAAGTTATAGACGTTTTAAACGGTGGTACGTTCTATAAAGTAAGGCACAAGGTCACCAACAACATATTTGCGTGGAAAGCGTACAATTGCTCTGCGTACTCGGACCAGCAAATACAAATTATCGCAAAGGAAGTGAAATTATTGAGCAAAGTGTTATCGGAGAGCCTGCTGCGTTACCACGAGACCATATTACACGGTCCTTCGAAGACTTTGTACTTTGTCCTCGAATACAACCCCCGGCGGAGTGTGCACGAGTTGATAGCCACTTGCAAGGCCACCGACAAATTCATCAGCGAACGTTTTGTTTGGAGACTGCTTTTTGAATTGGCACGCGTGTGCAAGGTGGTCGAGGACCTGAATTTTGTAACCTTAACGAAATGTGTCACAGAAACATCCATTTTCGTGGACGAAGATGGAGAACTTCGAGTCGACTGTTTCGAACTGTCGACATCGAGTTCCTCGAAGAGTGATATGATGCGTCAGGTCGGCGATGTGCTACACGCGGTCTGCTACCAGTCTGGAGTCTGCGACGACGACAAGATAAAGCAGTTCCATTACAGCGACGATCTCAGAAGCATTATCTCCTTCATCACCGACAACAGGGAGACCAATTTACGGCCAGATGTGATACTTTACCATCCCACTGTCCTCGCTAATTTGGAACCGTCTGAGCCGAAGAAAATTAGCGAAATACTTGTATCTGTTAAGAGTTTCAATAGATCACTAGTTGAAATCAATAAATGTGACTCCGATAAGGCTGTGCAGCTCTCTCAAAAGTCCCCAAATGCAGAGTCGGTGACAGTAAACAGCCCAATTTACGGCAACATTGTCTCCAAAAGAAAGTATCCTGAAGAGAATGAGCAAAGTCACTCGGACAGGGGTTCTCTCTCTCCGACTCTAGCTGCTTTAGCTCTGGAACTGCCCGGATTCGTACCTCGATCGAGGAAACCGATCTCTGGTGCTGTAGAAGTGTACGCTAACCCCAAACATGTATCGGAAGTGACTCTCAGTCAACAATGGATGTCTCGTCTCATCGCATTGAGGCAGAGAGAGGAGTCACTCAACAAGAGGGAAAGAGATATCATCGCTAAGGAGATGGTGAACAGTCCAAACGTTAAGATAGTTCCGTTCAAGGATACAAGTGATCAATTGGTGTTTGATGGTGAAAGTAATGGTATCACATTGCCTCCCATAATAAATCAAGTGTCTGAAGAAGCCGTGCAGGAGTCACGGCGTCGCCAGCGCAGGCGCAATCCGCTCAAAACACACAATCGAAGGAAGACATTCGCTTATGAGGATCTCGACAGCTCCCTGTCTGCGGACGCCGGTGACGGAAGCATTATAGTGACAGCAAAGAAGATTACAAAAGACAACATGCCCTGCAGAAATATATTTTCTGATTTGTCAACAAAGAAGGTTCAATTTACATCTGCAAACCCGTTTGTAGAAAGCGATGAGAGTGTAACGTTGACATTTTATGACTTGGAGAATGTGGAGTGTAACAGATATCAAATTGAAAAGTGTGACAATAAAGTGTCCAAGGATATTACAAAGTTCAAATATTTAGACTTGGAAAAAGGTGTAAAGGAGAAGAGAGGGACTATAGGATGGGGCCAGTCTTCCCCTTCCAAACAAGCGAAGGTCAGAGAGGAACCTTTTAATAATGCCATGAAGAAAACACCATCAAAAACCAGTCTCACATCGAAGGGGTCATGTTCTTCCAGATATTCAATGATGTCAGCTCGCAGCCATTGGAGCACCGAGTCCGCTCAGAGCAAGACGAGCGATGGTAATGTCTCTGACAGAACTAGATCTGGTGTGAGACAGTCTTTTGCACCGGTGCACTCGTCTCCACCAAAAAGAAAAGTGAGAAAATCTTTGTTGCCATTCAAAACTCCATTCAAATTTAACAAGACGAGTACAAGAGTGTAAAGTTGTTAAATTTTATGTTTATTATATAATTATTGTGCAATTTTTCCAATTAAAATTTAGTGTTAAGCATAGTTTATGTAAATTTTGATCTCTTCTGTGGTAGATCAGTATTGTAACGGTTTTAGTTAAGGCTTCGGTTGTGGTAGGTTTAAATAGGCTTCTCTTAACTATAAAGTATCCGCTTCCACATTCCCAGTTCCTGCTGTATGCGTTATATAGATTGGGATCGGATGTTATATATATATATATATATTTTTTGTACATAACGTGTAAACGGACATGACCCACCCTCACCTTAGAGTATCAATTTGTATGAATAGGAAGTATATTTGTATATTAGTTGACAAATTTTAGTCTAATAGTCTTCCAATCAATGAATTCGATGATCAAATGTTTATTTTGCATAGATTGTATTCTTATATTGTAAATGATTTAGGATAAATAAAAAGATATTTGTAAAAAGCTCAGTGCGCGTTTATTTCTTCCTGGCGAGCGCCTTGTCAGCGCCCTCGACGAACTTGGCGGGGAGGCCGTAGGTGACGGTGAGCAGTTTGGCGACGAAGCGCGTCTGGTCACCTTGCAGCAGCAGCTGGTCGGCGGAGGCGCCGGCGGTGCGCGTGACGACGCAGGCGGCGGCGGCGCCGGTCTGGCAGGCGCGGCCGAGCGCGTGCAGCTCGAAGCCGAACGGCTGCAGGTTGGAGACGAGCGTCACCTTCTTGTTGCCGCTGCGCGTCACCACGCTCATGCGCACGGGCTGCAGCCGCGTCTTGGTGCGCGTCACCGTCCCGTCCGCGAAGCGCACCTCCGTGCACGGCGTCATCGCGCCCAGCGCCGCGCTCATCACGCTCTCCCACGGGACGCACTCCTGCGGAATATGTGATGTGGACATTTTTAGATGTGGACTAGTGGACCAGTAGACAAAGGGTAGGAAACGAACGAGAGGAGGATATCAAGTTTTGCACACACATAATGAGGGATACAGAAAAGGACATAGGGTACTTTTCACGCACAAAAAAAAATTCTGTTAGGCATTATATTCTTTAAAAGGAGTGCAAACGAAGTTGCGGACACCAGGTAGTCTGAATTCGTTAGTGGGTGAAAATGAATAGGTGGTATTGGAAGTGTTTGTGGATGACAACAAATGATTCTTTTGCTTCTTGCAAAGGAAAGCTTACAAGCTGTAGCAATGTCTGACAAATATATACAAGACATTTAAATGGCCTTGTTCTTTTTCATTTCTATTTTGGCCCACTCACTGATATCATACATTTTGTTATGATATGGTGTTATTTGATTGAGATTTAGTGTAGAATATTTTTCCATAGAGTGGTACAGTCATGGTATCAATAAAGTCATGTCAATATTGGATGTAGATATAATTGCATCTTAATGGTCCTTCGAGCCAGATATATTTCTTATGCTGTCAACGGCTTGCCACCACAGCGTTACCTGAATTACATGAATTAGCAAAATCAATTTTTCCTTAGTAGCGTTTTGTTGGACATAGAGCATTAGTTTAGCAGTGGAGCCAAGTTACCGTCGGCTGGCGGCCGAGCAGCGCGGCGAGCGGCTCGTCGAGCCGAACGCCCGAGCCGGCGGCGAGCCCTCGCTCGCGCACGTACTGCGCAAGCGCGGCGCGCACCTCCTTCGCCTGCAGCGCCGTGCCCTTCTTGTGCGGCAGCAGCGCCTTCAGCGCCGCCGTCACGCAGTGCAGCTCCGACACCGCGGGCGGGCGGTAGTCGGGCGAGGCGTCGCTGTGGGCGTCGCTGCGGGCGTCGCTACGGACGCCGTAGCGGTGGCTGCGCACGCGCGGGTGCGTCCACGCCACCGCCGTCACCGCGTCCACGCCCCTCTCCACCTCGCGCACCTCGAGCACGCCCTCGCGCTGCATCGCCTCCAGGAACCGGCTCATCTTCTTGTGCGACGAGCGCTTCACGTCCAGCGTCCTGCCGGGCGGACACTGCGCCATCATGTGCCTCCGGTACAGCAGGTTGGTCGCCAGCGGCAGCTGCAGCCGCCGCCCCTCCGCGCGCAGACACGACAGCAGGCACCACTCCAGCAGCCCGTCCATGTCCTCGGGCGGCGACGGGTCGCCCTCCTCCCCCTCCTCCCCCTCCTCCCCGTCGCACGGTCGCGGGGGCGTCGGGGGCGGGGACGGAGCGGAGGGGGCGGAGGGTGGCTCTCGGATGAGCGCGGGGGTGGGGGCGCAGGGGGGAGGCTCCGGTCGGGGGGCGGAGCGCCCCAGCTGCGGCCACTCCTCCTTCGGAAGACTCTTGATGCTTAACTGGAAATTAAAAATACATAATATTTATGTTTTATTCTACAAAATATGTATATGAATATAAAGCGTTTTTTTAAATATGTCAATTCCAATTCTATTATTCTAGCCCTGTCAGCGTCAAGGTCAGGCAAAACAATCTTTAAGGATATTATAAATAAATAAATATCTTTAAACTATCGATACTGAAATAAATTTAGTTAATAGTCACTACCAGTAATAGAAAATACTATTCTTTTTAAATATACCACTTTTTAAGAAATCTTTTGGTTTTTACTTATATGAAGTTGTTTCGTCAACCCTCAACCCTTGTGGTACCTGTTCAATGTCCGACGCGATGGCGTCTGCGCAGGTCTTGTCTTGAGGGTCTTGAGGGTCTTGAGGGTCGGCAAGTGGTCCCAAGTGGGGTCGTTCTATTTTGGCAAACTTGGGCTCCTTACACAGCAGGTCACCAAAAACGTGGATTGTGTCCAGGACCACACCGCTGAAATGTTCAATTATTATTGAGTTTGGGACTTTGGGCTCCCGATTCAATTTGAGAGTAGCTGCCATTCAAAGTTAGAGAAACATCTTAACCACTTGACTAAAAGGCTCATCATAATTAGAGCAAATGTGTTATTTTCAGCAAACTCTATTCCCATTTAAATAGAAATGGACATACCCAGTGGCTAGCAATAGATCACCACTGGAGAGCCGCGCCCGGCCCACCAACGCGGCGGCCGCGTTGTCGCTGGTACGAGCCGCCAGCGGAGCCCCTCGCCCGAACATGGGGAAGCCCCCGGCTAGCGCAGCACCAGAAGGCAGCTCCACGCCGGGCGCGTACAGCGGTGCACCCGCTGCCACCTTCAACCATTCCAGTCTGCTAGTCATTAGACATGTGACCATCCTTCACCATTAGACAGTGAAGGTGCAGAATGTGTTGTGGCTATGGGGGATGTGTCAGTTTATTGACTATATTACATAATATTCTCAATTGTGATTAAGAGTTGTGCATGCCACAACATTTATATCCATCCGGAAACACCATGGAGTTACTGGGAATTTTACTTTATCCCATGGGGACATGGCCAATGGGGATAATAGAATGCACTTATTAGATAATTGCCAAAATAAATAATTTAGAAAAAGTATGAGTTCACACAAGAGTGATATTGTGATTTACAATATTTGAAAACAGTCGAGACAGGTCTTTTAGGTTATATTGACATTAAAATAACTTTTTTTAATTAAGGTAAAATCACAGTTTTGATGTCATAAGATCTCTGTATATTATATCTCCTGTGAGTTTAAAACTGGTAGACAATGGACAGACGAAGCGGAACAACTTGTTCTGTACCTTCACCTCACTATAACAATTAATTTCTATTAGTTTCTTAAACATCACATTAAAAGATTTTAATTTTTTTACTTAGTATTCAGGTTGACTAGGGTTTCATTAAGGTAAGAGATAAGACTATGCATATTTTATCTTGTCATAAAGTACCTAATTTCATAAAAAAACCATATTCTTTGTATTTTGACAATTCTGTGGATTTAGTTTTTAAGAAAATGGACACCCAAATAGGTAGTTACCTATAGTTTCAAATTTTACTATCCATCATTAGATAACATGCATTTAGAAGTTACATACTGTATACATACAATTAATTTTATTAGTGATATAAATTAAATTGATTGTAATACACTGATGAGGCCTTCATAGTATTTCCAATAATTACTATGTAAGGTTTACTCGGAAGGTTTGACTGACAAGTTATTATAAGTTATTACCTTAGTAAGCACTGGTGCGTGAATAGTTAGCACCGGTACTAGATCTGGAACCTTCCAAAGAGCGCATACTGTTGGCACTAGGAACCCATCAAGATCAATCATGATAGGAATATTTTCCACCGTGTAAACGGAGACTACATTACCAGAATGCAATATTAACTTTAGACAATTGCTATTACTTTTTACTGAGACTAATTCCTTCACTTTTTCCTCAGTAGCGGCTGCAAAACTTTCCAATATCCGTTGAGAGAGATGTTTTCTGAAAAATCGTTAAAAATACATCTTCAGTCATGTAATCAAATTTATCACAAATTTCATAATTATACTTAAGGGCAAAATAGGTTTATTTACTTTTCCGTGTTTTTTAGAGTGTTTGTTGATTTCAATTTGTAACTTTTACAAAACATCGTGTCGACGTCTGTTTATTTATTTTTTATTATTTTCATTTACAAACTGAATAACAAACTAGTCATGGTTTTTGTTGAAATATAAAATCAGTGATTATTTACTCAGTGGTAAAATCTCTCATTAGCTAAATTTAGATTTGAGCATAGATTTTTTTTCCTCAACAGACAGAATCAGATGATAGATTATTTATTTAAGATTTTTGCCATATGAGTTTTTTTAATATACTTATAAGAAACTTTTAATGACAATTTTTTTTGTCATTTATCAATTTTCAACGATTATTAATGTCAACGTCATGGTCTTCGTGTTGACAGTTGGATTGTCAACGTCAACAATATCTAAATTCTTTCCGTTTCGCACAGGTTCGTATTGTTTTCATTAACCGAAGCTTTTCTGATGGATTAAAAATGTTGAATGGAGTGCTAACCAAGATTTAATATCTTATCTTTGAATCTATTTAATTTTTTTTCATCACTCTATATTATTAATAACCTCTACGAATAATAACTATATTTATTACATTAACAAGTAACAATTAGATTATTAGAACAGTTGTTGCCGTAATGTTCTGTATAATATACGTTATCTACGTCGCACCTGCAAAAATTTTAGTTAGGTGCAATTGATTTTTTGGAGTTTACTTACAACAATAAGTATGCAGCTTGGAAATTCACTCGATCATAATATGGTTATAAGGACGTCTGAGTTCATGCACAATTTTCTTCGTTTGTTAACCATTGCATACGCAGTGTTGCCAGTAGGGTGGCCAGTGTCTTATCAGTTAGAAGGTAAGTAAATAGGTAATATATATTTTTTATAATTCCACATTAATATTAATATTAACTTAATTAATTATTACTTAAGTATACATTTAATTTCAATTGATTACACGAAAACTAGCTATCTAATTAATAATTCCAGACGGTTCTAGTTTCGATTTCATAGTAGTGGGTGCAGGGTCCGCAGGCGCGACCGTAGCTGCGCGTCTTAGCGATAATCCACACTGGAAGGTGTTGCTCGTCGAAGCTGGAGGAGATCCACCGTTATTAAGTGTTGTGAGAATTTATTTATCCACTTACACATAGCTATTCCCTTCCAAATGAATTCAGTAGTGGCCCCAGCACTATTTTAAAGAACACCACCGTAAAATAACAGCGCACGTGTTGCTTTATTTCGGTGTATGAGTAAGGGACGCCAGAACCCATCCCTATATCTCTCAAAAATAAAAGTTAACTACAAGAATTCGCGGACGGTAGCCTAATGCCAATTTGTTTATTTCTTTTCAGTTACCGAGTCTGTTTCCTCTCATACCTCATAGCAAATATGATTGGGATTACTATGGAGACACTGATACTGGTACTGGACAGGCCCACCCGGGCGGCAAAATAGTGTATACGCGTGGCAAAATGTTGGGTGGTTCCTCCTCTGCAAACTACTAAATATACTCTCGAGGAAGGCCTGCGGATTATCACGAATGGAATACCTACGCCCCCGGTTGGGACTGGCCCACGGCTTTGAAATATTTCATAAAATCAGAAGGCAACCAAGACCCTACATTATTTACAAATCCTTATACCTCTACACTTCACGCAAGGAATGGACCTTTATTAATTTCTAGACCTTCTTCTAATAGATATTTTAGAAACATAGATGAAATTGTCATGAGTAGTTTTGAGGAATTGGGTTTGCCACGTCTTCAGGAACTCAATGGGTTTGAATCTGAAGGTGTATCGATTCCACATTACACATTTTTTAGGGGACGAAGATCGAGTACGGCCGAGGTATTCCTCTTACCTGTCCGGAATAGATCAAATTTATTTATTGCCAAGCACACCACTGCTACAAAAATATTATTTGACGAAGACAAGCGAGCTTACGGCATAACAGTGGTTCAGAATTCCCGAAAGGAGATAACACTTTATGCAGAAAAAGAAGTGATTCTTTCAGCTGGAGCGATCAATTCTCCTCAACTTTTAATGCTTTCTGGGGTCGGTCCAAAAGATAAACTCAACCCATTGGGCATAGACGTTATCCTCGAATTGCCTGTCGGAAATAACCTCATAGATCATTTGTACGTACCAATTGTAACAATAGGAAAGCAAGGCTTGCAAAGTTCTGTACAATTGCCTCTGTCTTTGGCCTCGTTGAGCCAACTAGCGTTGCCTTTCCAAATATCTTACTTTGTCCCGAACAGTTCTGTGTATGATCCCTATGCAGCACGGAAATTGCGGCCTCTGCTTCAAACTTTCACCGCGTACTTTGGAGCCCTTTCGCCACCTGTACTGTATTACGCTTGTCGCGTAATATATGGTTATGATGTACAGCTCTGCAAATCCTTGGCCCCGGCCGGACTGAATAGGGAAGTGTTTATAACCTACATAGTCTTGCTGCATCCGCTGTCACGCGGTACCGTGACCATCAAAAGTAAAAATCCCTTCGATTACCCTGTAATCGATTTGGCTTATTTTAGAGATAGAAGAGATTTGGACACAATGGTAGAGAGTTTAAAATTCATGAGACGATTTGGGGAGACTTCTTACTTTAAACGAGCGGGGGGTGGAACGTTAACACTTGACGTTAAGGGATGTGAAGACATCCAAGGAGAAGATTACTGGCGGTGCTACGCCCTCAATACTCCTTCCACGATCTACCATCCGGTAGGGACATGTGCGATGGGCATGGTAACAGATAACAAGCTACGCGTGTTGGGCACACGAGGTCTGCGCGTTGTGGACGCTTCAGTAATGCCCACAATCCCCAGTGGAAACACGAACGCTCCAACAATCATGATAGCTGAACGTGCTGCAGATCTCATAAAGACACAGTATAAATAATCTTATCTTAAATAAATTATTAAAACCACTATGTACATTTATTGATTATTTAAATAAGTGCTTTTGGTATGATATGTTAACAACAATAAACTATTATATAGGTACTATAAATGCTCAAACTTTGTTTTCTTTTACTTTCAAATTATCATTAAAGCAGCCAAATGCACAAACCTTTATGACTACTAAATTATGATCAGCCTGTTGCTCAATAATGAATGGATTTCTGTTAATTATTGTTTAATAATGAAATCACATTGCGTGATTGTATATCAGTGCCTTTTAGAAACCTAGTTTCCGTTGCGTTCGGAGATTGCTTCAGTTACACAACACGTGGAACAGTTAGAGGTGATCTAGGCTAATTATTATTTAGTTTGGCAATACCTGTCGAATCGATGGCGAACGCTCCCACTTTCGAGGGGATACGACAGATCCTGCATCTGTTCGCAATTGTTCATGCGATACTACCAGTCGGGTGGCCGACGTCTTTCAACTTGCAAGGTCTACTTTTGTTTTGTGCAAATGACTAAATGCAGATAGCTACATTTTTTAATTACTGAAATATGTAATTTTTTGTATAGATGGCTCCAGTTTCGATTTCATAGTAGTGGGGGCAGGGTCCGCAGGGGCGACTGTAGCTGCGCGTCTCAGTGAGAACCCACACTGGAAGGTGTTGCTCGTCGAAGCTGGAGGAGATCCACCATTTACCAGCGTGGTAATTAAAACTTCTTCACCAGAGCACCACAAAACAATTGACAACACAATAAAAATATTTCAAAAACAAGTAAAAACACTAACTAAGTATACACTACTGAAGTGGAGGAATATGAGTTTGTAGCGGAGGAAGTAGGTAACCTCAGTTTCAACTGTAAAAATATGATTTTCAGGTACCCAGTCTATTTCCTCTGATGATGCATACTAAATACGATTGGAGCTTTATTGCGAATACCGACCCAGGGACAGCACGAGCACACCCAGGTGGCAAAGTTCCATATACAGGTGGTAAGATGCTGGGCGGGTCTTCTTCGATAAATTCTCTTATATATTCCCGTGGTCGACCAGCTGACTATCGCGAGTGGAACGGTTATGCTCCAGGCTGGGATTGGCCAACAGTCCTCAAGTACTTCAAGAAGTCAGAAGGCAATCAGGACCCCAGTGTTTTCGTTAAAAGCAGCAGTGCTCGTTTTCACGAAAGAAATGGTCCTTTACTTATCTCACGGCTTCATAACAATCACTACTACAGAAACATAGATGAAATTATTATGAACAGTTACGAAGAACTGGGCTTGCCGCGTTTGCTGGAGATTAACGGGCTTGAACCTGAAGGCGTATCGATACCGCATTTCACATTTTCCACCAAAGGACGAAGGTCGAGCACAGCGGAGGTGTTCCTGTTGCCAGCTAGAAATAGATCCAACTTATTTATAGCTAAGTATTCGGTTGTGACCAGAATATTATTGGATAAGCACAAAAGAGCTTACGGAGTGGAAATACAAAATCCTTCAAAGAGAAAATTAATAGTTTACTGCAAAAAGGAAGTCATACTCTCTGCGGGTGCCATCAAATCTCCTCAGCTTTTAATGCTTTCTGGAATAGGGCCCAGAAAAGAATTGCAAAGGACAGGAATCGAAGTAATACTGGACTTGCCAGTCGGAAGAAACCTTTTAGATCACATGTACGTTCCGATTGTATCGGTAGGGAGAAAGGGTTTTCAAAGTTCAATTCAACTTCCACTGTCCTTGCTGTCTTTGAATCAAGTCGCCACCCCGATTCAGACGTCTTACTTTGTCACCAACAATTCTGTTCGCCATCAACACATCGAGAAAGACAAACGACCACAGATGCAGACCTTCACCATTTACATGGGGGCCCTATCGCATCCATTTTTGTACTACTCTTGCCGAATGACGCTAGGTTATGACATACAGCTATGCAAATCCCTTTCCTCTGTGGCTGTAAATAGGGAAGTATTTTTGACTCTTCTAATTTTGTTGCACCCTTTATCGAGCGGAACAGTCACGCTTCGTAGTAGAAATGCTTTTGATCATCCCGTTATTAATTTGGCGTATTACAGAGAGCGTGAAGATTTGGAGACAATGTTGCTAGGTGTGAAGTTGTCGAGACGTTTTGGTGAGACTTCGTATTTCAAAGAGGTTCGTGGTGGTACGGCTCGTCTAAGTGTGAAAGGGTGTGAGAATTTGGACGGGGACGATTACTGGCGTTGCTACGCCCTCAATACACCTTCGACAATGTACCACCCAGCTGGTACGTGTGCTATGGGATCGGTGACGGACGGTGATTTGCGTGTGTTCGGTACGAGAGGGTTGCGGGTGGCGGACGCTTCCGTTATGCCGACTCTGCCAAGTGGGAATACCAACGCACCTGCTATTATGATAGGAGAGAGAGCCGCTGATATTATCAAATTGCACTATGCGAGACAAACATACTAAGTGTTTCGGTATCTACTTGTATATTTATAAGAAAAGTAGCTCCCCACTTTTGTACGTTTCTCCGCTAACTTTTCAAACCACCCAAGTAATTTTAATACGGTTTGTATATATAATTTTTAGAAATATTTGTGCATAAAATTAACAGAAAAAATTGCATCCTTGTATGTCAGAGGTGAGCAGCTATAGTTGTTATAAAAATTTGCTAAATGTTACTGCAATTATTTTTAACTATAATTTTATCTGGGCAATAATAGTGTTGATATTACAGAATTATTTGAAATGATGTATGTAGGCTGTTGTGTAAGTTGTGTGCGTGAGAAAGGGGCCAAGGGTTGGAGGGCGATATCACTGCGTACCACCTCCGATAAGGTACGCAGTTGAAGGCTTAATGCGCCACCGCAAATAAAATTTTACTTTTGCCCTTTAACTGGTGTTTTGTTTGCCTATTAAACGTGAAGGTACTTGGTAAATAGAATGCAACTGCGCACGACAATGGTGGCCATGGGGGTGGTGTGGGTGTAGTCGCTAGTAAATTGATTCATATTTACAATAATGCGTACTCTATATGGAATTCGATGCATATGCATTATTGGAAACAAGGTACGATGTAAATTATTTATTGTATAAACGTTATTCCACGAGTAACCTTGACACTGCCATTCCTAAAATAAAGAATTCTTCATTGTTGTTAAAATTATTTTATGAAACTATATTACAATTAACAAAGCATAGAAATTAATTAATTTTAAAATTATTAAACTTACCTAAGTTTGCTATGATTTTTAACGTCAAAAAGAGCAATTTAATCCGAAACGACTACAACCACAAAAGAGACTCTGATTGCTCTGAGAGTCAACCGATGGAATGTAGGGCGGTGTATGTCGAGATTTGTTGACCGAGCGGAGCCTGAGGTCGGAGCTAGTGAAAAGAAAATGGGACTGGCTTCACTGCAATGCGGGAATCGAGAGCTTATGTTTGAAAAATGTACTCACGAGCAATATAAAAGAGCCGCTTACCTACTCGTAGAATGAATCATTCAGGAAACAACGAATCCAAGTGTACATTATATATAATTATTAATAAACGCATGAGAAAAAAAAAACCTTAATTGTACTCTTAATTGCAAAATCCATTATTTTAATTGTGTCTTATATTTCTTTTGTTGTAAAGGTCGGCAGGCAGGCTGACTGTAGACTTAATATTAATTACTTAACCCGATCATCCTGAAATCAGGGATACAGAAAAAGACATAGGATACCTTTCATCTAGAATAAAGTAGGTATCAACTGGTAACGAGGGATTGTCTAACAAAATATAAATTAATTAACGCCTGTTAGGAAATATATGAGCAATAAGGATTGAAATTATTGCTGATAATTTTTGTTAGGCGTTAATTTTTTATTCTTTAATGCGCCATAATTACTGTGGTTCTATTCATGGCAGATGGGATTATTTTTCCCAGTTACAACCAGAGGTTTTAACCGCCAATTACAACCGCCATTTTATTTAAGCATTTTTTATTTATTTATTTATTTAGATTTAGATTACATACAGCCATAAATTTAAAAAATATATATTATATACAAATAGGCCTAAAGAATCATAAAAATTATATTTTTACATTTATTTATTAATTAAAAAAAATATTATAATAATAAGAAAAAGGAAAAGAAGATAATATTCTATAGGTATAAAATTAATTTTTCAAAAGTAATTCGCCAATTTTCTTTTTATAAGAATTCAAATTATTGGAAAATATGTGAATATTATTCAGAATGTTATTGTAGTGATATTTAGAACGATGAAAGAAGGAATTTTTACAATGATTAGTTCTACATATAGGGAATATGAAATGTATCACTTGATCTTGTTCTGAATTATTTAATTTTATTTAATACTATACTAGTATACTTTTCTAGGCGCCATGAAATGGTACCCAGACGAAGGGTGTGTGGAGTTAGTCACGGATATCCGGGCGAGCCCCTGTCTGACATCCCCTTACGGGCCTCCCTTGACCACACCTGTTGAATAGCTTTCATTAGCCGCGTTCATTAGCTTAGTTAGTACTACACTGGTCCTGACAACACTATTATGTGATTAACGACTTCCCTCTCATTCTATTTACGGATTTCGGAGTACGACATCATCAGAGATAATCTTGCATTGCTCCGTAGTAGGTAAATATAGAAAAGTCTATGTTCCAATGTAGGTATTACCTACAGATTATAATTTTGCTAAAGACAAACATCTAATGAACATCAATTTTAACATTTATATGATACATATGAACTTAACTTTACTTAATATAATGTATACCTACTTTTAATTTTTTATAAGAGTAGATATATGTGCTAGAGACAGACTTATAGAAGTAGATAAATGCCAAAGCTCGCATGTTGTATTTTGAGTTTTAATAATTTGGCTGTACCCCGAACAAGGCTTATGAATGAAACTAGCTGATGCCCGCGACTTCGTCCGCGTTGAACGATGAAAGGTACCCAAAGTCCTTTCTGGTGTCCTAGACAACGTGTATGCAAAATTTCATGGCGATCGGTTCAGTAGTTTTTGCGTGTAAGAGTTACAAACATCCATACATCCAAACATACTTTCGCATTTATAATATTAGTACGGATTTAAAAAATTAAAATTTTATTTCTACAATAAGATGCCAACTCAAAATTTAACCCAACCGTAATACAAATAAAAAAAATTGTGTGGCTAGTCGTGTGTTTTATATGAACATGTGTTACGTTACGAATAATATTCTGTTTGAGCTTATTTTAAGTAAGTATACATATTCCAACGAATTCTAATATGTTTATCAAAAAAATCCTTAATCCTTTAGCTACCGAGTGGTGTAATAACATTTTGGATGTGAATAATAGATATGTATCTAAAGTATGCCAATTATGTACATTTAAAAAATGTATTTAGTCAATGGTATTAGCTATCATTAGTTAATGACTTTAGTGACATCATCACTTTAATCGAGTTAAGTATTTTCAATCATGTTAGTCATAAAATAAAAATGTGTCCTAATTAAGTGTACCTACTTTGAATGTTTAAATTCTATATTGTGTATTGCAGTTGTGAACTTGTGATGGCAATGCACTCCGCCCCCGTGATTGCAGTCGAAGTGCTGCACAAAAGCACCGCCCGCCTCCGTCGAAAGCTCTCCCGCAGTCGAAGCTTTCGCGCGAGCTTTTGTTACGTCTCATATTTACGGCCACTACTTTGTTGCAGCGGAAATTATATGCAAACGAAGAAAAATAACCGCTCCATGAGCCATAGCATTAAATGTCTCATTTTTGACAAAAATACGTCTTTAAATTGTATATATACGAGTAGTGGGAGGCAAATGATAACAAAATCGTGGGATAGAATTAGATATTGTAGCTACCTATCTATCTATCATTTACATTCAAAATTTAATTAGCTAAAGGATCAAAGAATTTTTTGGTATAAGTATTTTTACTAATATTATAAAGTGGAAAGATTTGATTGATTCATTGATTGATTGATCGATCCATCGTCCGTCCGTTCGTTCATTCGTTCTTTCATTCGTTCGTTCGTCCGTTCATTCGTTTGTGTGTTTGTTAGTTTGCATTGAATAGGCTCTGAAACTACTGGACCGATTTGAAAAATTCTTTCACTGTTGGGAAAGCTATTATTATCAGCGAGTAACATAGGGTATATTTTATAAAGTTACTCGGACGAAGTCGCGTGCAACAGCTAGTTTGGTAAATTCGAATTCATTGGATATATATAGATATATGTTCAAAGAGAATATAACTCGAACGTGCACTTATTTACATAAAACACACGGCCGTGTCCACGACACATCCACACTCTATTTTTTAAATTGATTTCATAACACTGTGCCTGGTACAAAGCGAGAGTAGAATGTTTTCAAGTGAAATATCTCAAGAGTATCCACTGAAGCAGTGCACACAAGCGATACAATATATGTTTTGTATTCGGTTCCGTTCACACGATGACGCAAGTAAACTACGAGTATCTTTCTGTGTCGTCTATCACGAATTTGCGACTTACACACAAATACGATAATTTAGATAACGTTATTTAAAATATCTTATGATATTAAACAAAGTATACTAATGCTTTTTCTCATTTTCAAACTTGAGTTAATGGGTTGACAAAACGTCAGCGAATTTAATATTTAATTTTATTATACGTATGTAACCCGATAAATGAGATACCATCGCTGAACAAAGGTAAGGTTGCCAACTATGTATTAGTATTATACTTTACTAGCTGGCGCCCGCGACTTCGTCCGCGTTGAACGATGAAAGATACCCTATGTCCTTTCTGGTGTCCGAACAACGTGTATGCAAAATTTCATGGTGATCGGTTAGCCTAGAGTCTAGACCATTGCAGATTGGCTCATATGCTGCTCTTCTCGAACACGTAAAATTACTTATAGTTAAGGCCAATTTCATTATATCAAATCCACACATCAAAGCGAGATATGACCTGACCAGGATTCAAACTTGCGTCTGCCGTTATGATCATCGCTGCTACAATACGTACCTAATATTCTAGACTAAATTATATTAATGCGATCACTAGCGACTAAATTAAACTACCTATTTCGTTTTGACGCAAGTATCTAAATATTTACAAGATAACGACTACTTAGTCTTGAAAACGAGTGGAAAATAACTGTTTTCAATTTATATGACAAAATCTCAAGAACATTTGAAGTAAACATGAAAAAAATGTACTCCAATTTCCCTATGCCGGCGATGGCTTCATAAACAATTTATATTACAGATAATTACAGAAAAACAATTTTTAAAAATATCCTCCTTGTTTTAATAGCTACTTTACATGTTTGTAAAAAAAATTGCTTGAGGCAGAATAAGTAATATTTGTAGACATAATTTTTTAAAATATCTATTTCATATTTAAATTGAGTCAAGACCACGCTTACTTAGTAAGTGCCCATTTACCCTAGACTTGAAGATCGCGAGGTTGTAATTTTGAGGAAACACAGACGCAGGCAGTGCGTTCCACTCCCTAGCATTTCGGACAAGGAAGGTGGAACTGTGATCAAGGAACATCAACCACGAAGGGATAAAACCCCTGTCCGCATGGTTATTATTCAATATTTCAATAAATAACATTTTTTGTGGAAGCCAGTTGAGGCTTGTTTGGCGTGTTTGGCGCTGTAAACGCTGCAGTCGGCATATCGCACGGCGCGCTCGCGGGGAACACTCGTCTCTCGTGCACTGTAATGTAATGCGGCCGCAATTTTACACGCGAACTTTTCAATTATTTTCGAGTGAGTGACTTGTGACGTTCTTCTTTATTATTTGTGGAACTGCAGTGATTGTAAAACAAGAGCGATTCTGATTATTATTTTGGTGAGTTTTCTTATTACTTATTATTTTTTTACAATGGCCTGAGAAGGGTTAAATTGTTTAATAATTTTAATTTATTTGAGTATTTTATTGTGGTGACTACCCTGCGAATGCATCGTGCAAGCAGGTTTTTGAGGGTTGCTAGCCATAATGGAGACTAGAAATTATATTTTCATTTTTATCATCCCACTTGTAATTAAAATGATTTTTAACATGTAATTTTAATTCGGGGCTGAATGAACAAGTCAGAGTGGATGTGTAAAAGAAAAAATGAAACGTGGAACGCAACAGCTACTAAGTCGGAATGCGTTTGATAAGTTCTTTTGCCACTTGTTTACGAAACGAAATTACATAGGTATGTGCTGTTTCCACTCGGTCATTTGCAGGCTTTTGATTTTCTTTATACAAATAAAACGGAGTGCATCTACCGGTGCACGGTGGTTATTTCAATTTCAACTTTGTAACCAACCCTCTTGGATTATATAGATAATAATAATATTATAGATAAATAGTTCATAAGTATTATCTAAACTTGTGTATTACAATTTGTATAGGTATAGGATACAATATACTTTTAACAGTTACAGAACAAAAAGAAATACATACCATTCATAATAACCATATAAGTAATACTTCAGGAGCACATTGATTTATTTAGATTTTTTTATACGAAAACAACGAGGAGACGATTCGTGTGCGAACGTGACATCGCGTGTGCATAGTCTAGTCTAGTGGTGATACATTGCAGATTTTTTTTATATCTATAGTGGAAATTACAATATACTACATCGTATACGAATATACAGAAAATGCTCTTTGACGGCAGATGTTCTTGTTTTACAATAATATTTGAAAAACATTGAATACAACTTAGTTTTGATAAATTTGTCGACCTTATATTGGCTGTATGCTAAAAGAAAACCTTCAATAGAAGCTGTAATTAAATTAATTGACTTTCTATTGAGCCCAAACACGCTATATCTGCTATAAGTTGTTGAGGAGTTGGTTGTTATAATATCCCGTAGACTATAGATGTTGCAGCTTAATATACCACCCCGTTTTTGCGTCGAGCGTCGGGAGTTATATAAATAAATTAATAAATAAAACCTTTAATTTCCTTAATCACTTCAATATCTATTGTACATAACGTAAATTGAATTTCTTTTACTCTTCGGGAAAAATATAATTAGTATTTTCTTTCATATTCTACTATGTAATGTATATCCTATAACTAATTTTTCGCCAAATTTTTTAAAAAAGATGACGGAATAAATAAATAGCCATAATCTTAAAAGCAAACCCAATAACATTCCGATTGCAAATGATACAATTGATCCGGGCGTCTAGATCCATCAATAAAATTGCAAAGTGTTGGTTTGTTTGGTTGGTTGTGTTGGTAATTTGAAGAAGTAGGTACAAGAAGTCAAGAACTCATCACCGGAAAAGGTTTCAATCAACAATGCGTCGATCAACAATATTGAACCGTCGCAAAATACAATTCCTCTGCAGCCATTATCATTGAATTTCTAGCAGGGTTCTTTAATCGAAGGAAATTGTAGGTAGTATCGAGAAATGCTTTCGGTATAGTGTGGAAGCATTAGTCTACTTAAGTACTGTAAAATATAATTGTGAATTATCCAAATCCACTGAAAGTCGGACAAGAAGAGTGTAGAGATAGGTCAATGCTTCAGACATTGATCAAGACTGTTAGCCAATTTAATCTTGTAATTATTGTCATTAAATTCGTTCACCTACGTAATAAAATAAAGCTCATAAAGGCTAAAAGAAGCATCTGTATTTGGGGTTTAGAGTTTAGAGACACTAATATTCGTATGTGCTAATTTGTCCGTTGCCATACTAATATTTGATTTCTCATCAATATTACGTTATTGTTTTAAATTAAGATAAAATCTTTTATCAGTAGTTCGGTTTTGTTTGTCCTCGGCCTTTGTCTTTTTTTTATCCAACTCCATTGTTCGAAGGAACGGATATCACCGCCTTCAACCTTTTTGTGTTCAATCAAATTTTTGCTTCAGGAGCAATGACGTAAATCGTCAACTAAGCTCACAGGTAACGCCAATGCTAAATAAACTAATGGAGACTATGATAAATATTTGATTAATTGCCTCTTGTAATAATAAAAAAAAAACAATAACTATTGTATAATTTGTTACGTAGGCATACAAATGTAGACTAAATATTGTTTGTTCACCTTCGAGTCAAACAAATGTGTTTTTTGCGGTCAAGCGCAGGCAAAAACGTCACTCGCGTCTCAAAGACGCAGTGATTGATTGATATATTGATCGGTCGATTGGTCCGGTCGCCGCCGCGGGCTATATTATATGCTTCGGCTCCTTACCTACTAATTAAACTGCCTTTTGTGACCAACATAATTGCATATTAAAACGTTTTTATCTTACATATTATTATTCATTAATGTAGCAAATACAAGAAGTTCTATTTTAAGAGCACCAAAGTAAAAAAATAAAATTAACTCGTTTCTATAATTCAATGTAGAAATGCGATAAAGATGAAATGAATCCAGTGTTATTCGTTAAAAAAGTCTGTTCAATATGACTAGACTATGAATAATCTCGGTCATATGTTCAATGTAGCCCCAAGTAAATACTCGTTTACAGGCTTAATTTACAGCAATAGGAGCGAAAGTAGGAGATGGCAAATTTTCTCAAAGGAAACATTTCTTTATTTAAAATAAAAAATAAAAACTGCATTTAAATATTTTTTTAAATATGTTTATCACACCCGGGAATCTAACCCAGCTAAAATCTTGAAATAATAACAACCTTTGCTTTTATGGCACCAATCGTTAGAGTCTATTATACTAGCATTTATAAAGAAAACAGCTTAATATTAATGAAACAAGATAAATTAGAAACATATTATAATTAATCTATAGACGTCACTGATGGAGACTGGTCACAGATAAACTATCACTCGGTTATGTTATACCCGTAGGTCATCATCGTTACATTTAGACTTGGTGTTCATGTGATTGCTATTGTGACAAAAATTAACTATACTTACTTGGAATTCATTGTAAACACATCAAATGTTTACGAGATGTTACATCATTCACCATAATGTTGATACCTGTAACTCTACCATGAGTTATAATGACCGCACTCACTAGCGAGAGCGTAAAATATTTATATGGAAAATTGTCAATTTGACATTGACAGTTGACAGTTTTTCATATAAATATTTTACGCTCTCGCTAGCGAGTGCGGTCATTATAACATGGTAAAGGTACTGGTGTCGCCAACATGGAACTGTTATAATTCCGTCTCTAAATGCAAGATCATTAGTGCCATAGTTCACGGAGGCACTTAGGCACGTACAATATATTCATACAAACGATGTCCCCACTTCCTGTACATTATGGTTTTTCTCGTCGCAATGGTTGTTTTGTTATTATCATTTGACATTGAACGTGCTGCGTTATCTCGTCTCTCTTGTGTGGGAAAATATTATTTTTAACTACCTATAGTTACATATCGTTTAAATTAACATTGAAGGTTTATCTTATTCGACAGGGTGATCAAATTCAGAACAGAAAACGGAACAAAATTCTTATAAAAATTTATAAGATTTTTGACAATTACGTCAATATAAGTTATCAAATTAATTTATTTGATAGTTAAGTACATTGTCAAGTGCATTCTATTCTTTATCGTTAACCCATTAAAGCACACTTTTAATGAAAACGTAGCGAGGCACTAAAAGGATTAGGCCATTAAATAAAAACAGTAAAATGAAATAGACATTTTATGAGAGTTATTGTTACCTGGTTCGTTCGCTCACGTGCTAAAGACGGATGTCAGGAAGGGTACAGTTTATTACCTCAGACCTCCATCAAATTAATTTCATCCACGTTCACGTGTTTGTTTGCTTTGCGCCGCGAACGGAAATCAACTTTAGACAAGATAATCCGTACTAATATTATAAATGCGAAAGTATGTTTGGATATATGGATGTTTGTAACTCTTTCACGCAAAAACTAGTGAAATTTTGCATACACGTTGTCTGGGACACCAGAAAAGACATAGGGTACTTTTCATCGTTCAACGCGGACGAAATCGCGGGCATCAGCTAGTTTGTATATGATTATGTACCCATTAGGTATAATTTTGAATTTTCTTATTCAAAATTAAATATTGAATTCAGTCCAATTCCAGTCCGATTTTTATTGTATTTATAATTTATAAACAACAATTTTCTTTGAAATATTTTATTATACTTATACATTTTAATTACTCTATGTAATCTATACTTTATATAGATTAGCTTATAAAAGAGTATATTTAAATATATGCTTCTCAAAGTATAAAGCTACGCATTTCAGTGTTAAAATTAAAATAAAACCCAATATTAATTAAATGGGAAATCTCTTGGGCTTTTAATCCTAAGAACGTTTGATTGATGTGATTACAAAGTGATTTCAACGGCACATCTTCGGAATACCCATTTTATCTTATTTCAAATTTATTAAACCATTCTTTGCAAAGAGACGCACGTAGGTAGTTATTGTTTATTTTTTCATTTCCTTACTTGTTTGGTATAATTCAAAATAAGACTATACCTATTCAGTTTTCAATTTTCGTGTACATGTAATACACTTCCCTCTTTCACTGTCAAACCAGTATGTTAAATTTCAACTCCGTGCGAAGCCGCGGACGGGTCGCTAGTTATCTATAGTAATATTATAATTATATCTATAGTAAATTGTACGAATTCGCTTGGATTACTGGCAACATAATCTCACTTCTTCCACATGTCATGCACGCAGACGCAAATTATATAATTGAAGTTTGTTGCCGCGTCCGTCTGTCTCACCACTTTAGGTGTTCTAAATAAATCGGTCTCGAGAGCTTCGTTTCCATGGTTCGCTGGTTGTGGCGTCGCTGGCTTACAAACATACGGAACAATATTATTAAACGCACTTATCTATAAACGTATATATAATTCGACGCTTATTCATTCATTCATTCATTCGTTCGTTCATTCATTCGAATTGAAACATACTTTGGGTTAATGCACGATGATGATCAAAGTTAATAATTTTACTAATAACTTTTGTTATTTACCTGCGTAAGTGATAACTTCGGAACTGAAAACGTCTTATCCCATGCTTCATCGTGATTCCTCTCTACACCTTTCTTCTACGATAACGACATCTCATTGAATAAGTAGGTAACTTACAAGTGTATACTCAAGCTGTAATTGTGTTCCAAAAGCTATCTGTTCGTACTACGTATTTACAAAACGGATCCCAGGTATTCGCTTAGAAATAAATTTAAAAAAAATAATAATATACAAACTGTATTTTTACAGTACATTTTCTCAAGAATTTTGACTTTATAAACAATTTAAACAGAGGCTTAAATAATTGTTTTAAAGATCAATGTATCCAGTACTACAAGAACTTACTAAAGTATGCAATAAAAAAAAGTTCACTAAGCCCTTCCTCCACTTAAAGTGTAGATAATATGATGCTGACGAAAATGCACAAATAATTAATTATTCTTCTTTTTTACAGCTTTTCGAATCGGATTAATATAATTTCATATTGTTTGACTATAGATAAATACTAGTAAAGTTTTATACGTTCCAAGTATGAATACACAGATGAGTGGGTTGAGTTGAGCCGTTGACAGTAGCTCCAAAACCTGCGCAAGCGCATACAATATCTTCCATATCGAATGACAAAAATAATGAATGGTTTTATTGTAGATAGTGTTTGCCTATTGTGTATTGGCTCGGTCGATAACCTTAATAGCGTCGTTACGAAATACCCGAATGTGCAGCCTAATTAAATAACGTTTGGCTTTTTGGATTAATTGCGAAACCTGCCACTTTTAAAAATGGTTCCTTCTATTAGAAAAATGTTCGACGCATCAATCAGTGTTGCCAGTGACTGGTTGCGCCGTTGCGCCCACGTGTACTCGTCGCATTAGGACAATGCGTTGTCCAAATAGCTCCGAACTCAGTACCGGCGGTTAACTACCGTCCTAATGTCGTAATGTGAAAAGTATTAAGTGTGTTACATTGCTAAATCAACTCCAGTAACCTTTTCCTGACACAATAAAAATGTGTTCTATGTCAGTATTGCGCACACCGGATATTACATTACATCGTCATTATTAATATTTTGCGTTTAATTAGTGCAAATTAAAATTTGACTCGTTAGCATTGCAACAGTGACGAAATCGTTAAAGATAATTAAAATATATTGTAATTTAACGTAGAAACAAAAATAGATTTAGTAGCTAAATCAATTTGACACATTGCAGCTTCGAATTGTTGACGATTTAATGCTCACAGAACAACGGTTAGAACTTAGAATGAACGAAAACGAAGTCCTACTAAGACGAAAAAGTCTCATCAGTCCGATAATCGGACTATTGATACTAGGCCTCTCTTTGTATGTTCTACCGGCTGTACAATGGTGTCCGTACTCCTATATTGATCCAATTAATGTCTACCCCATGTTTTTAACACCGCACTGCGCGCCATAGATGCAGTGTTCATCCGCATTACTTACAAGATACAAATTCTAGCAGACACCTGTTATCAATATAAATTTCCTATCCCCTAATAATCCCTTATTTTTAATGGTCTGCAACGCATTTGCAGCACTTGTGTCGTTGCTTGTGTTATAATACAGGCGACGGTAGCCACCTGCCTGACAATTTTTACATAAAATTGATAGAGATAATTCCCGATGCCCACACACCCCTATTAGAAGGATAGACTGAAGTTCTTAAACTGCACCGGTGGTCTAATAATTCAATTATAAAAATGTCTGTGTAAACGAACCAACAAAAGGGATAGTAATGTATGTGTATGTGTGCGTATAAGTGTGTGTATTGCGTCGTCGGTGTGCGCGCACGCACGCTATGCGTCTAAAGCGGTACGCACTTCCTCTCCGATGGGAATGGACCGTGAACGAGGGAACACTTTTTAGTTTCATGTGCACCGAAATAGCTTGCTTACAATTTATTCTTTCCGCTTACCAACTTGATATTAAGCACGCTGGTAAGTGGTGAGTGGTGGATAGCCCCTAGCCGGTAACCGCCCGCATCCTGACCGCCTTTGTTTATTTAACTCGCGACATTTGTCAACAGCCCTTTTAAACTGGAGGATTCTTCAAGTCACTTGTGAGCACGATAACAACTCAAGTAATGTTAACACATTCTTTTAGACAGAATTTGTAATAAATTAATTGTCGTTGATTGACTGTTTTGTGTAATTTTGTAAATAACTTTAATAATCTGGTAGGTAAATAAATATAAAAATTATTGAACATTTCTTGCAAACGCGTTCAAAATTTGCTTAAAGTAAAATGCAAAACACAACTTGCACAAAAGTTGTTAAAAAGTTCAAAAAAGTCACTAAAATGCTTAAAATCTTTTAAACTAAGAATAATTCGTAGCATTTTTTTCTAAGTTACTCATGATATTTTCCAGACAAACCTTATTTATTCTAGCACTAACAGCTGAGTAGATAATTTTCGCTATAAAATATAATAAAATAGAAAATTTATTTAAGTTAAAAAAATAACTTGGCAAATGACGCGATGTTTACGCGAGAATACCACTTGATCAAATACACCGTTTGTAATAACAGCGAATTGGAATTATAGATCGACGCAATTCAAAAGTGACACAAAAACACGAATAGTAGGTATTATTATTTATATAATAACTGTATGAATGTATGTACGTATGTATATTTAAATTATCACAACGTGTTAATAAAAGACTTCATACATTTTGTAGTTTGTAGTACGGTTGTGTGAGGGAATTATTTGTGGAGAAACACATATGGTGTTAAAAGAGAATGTATAAATATTTATGTTCCCGTTATGGAATAAACGCGGGTGGTTAGATCAGCACTGCACACAGAGACGGACAGACCGACGCGCGACGCTCAACATCAATGCTTTTGAAGAAGCCACTGTTTAGTTTAGCCTCGTTTAGCGACCAAATCAACGGGTCCGACAGCACAAGTGATGGTTATTAAGGTTGCATAGAGTAATTCAAACTAAACAATCCATACTTTATTATTATCTATATTTATACTAATATTATAAATGCGAAAGTATGTGTTGGATGTAAGAATGTTTGTAACTCTTTCAAGCAAAAACTACTGAGCCGATCATCATGAAATTTTGCATACACGTTGTCTGGAAAACCAGAAAAGAAATAGGATACCTTTCATCCAGAAAAATAAGTACTGTTCCCGAGGGGTCACTAAAATAAAATAAGTAACTAACGCCTGGCCAAAGTGTTATAGCAACAAGGGGTCCAGTCCAGCGTTATATTGCTTACATATTTTTTTTATTTTTTAACGCGGACGAAGTCGCAGGCACCGGCTAGTCGTATATAAAAGAGTGAAGGAATTTTCAACATTGACGCACGTAAAGTCGGGGTACGAAAATCTTTGTCAGTTTTCAAATTCATTCCTTTATCAAAATTAGTACCTTTTGAAACTAAAGCACTAAGCAGACAACTGACATAGGTTTGAAATGAAATTTTGGCATTGGTGCAAGCAAATTTCAACATTAAGGTGACGAACCTTTTCTGTACATGCCTTAACAGATAATATCCCCTAATAATAATATTGGAGAGAGGAGCTGCATTTCCATTTAGTGTTTAGTTTACGCATGTCTAGACTAGATCGTTCCTCGCGAACGCGTCAGACGGTTTCCTCCCTAACGCGTCGCCTCCCCCCACTCCCACCTGTACTCCTCCCCACCCCCGTGTACTCAGACCGGAAACATACGGTCAAATAGATTAGACAACCCTAAATATATAAATTTATGAATACCTAAGTATGGAAAGGAAAAATAAGTTTTAACAATTAGCACAATAATTTTTAAAAGGTTAACTATCACATATTTCCTAACTATGTGATAGTAACTCTGTCTGTCTGTTACCTTTTCATGTCTTAACTACATAACCGATTATCATGAATTTTTGCATACACATAGTCAGTGAAACAGAGAAGGACATAGGGTACTTTTTAATCCATAAAAAAGTATTGTAACCGAAGGATCGTATAAAAATAAATATCCAATGTCTGGCAAAAATTGAAAATTGTTGCTAAAAAAAGATTAAAAAAATTATTGCTCAATAAATTTTGTCAGGCGTTATATTTTTTATTCTTCAGCGCGGACGAAGTCGCGAGCACCAGGTAGTATTTCATAAGTTTCATTCATAGAAATAAATAAAGCGGCTGCCAACGGATGATGCGGTTGTCTAACTATAGACTCACTATTCTGGGTTTAAACCCGCTTTTATTACCCTTAAGCAGTAAAAGTGCATGTAAAAGATTATTACCTTTTAAATCATAGTCTAATCATAGTATGTTAACATTAATTTATTTTTCATCAAAAAGTGTGCGCTATGTAAATGCCTACTTTAGGAAATATTTTAATAACTTTTAAATTTAAGATTGTGTTCTGTTATTATAGACCATAAATAGCAGCATTTGTGCTTGAGTTTGAGTGTTGACCCGCTTTTTTTCTCATTAATGGGTTATCTGTCTGACCATAATAAATTTGCACAAAAACTTATCTACATCTAAATATATAAAGACAAACCTTTTTACAAGAAATTTCTTAACTGATAAGTTATCTTTATTATTTGGATTAGAAACTTATGACGCGCATTTAAAAATTCTTTGTGGGTAATGATTTGAACAATGGCGTAATCTGACAACGTTATGTTGATGAACATTTGGAATTTTGTATGTATTTAAAAAAACCTACTGTGCTAATAATCTAGCAGATGTGGTTCATTTATTTGTTAACTTTTAAAAACTGTTTCAAATAGCTATGCTGTGTTCCCAAATAAATTAGGGAGGGCGATCTAAGAGCAGAAAGCACTCGAAGCGATGGTTACGAGTGTGGGAACTTCACTTGAATTTTTTGTCCAAGTTAACCATTAAATTATTAGTCACGATAAATATTTTAAAGTACCATTATGAAACATCAGTACCTACATCTCATCCCTATAGCCATTAACTTTTGGTGATAATGTTATACCCATAGAATTTAATGTACCTACGCCATTAGCCATATTAATTGCCTAAAATTATGGCTTTTTTTATACACCTTTCATGTTTCCGTTAGTGCTAATATTGATTGTTCAAACTCCGCAATAATTCCTCATCCGAGTTCAGTATTTAGGGGTGACTGCCTCAGTTGGGTGAGTTTGCGCGATGCGGATATCTTCTCTCCTGTTCTGTCACCTGGCTTCAGCTTTTGTGGGAAAGGGATGCACCTATGTTAGATTGATTCGCGTGCTGCAGATGCTGCGTTGGAAACATAACAGAGAGGGAACCAAGCAATTTATTGAGCTAATACTCGTTATAGATACTGCTTATAGATCTGTGTATATTTAATTTTATATTCCTTATTTTTAATAAGAGTTTCATTATTTTGAATTTATTTTAACGTAAATATTAACTGTAGCTAAGCGTACTTGATGTTTCAAGTTGCTTCTCTCCAGTATACCATCGTCCACACTACCATATGTACCGGTGGATGCGGTAGTGCCGGTTCTATACCACCGCGCGACGTCCGCACCTCATTTAAGCGCACAGAGCGAAACAAGTTCAGAATGCCAAAACACTTCAGAAGTCTCAGTAACATCAGTGAAATCTCCAAGCACGAATATCAAGCTAAATGCAGCACTCAATAAGTGGTCGCAAATATTTTTATAAGCAAATGCCGGCAGCTGCACCAAGAGCTACGAGTATATGTGGTGTGCGTCAAATTGGCACGTGTGTATGGAGGTTTCCTTTATACAGCCTTATGTGGTTGTACTTGATTAGCCGCTGAATATTAGTTAGTGCAACGAATATATTTTGTGATAGGTCAATTATAAGTTAAGGTAAGATTTGTTTTCTTTCTTTAAATTTTATATTTCAAAATTACAGAAAGAAATATAATAATGTCGTGAAAGTGTTTACAGCTTCTTTGAAATTTCGTGTGCAATTTTAATGTGCAAAATTGTTGACGGCGATTTCTATTGAACAATTTCAACCACGTTAATAAGATGATTTCTTCAAAATGTCTAACCGACAGACATTGTTGTTTAATTTATTATCTAAAAGTTACTTCATTAATGAACGCTAACACTTAATAAACTATACTCGCGAGAATAGTGTTTTTTATTGATACTAATGTTCACTTAAAAAAATATTGATTAAACTAAATCTTGTCAATAGTGAATTACGTTGCTAATATAGCTTAATTAAACGCTTAAACTTTAGCGTACGGCCAAAGAATTAAGATTAGAGTCTAAATGAAAGGCGTCTAAAAAATATGCGAGCTTTTTAATTTCAATCACATAGAAAGCCCATCTAGGGTAACCTCTGGGGCTATGCAGTGAAGACAAATGTATCAAGGATATCGCTCAATTATGATTATAGTATACTAGTTGGTGCCCGCTACTTTGTTCGCGTTAAGAACTTTAAAATATAACATCTGAGAAAATATCTGACAATATCTTTATCGCGGTGGCGATGGCGCCGCATCAGCTATTTAACTTAGATCTATTTTTTTTATATTTTTAGACGATCCTTCGAGAACTTAACATTTTTTCAATATAAAAAGTATGCTATATGTTAATTCAGGCAACAAACTATCTGTGTGATAAGTTTCATCCAAATTTGTCGAGTGGTTTTTAATTGAAAAAGTAACAAACATACATCCCTCCTCACACACTTTCGCATTTATAATATGATAGTAGGATTATACTCTCAAGTAAAAAGTGGAGAAGTGTTACATAACGGAGGTCAGACAAGACTGATGAACGATAGCCGATGCTCACACACGCGATGACGCACGCCTCACTCGCTGATAGTATTTAATTGCAAACGAGTTTCTTTATCGGTTATCGCACAAATCTGAGAAATTTTCCTTCCGCATAATTCTCACTTTTGACTTTTTACTTGCGTTTTTAATAAAATAAATAAGGAGCTCGTTTTTTTATAGAAAGTGAAAATTATATCATAGTAAGTAACGGCACACTTACAGCACTAACTCTTACCATCACTGGTGATCACCCCTGGAGGTCATTCTGGACTTGATCTTAATATAGTTGATTTTTAAAATCAACATTAAATTATTTCGTTCGCTACAAAACATATTAATCTGCGCGCAGTAAGTCCAACCGATTGACCCTCGCTTTTTACACGATAAGAGAGTATCTGCATACATATACATATATTAATTTATACTTTTTAGCATTTAACTAAATGATCCACAATATTCAATAAACAAATAATCAAAATTAAAAAAAAAAAGTTTATTTAGGTTGTGACCAACGCAACAAAAATTCCTATTATGTTGTGCAACATAAATACATAATAAAGCGACAAATATGTAAAACATGTAATCCGTTTCT
This sequence comes from Synanthedon myopaeformis, assembly GCA_944738685.1. Taxonomy (NCBI): domain Eukaryota; kingdom Metazoa; phylum Arthropoda; class Insecta; order Lepidoptera; family Sesiidae; genus Synanthedon; species Synanthedon myopaeformis. The sequence continues at coordinate 95,164 of OX122934.1, forward strand.
AACGATTCTAGTATCATTGAGAATATTTAAGAAACCCTTATGGGAGGCGATAGATGAACGGCTGCCTTATTATCTAACAGCAGACGACTTGCGATCGCGTGTGCTGCCATACAGAAATTATGCACTTTAATTTTAGTTATTGTCTGTAAGAGGCCTTATCGCAAACCACACCTTTGTTACGAGTTACGTTTATGTGATACCAAATATACGATTTAGTGTGATATTGCACAAATTGATAGAAAGTTTTCGCCTGTCGCAAGTTGGTCGCAAGTCGTCTGCTGTTAGATAATAAGGCAGCCGGTTCTAGGTGATAACATACAATGCAGTACGACCTACTACTTCTATTCTATTAAGCCTCATTTGACATGGCCGTGACATATAATTTTTAATGTTTATAACCTTCGATATAGAGATAATTAAGATTTGTTTATCTTACTTAAAATGCAATTTAAGTTAGGTTAATTGATGTTAATTGGCGGATAAAAATGGTGATTTCAAAGAGTGTTATTAGCCATTAGCAAGACTATATCCAGGTTCTTGAAGATTTCTTTTCCAGTAATTGTGTTCTTTTTAATTTTCTGCCTTTGGAGTCACTGATTATACCTATAATGCTTCCAAAGGTGGTTTTTTATGTTATTATATTATTTTTAACTCTTCGAATTCCTTTAACAAATCCCTAATACTAAATTTCCACACATCGTATTTATCTCTATAAAACGGTTAAATATTTCTCTTTAATTTTGAATAGTCCATTTTTAAAATCACCAACATACTCAGATTTAAATTATTACTAAAGAGTATTTGTCTATTAACTTAATGTAACTTTGAATTTACGTTGAATGTTTTATTTATTTCACTTACCCTATACTTAACCTACCTATTTGGTTATGGAAACTATATTTAATTTTGAATTTTGATCTAGCACGAAATCTACTAAGGTCAGTGCAGTCACAACAGAATTATATACTCGTAAATAAAAATCTCAAAATAGTATTAGGCGCTCGAATGCCTAATGTGGTAAATAGCGAATGTCTCTTAGGCCATATACTTAAAACAAAGAGCTATTATACTCTATATAATAAACTTGATATTTTGAATTATTCTCAATGTTCATGTTCAAAATGAGACGGATTTAATTTTCACAAAACGAGAATCATGTTGACGTTTCGGTCACGTTCCGACATCGACAATGGACGACCGACGACATTACAATAAACAATTACCAATGTATTGCATCGCTTGCAAATATGAAAATTGGGTTTGCAAATGTTGCAAATGAGTTGCGTTTGCAATTTGCATGAAAAACCTCAATTAACGAAAACCGTGAAGCATTTTTATTAATAAAATAGACTTCGATCAAAATTGCTAATTTAAATGAGTGGTCATTGTTCCATAAACTAATTGTAACAATAGAATCGAAGTGGATCGGACTCGGTTCTGATCGACCTTAACTTTATTGTGCATTCGAGTTCCTTATTATTATCGTCGTGCCACTTTTTGTTGTTAAAGTGGACATGTTATACAATTGAGGTGAGTTTTAAAACGTGCCACGCGTGCTGTTTGAATTTGAAACAAAACGAATTAAAATAATACTGACATTTCAACGAAAACATGTGAGTATAAATCTCAAATTGCTATTAGGTTTTCTATTTAGGATTTATGTGACAAAAATTTATATTTATGTTAGCTATAAAGGTCAAATTTATAAAGTTCACTATAGAAAATATTTTTTGTAAATTATGTAGTATAAAGTAATCTATGTAGTATATCAACTGTCTGGTATCCATAATACAAGCATTAGTTGCTTACTGTGGAACTAGATGGTGCTGTTATACTTATGTGAAGGTATTTATTTATTTATTTATTTTTATTTATCTGTTCAGGCGTGTTACGTCATTTTGTGTGTTCAGAAGGTTTTTGGCCTGATCATTATTGTGTCTGTTCTCTTGCTCTCTTGCAAGAGATCTTGCTAGTGTTCACTGTGTCCTCTTTCACAGTAGGGACTTTCAAGTGCTCATGTATTTCCAATTTTTTTTACAAACCATAGCGCACATGAGATGGTTCTTAGTGCAATATTTTGAAACCTTTGGAGTATCTCGACATTAGAATTACTTGCCGAGTTCTATCCCATACGTCCAGATAGGTTATATTATAGCTTTGTATACCAAGAGCTTGTTAGTAAGAGACAATTGGGAATGACGCCCCGTTAGGCAGGATAATCCGGGCTCATATAATCCAATTTTTTTTTTAAAGTTAAAGTGAATAGGCATCTTCTGGGTGAGCTCGCTCCATCATAGGACTCATCTTCGTTACGCTACACAGCTGGTTGTTGGCCAAGAGCAAACCCATCTATAATAATAAAAAAAATCCTGTTCTCTTTATTAGTGAAATGTCTTTTGAAAATAAAAAGCATTTTAATCATCGATAGAATATTAATTACTTTCAAGTAATATTTATATCGATGATCAGTTTAGTGATAGTGCGGAGATCGTTAGTGTACTAACAATAAGACTGACAACAGTTCCAATTTATTTATTATAATAATTAACATACCAAATTTATTATGATAATTAACAGTTTAAGATCTAGAAGACTGTATAATGTTGATTTGAAATAATATTTATTTTGTGTCTACCATTAGTTTCCTATAAAATATGAATAAAACTAAATCATTTTGTATAGGTTTGTTCGAAAAACTAATTAATTTTCTTTAAAAATATTTCAAACAATATAGGCAGGCACCAATATTATGTAAGAACATCGCACAAATAGAACAATATATTGAGGTAATAGTTGTTTTAAAGAATTTCAAAGAAAATGTATTACTAAACGAGTATCAAATTGAACAAAGCACTTTTATCCAAAGTCGATAAGAGATGATTGAACGAATCACGTTTTACTATTATAATGATATTATATTCCATATTGTGTGCCTGCCCACGACAAAAGTATTAATTCGATTATATATTTCGCAAATCTTTATCGAATTGAATGATAATCGATATTGAATAAGCCGTTGAAAGGCGTACGAAATCGGATTAATCGAAATCGGACTGTCCGAGATGAAAGTTGCTACTGGGGCTGACTTTGCGACCTTCTCGTTACAATTACGTGTATATCGAATTGTTAAAAAAACAATGTCTGTTTATGTTGTTAACGATTAGCTCTTTTCAGTAATAGGTATACTAAACAATGGCTAAAAAACGCAACGAGGGAATCGTTATCGCGATCAGCTATTCGTTTATACTTGGTTGCGTGATTATAACAGTTATTGTTGATTCCTGTAGTTTACGTTATTGTGATCAGTGGAGCAATGCGAGCGTTATCAAGTTGCGGTCACAAGTAACGAGTACTATCGGAGACTGGGTTTCCAGGTCGACATTACATTTCACCTTCTAACCACAAAACCAAACAGATCAACATTACCTTTTCAATCTTTATGATTATTTAGTCATTATTTCTAATAGAATAATGACATGACAGGGCAGGGTCAACTTTGGAAATGAACTTTTCAAAGTTGTGTCAAATTCAAACCTGGTTTGAATTTGGCAGAGCACACTGCGTTTCGCGCAGTCATCTGGCGACAGTAACCACTCCATTACAGAAGACCACCGTGTAATAACAGCACGTTTGCTGTTTTGTTTCGATGAGTGCATATGGGATAACCTAACTTAACCTAATCCTTATCCTAATATATTCGGCAGAGAACTTGCAACACCTGTGACATTGCTTGTGTTTCAGGCAACCGTAGCCACCTACCATCAAGTGGAGTCGTCAGCATGTCTGACCTTAACATAAAAAAAAAACACAATTGTTATGGTATATAGATAGATCTTTCTTAAAATAAAGATTTCATCATCTCTGTACAAAATTAATGTGTGAATGCATCCGATGCTTCTCTGATATGTTCTTGTAGCCTTCAATAATATCTATATGTTTCTTTAAGGTTGTTTAAACCCAAAAATTCGATAATCCGGGTTCCTAGTTCTTTAAAAAGTTTTTAAAAAGCTTAGCTTCAATTACAAATTATTTATCAATTTATATTGAGTAAAATAATTACTTACAATTTGCGCCCACTTAACGATTGTGCTGTAAGTTAGGTGTATTTAACAACTCCATTGATTTATTACTATGATTAAAATAGTCACATAAATATCCCCCTGTGCCTACTTACGTATTAGCAAACCAATAAGCGTTTTCTAATAAACTAACACGCTCCAAGAGATCGTTAATAAGAAAGTGAAAATGCCTGTCGCATTCGAAGGTCACGGCTGGCTCGACATGTTCTCAGATTCTGATGCAGGTCACTGTCGTATACACTGCTTAAACGAACATTGCTAGGGTTGTCACTAACGTAAATTTTATCAATCAAAATTTTCCTTCTAAATAAAAATCATCCTATATAAAATTTTAATTCTGCGATCATAAATTTTTAAAAAAAAAATTGCGCATACGTAAGGAGTGTGAAATTAAGTACACTTAGTTTATATGGAAATAAAGGACCAGTCTTCAGAGACAGCTCATATATTATATAAGACTAGCTGTCCCGGTCCCGGCTTCGTCCGGGTTGCATTTTTTTTCCGTAAAAACCTTCCCTGATTATCCATTGGTGAAAATCGGTGCAGCAGTTTTTAAGTTTATCGCGAACAGACTGACAGACAGACAGAGACGCGGCGGAGGACTTTGTTTTTTTACAATATGTAAGGACACTACAGCGTGTTTGACACACGCACAGACGTTTGACACTACTTTTGACACTGCGATTTTTGATATGTAATATTAGTCTGATTCTTTAATCGAACCAACGGAAAAAAAGTCCACGTCATCCGATTAATCGGACGAAAAAGTCGGACTTTTGTTTATGGTCTAATTTCGACCTCTGGCCTACCACTTTTTTATACATTTTATACAATACTATCTTTTGCCCGCGACTTTTTCCGCGTCGCTCGGGAGACCCTTGACAAAGTGTATAAAAAAATTTCATTGTAATCGGTCGAGTTGTTAAGGCGTGAAAGCGTAACAAATAAACAAACTCAAGTTTGGAAGTGTAGTTAATTTTAGTGTTAATCCAAAACGCATTAGGTTTAAAATTAAAATTATACAAACGATTATTAAGTGTGTATTAATTTGTTGTGTGGGTGTAACCCTATGTTGTGTGTATGGTCATTTGTTGAATAATTGAATAAGCAAAGCAACCCATGACATGCGAATTTATACAATTATTAAGTGCGTTATGAAACAATATTTGTGTTGGACTTCAATGAATCGGTACACAATGTGTGTGTTCGAATGTGTGTCTGTTTGAGCTGCATTACGTGCTCATGGTGAATATTAAATAGAAATTGATCTCTGTGTGCGGTCTTCCATTTGCGACATATTTCAATTATTCAATATTTGATACTTTTAATATTAAAATAGATTATTACACTAAGCGACCTCCGAATTTTTACAATTGCAATATTTTTTTGATAATAAATATAAGTAAGTACCTACCTAGTTACATAAACCTTCTTCGTTTATTGCTCTTACTATCATGAATATCGTATCAAAATTTGTTCATTGGTTTGAAGAATTAAGCGGAAAAACAGACAGAAAATAGCAGCGATTGTTTTTTTATGAATAGACATCGACTTGCGACCAGCAAAGATGTATTTTTTTGCTAATAAAAAGTGAAGTGTTAATGTCGGATTTCTTTTTCGAATTTATTATCCGTTTTTTTTTATTTACTATCAATTGAAGAGATTTAATGCAAATTCATATCATAAAAACTTTATTTGGAAAGTTAATTTTTTTTCCTAACACTTAGAATCTATAAGTACACTGTGTGAATTTGTATTTAGTGCCAAAATATAGAATGTATAATCTCGTTAATGAATTTGTTTACTTTTCCGGTGTTAGAATGACAGATATTGATAAGTTTTAAAGTAAATAGTGCACTATTGGAGGAGTGAGGAGGTGCGAAGTGCGCTGGTGGGTGTATGATGTATGTATGGATGTGTGACTGGCGTTGGCGTTTCTCGCCAACGTTTGTCTCGCGGATGTGCCGGACGGACAATCGTTCCCACGGTCACATTTCATTATTATTATTACTCACTAATTGATTTTTAAATTAATATTAATGAATGTTTACATTTCCATGTGATGTATACATGAATATCACATACTATAGCTATGCAGCGCCGTTTTACCCGCCATTTAATTCAAAAGAATTCGGATTCTCTCTCTTCCCTATTTGGTTTTCGCTTAGAGTTCTTTTTAAATTTTTTTAAATTTAGTTAGTTTCTAAGGAAAATCAAGAGTTGGGCTATAAAATTTAAAATTATAATAATATATAAATATAATTAGTGCGATCAACAAAAAACTAGGTACGTTTTAGGTAAACTATATTAGTACAGATTAAGTTCGCACTCATTTGACGACACGTTTGGTCTAGTGACTAGTAACCCTAACTGTTAACCAAACGGTCGCGGGTTCGAATCCCGCTAGGGGCAAATGTTTATATGTTAACATTTTACCTTTGTACCTGAGTCATGGATGTTTTCTATTTATAATATGTATGTATTTACAATAAAAAAGTAATCTATGTAGTATATCAACTGTCTGGTATCCATAATACAAGCATTAGTTGCTTACTGTGGAACTAGATGGTGCTGTGTGGAATGTGTGAAGATATTTATTTATTTAGATATTTTATTTATTATATCTATATTTATGTGAACATAAATATAATATTTATGTGATGAAATTTTCACTGTAATATCCTAGTTAGATAAAAATATGGTCACACAAATTGACTGGACAAACAAATTGTTACAATTTTTTAAATAATATTTATGTGTACAATTTTTTCATAATTATAGATTTTATAAGATGTTTATTACTAACACTTTGGGTCCAAGTAACCCGATTAAAGAACTGTTGTTATTATTATTACTATAGATTTTACCCATAATTTATGTAACACTAGAAAATTAATTATGAATGGAACTAACTTTCACTTTATCGGCTATATTTATATTAGAATGCATAAATTTAAAAATATATTTGTAGGTATATTCTCAATGGGATGTGAGGTCAGCTGTTGACATGTCCTACGCATTCGAATATCTGTTGCAAGACTTTTACGAGAAAAAAATCATTTGTAGTGGCTAATATAGTTACTAAAAAAAGTTTTTTTTTTAAATTGTGTGAAGGTCGACACGGCTAGTAAACTGACAGTCGACATGATTTTATTTATAACTATCTGTCTCGCTCCCGGCTTTGCCCGGGGTGCACTTTTTTTTTCGTAAAAACCTTTCCTGATTATCCCTCTATTCATTGGTGAAAACCGCATTAAAATCGGTGCAGTAGTTTTTGAGTTTATCGCGAACAGACAGACAGACGCGGCGGAGGACTTTGTTTTATAATATGTAAGGATGTATAGGGGACACTGTGGGGTTATGCCGGCTAAAACCCAACGACTCTAGTGCGACCGTTTATGATGACCGGGGACGTTATGACACGACATCGGTGCCATGATGGTGGGGTAACAAACCTAGACCTAGTAACAAATGTTTTCCTATTAAGACAAACAGAGCCGTAGGTACTTCAAGATCCCTGGCGACCTTAATAGGAAAGGTAGCCTTACTTTAAGGATAGCTTTGACCTCACAGAAACACATGCTGTTAGGACAGAACGGTGCGTAACTTGGTGTATCCTGCCACTGCTATTAATTAAAATTTTTATATTACAAAATTATGTATATATAAACTATAAGTGGAAATTTTTTATTAGGTTTAAGCTATCTATTCAAACTGTTATCATGTAATAATACCTGTAAGTTTCCCTAAAATAAAATAAAATAAATCAATCAAATATAAATATTTTAAGCAATTGTCAGTATTTTAAATAAAAAAAAAAATCAATACAATATCGGCGATGTTATGAGTCAGTGAACTCATAACGTCAGTAATATACCCAAGAGACAGTCTGCTGCGTCAGTGCGAGCACGCAACGCCCGGAGAAAGCTCCAACTAGTTCTATAGCTGAAGCTATTTGCATCGAACCGATATCGACCGCACCTCTCACCTCGCCGATATCAAATACAAGTTCAAAAACATTGTTTTTGTTTCAGGTGTCAGTCAGTAGAATGAGCAGATCGCACTGACGGCAAGCGAGGTAAGACTTTTTTTTATTTTTTTTATAAAAGATGGGTTTGCTCTTGACCAACAACCAACTGTGTAGCAAGGATGAGGCCTAAGATGGAGCGAACCTCATTCTCAACCCAGAAGATGCCTATTCACGAGAACTTTGAAAATATTTGGGTTATATAAGGTCAGGTGTTCCAAACGTTGGCAGTGCGCATTATAAAAGATGTTTTAAAGCGCTTGGTCCGAAATAGAGGGATATCGACAAGTATCCCAGTGAGGATGGTAACCATTTGTACGTCTGTATGTCCGATGGAAGAAAGGGGAAGGCGGTATGAGTTCATGCAGCTCCTGAGCACACTCTCCGAAAACACATCTTATAAAAGACACATAGACTGGCAATTTTACGAAACTATCCATTGAACTATCCATCCCACAGGACAATAAAAGCCTATGGCATTTTCGTTCTTTGTCTTCAAGCTTTCTATAAAAGCGTGCCGTCAAACAGTTATAATGTTTATGGCTATATAATAAACCTAACGACAGATCAACGGCGTGTCCAATGAAACATTACAGTCCAATGAACATACTGATATAGTTGCGTTTTTTTTGTCGGAATATCCGTACTAATATTATAAATGCGAAAGTATGTTTGGATGTATGAATGTTTGTAACTCTTTCACGCAAAAACCACTGAACCGATCACCATGAAATTTTGCATACACGTTGTCTGGGACACCAGAAAGGTACATAGTATACATAGTATACATAGGGTACCTTTCATCGTTCAACGCGGACGAAGTCGCGGGCACCAGCTAGTGTTTGATATGTTGCACTTTTTGACATTACACGCTAACTAACGCTAGTGTAAATTTCCATAATGATTTGCTTCCTGTGAATAAGAAATGCCTTAAACTTATTTTTTTTTGTGTAGAAATAATTTTATTGACCTATGAGTGTGTTGTTTTAAATTACAATATTTTAAATTATAAAATAAACCTGTAATTGGCAGTTGGTTACATTGCACTATATTGCACACGTAATAGCTGTGATTAGTCCATGTTAATACTACTATAGGTTTAATAATAAACAGAAATAAATAAAGACATATTATAAAATACGGTGACTGTCCGAATTTGTCTGTTTTTCAGCTAACCTTTTCTAATCCACTCAGCTGATTTTGATACGGTTTTCACTAATAGAAAGTGCGATAAACGAAGACGGTTTTATGTGTATATTTGCACAAAATAGCTGTGAGAAGCCGGGGGCAGGCCGCTAGTCGACACACCGTCGTGAGCATTAACTATTATAACATATTGCACTTGTTGAGCGACGCGTGTGGTAATATGTCTGTCTGTCTGTACGCGATGCCCAAATTTTTTCTGGTACGTATAGAGAGATAGTAAGCATCGTCAATGTAATTACCGACCACCAACATCGCAACATTTTCAAGTATTTTTTTGTAATCGATCGATCGATCTGTGTCCTGCGGCGGTTAACATATTTGCCACCCAAAAACAGCTTTATTAATGACTTTTACGACGCAAGATTATTGTTGTCAGTGATCTATAACCACTTCTATCTTGCAATATTGTCTCGCTGAATACTTCCTGTAACTTTAATAATGTGTTATTGTTCAGCGTAACACTTTCTATATATTTTTTTTTATGTAATTGATGCTAGTTTTAATGAGTTTCCAATCGAACAGTTTATACACGTTGAACTGGTTGCCGTTACAGCCGCATTATGTAAACAGGGCTGTGATTTTAAAATCGCCTTCACGTAAATCAGGAGTGTTCTGAATGTTTTATTCGCAAAGTGCATTAGCGATTTAATTAATTATTTTTTTCTATATAGATAGTCAGACAGGCTGACGGCCATTTGAATGTAGGTGTCCTATAACACAAGCGACACCACAGTTAGTAAGTGCGCTGGCGACCTTAGTCCCTAGAAGTACGTAATATGGACCACCGTCTTACAGAAGCAACTTCTGTAAGAGGTTTATTAATAAGGTAAATTTGCTTGAATTTGGTATTTACTTTAAAAAATACGTAAAATGAAACGGTTTGGAAATAACAACTCTATAACATGGGCTAAACAATAAATGCAATTGTTCCAAAAAAGGACGCATTATGTAACTGACCTCAGACGTTACTCTCTGTCAAATTAGACGATATTTAGTGTACAACTGTTAAGCACTTCTAAAACAAACGCTCAAAGTTGAGTATTGTGTGCGCGTGCGCCGCCTGCTTTCTACGCGCGCCCTGAATAAAGGCTCGGTTAATGCTCAGTTTATCCGCTTATCGGCGCTTAGGCTCGCCAAAACGGGCGAGTCGCGCGACGCTCCCAAATTGGTAATGGACCTCACCAATGTTTATGTCACTTACTTAGCTTGCCCTATACCACTTATTCTTACTTGACTTTGCTTGGCGGCCCTTATCATGACGTGCCACGGTGTGTGTGCAAACATTTTACTTGCATATAAAATGAAAAAGTTTCAATTGTATTTGTTGAAATAGGTAACCTTGTCTAGAAGCATGTCTGTAGATTTGCAAATTGACACTATCTTGTAGGACTGCCCCAAACATACTTATTAAGTAATATTAGAGGAAATAAGAAAGAGAATAAAAGTAGGTGAACGCTAAGGAAATGAAGCTATAAAATATTTCATGCACGGAATGAGTGACGAAAAATACCGTATTCTTCAACTAGTGATGCACAGAAAAATACAGGACAAATGTAACAGAGGTAAAATAAAAACGTTCTGATTGAAGAATTTAAGAGAACGGTTTAGTATGAGTACTCGCTACCTCTTTCGTGCAGCAACTTCCAAAGTTAAGATAGCCATAAGAATAAGAAGAGGATATACAAATAGTTTTCATTGACCAATTGACCATGATAAAGAATGTTATGGAATACGCATTTGCCATCTTATATAAACCAAATAAGAAAAGAACACGCGGTCTTCTATAAAAGAGTAGTCACTAACGCAAAAACAGTTGTGCATTGCCACTAATAATAAAAATCACCTGATCATCCGATGTGACGTGAAACATCATTCGATCAAACTTGATTTACAACAGTCTTAAGCGATTAGCACTTATCTTTAAAGTACAAATTCTATCAGTAGTAGTCTACGTAATCGACAATACTTTGTTGTCAATTAGTCAGTACTTTGTCGTCCAATTTTAATGTTGGATAGGTCAGCACAGTAGTTCGATTGCTTCACCATTAGTGACCCGCGACGAACTGTTCTTTTACAACTATGACGTGACCGATTTGCGGTCGCGGATATTTTTTCAATATTTCCTATTTATTTCTTCATTCCTTTGTGAATTTCTTACCAACTCGTCTTAATAGGGTTTCCTTGATTATTCTTACTAGAGGTCTAACTAGAGCTCGCTGTACAGGGGCTTGTTTAACAGACTAATTCCTGAAGCCGGAGATATTGAAAAAATAGTTAAGACGAACTCGCAGAGTAAGCTGTATGGATTCTAAAACTGAAGATTATATATCTACTCTTCAGACGACGAATGATGCTAAATATATAGGTAATGCAACAGTGTGACTAATTAAACGCTTTTAAAGTACGGTATTCTAAGTAAGAATTGTGTTAATTGACTTTTTCAAAAAATTCATTCCTTCAATTGGTATAAATTAAAAATTTTCTCTTATGGTGCTGAAAGGTACATTCATGAAATCAGTGGACCGGAATACAATTAATAGTTTATAGATGATGGTGCTTAAGATTCCGTTGAAGGCTTCAATTCTAAAGAAACTCACCAAAATAATTCCGTTATATTTTATTTGCCTTGCTTCGATCAACTTTGTAAACTTGTTTCGATAAAGGTAATAAATAACCATACATACATAAAGGAAATCACAATTTGAAAACACTCATCGTGAATAACCAATTGGAAGGAAAGAAATACCTATGGATGTTGCCCAATGCCAGAAACGGTTGGTGCGACATTGTCTGGAAAAAGGTGCTAATGATTTTGACACTTAGCAATGAGATTTATGAACTGCTTCAATTAGCAGTACAATATTCAATCCATATTAATATTATTAAGAGAGAAGATTAGTATTTTTGTATGTTTGTGATGTATAAACTCAAAAACAACTCGGCCGATTTTAAAAATTCTTTAACCTATAGAAAGGTTTATCAGCGAGTAAAATTAGGCTATATTTTATAAATTTACGCGGACGAAGTTTGTTATTATTTTGCTAGTAGCAAATAATAATGGTCAAGTGGACTGTCAGCCTGTCAATAAAAAAAAATTACAATTTTGAAAAAAGTCAAAGTTTAATTGTTTTGGTGCAGAAATATCCGTACTAATATTATAAATGCGAAAGTATGTTTGGATGTATTGATGTTTGTAACTCTTTCAAGCAAAAACTACTGAACCGATCACCGTGAAAATTTGCATACACGTTGTCTGGGACATCAGAAAGGACATAGGGTACCTTTCATCGTTCAACGCGGACTAAGTCGCGGCCACCAGCTAGTGTAGTATAATTTTTTGGTGCACGAACGCAGGGTGCGTTCGTGTCCGTGCGGTATGAAAGTGCAGCCGCTAATTAAAATCGGACATAGCACAGTTGCTTCGGAAAGCGGAACCGACGATTGCATTGCGTCACCGTAACGTGATCTTGACGCCGGATGATACATTTGGCAAATTTTTCACTTTTATTTTAATTGTTCAAAAACAATCCGCTGCTTCTTATGCAACAAAAGTGTTACCCACATTCAGCTTTAACCAAAATGAGATATTCCGCAGTCAATCAAATTAATCTGGCTTAGATTTTACTTGACACTTGCTGCGGTGCTAGGCGATGACAGTTAATGTACGATTTTTAATCCTAACATTGGCGAATTGACTACTCATAGTGTCTGTGTGCTTTTTATGATCATACTAGCTGGTGCCCGCGATTTAGTCCGCGTTGAACGATGAAAGGTGCCCTATGTCCTTTCTGGTGTCGCAGACGACGTGTATGCAAAATTTCACAGTGATCGGTTCAGTAGTTTTTGCGTGAAAGAGTTACAAACATCCATACAACCAAACATACTTTCGCATTTATAATATTATGATCATATGATCATATTGTTACTTGGTCGTTATAAATATTGCTAATGTAACGTATTTGTCTGCTTATATTTTTAGTCTCCATGTAACTGTATATTAATGGCGATTCTAGTAAAAAAAAAACCAAAATCCCAAATTTCAATTTTTGTAAAAATTAATTTAACAAGAACATTAGTTTTATTGTTTTAAAATTTAGTGTACCTACATAAAAATATATCCGAACATTGTCTAACGAATGTGCTTTACGATGGATCTTTAAGTTACTTGTAAATCAACTTGCCAAGTACTCGTATCTAAAATCTCCATTTTCAAATGTTTTTATGTTTTATTATTTATAAGTCAATAAGCGCCCTCACTTATATAGCACGCCATTTTAAGAAAAAAAGTAATAACACTTTAATATCGATAAATTAACACAACAATATTTATTGAACGAATTCGATATTAATTAATCCGTGGCTCGATGCCAGAGGCAAGGGCATAGGCGATAAGTAAATAACCAAACATAGGTATGCTCCTGTGTTTATGGCAACTTCCCTTATGAATTGTATTCAATGTAGACGTTCACAGGAAATAAATAAAAATTACTGTAAATGGCATTGTGTAGATAAATAATTATGTAACTTAAGGCGTTGTATATATTATATTTTTATAATTTTTGATGTAAAATAATTGTATGGACCATAGTTTGAAATAAAGAAATATTATTATATTATTATTATTATTCACGAATATTTATTTTCATTTTTAATGTTAAATTTTTTTACAATATATATATAAAAAAAACAATAAATATTATAAAAAAAACTTTATTTAAAAAAAATGTTATACTCTTTCGAAACCGCACGTGTGTTGTGTTTTGTTTGTCGTCTTTATAATAAATTAATCCTTACTTACTATACGTTTTGGTGCTCATTAAAATATACTATAAGTATAATGTTAGGTGTGGACGCCAGATGGCGTGGGCAGATGTCCGACGGTTGTTTTTTTTCTCATCACATCGTGCATCAATTTATCATACATTATCATGTTCACATTGTTCTGGAAGTCGCAAGTGGGCGATTGTTTTTCGACTCAATTTCTATGTCAATTGTGATGTAATGTAAGTACAGTGGGCTAATGGAGCAGTTTCATATGGATCGTTTATCACTTGAAGAAAAATGTGTTATACGTATTGAGTTTATATTAATACTAGCTGGTGCCCGCGATTTAGTCCGCGTTGAACGATGAAAGGTGCCCTATGTCCTTTCTGGTGTTCCAGACAACGTGTATGCAAAATTTCATTGTGATCGGTTCAGTAGTTTTTGCGTGAAAGAGTCACAAACATCCATACATCCAAACATATTTTCGCATTTATAATATTAGTACGCATAATACAAACTAAATATAAAGAGTAGAAATAAAACTATAAATTTTATTAAATAAAATCACATAAAATTAGTCTATGTACACATCTATACTTATATCAAAAAGAGGTAGGTATATACCTACCTACCTACCTAAAACCAGAAAAATATGCAGGTATAGTGGAATCCACAATATTTTTTCTTGTTTGAATGTGTGTGTGTGTGTGTGTGTGTGTGTGTGTGTGTGTGTGTGTGTGTGTGTGTGTGTGTGTGTGTGTGTGTGTGTGTGTGTGTGTGTGCGTGCGTGTTTTCAAGATACGCTTGTAAACATTTTGAATAGTTCATGTAGCTAAACTTTTTAAATAAAATACTAATACTTTTTAAATAAAGTTCTAAACATTTCTCTGAAACGTACACCAAATGGCAGTGTAGGTATATGGCTTCCGTTGCAACGCCCTTAGGGAGTGGTTGCAGAGACAGGAGTTAGCGTTTTTTTTTTTAATTAAATAAGCGTCGAATGTTTCATGTCAATAATTGTATATTGTCAAAAAACATTTAGAATTTTATATTTTAAACTGTAAAAATTCGAATCTATTTCAAACTAACTTAACCTAGGCAGGATTTCATATTAGGTCTGCGAAGAGTACTTAGAATGCTGGTGGCACTTGGCACTACTGTGCTAAATTAGTCATCTAAGTATTCTACTTCATCTTTAAAACATTCGGATATTAAGAGTTGCGATAGAATAATAATATAACGAGTTCAAGTAAATCGAGCAATTTATAATTTTTTTTTTCACCGTGATCGTTCTATATTTGACATTGCTCATCAGAGAGACTAACATTGGTGTCTATGTTAATAAGGAAATTTATGTTTACTTGCATATTATGCATATTGGTTTGCATATTACAAGCTTTCGACTAAGTACATCTGTAACCAAGTTTCAAAATTGCTTGTAACTTGTGCGTTGATGACTACTTCGTCGTCACCTTGTTGCATCGGAAACATAAAATTCAACATAAACAAATAATTAATATTGTCAACACTTATAAATACAAAAAGATGACAATAACGCATCAAAGTTCCTCATTTGTTTATAAATATACTCATAAGAGCGCGCTTTGTTGGTGCCTTCACCAACTAAGTAGAATGAACATTTGTGAGAACGTTTAGGTGGTTGAAAGAGACTTTCTATTGAGTTCATAATGTATTTTAGCTTTGTTTAAATGTTTTGTTTGCTGCGTTTGCACTGGTAAATGCGATAATATAATAATGCAGACCGCACTCTGGCAACCGAAGCCGTCGAAAGCGAGTATGTGTCTTGCGGACTGCGGTGGCACCTCCATATTGCGGTATTTTGCGGTCGGACACTATGAGAAACCACTGGCAGACATTACCTGGTTCTGTTCGGATCGTATTTCACACGTTTTTGCAAATGTTCTTCTAATGCGGTCGGCGTTTGGTCTCAACAAACGCTGTGCACAATATCGTTTTATTAACATTGTCCCTAACATTTCCGGGGTCGAAGCCATTATCCTTCCCTCTTATCCTTAATGCGCTTCCTTATCGAGAATCGAGAACTAACGATCCTTAACTACTTTGTATATTATCCTCTCGCCTTCCCATTGTGCTCAGTATGGAATGGACTTGATTAATGATAGCATTAAGTTGAATTAAGATTATCCGAGCCGTAATTATTAGACTCGCACAATCCTTAAATAGAAATGCAGTGTACTTTGCGCCGGCAGCGCAACGTCGACGGGAACAAAGTTATCCTTTTGGGAATCGGCATATGAACGATGTCATCTGTCAAGTCCATGCTTCAGAAATATAATATAGATCTGTCAGGCGACGACCTAAGGGAGAAAAAGACTGAAAGCGGTAAAGGGATTAGACGTGCGTGTGTGAATAGCGCAAAGCCGGACACCAATCATCCTATTAACGCAAACTCGACGGGAGCAATGCACTTAATAGATTGTTGAGCGATTTAGAACGTTGTCCTAGCCACTCGTCTCTGACGATTGGGTCTCAGACATATACGATAAAAACTTGAAATGAAGTTATGAATGGAACGCAGGCTTGAACCACTATATGTACTCGTATATTATGTACATAACATTGTGTATAGTGTAGTACCGCTGACATAAATTCGATAATTTTGTGTTTAAGACGCAATCTGTTCGTGCTTTCTACAAAATGGATTTCAAGGAGATGCTTAGAAATAAATTCAATTCTTTCATGTTTACAAAATTGAAATAAAGGTTCGAGTTGTGCTACTGTGATATCTTATAATATTTGATCAAGAATTTGCGTAAATGGAGGATTTTCTTGCGCCTGCTCAACTTGACCTATTCGTAGAAGCACGTGGGCACGAGTAATACGTTAGGTGAGTGTACTTCGTGTGACAATGGTCGATCATAAATTACGTCGGCCCGCTCATGATCTCACAGACATGCCTCGTAACAACATTAAACTTTAAATATAATATCAGCGCGATTAAACCGACACAAATTATGCTCCCGTCCGCCCCTTGCTTTCCGTGCATTCGCGTGTCGTGCTCCAACTGTTCATTCCGAGCAATATTCAAATGTCAACCGTTATTAATAAGGGTTAAATTCGTCTGAGGCCAAGTGGTATGTCATGCAAAATATTGTCCCAATTTGGTGTAATCGATTTGAGTACAATTTCCGTGTTATTGTACCGTATGGGAGCGGTACCGGTACCGATTCGCCTCACCGTCCCCACCGTCCCCACCGTACACCGCACACCATGCACCGGCATATCGCTCTCAATTCACAATTACGACTTTAACCAATTATCACTACACTGACGCTGCGTTATCACTGTCATCACAAGCGTCCGTCTGTTGTTGTTACCATTGATTGATGTTGATGTGTGATATTTACCAAAATGAACTGGAATTGATGAAAAACGAGTATCCAAAAATGACTAGTCGTGAGCTGCTGACTACAATAATTGGTAACAAAAAATCCATGACACAAACACAAATTGGTCACTAAAAGAAACCTCAATAGATTAGATACTATGTGATTCTATGGCAAAGAATTGTTTTATAAATTGAGTTCTTTAAAAGGTACATTTATTGTGTATTCTTTACAGATTTTGATGTACCTATAGTACATACAAGGAATAATAAATACCCTACGATGATGTATCACGTTGCCGTTGAAGACGGAATTCTGAGGCTCACGTCGTACAATGTTCACGACTCGTCTCGTATATGGGCACACAATGCGGTTCTGCCGCGACTCCCGCTTTTTTGCTCATCACCGCGAACACCATAAACGTGAGCCGGATTTAAGAACTACATGATGATCATGCGATAACAAACCTCCATCAAAATGGGGCCACATATATCTACCTAAAGATGTCTGCTAAACTGACACGACTTTAGAGATAATTCAACGAAATTAGTACCAACTTTTGTAATCGCTAATTATGGCACCGACTTCTCATTCATAGTCTCATTTAAATGAATACCTGTCGCCGTTGTTAATGGTTCGCGGTAAAGAAATCGGCAGCCTTTGTGTCATAATTACGCACTGTCAAACCGACCTTCGTCAGACTTCATTAGTTGTCGTTCTTAACGAACCAGAGAGATACAATAAGGCCCTTGTCCGACATGCAAATCAGTTTTACATATCCGAGTAGATATGGCGAGATTGTTTTGTGTGTCTGAAGGTCAAACGCGTTCAGACCACCCTCGATACAAATATGAGTAAAACCAACTAAACGTGACTTTTGATTTTGGTTGCAGGGTAGCTGGCGACATAATGGCCTACTACCGATGCGGGCCGACGGCCACCATCGGCAACCGCACTTCGTGGGGCCCGGTCTCGTCCCCGGGCTCCGTAGACCCGAAGACCTTCGACAGACCGTTGAGCGGCAACTTCGACAGGATCTTTAACGCCTTTGAGAGGACCAACGCGTTTGAATACGTGAAGAACGCGTTCGAAGGGGAGAAGGAGGAGCGAGTGATCGGCCACGGGGACATAGTGGTGAACAGGAAGATGAGCAGCAGCTTCGAGAGAGCGGACTGCGCGCTGGCAGCGCAGACGCCCTGCTCCGAGGACGAGGACTACTACAGAGAGAAGATACAGTACTCGCAGGCGAGGCAGCTGTTCCCCTTGCAGGAAGATCTGGCGGATTGGATCAACAAGACAATCGGTGGGTGTCTCATTTCTTTTCAATAATATAAATGTGAACGTAACTCTGTCTGCTTTTTCACCTTTTCACGCCTTAACTACTCAACAGATCATTATGAAATTTTGCATAGTTCAGGAATACGGAAAAGAAGAAGAGTACATTTCAATCAAGAAAAAAGTACTGTTCTTTTTGGATCATATAAAAATAAAAATCCAACTCCTTTCAAAACTATAACAGCAATAAAGATAGAATTGATTATTGCTCATAATATTTTGTCAAGCATTATATTTTTTAACGCGAATGCGAGCACCAGCTAGTTATAAAGGGTTTTTTTTATAAAGGGTAGCAGACAAGCTGATGATCTTCATGCAGGCACCTACAAGTAATACCATTTCACTATCTAGAATTTGTCTTTAAAAAAATCTGTATACGCACGTGAGTAGACTAACTACTTAGTCTTTAATTATATATTTTGTGTCCGACAATTCATTATTAACTATGGACTAGTAATTAATTAAATATAAACATAGAGTTATTAAAATGAATGACGTTACAAAGAATGTGACGTTGAATTGTAACAACGCAGTTTGACAGGTAGTTGTATCATACATCCATATACGTGTAAAGTTGTAGTGCGGGCCTCTAGCACCTATTGTGGATTGTGGGCGACATCTAATCAATAAGCAATCATTTTTCACATAAATCTTAAAGTTATTGCGTAGCGGCTCTGCTCTATGTCTGATGGTCACTGTCACCGCGCGAATATCGACGTTCTCAAAAGTTTCCTCGATTGCATTCTCCTAACTAAAATTGTGTAAAGAAATTTAAACTTTAAAGTAGTGTTGTACAATGTCCAAATTGAACTAAATTTTAATTAAACCTTGCATGCGTTCACATTAACACTTTCATGCAAGAATGGGTTCGTAATATCTTCTCAAGATTCAAAGAAATTATTTATAATTTCAAATATAACGCGATGAGCATAATTTCAATAATATATCACAATACTTATAACTTATGCCATAGATGAAGTATTACTATAAGTAATGAAAATAATGAGTGATGTAAATTCAAAGTCTGATAAAACTATAAATATGAACAATAGACAAAGTCGCTAGCAAAAGCTAGTTATTGTATAAAAGTTTTTCGTAAGTTATTTTGAGTCTGTGGGTCGAAATGAATAACACCACATTTTACTATATACACTGTTGCGGCTTCACGGCAACAGATTGCAGTTGAACATATCACAGGCGCTTTCGAACACCAGACGTCAAACACTTCAATCAAGTTGCTCATCAGTCATAATCTATACGCAAACCAGCCAAGGCGGCAATACGTGTAATTTCATACAATTAAAACTGTCAAAGTCCACGTTTGAGTTTTTATTTCTAAAGGCTCCGTTATGTTAAATACATACACATTTATATTACAATCGCAGATGTACACATTATAGGTATACAATTGTATGAGCACATATTATCTATATCTATACTAATATTATAAATGCGAAAGTATGTTTGGATGTATGGATGTTTGTGACTCTTTCATGCAAAAACTACTGAACCGATCACCGTGAAATTTTGCATACACGTTGTCTGGGACACCAGAAAGGACATAGGGTACCTTTTATCCAGAAAAAAAAAATACTAACGCCCGGCCAGAGTGTTATAGCAACACGAGGTCAAGCGTTATATTGCTTTTTTTTTTTTAATTTTCAACGCGGACGAAGTCGCGAGCACCAGCTAGTGTTATATAAGTATATTTACATATTATGAGACTAGAAAGCCAAGTCGTATGTGCACTGTTCCGTATTCGTTGTAATTCTTTATTTAAAAGTATTGAAACGAAAACTTAATCAAAAACCAAAAATTCAAATAATAAAATTCTGACAATTGTTTTTTTCGTTTAATAAAATATGAAAGTTAAAAGTTAAAAAAGAGATTTACACAATACTGTAAATAAATGTCAGAATAACAGAGAGAGAAGAGAAGAAATGAAGATACGAATACCCGATCTATTTATTTGGCAAACGATTGGCCCGAAGCCAGGGGTTGAAACCATTTATTAAGATGACAGGCAAATCCTGGCTTTGCTATCTTTGGGGTTGCGATTAACGGGAGAACAGCGAATGGAAGCGCTACAAGGATAGATAGATAGATAGATATTATATACACATTTTAGCATTTGGTAAACAAAATATTGTTGGCATACAAAGCTCTTCAATTTATTAGAAAGTCCTAACCTAAACCACTATACTTATGTTCATGTTGTAAATAATAATAATAATCATTTATTTCAGATATAATATCCATATTATCTATTAACAAATTAATAATAATAATATATAATATTTAAAATATTTTTTATAATATTTATTGTTTTTTATTTATATTGTAAAAAAATTTAAATTTAAGATAGAAAATAAATACCTGAATAAAGTAAAGTGTAAAAGATAAAAATATGTAAAAAACAATTTTTTAGTAAAAACACTGTTAATAATTTATTCGATCACATATCTATTTGAAATTTTGACATATTAGGTGTAAAATTATACTTAAATTCAAAAGTACCACAAATCAAAATGACACTTTTTTTACAGCAGAATAAAATTAAAATATATTTTTTGTAATTTTTTTTTTTATTAGATATATATATCAAATATATATTGTACATAGTTAGAAGCGTATTTTTAAGTAGCATTAAATGTTTCAAGTACTTTTATAATAAACT
This sequence comes from Synanthedon myopaeformis, assembly GCA_944738685.1. Classification (NCBI taxonomy): domain Eukaryota; kingdom Metazoa; phylum Arthropoda; class Insecta; order Lepidoptera; family Sesiidae; genus Synanthedon; species Synanthedon myopaeformis. Next base: position 116,620 of record OX122934.1, read on the forward strand.
GTATACTAAGAGGAGATATAAGCATACAAGTTAATTTTGAATATAAAAAAAAATATATCAAAATATACTAATTATGGAATAAAACAATCATGAGTCTTTTTGTAACAAATAATACGAAGGATTGTTATTGTATTTTTGCAATAATAAACATTTTTGAATTTTTTTGATTTTTTGTACTTTTGAATTTAATCAGCGATATACTTTTTGTGTATGTATGTATGTATAATAATATAATTTGGTTATATTAGCCGCGGTTTCTTAATGTTGATATGCAAGTACCTAATACATAAATGTTTATTTAGATCAGTATTAAAAAATGGACACACGCTATTGAAGCTGATGATAGCCACTTAACTTAACTTAACTTAACACCAAGACAGCCATTTCATTTTCCTTACATCATTTTCCTTCGTAACAACCAGGAACTTTAAATGTACTTTTATTATGCCAATATAGACTAACTAGTTTTTGATTAAATACAATTAAAAATTACATAAATATTCAATTAATTATAGCTTCATTGTTCGCATTGCAGTGAGGCTATTTTATTTATTGAAAACTATTGCATTTTAATATTAATTTCATATTTGAAATAATTAATAATAATAAAGTCGTTTTTATTCCATATCTAAAGTGACATTGAGTAGCTTCTAATGTCCATCTTTCTTTCTTTCTTTCTTTCTTTCTTTCTTTCTTTCTTTCTTTCTTTCTTTCTTTCTTTCTTTCTTTCTTTCTTTCTTTCTTTCTTTCTTTCTTTCTTTCTTTCTTTCTCTCTCTCTCTCTCTCTCTCTCTCTCTTCTTTCTTTCTTTCTTTCTTTCTTTCTCTCTCTCTCTTTCTTTCTTTCTTTCTTTCTTTCTTTCTTTCTTTCTTTCTTTCTTTAGATGTCCTACCCAACACCACATTAGGTTTAGATCTTTTGCGAATTACTTTTAAAAAATTAATTTTATCATTTATAGAATATCTTATCTTCTTCTCTTCTTTATCTTTTTCTTCTTATTATTATTATTTTATTAATTAATAATAAATAAATGTAAAAATATAATTTTTATGATTCCTTAGGCCTATTTGTATATATATAATCTATAATATATATTTTTTAAATTTATGGCTGTATGTAATCTTAATCTAAATAAATAAAATAAAATAAATTAAAAAATCCTATTGAAAGAATTTTTCAAATTCGTAAATGCTTATCTCCATTGATCCTTGACTAAATTTGGAAGCCATTTAACTATACTATTATAACTATAGAAAAAGATAGAATGTAGTAGGAAGATTAATTAACAATTAATACTAAATAAGCAGAGCAAATAAGGATTTACAAACAAATATATAATAGGTATACTCAGCTTATTATACAATGATTCATTGTTTGATGTGCCAAAAATATTTATGCAAATGCATTGCTATTTATAGATTTATTGGCACTTACCTTGTATGAAAGTACCGCTACATAGATGATAACAATATTGCAAGCAGACTGGCATACTAGTCTTATGAATATGCAATGCGTTTTTGATATGGGACTCCAATAAAAAGATATTTAGCATGTGCTGCAGCGAGATCATAATAAAAATCAGTTAAAATTGTTACTATGAGGAATTTTGGACGAGAAAATGTCTTGGAACTTCCCGAACGCTACCTCGATGATTGTCCTTCTCCTATACCTAATTGGGACTTTTTGTCCCAAGTAGATGTAGGTACGTACTTGTCAAAAACTTATTTTATTTTTTTAATAATTTTGCCTGTACATGGGTGCAAAACCAGATAACACAAACACCATTCAATACAACGTCCCAGCCTTTACTCGTACTACCACATTTGGTGTGCAAAACATCTATATTACGTAGCAACTATTACACAAATCACAAAGAACACTTTTTTAGAATCTGTCATTTAAAAATTCATCCAGAGCATAATAAGATTTCCCTGCCAATAAATCCGACAATTCAATTCCTAACTGTTACTGTGGTGGGCACAACATGGACATTATACACAACTTTCGGCTTGTCCACCCTTTGGGAATCGGTTGAGGCCATCGAGCATCGTGTTGAGGTCTCATAACGACGTATTGAGAACAAGAAATCCAATTTGGATCTCTTTTTGATTAAAAGTATAACATGTAACACTTAAGTTAATAAGGCGTTGCATAATATGTGTTATAGATCGATAATTGCATTACGTTTACAACTTGGAGTGTCGGAGTATCGGAGCTCCGTTACGTTCCACGTCCATTGAACGTTTAATTGCGTGCGATCGACACCCTTCCTTTCACCGTTAGTGCAACTCTATTTGGGTTAACTGGTTATCGTCATCATAAAACCCAACATCGCCTTAATTCATTGGAATTGTAACAGGCCGGCCGAGAGGCGCCGAATTAACTTGCATACACTCAAATACGAGTAGTTGGCAATGTCTTCAACGACAAATTTAGTGCTCACTCCCAGAACCTTCTCATGAAGTGGTGTCCTTGCAAAACGAGCTCACACGGTTGGTAGGTGACTATTATTTGTCGATATTTATTTATTTCACAAGAGTGGGCCGCCAGAGCCGGGGCCGCTAATTATCTGCAAAAACCATAGTCGATCGGAACCGGTTCCCGCGATCCTTGTCGCTAACCGACAAGTGGCATCTCGGCCGTGCACTTACTGCTTCAGATCATTGAGAAAATAAGTAAAATGCACAATTGTAAACAAATAACTGCACTGAGATCAATAATAGTATTCTCCGTTACCTTGTAGTCGAAGCTGTACGACTGACATTCATTTGATTACTGAGAAAATTTAACATAATATTACAAAAAGCTGATAGTTAGCTGATAATCATCGACATAATATATTTTTGTATTCAAGTTCGCTGCTGATAATGTAACTTTCTACAGATTAAGGAATTGTAAAAATACGGTTCAATAGTATTTGAATTTATTTATTACAAAAAATAATAATAATTCAAATCTCTATTTGTGATACATATTAGTATAGATAATAGTAATTAAAATTTACTATTATGTGAGACCGATTTTTCTAGTGGGTAAAAATATAAGGCATCTGTAATGCCAATAATAACGAGGTGTTATTGGGGCTATCTCCGATCGGGCGTGTGTGGTCTGTGGTCGCCACCTGTCACCCAACACAACTCGGATACCCTTCACATAGTTTCATAGAGCCTTTTACATTATTTTACATACGAGCATTCAGTCCAATCAACGTTGGTATTTTGATTATTGGCGGACAGTTTTAGTAGATAAGGACAGCGTTTTAAAACTAATCAGTATTGGTATAAGGCACTAAACATAATTGAATTTGTAAAATAACATATTTTTCTAATATGTTATTTTGTGAAAATGTCACCCTTAAAGTATATTGTATTTTAACATAAAGTTATGACTGTGCTGTTACTTCGAACGTTACAATGTTCAAATTGTTTTGCCAAAAACAACGAAATAGCATCCAAATTGATTTTTTGCAGCAAAGATTGGAAATGTAGACTAGAACTAGGTATATACTTAATATAAATATTTATATTATAGCAATTAAAGCTTACCTACACTATAATAAATAAACTATATACGAATGGTTCTTGACTTTGATGAAATAATTAAGACACTACATAGATTGTTAATGTGATTTTAAGGAATTTTGTTAATGATATTTATTTATATTATTTTATATCAATAAAACATATTTAGTTATTAGGACATGAGATAATAACCCTGATTGGGTTGCCTGTTAGAATACATTGTGTCCATGCGACAAGACAATTACTTGTTTATACTTATAGCTTGAATCTATCGAGAGTAGCTTAAGTTTTAAACAAAGCGACGCCTTACTTGACCATTCACAAAATACAATAGCAGATATTGATAACAAAGGTATGTCGGGTCACGAGTTCAATCCCTAGTGGGCGCACACCTCAACCGCCGCGCCGTTTTAGCCGTTGGCCGATATTGCGATATACCTACTTGTATCCCTAATGCCTACGAGTATATCACATGGTGGGAACATTCTAGCGGTGGGAGATTTATTAGAGATTATTTACTATAATATAATAATATCTTCACACATTCCACACAGCACCATCTAGTTCTACACTAAGCAACTAATGCCTGTATTATGGATACCAGACAGTTGATACTTTATTTGTAAATATATACATATTGTAAATACAAACATCCAGGTAAAATGTTAAGACATAAACATTTGCCCCTAGCGGGATTCGAACTCGCGACCGTTTGGTTAACAGCTAGGGTTACTAGCTACTAGACCAAAACGTGTAATGTATATAAAATGTATAAGTATGTATAAGTGTGTGTATATAAAATGGCTTGTCTTTTTTCGCTAATTGCGAAGTGAATTTCAATAGAATAGAATCTATATTGAACAAGTCATTGAGCACCCAAGTATTGCGAAAACTTGTAACTGTACTCATCAGTGAGATTACGTTACCGAGAGCAATAAAATAATATTGTTTACAGGTGGTAATTGGTAACGTGTTAATTGCAACTAACGGAGGCTGCGATGCAGTACATTCTGGTGAATAATGTTCTTAATTTTTATGATGTGGTGTCCGCAGGTATAACGTATTTGAGCGGTGAGAACTTTCTGGACGTGCTCGACAATGGTGCGGAACTGTGCCAGTTGGCATCCGTCATCCACGACCGGGCGAGGGAAGCGCTCGATCAGGGACTTATCGTGGGGGTGTGTATACATTCATTTCAATTCCTTGGCGGTGAACGGTGATGCTACGATAGAAAAAAATCTAGTTGAATTATGTGGAATAGATGTGCGAAGTCGATGATTGCTGTTAAAGGACGTCGTACCCCAGCGAGCAACTTAAAAAGTGTTTATGTATAAAATATTATAAACACGCAGTAACCTATTTCCATTCTTGCACATATTAAGTATAAATAAATAGAAAATGTAATTAATGAAATTAAATAAATAAATAAATATTTTCACACATTCCACACAGCACCATCTAGTTCTACACTAAGCAACTAATGCTTGTATTATGGATACTAGTCAATTGATTACACAAAGTCATATTATAAATACAAATATCCATGACTCAAGTACAAAGGTGAAATGTTAACACATAAACATTTGCCCCTAGCGAGATTCGAACCCGCGACCGTTTGGTTAACAGCTAGGGTTACTACCCACTAGACCAAACGTGTCGTCTACTATGTTATAGGACCATAGATAAAGTTTCAGTGTGCTCAATAAAAAGCTGAAACAAGTGTTGAACTTGAATAACCAATGCGATAGTAGGCACAGGTTCCTTGTTGCTTCTTTTCTTACTCGTGTTCAGAAACACAGCACTTAGTGGTGGTTGGTACTATTACGAATCGCTACTATATCAGAAGGACATCCGTATTAACAGCGAAAGTATGTTTGGATGTATGTATATTTGTAACTCTTTCACGCAAAAACTACTGAACCGATTACCATGAAATTTTGCATACACGTTGTCTGGGACATCAGAAAGGACATACCTTACCTTTCATCGTTCAACGCGGACGAAGTTGCGGGCACCAGCTAGTAAACAATAAAACCTGTAAAAAACCCAAATATTTTTCAGCCAGTGCCGCAGATTCGCGGTCGCTGCTGGCAGCGAGCGGCTCGTCGCAGCTTTTTCTCTCGGGACAACACCGAGAACTTCATCACCTTCTGTCGAGAGCTCGGCGTCCACGAGAACCTTTTGTTTGAAAGCGACGATCTTGGTATGGCTAAATCTCACACGATAACACTACTTGCTTTGTCTATCTGAGAACTTGAAACGAATGCAAAGTTTCTGTATTAATATTTTTTTAAATCCAAAAACTAATTGCTAGTATTCAAGTTGCTAGTGTGGTATTAAATAGAGATGGTGTCTACAGTTCTCCACAATCAGCCCCGACAAGTGATCCTTTGCCTCCTGGAAGTGTCCAGACTGGCCACGAAGTTCAATATAGAGCCACCGGGCCTCGTTCAGTTGGAGAAGGAGATCGCGATGGAGGAACGGGATTCGGGCCTCGACAGCGCCATGTCAGGTGCCGCCTGGCAGTTCAGGGACTCTTCGCCGGTTGCTGAGGGTGACAGGTAAACACACGTACATATATTCTTTTCTTTATTAAAGATTCCATTATGGCTTTAACATACCTAACAATCTATTAGGTACCTATATATGGTAACACCAACTTATATATGGGTTAAAGGGAAAATCTAAAATGGATAATTTTAAAATTAACACTAGTAATTGATGAATTTACAGGATCTTTGTAAAATAGTGTGTTTTTGATTTTTAGGCCTAACACTGAACCTCCACCGTTGACGCCCGAAGTCCCCGAACGTGAGTCCATCAATACTTATGTATGAAACAATGATAAAAACAAATCGCTATATGAAAAAGAGTAAAATTTCAAAATTGATAATATTCCAGCTGAACTGTCGCTTCCTGACAACGCCGATGCGGAGAGCACAAAGTCCGAGGGCACAGTGGACAGCACCGACTCGGACGTTCCTCTCAAACCTACCAACGAGTTGGATAAGAGGGTATTTTTTAAATATTTTTCAAGAGAAAACTTCCTTAGGTGCGTTTGGCTGAATCGGGTTTTCACTATAATTATTTGTGAAGGTACAATTGGTGACGCGGCTGATGGAGCGAGGTTGCAATTGTGGCTCCGGCAAATGTTCCAAACTGCTAAAAGTGAAGAAGGTCGGCGAAGGACGATACAATATCGCCGGAAGGAATGTCTTCATTAGGGTACGTTGTTAGGATAAAACGTTATTGTAGTGGCATAAAGTTGGCTCTTGTGTTTATCTGAGTTCTTTCGTTTCCAGCTTTTGAAAGGTCGTCACATGATGGTACGCGTCGGCGGCGGTTGGGACACTCTGGAGCACTTCTTATCCCGCCACGAGCCCTGTCAGGTGCGGTTGGTGACTCAGGGACGGCGCGGAGACGTTCTTCCCGTTCCGCTTCCGTCGCAACCCGTACAACCTGAACACATCTCTCCCACCGGCAGCAAGGCTTCCCTCGCAGGCACAGTTTCACCCGTAGACAGTAAAGCTTCTTCGATTAGCGGCAAGACGTCGCCCACCCGCGGGAAGAGTTCTCCCGTCCAGGCGAAGCGCACCTCGACGCCGATCAAGACCTCCTCCGCCAGAAGCCTCAGATCCTCTTTGACGCTGCCTCTGAGGACCGACTCCGGTGACGGACGTCAACCGAAGTCTCCCGCACTGCGCACTAGAAAGCAATCGGCACCCTCTAGCTTTAGCACGCCGAGCACGCCGACCGGTAGAGTCGTTCGAACGCCGCCCGTGGAACACAGAAAATCACTCACGGCCTCTAATCCGCCGAACGCTCCGAAAAAGTCCAGAAGCATGAGTCTGGCCGCTGTGTCGACTAACGAGAAGAAGCCTTTCTGCGGCACGGACAGGTTGAATCAGACGAAGAAGACGCGGAGCGTCAGCGCGGCCTCCACGCCCACTCGCAGCCAGAGCTTAGCCTCCACGCCCTCGCACGAGAGCAACGCACGAGAGCACCACGCGAAGAAGACTCGCAGCATGAGTCTGGCGAGTCCCAGCGCGTTGAGGCCTCTGAGCGGCGCCATCACTCAAGCCGCCATAGAGGAGAGCATCCGCCTGTCGCTGGCGGCCACCTTGGAGGACAGCAACCCGTGCCCCAAGAAGCCTTTCCTCCACATCAAGGCGAAGTACAGAAGTCCTCCGCCGCGAGAAGTGCCGCCGAGATAACGCGGACGCGCCGCGAACCCACATTCCATTATTTTTATTCACTTTGACGACGAGTGAACCCGTTTAGATCTCCGAAGAGCAATCTCGTTAATATATCGAAGTAGTTTCTCGCGAATCAATTTTACTCTCTGACTCTAGGGAGACTAGTCATAATCAAATTTGTTTCTGTCATTTCTTCACATTAATGTAACGTGTTATGATTATTTATGTGTTATAATGATATTTAATATTTTTCATGTTATAGATACAATAATAATTAGTATGGTTTATATTTATAAGGACGCAATAAATTTCTCTTAGGTATAGTACGAATACGAAATACTTATAAAAGTGGCCTCGAACGCTGTAGCGACCTCCACGGTACAAAATTCGTTGTATAAAAATATTCACATATCCACTATTTTCATACGAGACAATATATTAAATATTTTTGCACTGACACTAGATAGAAAGGAGTAACTAATTAGTCACGATCGTCCGATTACTAGCGCACTAGTGCATTTCCTAGTATTAATATGCCGATACCTTATGAAAAAGCATCGCTTCTAGTACCGTAAAGCCCATTTTAGTACATAATTGAGTAGTGATAGTAAGGGATAAGTGACACATATTATTATAGATATATTGACTAATTAAAAAATTGGTCCGCAATCCTATAAAACAATAAGAGCTTAGCGTTGGGCCCGTTACTTTTAAATTGGCATAGGTCCGTGATATGAAACTGCCAATCTATCTACCTACTTACTTTTTGCAATATTGTGCCAACAGTTTTGATGTGTAATGTATGATAATAAACTTTTTAATAATTATTCATTACATATTTTGTTTTAATCTTTTTGCATCCCAATATTTTCTAATAATATTAAGTTAACAATACAAATATAAGTAGAATGGAATCACTTTGGTTGGTGTCCTTAATCTTCCTTCGCTCGATTAATACTTTTATATTTCATTAATTATAGGACTATAATTGTAGACCTTAGTTATCAAATAGATGTTTCAAATGTGTATTATCTACGCAGTAGGTAAATAAATTATAAGTACTTAGGTAATTAATTCAATAATTATTTTACAATAACAATACCTACGAAAAGAAAATAATTATATAAACCGCGACTAGCTGGTGCCCGCGACTTCGTCCACTTTTAACGATGAAAGGTCTTTTCTGGTGTCCCAGACAACGTGTATGCAAAATTAATGGTGATCGGTTCAGTAGTTTTTGCGTGAAAGAGTTACAAACATCTATACATCTAAATATACTTTCGCATTTATAATATTAGTAAAGTATAGATGTATTCTTTCTCAATTCTCCGAAGAAATGGTATGACAGTAAAAAACTTATTTAATATATAGATAGTTAGATTTAAAGAGCGTGGTTTGGCAGTAGTTTAATGCTCGTAGTACATGCCTATTAGTTTTTATTTAGCTATAAATATTATTTTTGTGGCCTTATACTTGAACACGCAATACTTACACTTTGAGTGAGCACTGCTCTGTAGGTACAGATAGATACTATCACTGCTTTCTACGACAATATGTTCCTTGTCTATGCAGACTCCTTTTACAATTCTATGTAAGTACCTACTTGTGATTATACATATTATTCCATATCTCTTACTCATGACTATAAACACTGGGTTCCTAAACTAAAGCAAGGCCAATGAGACAACGCAAAGAATGTAAAGAAACTTTGAAGTGTTGTCAAGATGGCTTCCTATACCATGAAACAGAATACAGATGGCGCTGGCCGCTTCGTGTAGAGGGCCGGAGTTTGTTTACATTGTTTGTGTTTTCTCCTTGGTTTTACTATACCTACTCTGCGTTTGAACTCATAAATTGGACAGCTCCTCGGGACGACAGGTGTGCTTTTGTGTTTTTGATATGTTTAGGTATGTATGTTCCCTATTCCAACACCGCTCAACAGATTTTGATGAAGTTTTCAGGCAATCTTTAGATATTTTTTTTATTGAGTCAAGGCAGCGCTTGACCGCGATCTCACTTGATGTAAGGTGCAGATGCGACCGAAGGTGGACCACACTTACTTAGTAAGTGCCCATTTACCCTAGATTTGAAGACCCTAGATTGAAGGTTGTAATTTTGAGAAAACACAGACGGAGGCAGTGAGGCGTCCAATGGGCGTTCATGTTTTCCCTACAAATTAATACCTATAATTCTTTTAACACCTAGGAACGCAGAGGAAGTTACTGGCAAAAGCCAGTTATAAATATATATAAATGTTTGCAGTGTCGCCGCCGAGCGTTGGCGTTGCGAGTGGACAAGAGTTCGGTGTACGTGCCGGTCCGGGCGTCCGTCACACCGCTCCGACGACGTTACACTTATTACAACAAGATGTTCAAACCAATGTGTTACGAGCTGCCACAACCGTTCAAAATATCTCTAGTTTAAGCCGCAAAGTGAATAAAGCTAGGCTTACACTATTGTCAAGTGTCTAAAGGACTGTGCCTACGTGTAATAGTGGACCGCTTTTTTTAACTCCATCTGTCACGCGGTGCCAGCAACTGATTTTGTAATATAGCTTCTAATCGATAGCGATGACTTGAAACCAAATTACACACCGTGTAAATTGAATGGCAATAAAATAAATCTATGCTGTCAGATGTGACAGTAGCTGTGGGCGAGGTGACAGAACAATGCAATGCCCAATGTTACGTAGCCAGCTCAATTTAACAAATTCACTTAAATATATTATAATTATAGATATGTAGGTATACTTAGGTAATAATGTTTTCATTGACTTGTTGTCCAGGCAGTTTAAACCAATCCACAGCTCTATAAGTTAATAACACTATAGTTATGAAGCTGTTGTGAATCCAAAATACTATTACTATATATCATGGTTGAGGTGAACCACTAGTCGGAACACTTGTATAGCTATGTCATGGTACCATGGTTAACAAAGCGACGGTAGCCGTCTACCATCAAGAGAACAGTCAGCCTGTCTGTCGATTGTGCAGATGAAACCGTATGAAAAATGCTCTAATCCCATTAGTTCAATTGATTGAATTATTGTTAAATAAAAAGGACTTGAAAATTAACTATGTAGAGCAACTTTTGGAGTCTGTTCATTCATTTTTTTTAAACTCCTCATCTAGCGAGATTATCTAAAAAAGAACTGTTCTAACATTCTACTTAAATATAATAATATAGACGAAAGCTGAATATATATATCTCGGTGATATTATGTGCCTTTTAACAGATCTTATTGAGGACACGTTTGGTCTAGTGGCTAGTAACCCTAGCTGTTAATTAAACGACCGCTGGTTCGAATCCCGCTAGGGGTACATGTTTTTTTGTGTTAAAATTTTACCTTTATACCTGAGTCATGGATGTTTTGTATTTATAATATTTATGTATTTAATTTGCTTAATGTGGAATGTGTGAAGATATTTATTTATTTATTTATTTAAGTGTAGGATAAAATGAAACCACATTTAATTCATATAATCATTTACTAAATAATTTCAATCATATTATATAATATAATAAAATGGTACGAAATAATATAAGTATAATAATATATTATATATAACACGTGGAATGAATAAATAAATGCATATTTTAATAATAATCTCTGAAAATTACTGGTATTTTGTATTTCAATATATTTTCACATTTATATTAAAAAAAAAAACACATCAATAATATACTTTTTTTTTTTGCGTCAAAAATTACAAAATTCTAAGCTAAAACATTATATCCTAGTCTTTAAGCTTACTCACTAAATACTAGTCACTATTACTAAAAAAAAGATTACACAGTGTGGGCAACGAGTTGCGAATGGCCATTGAAAAATAGCTCTAATTAATATAGAGATTAGGACGTAATTATTATTTAGTAGGATATACGTTATGCAATAAACTATTTTAAACATAACCTTTATTTTTATTTCATTTATTACAATACAATATTACAAAATCTAAACCAATATTTTTTTTTTATTATTATAAATCCCATATTGTTATAATAAATACTTTTAAGTTTATTTATTTGGCAGAGATATTTTTTCCTCTTTTTAATTAAAAGACCGTTCAATCATTTATACCACGAAATCACTATTAATTAATTAATTAATTAATTAATTATAAGTTATTAGATATTAAGTGTTAATTTAATCTACATAAATGTCAAAAACATAAAATATTTTAGTTAAAGGAAAATTATGTATTTATGACTAAATAAGAGATATAACTAAAAAAATTTACGCTTTCAATTTTTGTATTAAACTATTATAGCGTGTGAGTGCAAACTAAGTTATTGAATCCACAAATGATTTAAACCTTTTTTTTTTTTTTTGAAGAGGGAATAATGTTATAAACATAAATCTATTTTAAATGAAATAGAAATTTCGAATTGTCATAATATATGGTTTGAAAATATTATGTTTTCGCAAACTGAAAAAGGCAAAGGCCTTAATTCTATGCAAACACCAATTTAAAAAAAAAATAATAATATTTAGTTGCACTGTTTTTTTAAATTTCTTTTGTGAAACAAACTCTATAGTCCGGTCGCGGAGCAAGAAGAATTTATATAAAAAATTTAAAAGATAAAAGATAAAATTTTTTACCGATTTTATTGAGCAGACAACAAACTCATGCTCTAAATATAAATAGTTTCTACTCATCGCAAACGCAACTAAAACTTAGGTCATTACATGTGTGCGAGCGCGACGGTAATATATCCAATTACGCGGGTGCGAAAGAGACAGGCGATAAGAGGTGTGGTGCGAGCGCGACGGTAATATATCCAATTACGCGGGTGCGAAAGAGACAGGCGATAAGAGGTGTGGTGCGAGCGCGACGGTAATATATCCAATTACGCGGGTGCGAAAGAGACAAGCGATAAGAGGTGTGGTGCGAGCGCACCTAACGGTTACTTCTTCTTGCTCTTTCCGAGCGTTAGGGTGTGGTGCGAGTGCGCGGCCGTCTGCTTGCGTCGATTGAACTCGACCGTGTCGTCCTCGATCTTCTTCCGGAGCTCCTCCAACCTCTTCTTCTCGTCCGTGTGCTCCTTCTTCAACTTGTCGAACTTCGCTTGCAACTCCTTCTCGTTCTCCTTCAACTCGGCCTCCTTCTCTTTCACGCGCTGGACGAACATCTGCCTCATCTCGTCCTCCTTGTGCTGAAGCTCGGCGAGGTGAGTGCTCCTCTTCGCTTCGAACGTCTGCTGGAAGGACACGGGCTTGTTGTCCGCGTCCACGTCGCTGAAACCCATCTGCTGGAGTCTCCTGCGCCTGTACAACTCGTAGTGGCGGGCGTGAGTCTTCTCGCGCATGTCCTCCATGTTTGTTCTGATCAACATCTCGCGGAGCTTCACAAAATCACAATGCGCCTCGTTCTCCACTTGAACGGTGCCCCACGGGTATTGGCGAGCTCGCAGTGTCTTGTTGCCGACTCGGACCATCTCCGTTGAACCGACCACGGCGAAGGGCACGTGAGAGTTCATCCCTCCGTTCACTTCGGCAACGGACTCATCGTCCGTTGGGAACGAGTAAATCTGCACTCCGTTGGCGTTCAGCTCCTCGATGATCTTACTTTTGAACTTCTGCAGTTCAGTCTTGGAGATGGTGTCCGCTTTTGCTATAATGGGGATTATGTTCACTTTTGTGTCCAGCTTCTTCATGCACACCAGATCGATGGACTTGAGTCCGTGCCCTGAAATATTAAATGGACTATCTTAATATTATTCAATGTGTATTTAGAAATATATATTTAGTAGTGGCAATACACACACTGTCAATAGTCATAAATTGTGCATCCTGTGGGGCAGCAGTAACCAAATAAACCAAAGAACATAATAATATGTGCTGTTTTGATATATAAGGGATATCAAAGCGCATTTCCTCATATTATAACTAAATCCCTTATCCTACTAAGGTCAACAGTGAACTTGTAGCACCTATGGCTATTCTTGAATTACCAGGCGACAGTAGCCACTTAATATCAAGTGAAACCTCAGCTTCTGCTGTCACAATTTTTTAGTTGCAAAGCAATTTAAGAACACTGTTAAATAAAAACCGATAAAAAATTATTTAACTTGATTGCAATTAATATTTTTGCGTGAATTTCAATTTAAACATTTGGTATTGATTTTCATAATATTGTAGAAAACAGTTTTCTTATATAACTTAACTGTTCTTAATATCGTCATATTCTAAACTATCAAAAATGTAATAAGCATTTACCAATGAAATATTGAAAATTGAGCAGAAGGGATTAAATTTGTTCAATATTGCTGTTTGAAAATAAAACCGTATTATAATTTATGATTCGATTTCATGTGCATTAATGTGCATTCCCCATTAATTATTCTCGTCGGTATCGTTACCAAATCACTGATGTAAACTATAAACAATTATTGTTTGTGAATGAAATGCAACGCACACATTCCTTCCCTACCTCGCATTGTATGTACGATAATGCATTGCATTGAAATTTGAATGCATTCTACTAATAACAAAACACTCTGGTTGTTAAATAAACACAATTTCTCATTTGAATTAGAATTAAATTGAATTAAAATTAGCATCTCAGTTTTAAAATCAACTATATAAGCTAATGTTGTTAATGTTAAAAATAATTACTATACTAAAACAAACATCATATTTGATACTAATATTTAAATATTTGGACATTTCATTAAACATTAACACATTTGATATTAAAACATTTATCTTAAATGACTGTATAATATTTATTGAATTTTCAATGTATCCCTCGAATATTCAAAAAATATTATGGGATATGTGGAAAAATAATTCAATTTTTTTTCCTACCAGGGTCCCATTCTTAGTAGGGTAAAGTGGAATGGGCGAAAATATGTTTCATTCAAGGTAACCCTATATATATATATATAGTAAAATAAGAGACACCATGCTTCTGTGTAATCGTTTGCCTGTCTACTACGAGTTTAATTGGAACGCAGTTTCTTCGGGAGTAAAGTAAAAGTGCGAATTGCGATACCGCTAGACGACTTGACTTCGGTTTGTGTTACGCACGCGATCAGAATACAATCAATATGCTATATGTCAAGGGCGATTCATAATGTCGGGAGAAAGTTGTCAATAAACAATAACAAATCCTAATTAATCAGGATAAAATTATGTATCAGGATGACCAGGGTCTTGGCAGAGGCAATGAAGATACATCTGAAACCTGTATCTCTGTATTTTGAACTCTATGTATGATGATTTTAAAAGAGAAATTTATGTCACACATAAAATTATAATTAAAATATTTAATATAGTGATCCTATATTATATTACAAAAGTTTATTCCCAGTTAAACCATAATTTGTACATTTAAATTGTTCCTTTACCTATTCTAGATATTTTTAATTAGAATTATTATCAATGGTAAAGTTGACTAGTTAAATAGGCATTAAACATTCAATGCCTATGGAACAAAATTAAAAAGATCTATAACTAGCTGTTGTATGCGACTTCGTCCGTGTAACTTTATAAAATATAACCTATAATATGTTACTCGATTATAATGTTGCTTTGTATAGGTGAAAGAATTTTTTTAAATCTGTCCACTAGTTTTTGTGTTTATACATTACAAATATACAAATCTTTTCTCTTTATAAAAAAAATATTAAAAACTTTTGCTAGAAGATGAAAAATTGAATGAAACGAGTATTTATCCTAGTTTTTCTATCGTCGTATTGTACTCACCCGTAGGACAGATGAAGTAGAGACAAACGTGAAGTCTGCTGTCGTGGTACGAGGAAATTGAACGCTTGATCTTCAACTCCTCTTGCAGGTACGCCTCAAACTGTGCATCGATATAGTCCACAACGGCTTTGAAACTGTCCTCCTTGTTCACCTGGTCTCCGTATCCAATCGTATCGCAGATTGTTAGCTGCCGATATACATAACATATTAGTATATCTTAGATTAGATGCATTGAATTATATTTTCACTGTAGAATAGAACAAGTTTTGTATGTATGAATATTATTCAAAACAATCAAAACTGCTAAATGTGACTTAGGATAGTTTGCTTCCGATAACTATACAGATATTTTAATTACAATGCTGAAAATACCAAAAAAATGCAATAAATTAATATGATGATTAAATTAATGACTAATATATTTTTTTATTATAAAGATGACAAAAAGAATTTTACAATATTTACACGCAGAAATCTAAAGTTTATAAAAAAGAAGATAATATAATATAGTCATTCTATTTACAGTACATATGAATAAAATAATAAATGAATATAATATCCAGGTTTGTTTATGTTACACCCAAAATGTTATTCCTATGAGTCTTGCAAGATTTTTGTATTATTGTGATTATACTAATTTGAGAATCATAAGTTCAGCTCTGAAAAAACAAATTGACAAAAAGGTTTGTTTTGAATAAATTGCATTGAAAGTTCATATTTATAATTTTATTCCAATAAAATGTATCAAGTATTAATAACCTATGTTTATTCTAAAGAAATGTACAATACGTAAAAGTTACCTTCAGTCTGACATTGCTCTCCTGCAGCTCATAGGTGTGAGCCTTTAGTTTGACAGTCGGCAGGTTGTGAGGACTCGGAGTAGATTCAAAATTTGTATTGAACAGGGAGTCCATTAGCGTTGATTTTCCCAGCCCCGTCTCACCTGTATTGATACATTATTTTAAAATCCATACTAATATTATTAATGTGAATGTACCTCTCTTTATATGTTAAGCAAGGAGGCCACTTGATGGTAGATGGTTACAGTCACCAACTTTTTATAACATAATAGGATTAAGGAGAAGTGATTAGGAAAGGAGTGAGACATTTCTCACTTCAACCTGCAATTAAGTTAAGGACAATCTCTCTATCTGCTCATCATACAGAAAAGCTTATTTCTAGTGAGTATAATGAGAAATATTGTAAAAATAATAAGTCAAAAAATTATTTAATCAAAGTTAAGGAAATATGCTTATTTTATGTCAATAAACTAACACGTTTTTTCCTCTTATAGCAGTTATAGATTATGACCCATTATTTACTAAACACAAATTGATATTATTATTATTATGCTAGCTGGTACCTGTGACTTCGTCTGCGTTGAAAATAGAACACCTATATTTATTGTAATTTTTTCTGGATGAAAGGTATATCCTTTCTGGTATTCCTGACAACGTGTATGCCAAAATTTCATGCTGATCAGTTGAGTAGTTAGGTGTGAAATGGTAACAGACAGACAGCCACACAGTCACTTTCACATTTATAATATATTAGTATCGATAGATTATGAGGACAATATTAATTAGCTATGTGTTATTTAACAAGAGAAAATAAAAGAAGTAGAAATTAAAAAAAATAAACATTAGAATAGGCAGTAAAGTGTATAACTTGTAGATTTCGTAGGTGCACCCAAATATTTAGCCTCATTAAACAATCATTAGCTAACAGATACGTGGGCGATAAGCTATCAAAACAATAGTCGATACAATATACACTTAATAAATATGGTGTGATTCATTCGTTACTCACCGATGCAGAGGATGTTGAAAACGAATCCATTCTGAACACTTTTGTTGACAAGCTGATCGGGCAAACTGTCGAATCCGACATGCCCTGATAGTTTCAGGGTGCGAAGGATCGTTTCTACCTATAATACAAAAGTATTACAGTGGCCTTAATATGCCTGTACGCTATTTACAAAATGAATACACATAATATATTGTATAAATAAATAATAATGTTCACTACAGTTCATAAATAGTATGTAGTACACCGCCCTTTAATTCTACATAAGTACATCACTTATTTAACTTACAATGTAAAAGATAGTTTACAAGATAGAATTCCGAAAATTTAATTGATTCGAATTCATTGAATTTAAAATTAAATACCAATAATGAACATATGGCGGTAAATTACTGTTTATATATTAATAAAAAATTAACTCACTTTACGCTCAACCTCTATAGCCGCCATGTTTACGTGACTGACCGACTGAGACTGAAAGTAATTTGGCAGGCTGAGCCGCCGCCGCGAGCCGAATCGCAGATGGATAGAAGAATGAATGAACGAAAGCAATCAATCATACGTCCCTTTGACGTTTATTTGAGGTACTGTGCGTGATTGTGGTATGGTATCATTTTCTACATACTACTATTGTAATTACTTATTAGGTACATATTTATATTTGATTGAATTTAGTGAATAAAAATATAAAACTTACATTAATCATTTTATTACTTTCTTTAAATTTACATTTGATACCAGCATTTATGACATTGTTTGAATTGGAACTGTGAAATGCACGTATTTTAAACAATATTTTACATTATTCGATACATAAATTTTTACTATATTATCATTTTCATTTATAAGATTGAATTATTGATGCTGGTATTAACAAAGAAAATCTTTTTTGATGCTTACAACACATATAAGAACAGTGTTTCACACATTAAAAATATAGCACAAATAAAGGGGAAGTATTTAAATCAGGATCAACGTTTTAATCAACTGTTGTTAATAAGTCTGTTAACAGGTAATAAGTTACTTAATAAATATCATTAATTATAATATTTTTGTTTTGTTTTCTCGTAAAATGTGTGCAGACTTGTATGTTTAGGATATCTTTACTATTACTAAAATTATCTTATGAGTAATATCACACAATTTTTTTATACTTAAAAAATTATAACATTATTTTGTAATTTTTAAAATAATAAAAATCTACGAATTTACACTAATGGGTTCATTCATATTGTGCTACACCTTCTTATATTCATAATTATTAGGTATTATAATTTATTAAAATGTAAAATTATAGTAATTACAGTTAACTATTTTAATCGATATTAATTCTACTCTTATACAGTCATTTTGACTTTTACTGCTACTTATTTGTCAATTATTACTTGTAGTACTACTACTTATTCAATGCTTTTACCCAATATACAAATTGGTGAATTTTTTTGTTGAGTATGGCAACATTAGAAATTCCAAAATGGCAGAATGCGACATTGGTGTGTTATCATGTGAGCCGATGAAAATAATATTTTCTTGATTTTTCGGTCGTGAGTGAATTTCAAATCTGTGTATCAGTGAATTGTACCACCATAAACTATGGCGGACTTAAAATCACCGCCATTTAGTGAAATTAAAAGACCTGAAGAAGTCGTAAGGATGACGACAAATGATAGCTTGAAATTCGCAGTTCTTATCGGGCTGATTGAAGTTGGACAAGTGACCAACAGGGAGGTGGTGAACACCGTTCTTCACCTGGTGAGTTTTTAAAAAAATCCCCTTATTACGTCATATTTTTATATAGAGTCCTATTGGAATCCACTTCGAAAGGTTATTACTTCGTACGGTCGAGTATAAAAAAAAATAATTTGCAATTTTATATCTTCATTATTTAGCGATTTTTATAAATTAGCATTATCTGTGCAAACATATTTTTTGTAATAAGTGTCGTACGCGGTGGAGTCGCGTCTATTTTCATTGTTTTTTATCGATCGCGCTTGGTGGCAGTGGTGGAGAATCGTAGGCGCGCGGCCAGCCCTGAGGTGTTGCGGCCGGCGAACCTTGTTTGTTTTGGTTGGATTGTTTCGCTCGTAGAAGTGATGGTTCACTGATGGATGACGGTGCTTATGGTTTGTGCTTAGACAGTGCTGCTGGTAATGAATGATGTCTTTCTAATTAAAATTAAATTAATCTGTAATTAAGCATTATTCTTTAAAGTAGGTACTGTACATTTTTAAAATTCGCTTCTTCGATCTAAAATTACGATAACTCAAAGCAGTGGCAGTGCACATTGCGTTTCGCAGTCATATGGGCAGCCCGTCTGGCGGCGGTAACCACCCCCTTACATAAGACCATCGTGAGCGGTCATCCCTTCCTTATCCTTAATCCTTTTTGGTCGGCAGCACACTTGCAGCATCTATGTCCTCGCTTTTGTTATAGGCGACGGCAGCCACCTATCATCTAGTGGACCGTCAGCCTGTGTGTCGACCTATAAAAAAAAACTAAAATAAATTCTCTCTATGCCACACTTTTTTATATATAAAAATTTTTCATAGGTATGACGCCGTTGTTGAGCATGAAAAAAAGAGTATTATGAACTATACAAAAACGAGCTATAATTGAAATTATAAACTAACCATCGAATATCTATTGAGTTCAAACACGCTATATCTGCTGTAAGTTGCTGAAGAGTTGAGTGTCCCGCTGCAGCATCAGGTTAAGGTTACGAGGTCATGGAAATACTACCGAAGTAACAGTATATCAAATTTCAAATCACTCAAACATGTGGAAGTTATTGAAATCCCTTTGTTAACTAGAAAATGGGCTGATGGTCTTCAAACGCCTGAATAAGATCTTCATAAATTATAGCTAAAAGAACTATAACGATCACGTCAGTTGGATAAGGATTCTAATTTCCATGTAGTGGCACAAGAAGCGTACAAGACCCTCTGAAGTAATTTAAAGTAACCATCTCCTTCTGCCGTAAAAGTCATGGTTACGGTGTTTTAGCATTCAAAGGGAGTTTTGCTAACAGACTACACAAAAAAAAATATGAAACCATCGTCGGTTTTTTTTTGCTTCTTCACGACAATGCTTCGGTTCACACGGCGCGAGATTCCAAGACTCTGTGTGCCAGATTGCGCTTTCGAAAAAATCAACCACCCACCCTATGGCACAGTCTTAGCCCCCCTAGTGATTAATAATAATAATAATAATAATAATGCATTTATTAGCTCCACTCAATTACAAAACCACACAGACCTGTAACACAGGTCACCAGTATTATTATTAGTTCCCTAATTTGAAAAAAATACTTTCTATCTAACGATTTTCCATCAATAAAGAGCTCAAGACGCCAATAAACGCACATTTTTTCGAAAAGGAGAAAAGTTATTTTTTAAAGGGTGAACGCCCCTTATAGCCTCGCGATATATTTTGTGGGTAAAATGATGTACATACGAATATTATAAACATGTATTACGTAGGTAATATACATTATTTTGTGTAGGTATATTCACAATAATTTTCGCAGCGCACGCCACATTTTGATATCTTGGGTTATTGTAAATTTTAAATTTATCCATGACATATACTTATACATAACTTATAAACATATAAAAGAATGAAATCCTCTTTATAATATTATATGTTATATCTTATATTTACATCTAAAACAAAATCGCTTTCCGCCGTCTGTACGCTTAGATCTTTTAAACTATGCAACAGATTTTAATGCGGTTTTCACTAGTGGAAATAGCGTTAAACGAGGAAGGTTTATATATAACTATATAATTTGTGGAAAAAAATTGCACCCTTGTAAAGCCTGGAGCGCTAAGGAGAAATTATAAACGTCGAACATGCCTTCTCGCAAACTTGTTCCGAAGGCTGATTCTTACCGAATGGTTTCTGATTTTTCCTTTGTGTTCTTATGAACTTCAAGGATACATTTCGCGTCTCCATTTATTAGGTGGAGTATAAATATTTTCTTTGGTATCCCTTACTGAAACGCCGATACGAAACAGCACAAGTGCTGTTATGCCACGGTAATCTATATATACAGCTTACGACTGCATAAAACCGTTGTAGCATTGCACTGTTTATTTAGGACACGATTCGCCACACTTCTTGTTGCTTGATTTATCGACAATTTTTATACAATTTAAGATAAGGTATATATTATATCGGAAAACGAACGAATTCTATTTAATCTTTGTTTATTATTAATAACGCATATAATTTAAAACGTTGTTCGATAGCTCACTGGACACTGGTTAATCTTAAAAGCCTTAATAGAACAAGACGTTCGTCAAAGACAAAAATCAACTTGTTCTATCTTTTATTGCCGCCAATACAAACAAATGCTGACAAACTTAACTACCATTTACATTCTTTATATTAGCAACATCTAGGCATCGATGTGTCGTGAATAAATCCGTACTAATATTATAAATGCGAAAGTATATATGGATGTTTGTAACTCTTTCACGCAAAAACTATTGAACCGCTCACCATGAAATTTTGCATACACGTTGTCTGGGACACCAGAAAGGACATAGGGTACCTTTCATCGTTCAACGCGGACGAAGTGGCAGGCACCAGCTAGTGTTCTACAAAAATGTTTAATTACTTGGTATATTCAGGCTTTTATACGATGAAATTTTAAAATGTACGAGTACGTATTGCATTTATCTTGTCGATTGTCGATGCTTTTTTGTAACCGGTTCATATGTCTGTCACTCTCACAGTTGCAATTAACTAATTAAGGAATTTAAGTGGAGTTTAAACATGTTTTTGTAGCAAACCTACATTTAGAACCACTCGATATATAAAATTGAACCCCTGACAAAAATTGAATCAATCTTTATTGCTCGATCTTAATGTTCATCTGTCAGGCGTTGATTGTTTTAATATTTTTAGAGGAACAATATTTTAGAGTAGAAATAAGCAAGAAATTTTTTAAGTTGTATTTATTTATTTATTTATTTATAACGTCGTGAGCTGGTTGGTTTTATAAATAAATAAATAAATACAACTTAAAATTTTTCTATATATATATATATCTGTGGCCTGGTGCTAAAAGGGCCAATATCTATATTCCTATCTTTCGGTAATAAGCATTAGAACAATGAACAAGAATTGATAGGTCTAATTTACATGTTATATTGTAGTATTACTAAAATATCTTTTTGTTATTGTTAGGACAAATAAATATCATTCTTTTTCAACAACTTTGCTGTTAAATCCCATTTTTCACAAAAAAGGACTTTGGCCCTTTTAGCACCAGGCCACAGATATATTAACGTCTTTATCGCTTTATCGCTGTGACGACGACGGTTGCGCCGCCACATACAAAATGTCGTATTTTTATTTATTTTATTTATAACATTTTAGACACCTTATACTTTTTCAGCTGATTGAAAATAATTACGAAGTTAGAAAATACAATGGACGAGGTTAATGATTTCGTACACATTTCTCTACCATGGATGTCTTCGGTGAAGTCAATTGAATCGAGCCGATTTCCTTGTGTGATGTGATATTGAAAAGACAAAAAAAAAAAAAGGAAAAATCGATAGTCAACAACCGGATAGAATTAGATACCCTTTTAGTCCTGCACCTGGCTGTAGGGAAGTTTGCGTATGTAGAATTTTTTAAAGAAAGTGTGTAGTAGGTACGAGTCTTACTGGGGCTATTGGCTATTCTGTGACTTGGGTGGATTTTCCCTGCCTAGTAGTTATATTTTCCAGTTCTGATGTCATAAAAAACATTTTGTAAAAATAAAAATAAAATATTATCAAACCAGCTATGTGTATGTATGTTAATAACTTGACCTTGTATAACCACTTTTCTGCAATATTAGTCTATTAGTTGACCTTGCAAAACAATGAGTTAATGTTTATTTTATATCAATCATCGAAGTCCATGCCATGCGTTTTTAGGAATATGAAGCGGAATAATTGGTTTGAACTAATAAATGATTTTAGTTAGAACTTACCAATCCAGATGTTGCATATGGATTCCTTCAAATCGCCCTCATCTTACCCAATTGCCTAGCTAGGTACTATTTATAATATACAAATAATATATGGTAAATATAGTTTATTAATAATTTCATAGTGAGAAATTTTAAAGCGATGATCCACTATATTGTGATAAAACTGCTTCACACAAAGCAATCGATTGTTTCTCTTGTTGACGTCTAGAAAAAATACGAATGGATAAAGAGTCATACAGTTTTTATTTTGAACTATAAAAGCGAGTAGCAGGGCAAGTTGACCACTGCTCATCGACAAACCTGTCACTTTTTGAATGACATTGACATGTCTTGATGTATCGTTGCGACTGTTTTTTTTTCCCCTATTAATTGGACAACATTTATTTTATTCGTGGACCTATTGTAAAAAAAATACAAAATAACGAGACATAATATGAAATATAAAATATCACTACGGTTAAATCATATCGTATTACACTGTGTTTGTGTATTTTGATTAGTAATATAAACAATGCGAACAAGTTAATAGTTTCGGCATTCTGACGTATCAAACTTTGAAACACATTGTTCCTTCGGTATTAGGAATCAGCAGTTTACGCAATTCGATGAAATTGTTATATTGCTATGTTGAGTTGTTACACCAGCGATCCGGCTCTGGCTTCGCACGGGGTTCAATTTTTCGAAAACCCTTACGTAGCGGATGCTTCTTTATTATTATTTTTCATCTCTCCAGCACGAAAAGGGTGCTGTTGGTGCCTAAAAACTGGCAGAAAAATCGATTCTTGATGCGAGCGTGATTCGAAATTCGAACACGTGATTTAACTCACAGTGTGTCCAGCCATAGCCGACTAGAGTTGGCCCAGCTGTGAAGATAGTTTCACAGCCGTTCAGAAACTGGTTCAGCAATAGGTCTTGGTGTTTTTGTATTGTTTTGGTAAATATTAAAAAAAAAATAGTACGTCCAGTGGTGATGGTCTAACTCCAGAAGAATTAAGAGAACAAGTTTCAAATGTTGAACTTAGCTTTCCTCCAGAAGAGACATAGAGACAGGACCCTTACCTAACACGCAAGTAAATAATACGACCATCACAGTTCCGAACAAAACTGTTACCTTTTGAGGGCCTCTTACACCAACTACAAATAAAGTGTTGATTAGTTACATTTAGAAATAATTTTATCTTTTATTAAATTATGCACTCGTATGACTGCATCCTTCGATAGGCGAATTTTTTAATCTTACAAATTGCAGTAATTTTACTTTCAACTTTAATATTTTTCTTAATTTACTTAGTTATAAATTATGTGACTTTGGCTATGTATATGTTAGCAATAATAAACGTAATATTTAAAATTGACTTAATTGATTTTCTTACCTAAAGATGACCTAGTAACGCTTTTCTCGCTGTTGAGGTGAAAAGTTGTGTTTTCATCGAGAGCTATTTTTTTTATGTCTCGTGCCTTTAAATCACTCACTTCGCTCTGTAGTCTATATTAGAATCACTCGCTACGCTCGTGATTCAATTCTAGACTACTTCGCTAGTTCGTGATTTAAAGTCGGCACTCGCAGCAAAAAACAATTTTGCTCTCTAGTTGAACAAATATAAATTATTTTATACTATGTATTTTATACATAGTATAATATAAAATAAACTCACTTCAATTTCAGCTTTCTAGACTTAGTAGTTTTGGCTGTGTATTATATTCTTAGTACTTAATAAGAATAGATTAATTATTTTTCACTTAGTAAAAACTTAAACTTAACTTAACTGAGCTGACTGAACTTAAACTTAGCTTCAGTTTCTGTAGCTTTCAAATAAGTTTCAGCAAGGTTTCAGCGAAGAAAATGTTAATTTTATTTTTCGAGTGTCCATTTTTCTTATCGCTGTTTCTCTTGCAATCATCCGTAAGATTGTTACGACTATAAGCTCGAGCTCGTTAAGACAGCAGTAAAAATAAAGCGGGATTGGACGACTGGAGTTTTGTCAAAAATGCTAATCGTGAATGTGCCCTAACATTGTTGTAGTACAGAACAAATGGAAAGTAACACCTTTGTTCTCAACTACAAAAATTCGGTTGGGTCAAACAATGTAATAGAATACGAAATAGTTACCTACTCGGTCGCACCGAGTGAAGTGATTCTCTACTCGTAGCTCTATTGGCTTCTGTACCAGTCAATGTATCTTCCTCGTCTTATTAACTAATAGCTGTTGCACGCGACTTCGTCCGCATCACTTTAAATTTTTTTAATATAACCCATGGTAACGTAGCTTTCTATAGGTGTAAGAATTTTTAAAATCTGTCCAGTAGTTTTTGAGTTTATTCATTACAAACATACAAATCTTGTCCCTTTATTATAAATATTTATTATTGTACTTTTCATATTGATCGATTAACCAACCCTTTACGACGGAATCGCTGTCGCTGCTAGTATTTCTCGGATTTTTCGTTTATTCGAATGATGGATGTATCGAAAACTTTGGTTTTGCCTTATTTTGAGTAGATAATAATATAACTTATTTATTACTACTATAATAATGAAAAATTTTGAATTAATGTAATGGTCCATTTAATTTCGATGCACTCCCACCTTGTGGTTATCCGCAGTAAATAGATTTGATCCACACAAAAAAAAATTATTAGTTGAAATACAAAGATATTTTTGTCGAAGCACTATCGGGGTCGGGGACAAATAGGTCCAGGTTCATAGTTCTAAGGTTTCTCTTTTATTCATGAAACAGTTGCGTTATAAAAATATCTTCGACAAAAATATCTTTGTATTTCAACCAATGTTTTTGTTTTTGAATGGATCAAATGTGAACTAGTGGCATCAGAATCAATATATTTTTGTCCATTATTGCAATGAAATACAGGGAGAAACAAACCGGAGGCCCATTAACTATTGTGCGCCCATATCGCATTGGACATCTACTGCGGATAACCAGGAGGCGGGAGTGAATCGAAATTAAATGGACCATATAATTTGCTAATTATTAAATGAATACTGTATGTTATAGTTTTAAGACAAAAGAGTGTTATTCTATATCGATTCTCTGTGAATTTTTCATGGATAAGGTATAAGTAATATTGTAGTTAATAATGAAATGAGTTAGCATTTATAAGTAATGAAAGTATCGATCCAGTGAAACCGTACTTATTTGCAGCGTTTATTATCTAGTGAAATGATCCGTGGCCGGTGCCGAGTGAGATTAATTTCTTGCACATGGAAAATGTTGAGCCACGGCAGCAGCAGCGGCACCGAATGCGTATCGATTTCTCTACACTGCGGTTCGTTAACCGGAACCACTTATTTACTGCCAACCTTGAACCTTAACCGCGCTCTACGATTGATGACAATATTCTTCTGATTAATGTTAGAACGTGACCAACACGCCAACGTTACGAAACATTTGTTATATTAGAGATGGGTTTGCTTTTGGCCAACAACCAGCTGTGTAGCAAGGATGAGGCCTATGATGGAGCGAGCTCACCCAGAAGATGCCTAATTCACTCAAACTTTGAAAAGATTTGGGTTATATGAGCTCAGGAGTTCCAAACGATGGCAGTGCGCATTATAAAGGAAGTTTTAAAGCGCTTGGTCCGAAATAGAGTGATATCGACAAGATGAGGATGGTAACCATTTGTACGTCTTTATGTCCGATGGAAGAAAGGGGAAGGCGGTATGAGCTCATGTAGCTCATTATTAATTAACTAGCTGTTGCACGCGATTTTGTCGGCGTAACTTTGTAAAATGTAGCTTATGTTACTGGCAGATAATGTTGCTTTCTATAGGTGAAAGAATTTTAAAAGTAGTTTTAATTGTTACTTTATTGCTGTAGTTTTTTGTGGCAGCTTCTTGCTGGAGCTATTATGTATAGCTATAACTATAAATTCTTTGTGATCATTTACTCAAAGATTATATATCACTCCAGCGGATTTAACTTTTCAAACCTCAGAAATTTTGCGAAATAATCAATTCTAAATCACGTTTACGATCCAACATCTGACAGGGCTGGATGACACTATAGAGGTTCAGATTTTCAATAGTAGATTATGTCAATTGCCATTGAAGATTATACTGTCGAAAAAGATGATATCTATACCCCCTGATCAAACAATGGAAACTTAATTAGAATCGCTGGGCAGTTGTCGTCATTACGATTAAGGAATTCTTAATTTCTTTCTTTTATTTGATGTTTAATTAGATAATATAGTTACATTAAAGACGTGTTTTATGGTATTAGTCTACCACTAGACTCTATTTATTCGCTTACTTGTCAATTGTACTCGTCAGACCATATCGCCCTAACCCAAAATATGTTTATGTACCGACTATTTTATGTAGGCTCTCAAAACAAAGTTTTACTTACAATTTTCATTATATAATTACAGTAATAAAAAGAATCTATCTGTAAACAAAGAAACTAGATTTAAAGTTTATTGTGTATTTTTTTTTTTAATAAAAATGTAATAATTTCACTTCACACAAACGTGACTTTTTTTTCAAACTACCCTAAGTACCTACCCACTATTCATTTTGTTTCATCGAACTATGCCAAATACTTGTTTAACTAAACGCGAATCGCGGCATAAAGACCTTTTATATTCTTTAACATTGACTTAATATTATATATAAATTTATTTACTTAAATATTTTTACATTAGATTGTTTCATAAACATCATCATCAACCTATTGGATATAAGCTTCGCCAAAGGCTCGCTACCACGTAAGGTTCCCTGTGCTACGCATCCAGCCGCTTCTCGCGATGTCTTTCAGGTCGTCTGTCTGTCTGTCTGTCTGTCTGTCTGTCTGTCTGTCTGTCTGTCTGTCTGTCTGTCTGTAGCAGGGAGACCTCCATTTGAGAAATCATCTACCTATCTTAGTTATCTGCTCTGCGACAGATGTAACCAACCCATGGCCACTTCAGCTTGCTAATTCTCTCGGCAATGTCGACAACATTCATAATTTCTGATTTATTTTGAGCTGTTTATGAGCCATTGTACAAAATATAATAATGCTAAAGGAAGCACAAAGCACAAGGCAGTATAGTATTTTAATAATGTAGCTTAGTTTAGTGAGGAGACAGAGCGGCAGCGGGCGACGACGTCCGGCTCAGATCGATGCGACTCACTATACTCGTACCCGCAGCTCTAATGAGCGCTTCCAGCAGCTAGCTCCATTAAGCGTTTTCATAATTTACATAAATTGGCCACGAATAATTTAATTTCTGTCCTAGCTACTCATTCAATACTTTTGACGGAAATATTTTGTTGTTTTCAAGTTCTGACCTTCGCTTGAACGATACGAGTTATGTACAAAACCAATTCGGGCTACAAGTCTGATGACAAAATTGATCCAAATGGATGTTTACATATATGTTTACATACCAATGACATATCTATATATGACACAATAAAATGTAAATTTGCACTTTAGCAGACAAATAATAGGCTTTCTGACATCCATGCTAATCTTTACATAGTAGGTATAAAACAAAGTCCCCCACCGCCTTTGTCTGTCCCCTTCCGCATGTACGCTTAGATATTTTAAACTGTTTAACGGATTTTAATGCGGTTTTCACTAATGAAAAGAGCGTTAGAAGAGGAAGGTTTCTATATACTGGCTGGTGTTCGCGACTTCGTCCGCTGTGAAAAATCCGCTGAAACCCCCTTTGGGCCGTCCACTCTTAATGCCGTGGAGATGAGCGGCCACACGAGCAGGGGTTATCTTAGAGTGTCAGGTGGAAGCGGCCTCCGACTCTTCGGTAGGTTGTGCCGCAGAGAAGAGGTTAGGGGGTGCTTCATGAGTGAAGGCCCTCGCTGACTGCCCGCTGCGAGAGGTGGAGAATAGGCGGCCTGTGCCGCTTCGCCCGGGGTCGTCCGCCGTCATCACAACACTGGGTAACGAGGGGAGACGTGCTGTGTGTTTCCGGTATGTCTCTTCGCGGCGCAGAGGTCATACTCCGCGCCTAATCGAGGTGGAGCCTGCAAGTGTGCGAGCCTCGTCTGGCGGGGGGACAAGGTAGCGTGTCTTAACGTCCCCTAACCCCCGCCCATAGACGGCGCAAAGAAACACCGAGGGGTTTTAGTGGGTAAAATCCCATGGTCGGTGGGGATCTGATTCGCAGATTTCCTCAAGTAAAAAAAAAGGCGTTACATTGCTCATATATTTTGTCCCCATTGAAGTTTGTGTTCATGAGATCAAGCGCTTTCAAGAAATGTTTACAGGAAATTCCCGTAATATTTTTTTAACAAAGGCGTGGGTGCTTGGACTAGTACTTGGGTAGGTCTAGGACATGACGATTGATTTGCGCGACAATGGGTGTGGCCGTCCACCGTTTAGGTGTAATTAACTAGCGTTCCCTACATTCTAAATTCCTCTTTATTACCGCGTAACAAAAGCCATTTCTATTTGGACGTTTACAACACGGTCACAGTGCATGTTCAGCGATATATTAATTTCATGAAATTCGTTCATGTATAAAATAATTCATATTTTATACAAAAATTTTCAATATTTTAAAAGTTGATGTAGAATTTTCGTGTGTTCTTAAAGAAATATTTCATAGCTAGTTTAGTGTTTCAAGTAATATTTTTCAAGGGGGTAAATAAATGTGCCCAATACTTAAAATATAGAACAAACATTCTAAGGCCCAATATTAGAAATAGTGTCCGCATTATCAGACAATAAAAAAGTTCTAAAACTATTATAATATTATATAATATTACAATAGTCAAGTTATTTAACGCAATTTTAGGGGTCATAAAATAGCTTAGTGTCACTTGCAGATTGTAATGTATGCAAATAGCGAAAAAGTTTCATTAAATTTCTGATTTTTTTTTTTTAAATTTCTATGAACAAAATAAAAATATTTTTCAGCATTTTTCTATGAAATTTGTTTTCTACCTACGCCTACGAGTAGGTATTATCTACACTAAGTAATAATTTAAAAATGAATATTTTTGTAAACAGCTGTCTAAGGAATGTGTTAATATTCCTTAGATATTAACAATTGTTAATTAACAAATATAAAAATTCTGAGCTAATGTGTCATTCAGGCTCATTTCTTATGAGATTATGGTGATTTAGTCTTTTTAGACAAATTTTAGATAAGTAACACCTATTTATAAGAAAGTGTTAAAATTTAAGTTTGTATGAATTTAATTAATGAAAATGATCTTTATATTATAAAAAAAAGGTTAAAATATACCCATCTGTCTAAACGGTTCTGTATCTTATATCAATAAACTATTTAACAAATTTAATATGAATTATCGTGAAATTTACTTCAAAAATCCTTAACAGTGCACTAGAATACTTAAACATACAGTGTAAGTGTTTTCTGAAACTGAAATCATCAAAAAATTATATAAAAACCAACAACATAGAATTCTGACGTTACCATATTGACAACATTAAAGAAAATTGTGTTTTGAAGAACATTAAAAAGCTTTTATTATTTCAAATCAACAATAAAATAGAAATACCTAAATGAATACGACCGCCACAAATGCAAACAAACAAGAAATATGCCCGACTTGTTCTAAAACCTTTAAAAGAAATGGGCTGCAACGCCACATACGTGCAGCCCATAGTGAGCATTTTTCCTCGCAAACACAACCTTCCATTCAACAACCGGCATCAGCACTAGAAGAAGCATATGGATCACCCTATCTTAATACCACAGGATCAAAGACAGGCATTTGGCAAAACAGATGGAACAAAATATGCTCACTTCACGGAAAATTATATGATCTCCCATTTGGAACAACTAGTAGGAAATTTATTCACACACTTGCTGATGAAATAGAACACCTAACCAAGCTGGACTATCCTTCAGAAAGGTTACTAATCTTCACTGCGGTAATGTTACAAAGAGACAAAAATATCAAACAAGCAAAAGACATTATCAGGTTACTTGACCGCCGCCTTAATCTGTGGACCAATGAGCAGTTTGATATTTTAATCACAGAATCGATAAAATCCGACAAGACTCTTCAAAATATATATAATCGAAAACATGACAATAATGACCAAAGAACACAAATATTTACTAGGCTAATTCAACGAGGCAAAGTACGGGAGGCTCTAAACTGGCTGTTGACAAAAGACACAACCAAAATACTTAATAGTGACGACGAAATCGATGATACCGGAAAAACCGTTGCAGACGTATTGAGAGAAAAACATCCACCTCCAATAAACGCAAACCCCGATTTATTCACTTTGCCCGAGGATTTTTTGGAAATGCCACCGTTACTAGATGTCGACATAACAAGCAACCATGTTGAACAAATCGCAAGAAAATTACATGGTGGAGGGGGTCCTACAGGCACTACTTCAGAAAACTGGAAGGACTACCTCTTACGTTTCGGCGATGCGAGCTTACACCTAAGAAATGCCATAGCCCAGCTTACCATGAAGCTAAATAATGAATACGTACCATGGCATCAAATACAAGCACTTATGTCAAGTCGATTAGTAGCTATAGACAAATGCCCAGGAGTGAGACCCATCGGTATTGGGGAATGCTTGCGAAGAATCCTCTCAAAATGCATGATCCTAGCCACCGGATCCGATATTACTGAAGCATGTGGACAATCACAACTCTGCAGTGGCATAAACAATGGTATCGAAGGTGCTATACACGCAATGAATGACATCTTTGAAAATCAATGTCACCCAAGCTCGGATTGGGGAATGCTCCTTGTTGATGCAAATAACGCATTCAATGCTGTAAATAGACAACTCGCCCTCTGGCAAGCGAGAATATATTGGCCACACTGCGCTCGCTTCCTTTACAACACATACAATGGTCATCCAGAGCTTGTCATTAGAAATTCAGACATAAGAATATATAGTAAAGAAGGTGTAACCCAAGGAGATCCTCTGGCCATGCCATTATATGCTCTTGCAACACTACCCATAATAAACAAACTAAAAAAAGAACAGAATACAACCCAGATATGGTATGCAGATGACTCGTCAGCCCAAGGTAACCTTAATAGCCTTCGTAAATGGTGGGATCAGATCAACAAAATAGGACCTACATACGGATACTATCCTCAACCAAAAAAACAACCCTTATCGTATCCGACATGGACAAAAATAGAGCGCAGCAGATTTTTAAAGGAACTAACCTATTTGTCACTACAGGCTCTCCTTTCCTAGGTAGCTATATAGGCAAAGGAATAGAGGAATTCACTAGAAATAAAGTAAACCAATTTATATCCGTAATAGAGAAATTAACAAATGTCTGTAAAGACTCCCCCCAAGCCGCCTATACTGCCCTCACCAAAGCAGCTCAATTCAAATGGTCATTCCTATTACGTGTAATCAAAAATTCCAATGAATTCTTTGAACCACTGACACAAGCTTTACGCACATACTTCATGCCAACTCTGATGGGAGGTGACATCTCATCTGATGAAGCTGACCTGTTTTCTCTACCTGTGCATAAAGGTGGCTTAGCTATATCTAACCCATTCACTGTCACCAACTTAAGCTACGAAACGTCTAAAAAAGGATGTTCATTCCTTTCAATAGCTATAACGGAGAGAAGACAATTAGACTTAGCTCAGCATAATAAATCCATAAGCGATGCACGTAAAGAAAGCCGCAAAGAAAAAGAAGCTCTTGATGACAAATTGTTAGACTCCATTTTGACAAAATTTACACTAAACAAGAGAAGAGCAATAGAAAGATCGATCGCATCAAAAATGAAAACAAAGTCTTCCACCTGGCTTTCCTCTATACCAACAAAGAAAGATAATTTTGACCTATCCCCCCTCGAATTCAGAGATGCCTTAGCGATTCGATATCATAGAACTCCAAATTCAATGCCACCCTCATGCGACGGATGCGGTAACCATCAGTTCGATATTGACCATGCCCTGTGTTGCAAGACCGGCGGTCTAATCTCGAGACGACACAACGAAATAAGAGACCTTTTTTGCGAGCTATGCCATCAAGCATGGGGAAACGTAACAAAAGAACCAATAATTATTGAAGGCGATCTTGGACTTCGTGCAGACCTCTCTTGCCGAGGTGTATGGAATGCTCAGAGGGAGGCGTTATTTGATATCCGTGTCGTAGACACTGACGCTCCCTCTTACATTGCACGCCCTGTCATGTCTGTGTTAAAATCAGCCGAAGACGAGAAACAAAGAAAATACTCAGCCGCCTGTGAAATAAAACATGCAACTTTCACCCCTCTCGTGACATCCGTAGATGGCGTATTCTCGCAACAAATGGTTTACTTCGTCAAACATATTGGAGAAGCCCTAGCAGACCGCTGGAATAAATCCTTAAGTACCGTACTAGGTTGGCTTAGAACTAAAATAAGTACTGCAATAATTCGAGCCACTAGTATGTGTATTCGAGGAACACGACACCGATTTAAGACTGCAGCCAAACTGCTTGGGTTTGACAATGGAGCCTCCATATCAAACAACTACTAATATATTTATTTTTTACCCAATTTATACTGTACATAGATAAACTTTATACCTTCTTCTTTATACACTAGATATTAGTTTGTAAATACTGTAAAATTATTTTTGTTAATATTGCTGTAACTTTATATTATAAAATATACCCATTGGTTGTGATGTGTTAATATTATTTTTTTATTTAGTCATCCTTTAGCTAATATTTTCGACATCTACTTTGAAATCATTCGGGATGCTTTTGCGGTATTGATAAAACGGTATATTTTTTTAAATTATTGGAAAAATATTCGATTTTGTTTTTTATATTTTGCGTAATAGCATTAATATGATATTTATAAACAGAGATTAGTATAACTAGAACTAATTCAATACAAATGTTTATAATATATTAAATAGAGGCGTTGCGCATAATTGCACCGAAACCATGAGACCAGCGCATATGGTGATAATGCAATATTGAGTTGGTAACTCCGATCGATCTATAGTACACTAATTGTGACCCGTTGTGCCTACCGTGAAGCGAATTTTCGAAGTAACGTACCGAAATTTGTTTTTCCTCGTGTTTATTAACGATCTATCATTTACTTTACAATGTAATTTTAAATTGTATGCAGATGACCTGAAGATATACAGAGCTATTGTTACACGTGAGGATTGTCTATCTCTGCAGGAAGACTTAAACAGGGTACATCACTGGTGTGTCCAAAACTGTATGTTTCTTAATGCAAACAAGTGTTATTTTATTAAATTCACTAGACGCCAAAAAACAGAGGACTTCGCTTACTCCATTAACAGTGCGACTTTATCCGAAGTCTCGTATATACGTGACCTTGGGGTTGTTTTGGATAGTAGCTTGAGCTTCCGCAATCATATTGACACTGTTATTAGGAAGACCTCAAGAATCTCAGGCTTTGTATCGCGGCAGTTGAAAATTTTCATAGATCCGACCATATCAATACTTGTCTATAACAGTTTGGTACGTAGTGCACTGGAATATTGTTCAGTTGTGTGGAACCCAGGCTATCAGGTTCACTCAGATCGCATTGAACGCGTCCAAAAGCGCTTCCTTTATCATCTTACTTATCAGGGCAATAAGTGCGATCAATTACTGTCATATGAGTCACGTTTCTCTCACTTTAAATTGGCCTCATTGCATAAACGTAGAAGGGTCCTGGACCTTATGTTTCTCTACAAGCTTGTAAATGGTGTTACTGATGCTCCTGATATCCTTGAACATCTCTGTTTTTCTGTGCCTCGTCCGGGTAGCCGATTGCACAATCGTAAAACATTTGCTCAACCTGCATGTCGCACTAAACTCGGTCAACACAGTCCGATATATCGTATGTGCTCTTCATATAATGGAATTCGAAACGAGTTTGATTTATTCTATGGTTCTGTAGTCTCAGCAAGGAAATCAATTCATAAATGTGTAACTTGATAATTATTGTTTAATTGTTTGTTCTGTTGTGACTGTCTAGTACGATTTTATGTATGTTATGTTTGTATGTAGTGTTCACATGTAGTAGGTTACATTCCGAATTAATTGCTGTATTTGTATGTTCTTGTTTTTTCTTATTTGCTTGTACATGGAATTGTATATCAGTTTTGTGAACCATAATAAAAAAAAAAATAATAATAATAATTTCGAAATTATGAAACGTATCACATACATACACGCACGCACACACACGCACGCACGCACGCATATGTGATTATAAGTATGTATTTGCATACAATGTGCATATATATATATATGTTTATATAATTATAGATACACGTATATATAATGTTATCATTTTTTTTTTAAATTACTCGTATTTTCTTTTTTTTGTACTTATAAACTTTAATATGTCTAACCTTGTAATAGGTTATATAAAAATTTAACTCTTTTTATGTATTTCTAAAATGTTACATGCTATAACGTTGGCTATTAAATAAATAAATAAATAAATGAAATAAGTATTCCAAAATTTGACTAGCAGACAGGTTATGACATAATTTCATTAACAAAACATTCCAATCAATCTATTGTCACAATCACAACAATTATCTTCAAAACAATTTGCAAAACAATAATTATTTTCCTTATTAATATAAACAAAAGATTCGTTTATTAAAAGCTGTTTATATCTCGCGATATTAGAGAGTTACTTACGATTTGATAACAAATCAACAGCTTAAAATTATTCGCTATTAAAGAATGTCTTTAATTGTATCGTTAGACACTACATTTTGAACGTATACGCCCTAAAGAAACTCTAGTTTTGTACTAGTAGTTATTCCGGGTGGAGATTTTCATGGTAGACCTACTTTTGATAGATAACACGTACTCGTAGATAGCGGTCAAATGAAATGAGTGATTTGGATAATGCGCCTCTAGCACGCAATAGTGCTTTATTGATTTAGTAATATTTATCTATTAGCATATTTTAACTGTAATCTTTTGCAATAAATGCGGTAGCATCAGTTTTTTTTATTGTAATTTTTTTTTTTTTTTTTTTTTTTTTTTTTTTTTTTTTTTTTATTTAATAAGGTACACAAAACAGGACACTGTCATTAAAATACATTGAATAAATATGATTACATTGAAGTGAACTAGACAGAGGCCCAAAACACGTGTACACAGCATGTCCAAACAAAACAGTGTTGCTTACACATTACAGAACAAAACAAAAAAAAGAAGACAGAAAACAGAAAAGAGACGCACTTTAATCCAAAAGCAAGCTTAGTCATACTCCAAAAAAAGTCAATTTGAGATGAAAGCACGTCTCCACAAAGCCACAACTAAACAAACATTTTAATAATATTAATATATAAGTGCAATAAAATATTATCTATTAAGATTTTATTTAATGATACTTGCAGTCATAATGGCCGTGATATTTTTTTTGAATTTAGTTAAACTATTTTCGAATATGTCAACTTTACCGCCATGCTTAAGCAGGAGATCGTTGTATTGCCGACACATCCTGACAAGGGGGTTATAAAAAGAGGTATTATTGGTATGCACTTGTAAGGCAAAGGTATTGACAAAAGGGTTTCGATTTCTAGGTTTTATATTAAAATTAATAAGCGACAAAAGATAGGGTGAGTCAATGCGGGAATGTATTTTATTAGTTTATAGTTTATTAGTTTATATTTATAGTTAGTTTTGTATTTATCAAAATGTGAGTCATAGCAACCGATAATTTTTTCTAAGATTGCTACCATATACATCAGTGAAAATTGCATTCAAATCGGTTAAACAGTTTTTGAGATTAGCGTGCACCAACGCACAGACAAACAAAGATTTTATTATTATAGGATATGAATATTATTACTAATACGTAATACGAATGATTTATAATGATCAGCGTCGTGATGATCAAGATCATCAAGACTACGTGCTGAGCGGAGACCATTTTGGTACACTTTTTTATCCGTACTAATATTATAAATGCGAAAGTATGTATGGATGTTTGTAACTCATTCACGCAAAAACTACTGAACCGATCACCGTGAAATTTTGCATACACGTTGTCTGGAACACCAGAAGGACATAGAGTACCTTTCATCGTTCAACGCGGACGAAGTCGCGAGCACCAGCTAGTAAATTATAAAATTACTAGCTTACAATGTACAATGTACCAATTAAACATTTTTCTTTCTTACTATCTAAAAGTTTTACCTATTAATATAGACCGCTATTCGCGTTTATATTCCTGCGTTATATTTGTATTGAAGCAGTTCGCTTCATACAAAAAAGTATATTTTGTAAGTACCTCAAGTAGATTTGGACACATTTAGCGCGTACGAGCACGTGTCGGAACAATGATATGATACGTCCGTCGGGAGTGACCGTTTAATGAAGGTGGCTCGGAGGCTTTTATCCGCTTTTATATTTGGACACCCCATAATTGCGATCTGAATTCTAAATTTATGCAACTTCGTTAGACTTATTTTCAGAAAAAAATATATTTCCCGCTACCGACTATTACAACTTCACTTAAAAAATATATCAAAATATATTTCCCCTTTAATTGGGATGCTATCACCGTTTTACTGAAAATATACATTTATTGCTAAAGAAATTATTATCGTTACCTATGAATTTATAAATAAATTCGTGCGTCGGAGGTAGTAGCCGTAGCTTGGAAAACTGATGATTACGATACAATATGTTACGAGATTATCTTCGAAAAAGATTATTTAATGCTTTGTAATAAACCTTATTTATGACTATTTTGATATTGTCAGCGTCGAATTCAATCGTCGAGTCTTTATCGAGTGTGCCTAGTCATTACTTGCCGGCGTTCACCAATTAACCGGATATCGTTGAATGGGGGCCACCCACGGCCCCTGGCCACCACCACCACACGTCTCCAGTCGACTTGATTAATTAGACGTCCACTTGTATTGAGGGTACATGAAATAAATACGCTTGCAGCATTATAAATAACTTATTGAATAAGAATAAGAAGAAATTTTATTTGTAGCAAAGACATATAAAAACACTAGCTGGAGCCCGCGACTTCGTCCGTGTTGAACGATGAAAGGTACCCTATGTCCTTTCTGGTGTCCCAGACAAAGTGTATGCAAAATTTCATCGTGATCGGTTCAGTAGTTTTTGCGTGAATGAGTTACAAACATCCATACATCCAAACATACTTTCGCATTTATAATATTATAATACGGATACGTAGACTCTAAAATGTTGGGTAAACTGCGGAATTGGCGAATTTGATAAGATAAACTTATATATGTGGAGCGCCTCGTGCCTTCACATAAATAAGTTTAACATTTCAGATTTATTTTAAATAAAAATTGCATCCGTTAGTACTAGTTGTGTTACATATACTCGTGCCTACACTATTGATCGAAGTATAACCGCAATTGTGTATAAACAAACTCATTTTTATTTTATTTAATGTTTAACATCGTGTATATATTTGAAAGTTAACATCGTCGGTAATAATACGATGTATACATACACTTTCGCCAAAGTCTTATAATCTTTGAATCATGAAACGCATATTTTTTTATAAACTTTAGTTCCTTTATCTATTAGGTCTTTGTTTTTGTATATTTATGAACGATGAAGGTCTAATGTCATTGTCATGTTTGTGAATAAGTAAAACAATCACAGGGCCAAGTCCGCAGCTAATAAGTTAGCCAAGGGCGTCTGATTTTATGGTGACAAATTTTGTGGTCAATCATACATGAATACATAATATGAAATATCTTAGTATTTTTTCTATAAAAATTGACATTAACTGTTATAACCAACTTCAGAAAAAAAGTATATTTTTGATATATACATATTTTATCAGTCATAAACTCGTGAGTTAATGGGCTATCTTCAATAACATTGCTAGTCTTCTATATAAATTCAGCACCATTTCATTCAGTCACAATTCCTAAATCCCACACGATAGGCCTTCGAGATAGTTCTACATTAAAGTGTAATGTATAATATTTTAAGGAGGTATATACGAGTATATAGTGGAGGCAGCGATACTTGTAACACAGGTTCGCGAGGTTCTTAGCGGCGTCATCATAAATCACGGCGCAGACATCGGTAATCTTTCAGATTTGTTTGTTAAAAGGTATCGCAGGCGGGAGAACTGAAATAAGCTCTATTCTACATCATTGTTAAAGTTTAAACACAGACACTAAAATTTATTAGGGTTAATTAATATTTGACGCAAATAAAAATATATTGTGTTTTTATTATTTTTACTGAATATGGTTTTTTAACACGAAAATTAAGAACAATTTAATAAATATAACCAAGAACCAAGCAAGTACAAAACTTACTCGAAATAAAAAATAAAAATAAGAACTAGCTGGTTCCCACGGCTTCGATTGCACTGCAAAATAAAAGACGTAACGCCTGATTCTAGGAAGATGGAAGATCATTTAGTTCGATTTTTGTTACTAATCCAAAAGGTTTTAAATGTGTTTTAGTGGGACATTGTTATGTTTTAAGTAAACGTTTTATTGATTATTACGGGTACTATTTTCATTATGAACTTTGGTTGTCAGACAAGTTAATGCCCGGCTTGTCCGCTTACTAAGCCACAACACAAGCCACATAGTCTCAAGGCGAAACGGGATCGCCTCCACGATAACGATATTAGTCGTCATGGTGAGTTTGCTAACTTGTAATGTGTTCATTTTGCTTTAAAGAGACGTTCCTCTGTGGCCTCAATAATGGTTGGATGTTATTTCACTTGACGTTTGAAGAGCTATTGAATATGAGGTAAAAAATTCACGAACGGAAAGTTGTTCAGCCGTAAGCTCGGCTCGTAGGCGGCTACGCCGTAGGCGGGCTACGCGATACGAGCGTAGCTGCGCTTTTGTTCTAGTGCCACCACCGGAACTTCGTAGTTCAAATGTTTATTTAACGGAAAGACTGCATCGCATGTTTTTCCACAAACGAAGCTTTGCATTTCTATTATGAATTTTGTGGTAAATAACCGATAAATAACCGTTCAAGTGTTGTGTTAAAATTACACATTAAAAGCATAATTATGACACATCAATAACGAAACATAATAGGTAGTGATAAATTTATAAATAAGCTGAAAGCTCTCGGAAACTTAAAAAAGTAATTCGCCTTCTCACACATGTACTCGTATATCAGTATTTGTGTGCGTATGTGGGTTTTACCATGGAGCTGTTTTTAAATGGAGCCTACAATTACCGGCGAACTAACGACTGTGCTCTGTTCAATGTTGTTAAGTCAACGGATTGTCGGATCTGTGCCTTTTGTGTAAGCGGTTCGCCCATTCGAGATCAGTCAGCCGCTGAAGCCTTTGAAACCCGACAACCCGACCACTTACTTCATTGTTTCACGTTGTAGACGGAATACCTACTCTAGATTGTCCAATCTCGTTTTCCGCATGTATAAGACTAATTAATAATAACCGTCGTACGCCCATAGCCTTCGTTTGCGTACACTTTTTAACGCCCGACGCAAAAACGGGGTGTTATAAGTTTGACTGATGTGGTGTTATAAGTTATAATGTTTGTGGAAACGTAGCTCCCAAACGGATTGACCGATTTTGATGCGGTTTTTATGTTTGATAGCTGACATGATTGGGATGGTTCTTAGCTATAATTTATGAAGATGCTGCAACATCTAGTAGTCTGCGAGATAACCAACTCATCACCAACTTAGAGCAGATATAGCGTGTCAGTGGAAAGTAGGGGGTTAGTTTATAAATTTAATTATAGCTTGTTCAATATTTACACAGGAAAATAATAATTATGTACTTAGAAAATAGAGTAAAATATATATATATTTACTCGACGAGAATTATGTTAGGCGTCTCACGCGAACTTTTCATTGTTCTCTCGCCTTTATGAGCTACTAAATATCAATATAATAATATATCTTTTGTCTCGGTTATGTGTGTGCGTAATATCTCCATTGATTCTTTTATTAAAAAGGTAATTACTTTCACTCTCAAAACATTATTGCAACAGTGAATTCTTATTATGCTTAGAAGTGAATATACTCGTATTTGATTTTATAAATCTTGATGTTATAAAAATTTGAAAAAGGTAAAAAAAAAAAATTTAAAGGAAAAACATATTTTAATTTAATTACCACAGAACAACATAATGTAAAAAAGGTTACAGAACATTTCCATAATATAGATACGATGCGACATGATACGTAACATATTATGTCTTTGTTAAGAAATTGGTAAAGCGGTTAATAGCGTTATCGTTATATTATTTATTTATTTTTTAAATTTTTTATAATAATTTAAAATTAAATTGTATCATTGTACAAAATTTTGAACAATATTAATAAATTCTAATATATCAAAAAATATGTGAGCTTTTTTTAAAGATGAGCTTAATAAATTAAAGTGCTTTGAAATAAAATTTATTAAATACAAATCTAAAACTAAGTAACATAATGAAATATTTTTTTAAATATATCATTAAGTGTGTTTGTATCAGGCATTTGATTTATATATTAACTGAACTGAACACAACGAATATAACACGAGCTCTGTTCCTTCCCTGAAGATGTTTTTATTTGAACTTTTACTCTCTTCCTGTGACTTTAATTTTGGAAGAAGTCGGAGCCGCCTCAAGTTTATTATATTCCCTTTACTGAGCCTGCGAGGTATCCCATTCGGGTGTCGAGTTCACTCTATACTTGATGCCTACATAATCCCCGCCCGTGAATTATATATGAAAGGTATATTATGTATAATGCACTGTACAAGTACACGCCATATATCCTGGTTGGGATGTAATTAATTGTAGTAATTAATCGACACGTGATCTAGTTTTAAGCCACCCCACCGCGGTTTCCGTTAGACTACCCACTCTAATATGAAATGTTGGATTAATATTTCGAAATAATGAGCCAATTGAATACATTTCACTGATATCGCAATAATTAAACCTCCTCAAATTGTTTAAATATTTTTTTAAAACGGTATACGTACGTCTTCTATTTTATTTATTTTCCTTGGTCCCGAATGTTTCCCCGTCAAAATGAGTTGTGTTTCAGTTATTCTGGCATAGGAAAGAGGTTTGATACATTCAGTTCAGTAACTATTGTTTTCTTCCATCTTCAGAAAGTTTATACAAAGATTTTGTGAATAGCTGTTGCTTTTACTATACTTTTTACTAAATAAAGCAAGGCCAACGAGACAACGCAAATAATGTAAGCAAACTTTCAGCGGGTTGTAAGATGGCTTCCTTTATCACGAAACAGATAGCGCCGGTCGCTTCGTGGAGGGAA
Source organism: Synanthedon myopaeformis (assembly GCA_944738685.1). Lineage (NCBI taxonomy): Eukaryota > Metazoa > Arthropoda > Insecta > Lepidoptera > Sesiidae > Synanthedon > Synanthedon myopaeformis. The sequence continues at coordinate 159,044 of OX122934.1, forward strand.
AAGGACAGAGCGCCGGGTTTGTTTACATTTTTTTACGTTGTATCCTTGGCCTTACTATAGTTAGGTGGTCATAATTACAATTAGTGTTGTGTTATAAAAGAAATCAATTTTTGTGCTGAATAAGTTAATTTATAAAAATCATACATAGAAATTTTAAAATATTTACTAGTATAATACTCGTCATTTTTAAAATATTTACATATCGGAAATGAAATAATAAGTACCCTTTATAAGCACAAGTCTCGATTTACCGAAAACGTTATATATTTTCTGTGAACAATTATTTTTATCATTATAGGTTCGGTTCGCGGTTCGAGAAAATAATTGAATATCTGTTTACCAATAGCAAGAATGTAAAGTGTTGACTTACTCGAGTACTTCTCGGCGTTCGTATAATTGTTGAATGAGGAGCGTTCGATTGTTGTTTTAATTATACAATAATATTCTGTATAGGTAACGTAATAATATGTTTCACTTTGATCAATACGAGAGTTGCTTTCACGTCTAATATATTAGATACGTTGTAGAAATATTCCTGTACTTTATAGAGTTCCTTAAATATGAAGAAGAAGTACTAATAAAAGAAGGATAGAGATTTTCAAACCCGCTTTATTTGCGTTGTGCACTTGTGGTATGAATAATCCATGTTCTAAGCTAAGGCTAATTTTGGAATTCAGTGCAGTTCATAGTGCGCGCTGCTTTGTTCCTTTTGGCGACTAAGGACTATCAGGAAAAATTACTAAGTATAAAAATGACGAATTTATAAAATTAAATTGTCGAGGTCTATTTATGCCGAGTCTTTATTTATAAAAATGTTGATATTTAAAAATGTCAAGATGTATAAAAAGTCTATGATCCAGAAAGTCGTAAGTATAAAAATGTAAACAATCCCTTTCCGAACGTTCTAAATGATATTAATGATTTTCTTTTCGGTAAGTACTTATTTGAATAATAGTTTGTTTGTTTTTTTTTTTTTTTGATTCTTCGTTAAAATAAAGTTTTTATCCATTATTTACGCGTTTTCTTCTTGAAACAAAATCAAATGTCATTGTCATTATAAGTATTTATCATATCTCATAGTATATGTGTGTGTGTGTGTGTTTAGGCCATAGGCTAGGTTATACCTGCTCTGGGGAAAACAAGAAAAAAATCCAGGTCACTTGGTTTGCAATCACTTGGTGAAGGTTAAGAACTTTTCACTTCTGACGTGCAGTCCTACGATTGATAGTACTTTTTTTTAATTAACTTAATTCGTACTCTTCCTGCTACGAGGTGTGGCGGCATTAGCGTAGGCCAGGCTACGCTTTAATGCGATTGCCTCGGCCTATTTCGGATTCGGTCCGTGTCGGCGACACATTAACATTTCACTTGCCGGTGTGCCGGAAATACGCATGCAAAATTTAACAAGTCGTCTCTCACGTTGCGCGGAGCTCTCATCCAATTGCGAGGTTGTGATTTATATATGGCTCCATTGTCGCTCAAGCAACAAGCCGACAGTTCTATTACACGGTGACCGCGCGCGGTCATCCGTCACCGGTCACGACCGCTCCATCCAGTTGCCCAAAAAGCTTAAGCCCACGCAACTTGGTTTCAATCACTTAGTTTGTGCGATTTATTCCTTAGATATTCTGCGGAATAAGTTATTTTATTTATTTTATTTTAGGAAAACTTGCAGGTATTACTACATGATAACATATGATGATGATGGTGATAATTGGCTTGCACACTGGACCTGGATGTTGAGCGATAGGGTTGGAATGATAAGTGTGCTAAGCTGTTGCTGTTTTGGTTATTAAAAATAAAATAAAATAACAGTTTTGAATAGAAGTTATTGCCATAAGTTACTAAATATTATTTTCATCATTACATAAATGTGATTATCATCGAATAATATGATTCTTTACTTAAAAAATATTTAGATAACTTACTTGTGTTCATATCTAAAAATTAAATTTCCAATACCTGGCAAAGTTATAACGTCAATAAAGATGTTATTATTAGACGTTATATTACTATTTCACTATCCGTACGAACTTGTGAGCATCAGCTAGTTAATTGATAAATTAATGTTGACGATGTCTAGATACGTTAAATATTGGATGCATTGGTGCACGAATAAAGTGCTATTTCCTGGATCTATCGGTCGTTTCTAATTTGTCAGAAGATAATTTGCACAGCAACGTTGGCAGAAATTGACGCCCGCGGCGGCGAACGTGGAGCGGCGCGTTTAGATCTCCTCGTGACAGTTTTATCTTAACTAATACGTTCCCAATCGTCGTTTAAAATTATAACAAAGATTTAGGTGAAACTTACCAATAGAATTCCCAAAGTGTAAGCTAAGCGGTACATACAAAGCAAATAACGATGTAGAGTTCTTAAAAAATTGGGGTTTTTTTTTTCTATGAATTTAAAATAAATTTTTGAACATTTTAAATATCTTAAAAACACATGGAAATCATTGTTATTTATTTATGTTTTTTTTTATATAAAGTTAACATAGCCCATTATGATTGCCGGCAAAACTGATGTTTAATTGCAGAGGAAAAATTATTTATTTTTTCTCTAAGAAGGTTTTCGCTTTAAGGAGTCAAAGATTTGTCATTAGTGTTGTTGAGTAAACAAGATTTCCCTTTCGTTACCAGTTTGATTATTCTGTTTTAAAACTCAGAAATTGTTTTTTTTTCTCTTGTTCCAACCCTGTCTGAAATGTGCAGTTATTTTTTCAGTATAAAATGTGACGTAATGTCTTTATGGCTGAATGTGTTCGATACGGATGGACTCTCTCAGTTTGTCAGTTGCAATGCAGTAATGCAGTTAGTGGTTTTTTTTTTTATAAAAGATGGGTTTGCTCTTGACCAACAACCAACTGTGTAGCAAGGATGAGGCCTAAGATGGAGCGAACCTCATTCTCAACCCAGAAGATGCCTATTCACTCCAACTTTGAAAAGATTTGGGTTATATGAGCTCGGAAATACAGACGCCGGCAGAGAGTTCCAAATTTTGGCAGTGCGCATTATAAAAGATGTTTTAAAGCGCTTGGTCTATGATATATAAAATACTGTATCCCTAAATTCCCTTTCACGGCGAGTGAAGCTCTGATGGGGAGATTGTGTAAGTTTATCAACAAGTTACGTTTTCATCCTTTCCCCTCAACACGGATTAATTTCCCAAGCGAGTTGCAAGATTGCTCCTCAATCCTCAGTCACGTCACAGGACAGTAGTAATTGTAACTTTGCACATTGATCTCCTCTATTTTGTTATTGTGTCAAATATTTTTTTATTGTTTTGAAATTGTTGGCCATTGAAATCTATACTTATTTACTAATATTATAAAGTGAGAATATTTGTATGTTTGTAATGAATAAACTCAAAATCTAATGGGCCGATTATGAAATTTTCTTTCACATATAGAAAGCTACGTTATCAGAGAGTAACATAGGCTATCCGTGCTTTTTTTTAATATTATAAATGCGAAAGTATGTTTGGATGTATGTAACTCTTTCAAGCAAAAACTAGTGAACCGATCACCATGAAATTTTGTATACACGTTGTCTGGGACATCAGAAAGGACATTGGGTACCTTTTATCGTTAAACGCGGTCGAAGTCGCGTGCAACAGCTAGTACTAAAATAAAATAAATGCAGTCAACAATAGAGCTGGGCAGTCGCAGCATTTTAATGGCACAGGAATATTAGCTCTACTCTCTCCGTAGTCCTTATCGAGGAGTAGGTTAGTTTGGTAAACTCGAAGTATCCATCTATGTACTTGGTTTACTTTGTTTATTACTCCCAAAGTCTGCCAGTTCGATTCCTAGTTCGATTAGTTGACAGTTTGGGCGATTGGGAGTTAGCTTTGAGACATTGTTTGCCGATTGTGGATGAGATTGTGAATTAGTTAGCTCGCAAACAATTTACGCTGAGATTGGATTTACGAGTTAATATTATACTTTGGTGTACAAGTATTTTACGATTTTTTTTAAATATAAATCCCGTTTTATCTATTTTTATTAGTGGCTCGTATGTTTATTAACTCTTGTTTTGAGAAGCCATAATTACAGCTTAATTTGGCAATCGCTTACAGCTTAATTAACTAGCTGGTGCTCGCGACTTCGTCCGCGTTGAAAATTAAAAAAAAGCAATATAACGCTTGACCTCGTGTTGCTGTAACACTTTGGCCAGGCGTTAGTTTTTTTATTTTTTATTTATTTTTCGGGAATAGTCCTTTTTTTTGTCTGAAAGGTACCCTATGTCCTTTCTGGTGTCTCAGACAACGTGTATGCAAAATTTCATGATAATCGGTTCAGTAGTTTTTGCGTGAAAGATAACAAACATCCATACATCCAAACATACTTTCGCATTTATAATATTAGTACGGAAGTACGGATTGTTTTATTTAACTTACTGCTTTTAAAATAAATTTAAAAACCTTGTTTTTTTTTTTATTCATTATGCAAAAATTTTAGTCAACCTTAAGAAGTATTTACGGTTTACCATTCTAATATTAGAAAATGAAAAAAAAAAGTACCTAATTGATATGCCTTTAGATCGTTATCACACCTTAGTTTATTTGTGAAAATAGACTGACGTACAAAAGTGTTTTTTTCTAATAAAGTCTATTTAATTAATATCTCTATAGACAAATCCTAATTGAACCTTATATAGTCTTTAGTTTCGTTCCATTCATTTCGGTCTCATTAAAACCGAAAGTCGAAAAATAGTTTGCTCAATTATTTGAGCATTAATCTTAGTTTGAAACAACCCGTCATTTCAAGGAATTCAAACCGAGTTCATTCAGAAAGTGTCAACACAAAAAATACTAGGTATTTGCATTTGACATATTCGTTAAGCACTAAATAGGCTTCGTTACTTTCATTCAATTTTTTGTTTATTTAATTTGTACTGTGAAAAACGATTTGACGAGTCGGTTAGGTTTAGGTTTAGGTTTAGGTCTCTTTACCACTGATAATGGGCGGGATATTTTTTTCTTTTGTACGACGAAAATTTAAATAACATGACTTATTTTTTTATGTTAGGCATGCACATTTTAAATGAGAGAAAGTGTGTTGTATGTTTTCAAGTGTTACTGTAGGTAAAGGTGAGTCCAGACTATGTAACAAAATTTATATATGTAGTATAAAACATAGTTATACTCGTATAGCACGTTTTACTCGTACATGTGTGGACAATATGTGTTATAACTCATGATGAGACCAAGACAATAATAATTGTAGACATGTTACATAACTTCTTGTTTTATATAGCAAAGTTATATAAATTACACAACAAAGTTATATAACATGTTATTGAATCTGAACGCGCGGATTGATTTGCATGAAATTTTGTATGCAGACCGGTTGCAATATGGTTAGCAGGACCACTTTTTATCTTTCACGAGAGAATCCGGGGACAATAGCTTGTAGTGCTTATTTATAAAGTAACAATTATATAGTTCTTATTTACAGTGCCATAAATAGATGTGAGTGAGTGGTCAGAATAGACGTTTGTATCGAATCAATTCCCGAATAAGAAATGGTGTAAATAAAGCAAGTGTTATCTAAGTTAAATAAGTTTGCTTGATCTCTGTTCAATGCGGGATTATTTATAGTGTAGTAGTGATTCAGCGGGTTGTGTAAAAGGCCCTTGCGAGTGAGTGTGGTGTGCCGGGAGTCGGGAGTCGGGAGTAGGGAGTAGGGAGTCGGGAGTCGGGAGTAGGGAGTCGGGAGTCGGGAGTCGGGCGGCACGCCTCGGCTATTACCGAGCTCCCGGGATGCGGCGGACGTGGCCTTTATACTTTCATCGAACGTTCTGGAAGCCTTATTAGTTCTATTGTGTTACATCACTCGATAATCTGTTTCTGTTCGGTATAAAGGTGAAGCAATAAACTCCCACGTATATTTTAGGTGAATTATTTCTTCTTCAATTATATCCGTACTTTCGTACTCTAATATTATCCAAAGTATGTTTGGATGTATGGGTGTTTGTAACTCTTTCACGCAAAAACTAGTGAACCGATCACCATGATATCATTTAATTCAAATCCTTTTATTTCTGAGAAAGGTCTTGAACAAAATATTACTTTACTTATTAACTAGCGACCCGCTCCCGGCTTCGCACGGAGTTGCAATTTTCAAAAATCCTTTCTTAGCGAATGCTTATTTAAATCTAATGTATCAAATTTCAGTAGTTTTGGCTGTATTGAAAGCCAGTCAGCAAACAATTTTATAATTAATTTTAGATATGCCTACTTTTTTTGTAAAAAGTGTTTGTTATCATTGAAGATGAAACGAAATGATTGAAAAGCGAAGAATCAAATTTAGAGTGAACAGCGAGATGGTAACCGAGATTCTGCTCGACGACGTTCTAAGACCTAAATTAACTTTGCAACTTCGTAAATACATCAAACGAACTTTAGGGGCGTGAAAAAGTTTTCTCCGGCATTCGTCGGCGGCCGCCTCTTACTTACTTACACACAGGTTGCGCACAGTGTTTCGAAGAAACGGTGGACAATCATTGCAAGCGATACACAGATACACATCTTTACATTTGCTTCCATAGTTGTAGGCAATTCGGAAAAGTAATAAAATTGGAAGATAAAGCTTGATGCTGCAGCTATAACTGTCATCTTCATTCAAAATTTAATTAGACCATTCGTTTTTTTTTTAATATTTTTTTTGGTATATATGGTATATTCGAATTGGTTGGATATATACATATAATACGTTCAAAGAAAATATTACTCATAAGACACACGGCCGTGTCCACAACACAGCCACACCCCATATTTTTTTAAATAACAATAACGCATCTATAATGTAGGTACTTAAAAAAGCTTCTGACCCACCGTACCACCGATCATACCCCCATTAGTACGATGGGTAATAATTTTAAAAACAATACCACCAATTAATAGTGATGTTTAATATGTATTTGATTTTTATAGTACTTATAGAATATAGTTAGTATAATTTACAATAAAAAAACTTAACAAAACATGAATTATTCCTTATTCTTAGAACAAAACGTGACACATTATTACACATTACATCTCATCTAAATGATTTCATCAAAAATCTTTATGGTCTTAATTTATGTAAGGACCTATTGAAAATATCTTTGTTAACAATTTCCATTTGGAAAACTGTCAAACGAACGTATATACCCATTTCATAAGCCGAACTTGAAAACTATAAATTAACAACAAAATAAGCCGTTGGAAGGGGCTCTCGCTATTCTCAATTTTAATATATAGGGGTAGTTCACCCGCCATGAAGGGATGACATTTTTTAATAACATTTCCTATATAAGAGTAGTTTTCAGGTCCGGCTTATGAAATGGGTATACCACCGTAATATAAGTTACGTGTCAAACGATAACTGAAACATATTGCGTTGTGCTGGTAATCCTAATTACATATACACTGAAAATCGGTTATAGCGACCTTAAAGGGAACACAAAAATTGGTCGTAATAAACGGATTGGTCATTATAAGCAATACTAAATCGTTATAGGCATTCAACAGGGACCTTGCCTTTTAGTCGTTGTAACCGATATGTCGTTATAATCGAGGTCGTTATATCCGGTTTCTACTGTATTTTGTTTGTATTCGCAACAGCGCCTAACGCTAACAGAATTCGCGTTAGACACAAACAGACAGACATCCTACATCAGAAACAATTATTTATTAAAATGAACAGTTAATTTTGTAATAATTGCGTCAATTATGACTATTATTATTATTATTAAAATTACGACTGAATTAGTCACGTCTAAATTAGGTTTTAATATAGTCATGAGTGAAAAATTATTTTGTACCAATACTTATATACAATGACTTTTAAATATATCTAAGTTATTTATTTACAAACTTTTTGAAAAAAAAAAAAAAGTAATAATTAATAATAGCTGTGTAAAAATGCCCGTAGTTAGTTATATCGCTGCGTTTTCGCATGAGGTGTACGCTTTTTTTTTTTTTTGCGCCTTTCGTCTTCTACGTTTTACGTGGCAATAACGAGAGATGGCTTCCGACTAATTAAATCAAATTACTTGGCTTGTAATTTTGAGACTCATTTTTCATTTTCATTTTTGGCTCCGTAACTGAGCAAGTTGATTCTGAGAAAGCAATGGTAGAGCGAATTAACTCTAACCTTAATTTCTTGTTTCCCAATGGAGTGACAAGAATCTGGTTAGTTTTAACTCCACCGTAACGCAAACAAGCGTGTCTGTTATATGCGAAAAGGAGCCCTTTCGACTTGGCTCCAACTTTTCGAGGTGCATCCGTACCTGTGGCCAATGATCTCGAGCTTCTTGGCATAAGGTTGTGCTCAAATCAAACCTCAATTTCTATCGTGTCTAAAACCCAAACAGCGGCCAAAAAGCTGGGCATTCTAAATAATTTAAAGCGATACTTCACACCGGACTTTGTACAAGGCGCAAGTCCGATCTTGCATGGAGTATTTTTTATTATTTTTTATTAAAGATGGGTTTGCTCTTGGCCAAAAACCAACTGTGTAGCAAGGATGAGGCATAAGATGGAGTGAGATCACCCAGAAGATGCCATTTCACTCGAACTTTGAAAAGATTTGGGTTATATGAGCTCAGGAGTTCCAAACGTTGGCAAAGCGCATTATAAAAGATGTTTTAAAGCGCTTATTCCGAAATAGAGGGATATCGACAAGATGAGGATGGTAACCATTTGTACGTCTGTATGTCCGATGGAAGAAAGAGGAAGGCGGTATGAGTTCATGCAGCTCCTGAGCACACTCCCCGAAGTACATCTTATAAAAGACACATAGAGTAATACAAGCCACCACCTTTAGTATGGTATTTATGAGTTGTAGCTTACAAGTTAATAGTTGTAAATTATAGAGAACTCACTTTTTGTTTACCCAATCGATAAAATGAGAAAATAGGAGATAACATTTTTTTTATTTTTAATTATAAGCTTTTATATAAGTTTTGCTCGAATGCCATTGAGAATGTTTATTCGTTTTTGGCTTGAGACTCAAGTCAGCAAACGCACAGACTATATATATTTCATATACTTGAATGTGTTCTCATCACTGAAAATACCTCTAGTAACATTTTGAATGAATCACTCGTACGTGGATTCCTCGTGTACACGAGAATCTCATTTATCTCGCATTTTTTTTTATATTTTTTTATATTTGATACAGTACACAAACAGATTGCAATTAAATACATGAAAACCATAAAATACATGTGTATGGATAAATTGTCTAAATTGCACTCCTAAACAGTGTACTTAACATGTTTAATTTAACATAGCTACTAATGGTCTTAAATACTTAATTAATTCATAATTTATAATATTTTCTTAATATCTACTTAAATATTAGTCTTAAACTATTTTTGAATTTGGAAAACCTGTTGTCAAATATATCAAAACTGACCTCACACCCGATGACCATATCATTATAACTTCGACACATCCTAACCAAGGGATTGTAATAGGATGTGTTGTTTTTATATGCTTCGATGGAAAAGGGACCAGAGTGAGGAGAACGTGATCTGTATTTAATTTTGATTTTAATTGCGGAGAGAAGATTCGGACAATCCCAGGATGAGTGCAATATTTTATGAAGACAAACGATGTCATACCTCTTTCGTCGATCCTCCAGTGATAACAGTCCAAGACTCCGAAGGCGATCAGCATATTTGTGGTGTGTACGACCAAGTCCATTTCTATATGAAATTATTTTAAGAAGTCTTTTCTGCAGGGACTCAATCCTATTAATGTGTACAGCATAGAAGGGAGACCAAACTGGGCAGCAGTACTCGAGAACACTTCTCACCAAAGCACAAAACAAGGAAAGAGTGGAAGCAGGCTTTTTAAATTGCTTAGTGGACCTTATGACAAAGCCTAATAATTTATTGCATCTACTGACAATGTAATCATAATGATGTCTAAATGTAAGCCTTTCGTCGAAGATAACGCCTAAATCTCTAATCACAAGTACACGTCCCAATGCAAAATCCCGAATATAATAATTACTTACAATTTTGTGAAATTTACATGTAAATGTGATAATTTGACATTTATCAACATTCAGGGCCATCCTGTTTGCCTTACACCAATCGGCCAGAACATCCAGATCCCTCTGAAGAGTTACACAGTCATTTTGATTATTAATAGACGCAAACAGTTTCAAATCATCAGCGTAAAGGAGACAAGAAGACTGAAAACTTCCAACCAGATCATTTATAAAAATGACGAATAAAAGTGGTCCCAAGAGTGATCCCTGGGGCACTCCGGAGAGGACCGGTCTGGGTGACGACACAAAACCTTTCAACGCAACCAACTGGCTCCTATTACTTAGATAAGATGTAATCCAGCGTAAGAGATTACCATGAAAGCCATACAGTGCCAATTTGTGCTCAAGCAGAGAGTGACTAACTCGATCGAAAGCCTTGCTGAAATCAGTGTAAATAGCATCAACTTGGCCCCCAGCAGCGAATACACCACATAGATAATTTTTATATTCAAGCAAGTTAGTCAAGGTGGACCTGTTTTTGACAAAACCGTGCTGTCTTTCAGACAAGAATTGCTTAAAGTGGCTGTATATCGGTGCATAAGCAATAGATTCAAGCACCTTTGCAGGGCAGGACAAGATACTGATAGGTCTGTAATTTGAGCAGTTAGATTTATCACCATTTTTAAAGATTGGTATTACATAAGCCGATTTCCAACATGCCGGGAAAACACCCGTTTTAATGGATATCTTGTACAGAGTTGTTAGCGGTACACATAGTTCACGAGCACACGTTCTATAGACAATAGGGGGTATACCATCAGGGCCGGCACCTTTGTATATATTAAGGTTATTGAGTTTGGCAAACACTTTGTCCTTGTCAATTTCAAAGTAGGATAGTGTATCAGCACACATAACATTTATATTTGGAAATGGTAGATTTGTGTTCGATTGGACCTCATTAAAAACAGAACTAAAGTACTCGGAAAAAAGTTCACATGTGTCAAGGGCTTCAGAAGACAACCGACCATTGTAGTGCATTTTTAGAGGTATGGAGACCCTATCCTTTCTGCCATTTATATACGTCCAAAATGTTTTTATATTGTGATGTAAGGAGCCCTCTACAGATGATAGATAATTTTTGTGACATTGACGCTGGAGAGTCTTGCATCTAGTGCGAAGTAAAGAATATGTATCGTAGTCACGAGGGTTGCCATATTTCCTATAAAGTTTGTGGTATTTATTTTTTTCATCAATACTTCTAACAAGAGCTCTACTGTACCATATAGGATATTTATGATTTAGATTGAGATCCAGGTAACGGTCATTGAGGTTAGGTATATCATTAAATTGTGCTAAATTACATACATTCAACGTTTCAACAAGGAGAATAGCTCTCTTGTCTCGTGGATTAGAGGGAGTCATAAGACCAGAGCCATCAACTCTTTCCCATGTAATATTTGGTGTGTTAAAATCACCAAGAACCACAAAGTCAATATTGGATGACGAATCGAGAATCACCCTCTGACAGTTGGAGTGAAAGAAGGCTACATCTACAATAGGCAGATCTGGCGGTAGGTAACAAAGGCACAGAATGAGAGTGCGGTTGTCACCATCAATGGCCAACCAGAGATCCTCGACCTTGGATTCGTGGGACAACAGACGGGTTACATTGAGATGTTTTTTAGTTGCAATAAGAATTCCTCCACCAGCAGTTTTAATTGATGAGGTATCGTGACGATCCCTCCTAAAAACATTATAACGCTCATCAATTGCTTCTCTGTCATAGACGCTGGCGTCAAAGTTAGTTTCGATTAAACAAATTATATCAAAATCTGCGCTAAGCAGGTTTAAATGGATTTCTGTAGTTTTAGATTTGGCTCTTCCTAAGTTTTGATAAAAAATGGTGGCCATAATTTGAGATAAAAATTAAAATGTATTGCAAGACCGAGCAAATAACACACAAAAGATTAACACTAATTAAAAGTCAGTTACAGTTCATTCAAAGATTGCATATTTTTAACCATGATTGCTCTGGCGGATTCATCTTTGCGCACATATATTTGACCGTACTTGACCCATACATATTTGTAATTCTTTGCCTTTGCTTCAAGCCTTGTCGCCGCATGAAGAGACTTCTGCTCGAGTGAAAGATGTTCCGATACAAAGATCCTGCGTGTATCACCACCCAAACCCAAATGGGACGTATTGAGTGCATCATTAGCGTGAGTTTTGTTGTATCGATGCACCGCAGATAGCACCTCATCGCGAAGTCGAGGACTAGCTAATGAGATTAGTATATTACGTGGTCTGGATGAAGAAGCATTCATTTTTGCAACTCTGCGGCAAGCAAGTATATTGATGTCAGCAATCTGCAAGTTCACTGTATCACATAATTTCTTGAATAGATTAAGTACATTCTCGTTACGAGATTCAGAAACAGATTGCAATTCAACATTACAACTGCGTGATATTTTCTCAACAGAGCATAATCTGTTGTTAAGCTTGTTTAAATCCGACTGAAGACGAATATTCTCCGTTTCCAAATTCTTAATAATATTATTCTTGGACTCAATGGCCTGTTTAAGCGTACTCTGTTCAGCGCAGATGAAGTCAGTTGTTCTTGTGAATTCGTCCTTTAGCAACTGGACTTCCGATTGAATTTCGTGTCTGATCATATTTAAGATATCTTCTTTTAAGGCGACTCGAAAATTCTCCATTAATGCAGTCAACGAGGCACTTAGTTTGTCATCCAGGAGGGTGCTGATTTTGTCCATGGTCACAGAGTCATCAGCCAATCCAGCATTTGAAGGCACGCATGAGTTAACAAAATCGATGGTTTCATCCGACTTATTAATCGATTCAGACATAGGTGACTCAAGTTCACGGCGCATAGAAGAGCGTACGACCGATTTCTGACGTCGAGAGATATTATTACAGGAAGGGCATGTCCACAACTCACGACTATCAGAAGTTAAGGCCAGAAATTGTTTCTTGACCATGTTAAGACATTGATAGTGATATTCGCACTTGCACAGATGACATTTCATAAATTGCATCGAGTCTATAGCTTTATGACAGCCTCCGCAAGTGACTTCGCCTTCATGCATTTTTCACGTGCCTGATCAATTTTATCAATATATCAGTAATGGTAATTTTGAGAAATATTGCTATTATTTTCCCACAGGCGCTCGAACAAAATAATAGATAGGTGGGTAAATTGATAGATTGTAAACAATAAAAATTTTGCTTATTTACTAATTGGAATCACCAATTAGACCACTGATCATAGCACTAAAATCACCACAATATGCACATTCTTATAAGGTTTTACCAAGAAAACGTATAATCGACAAAATATGGAGTTCAACGATAAATCAATAACAAAACTTGGAGCAACACAATTAGTGCATGTTAACACATCTATATCCCATTGACAACTCCGAGAATATTGTCGGGTAATAATAATTTTAATAAGCGCGTAGAACACAACCTCCAAATGCGTGTGGTTCGTTAATGCGTCTAGAGCGGCATGTACTTAGTTACCGGCACGTAGCAAACACAAACCTCGAGACGTTCTATTTAAGGTAATAAACATGATGGGTTCGTGTTTTGGCAACGTCTCAGCACTTGTTGGAGATGACAAGGTCGTTTCAAAAGAATTATGTAAAAAGCACTTCACTCCGCATCTCTCTCTCTCTATCTCTCTCTCTCTCTGTCGACTACTTCAGAATTAAACGAGTGTTTCGTTATTTAACGAACGACACTTGATATTGTTTCCCAAGTGTTATATAAATTTGTATAACTAAAATATTATATTCATAGATTTATCATTATCATACTTATAAATATAGGAAACGTGTGTGGTGCCACTTAAAATATAAGTTGCCTCCTATATTATGGTTTTTTTTTCCATATTTAATTTCATTCATCATTAAGAAGTATGCCTCTTTGTTTTAATTTTATTATTATATGAATTTAGTAATTAAAATAAGTTTAGTAATTAAACTATTAAGTTTGGTTTAGTTACAAAATGTGTCATTCTATATTTGTAAAACAAAAAATATAAATATTGACATAAACAAGACGGCCTTTTACATATAGTGAAATTGTTAATACTTACAAGTTATTTAATAATTTCGGAGATATCTTCGTATGAGTTTAGTGAAATTATTTGGGGGCACAAATAACGACGTGGTCCACTGCAGCTTTTTCTTTTTTTAGTACTATATTTTAGTAACTAGTAAATTATATCCTAGGATGGTACATGTCCTAGCAACTGAGTCAAGAGTGCCGTATGTGGTCCACTCCGCTATCTTTTTCAAAAAGAACATGTCTTATTTTTACCTAAAACGTTCTGACAAATTCTGACAAAAATAAAACATTAATATGTTTGTTTTTTAATTATCATTGTTGTAAAAGTTAGGTTTGACAATGAACGGCGAGAGATTTATCATATTACCGACAGCTATGAGCTACGGCGGCGCAATCAATCTTCAATATTCCATGAAAGCGTTTAGATAAAATACATTTTGCACCAATCCGGCCGGCCAACGAGTTAAAAACGACAATTAACTTTCAAATGACACTTTGATGGGTGTATATATGAATAATTCATAATGGATTTCAAGCAAGACCATTTTATTATCTCGTTCTATACGGCGATTGTATTCTCGCTTCCAGTTTTTTGCTCTTGTCAAAATATTTAGACGAGTAGTAATCGTTAGAAAACCACAGTAACGTAAACTTGGGATTTATGTTTTTCGAAAACCTGTAGGTAGGTAAGGGCTTAACTTTAAGAGGTTGTGTGAAAAGACTGAATTGCTGAAGAAAGTTGTCAAAGTTAGTGAATTGTCATAAATTATGCCCGGATTCCATTACGGCTGCCTCTTTTTACGAGAGCGACGTAAATTATTCAAATTGAACTTTACAATATCTCTTGTTTCAATTAAAGCACTTTGTTTTCAAGTTAAATTTTAAATAAATATTTTCTTATACTCTTTTTCTAAGAATATACTTGCTCTCAAGGAAATAAAGTATCCTAGCTCGTCTAATCATTGCGATGAGGTTGCACTTTGTTGACGTGACCGATGTCTCGACACTCGTCTCCGCTTGTCTCCACTGACTGTAATCTATTTGAGGGAATTCTATTAAAATTGAACTCTATTGCAAAGGCAAAAGAATCTAAACAACTCTACCC
Organism: Synanthedon myopaeformis; assembly: GCA_944738685.1. NCBI lineage: Eukaryota > Metazoa > Arthropoda > Insecta > Lepidoptera > Sesiidae > Synanthedon > Synanthedon myopaeformis. Next base: position 174,232 of record OX122934.1, read on the forward strand.
AAACACAGATTATATTTGTTAAGTCCCAAGTTCACAAAGATTAATTATGCGTCTAAACATTTAATGAGTTATAGCATTAATTTCCGAAACGAAGAGACAGCTTCTTGAAAATTTTGCTAAATCTTGGTGTTGTTTTTTCTAATGCTTTCCCGTTTTTGCTTTATATTTTTTATGTGGCAAAAGCGTATTTTATGTATCATAAACTGTTTATGGACGATGGCAGATATGATATTGAGAGTCGTAAATCTCGAGTTTTACATTTGTTACTTGGCTTGACTGATTGAAGCTTCAGGGTTGTCCCGTGATTATAGACAACCCAGGGTTCTGTAAGGTCTGGGGTCCCGATACGTAGGCGTAATGAATGTAAATTTATTCGAACCCCGACCGTAAGTTACGACGTCTCTATCGACAATCGTTTATCGTTCAGTGCACCTCTCTAACGACTATTAGAACTGGGATTATTGACTTATTTACATATTAAAACATTCAATATCCGCTCTCAGTCAGTAGGTAGGTAATCCATTTCAATAATCACATCAACAAAACCACTTTATTAATATTGAGTTTCATCTTAACTGTCCTCTGTTGATGTTGATGTTCATCTGTTTGATAACCAGATAGTTATCAAAGCGGATTAAGATTAATAACTGTATAAAGAAAAGGGGGAGGAGTTCGCGACTTAGGTATGTGATAAAATACTCATGCATATACGCATCTAAACTGTTAACTATACTCGTACTTATGCACTTGTGGGACATATGTATTTTTTTGTATTAATATATTAATATTTATCAGGTAAAATTAATTGATATATACATTACTTAATTTTTGCTAAGGACTTTATTAATTATATCCGCGTATCTTTTCAAATTAGATTCTATCTTTTAAGCTGGAACCATCGATACAAATATTAAGCCAATTCGAAAAATGTTTAATCCTAGAAGCGACGAAGTTAAAAGAAAGTACCAACGGTTGTGTGTGGTTTGGCTAACAAACAGTCAAAGTTGTGGGTAGTCGAGGCAGTTGTGGCGACGGGCGTCACATGGGACCGCATTACGGACATGTCTATTTACGCCGTAAACTAGTCGGGACGGGAGGGGTTTGTTCCGTCTCTAACTTATTCGTATATTATATTACGAGGACTTCAATCTTTAAGGAAAGAGGACACCATAGACGCTTTAATAAACAGTGCAAGTGTATTTAAGATATTAAGATGTATTTTCTTGTATGTAACAGTCGGCAGGTGGTCCATTTGATGTTTGATGGCTATCACTACAGCAAGTGGTGTTGCAAGTGCATTGCCGACTTTAGCAAGATAAGAAAATTAGGAAATGGGCGCTGGTATCCCTTACTGACACACCGAAATACAACAGCATACGTGCTGTTATTTTACGGTGGTTGTTTTAGTAAATTTCCGGTAGAAATAATTATGAATACCGACTGATCTACATTCTTGAGATTGGAGCGTGGACGCTCTCATTATTTCTTGATGGAGGACAGCAAAATATTTCTGTATTTAAGGATATTTAGGATTTATTTTCATATGAATTTACTATTGAGTATATTTCTAGTACCTATATGCAAACAAAATAAGTGTCACGTTTTCAATGACCCAGGTTTGGAGAACCTTTTATTTTTGTGTTCGATGACTCGGTACGTACTCGTATTAGTCGCGCTCAGCCGGAGAGTTCGACAAAAGGGTTATTACACTAAGGAAATGATTTTCGCACGAGCTGCTCCATCCGAAACAACTCGACGGAGTTTGAGAATTAAAAACAAACTGTTGTTCAAAAGTTTTTTAATTGTAAGGAAAAAAAAATGGTGGTTGAGCGAGCACAAAGCGCGGCCGCTGTAACTGTTGGCTTAATGTTTTGTTTAAAACTCCAACGAGCCGTTTTCGTCGCCTCGTTTTAGCTGAGTGTTATTCGTTCAGATTTATTCATAGTTCCCTTCCCGTCATAAAAGCGTTAACGCGCCACTCCACTCTATGACATTCTAGAAATCTGCCTAAGTTATCATTCCGCTGCACTAATTACCACATCTATTTTATAGTCATCCATTTAAAATTTCATTTAACACTTATTCATAAAACAATTTTATTTATTTTAACTTACCATAAATAACATGAAAGCATAACAAATAAATTATTAAAAATATTTCCTTCATCATTCGCACTATCATGTACTAGTGTCGTCCTTACAGTCACTTTTGTAACCTCAGCGTCATCATGCCATAAAATTATTATTTCTAACCAAATGAGAAAAAAATCTAATTTATTTATCTTATGTACGTTCGAATTGAAAACTTAAAAATTTAAAAAAATAAAACATATTATTTCTTTCCAGTTTATTTTAACAGATGTGATTTATACAAAACTTAAAAACTAACTAATTATTATCAAAAAATATAAATTACATGTACTCATAAGTTATAAATATAAATTATATACAAATTAATATATACAAAACTTAAAAACTAACTAATTATTTTCAAAAAAATTACCAGAATGCTGGCTCTTACTTTGCCCAAAAGATAAGCATATGCATCCAACGGGGCAATGCCGCCAGCATTCTGGCCACTTTTCCGTCTACCAAAGGCTTAATAGAACAGATGTTAATTTATAATATTCCCAATGGGATGTTAACGAAAAGAAAATAAATTAACAAGAAATGTCGCCAGTCTCTCTGTTGTTTTATGAAGGTAACATGTTCTAGGTATACATTGTGTTAACTAGATCCCTAGATTCCAATTCTCCTGACTATGCCACCGTCAATGCGCTACGATAGACTTATCTGCTACGACAGTACGCCATGTCGGCTACGTCGTAGACGCCACCCCCTACAAAACCTCGTAACCTACCAGATTCTTAACTAGATTATTTTATTTCTTTTAAAGCATAATGTTACGTTTAGGTTTATATTTTTTTTATTCTCATTAAAGCTCAAAGCTATTTACATGAGTAAAATAACAAAAGACTTAATTAAGAAACGAAACATCAAACAGGCAGACAAATGTCACCAAAATTATACAATATTTGCTCTTGATTTTAACAAAAACGCATCAAAACATTTAAACATTTAACATTCTCCAAAAGATTTTGCCTGTTTTATATTCAACGGTAATTCGTTAATAAGCTGTGCTCCCTCAAAAGTAACCATTTTTTAACCACATGTTGACAATGGTGTAAACATAAACTCATTAGAGTTTTACCGCACACCATGTTTATATTTAAAATATATACATTGATATATATTGTCTGTTTATATAAATATATACACATACTTAATTATTCCTATTACGCTTGATTAAACCTTTAATTTGTTGACGCTCACACACACTTTCGATTCTTCAATAATTACTTTAAAATTTTAGAATTCAATCATAGGTCTAAGATAAAAGTTAATTTTACTTGCTTACGAATAAATGTAGCTACAGTTGTTAAAAATTATATTTACCTGTAGTTCATTGTAGAAAGTATTGTTTTAGCTTATATTTGATGTTTTTGGGTGTTATTTCGCTTTTTAATTTTTTATGTAGTTGATAGTAATTATTAATATTACTAGGATTTAGTTTGTTTATTTATTGATGCATATAATTGTATTACCGTTCGACTTTAAATGGCGGTCGTTTTTAATAGCAACGAATTGCGTTCATCTTTTAGTAATTTATGGCGACAGTGTTTAGCGGTGAGTTCGGAGCGAGTGAGGAAGACAGGCCGCAATAGTTTTGCGACGGTCTCTCCGTCTCCGCGGTACCAGTTAATCCTATTACAAAGAGGGCGTGGTGCCAGTGACAAGCGATCGGTCATTCAAAGGCTGCCACGGAAAAAATACACATTCATACACAGTAATGTGGCCGTTTAGGTTATTAAATTATCAATTTAATAAATTTAAAGCGAATCAAAAATAACACATATTTAAAACGAGGTTTGTCGTTATAATTTTACAACAAAATATCTTTAATTTTTAGTTGGTAAAAATGGGGAAATGATAACTATTGAGTTGTGTTTTTTAATAAGTATTTAAACATAGAAAAGTCTATTGAAAATAGTTACATATAATTTTAAACGATCTTATACATATTTGAGTTTCTCTCTTGCACAATGACTAGTCACTTGTAAAATGTTCATTAATCTGCCTGTCTTTTCAAAATACTTACAGCTAATATTAAATGTACCTACATACTATAGTATGCGCCAACGCTGTTGGCACACTTGGCACACTGGGCTTTAAAAACGTTGGAGAAGCATCGCCATCGGAATAGTGATGACAAGCGCATCACTATCGATTATGTAAATAAAACTTATTATATTTTGTTATATTTTTTAATTATATTTATTTATTTACTTAACAAAATCCACAGATTATAAACAATTCAAAATATGAAACATCATATTTATATTAAAAACGAAGAAAAATCAACATGCTTACAATCAATTCCAGCTGCAACAAATTTCAATTGCAACATTTCCAATTAGTCTAACAACTGATTGTGGATTAAATTAAAAAAAAAAAAGAAAAAAAAATCTCTTAGCAACACTCAAAGTATCGACAATGCGTGCGGAACATGCACAACCCTAGCGCTCGAATGATTTATGGCCCAACGTGTTAGGAGCGTTTGAGTATATTATCTTAATATATAATAATTGTATAAAATATATATAAACGTGTCACGTTGTGTGTCCTCGATGAACTACTGAACCGATTTTGATAAAACTTCGTAACGATGTGTAATTTGGTCCAACTTAAAAGATAGAATAGTTGTTATTTTGAACCCGGGCGAAGCCGGAAGCGGGCCACTAGTTATAAATAAAATTACAAAACCGCTCTGATGTTATAATTTTATTTATAGGTGAAGGGTACCTAACTTGAAAAAAATGCACCTATTTGAAAGAATTTCTTTTAATATTAGATAAGGATATTATTCGATGTGGACATAAGCTATCTTATCTACACTAAAACTAATATGTCGGTCGATCTAGTACTGCGTACCAATATGTTCCTCAAATCTACCAGTTTCGTATTCATTAATTTATTTATACGTATATTACTTACCAACTGTTATTTAAATCAGGAATTACTTTCCAACGATACATGAATAATGTATTTTTTTAATGATTAAAATACTTTAAAACGAATATGCGACGCACGAAAAACAAGCGTATGAAATGATTTCGCTTATAACTTGTGCCACACTGTTTTTGTTCAGTGGCCATTAATAAAGCTTTGCGCAAACTTGTGCCGCTCTTCTGTAAAATGTTGTTTTTATTCGTAACGACGAACGCCTCGACTAACCATTAGCGACGTACGACGTACAAGCTAACAACGCGTTATTACTTTATAAAAGAAGCCAGATTTATGTCTTGTTACATTATCTGTGTCTATACACATTATAAAATAAATTTGCTGTCAGCCTCCGCTTCAAATTTTATTCACAAATACATACTTTCTCGTGTTTCACTCTTTCCATTAGTGAAAATCGTATCAAAATCTCTTAATTGATAAACAGGCAGTGGCGGATGGCGACTTTATTTAATAGTATGTATAGGTATAGATAATACTAGCTGGTGCCCGCGACTTCGTCCGCGTTGAACGATGAAAGGTACCCTATGTCCTTTCTGGTGTCCCAGACAACATGTATGCGAAATTTCATGGTGATCTGTTCAGTAGTTTTTGCGTGAATGAGTTACAAATATCCATACATCCATACATACTATCGTATTTATAATATTAGTATAGATAAAACAAATAAATCTGCTACTTTTAAAAAGTAATAATGGCCACAACCTACGCGTTGTGTATTCAATATTCGTTGAATTTAGCGGATGTAAATAATCAATAATTCACGATATATTGCTTGTATAAGAAGTATACCAATAGCTTTTCACCCTATAAAGTCACAAAGTGAACACAGTCACGCTGTTTCCGTACTGTCGCATATCTAGCTTACTAAATAGTACCCTTATCAGGTTTCATAGCTCTTAAACAATTACTCTTCCCTTTGAGATAACTAACTTACGTAGGCATAACGTTTGCACATCTGAATACTGAATGAATTACAGCCGCGCTCACCTGAACCTCACATGAACACTGCCCTCATTGTATTCTAGTGTCTTGATAAATTGGCCGTTGTATTTCTTCTTCCGGCGAAGCCTGTCAAGTCTAGTATTATAGATGTACCTACTTCATGTGGTACATCTATAATAAATACTGTTGTAATCTAACCTATACTCAATAAATACTCAGTAGTGTTGTAATCTGAGGTTGTAATTTTCACACACAGAATACTGTGAAAGGGGAATGCCTTATACACAATCACCTCACCGTGATCGTTACTAGACGTCGTAAGAATTAGGTGACGGCAGCCCATTGTACGGTAAAAAATTCGTTTAGATTATTACAAATTTGAGAGCATTATTTTTTATTTATTTACATAGATTAGATTACAAATACAGCCATAAATTTAAAAAATATATATTATAGATAGATTATATACAAATAGGTCTAAAGAATCATAAAAAATATATTTTTACATTTATTTATTAATTAAAAAAAAATAATAATAATAAGAAAAAGAAGAATGATAAAATTAATTTTTCAAAAGATTATCGCCAATTTTTTTTTTGTAAGAATTTAAATTGTTGGAAAATATGTGAATATTATTCAGAATGTTATTGTAGTGATACTTAGAACGATGAAAGACGAAATTTTCACAATGATTAGTTCTACAATAGGGAATATGAAATGTATCACTTGATCTTGTTCTGAGTTTTGGTACATTGAAGTGAATACATTCTAAAAGTGAAGAAGAAACGATGTGATTATTTATTATTTTATATAAAAAGACTGCGTCAATATAAGATTATGTCACTAGTTCTCGAAAGGGTCAATGTTTCGGGATGGTACAATGAAATATTTTCTTTAAAACACTTTGCCCCTTCTATATAGTGATAAATAGCTAGCTGGAAGACCTATCAAATAGGCAAACATCCTCAATATATTTATCAACTTATATGTCAGCTGTCGTAGATATGCTTTAGCTATGATTGTTCAATTTCGATTATTACTATTCGTCTATCGAAAATAATAAAGAATGAATTAATCCAACACCGATTTGAAAGACTTTTTCTACACAAAAATACCGTTAGGCTTTTATTAATTAACAATTATCATTCAATGTAAATCCACGTTTTTATCAGCAAAATAGTTTTCTAAAAGGTTTTCTTTTTATAAAATATTTTAATTTAGTTGCTGTGCATCGTTTGGTAAAATTTATTTTGTAACACCGAACCTTAGAACTAAGAGAACCTACTTATTCTTAGTTTAAATTGTTAAAGTCTTAATAAATTTCACTATATTTTATGAACATACACATCATTAAGTTTTCATGAATGTGAAAATACAGTTAGTATATGGATATTTTTGAATTATTTATTTCCGAACGGATCAACCGATGAAAACTGGTTCAGGTGTGCGTGCATCGAATAGTTAACCGTACATAGTTCGGTGTGTTCCCAAAAAAATTGGCGAATTCTATTTGCATTCGCTCCGGCGCACCCCCATAAGCCTAACGTCATCAATATTTCACCGGAAGCCAATAACCGGGCGCAATATGTTCGCGTTTTAACAAGTTTTTGCTGGTTTCCATACAAATACGGCCAATACACATATTTATTAGAAATGTTTTTCCGGATGCAGTTATTCGAACGCCACTTTGACTTGGCGATGGACCATAATAATATATGTACTTATTTGCCGGTGCTAGTGACTTCGTCCGCGTTGAAAATTAAAAAAAAATCAATATAACGCTTGACCTCGTGTTGATATAACACTTTGGCCAGGCGTTTATTTATTCCTCGGGAATAGTCCTTTTTTTCTCGATGAAAGGTACCCTATGTCCTTTCTGGTGTCCCAGACAACGTGTATGCAAAATTTCATGGTGATCGGTTCACTAGTTTTTGCGTTAAAGAGTCACAAACATCCATACATCCAAACATACTTTCCCATTTATAATATATTATTAAGTAAGTATAGAAGTACAGATAAGAGGGATGGATCTTACGCGGGGAAGAGATTCGGACTATGGGTGTTGTTCATGATTTAAAAAACCTTTTATGAGTTGTAAATATTGTAAACAAATCATATTATATAGAAGAAAACATGAAACATAATTTCAAGAGGGTAAGCAGAAGCTAGATCTATTAATTCAGACATACAACATCAATGAATTATTATATAAAACATGGTTTGATGTTTCTTGCTCTGCTTTTTATATTATATTCTCAATTTCCTTACAAAATTGTTAACTTTTTTTTTTAGAAATATTGGTTTCAAACAGTGTTTTTTTATTTATTGTTAGATTCTATAATATGCGAAAACATGTAAATAGTCTGTAGAAATTAATTGTTATTATTTAAGAGCATAAGTACATTGCAATATATAAAAGAAATATTTTTTTTTTGATGACCAACGCGTGACTAGCAATAAGCATGTGAGCTTGGAATAACGCGTCGTCGGAGCTTCTTCCTAAACAAACGCTTTTTACATATTTTTAACTTAAATTTACCCTCATATGCGTACACAAATTGTGATGTGTATTTTGTTGAGTCATTAATAACCGGGAATATTTATTTATTTATTATATACTTTTATTTTATTGGTCGTGCAGCTCGGGTTCTCATTCTGAGCATATCTATATTCCTAATTCCATTTTGCGACTAGGCTCTGAACCAGAAGAATGTAACCACCCTTTCCCCTCTGACTTTATTTTCCATAAACCTATAATGACAAAATTAACTTTATTATATTTTCATTAATATTGATTTTACAATAATTTTCAGTGAACGCGTTTGAGTGCACACCGTCAATTTATCACTTGAAATTCGCTTGAAGCGTTTATTGGTCGCACGGTGCTATGCTGAAAGCCATTGTAAACTTTGCAATTCAATTTAGTCAAGCTTTTGCTGTCAATGCGTTGTTTGTTTTATTATTAATAATGGTAAATTGAAAAATTATACGTTTTTCACCAACATAATCTCTTTTTTATATATTTAAAAGAGTGACGGGCAGGCCTGCAGATGCGTTGCAAACCTGCAGGAATTTGTTGAAAGCTCGCTTGTAGAAGCCCACGTTAGTTATACTTAGACGGAAACACATCAGATAGATAGCTAATATTCAATTCTGCTTTGTTATACTCTAAGGTGAACAAATCAGATTCATAGAAATGTTCTCCAATGATGTAATCGTAAGTTGATTACAGTAATAACTTACCTGACCGCTTTGAAGAGTATTCATTTGAAAAGGGATAAAGAGAGCCCGGTAACAAGCTTTCCCTTTTAGCTTAGAAATCAATATGAAACGCGACCGTTACTACACTCAAATGTCGAATGTGAATCGAGTCGGAAAGGGTTTCGTCGACTTTGGCGACATCGCATTCAATACACTCGTATGGGTTATCACTTTTAATAATGCACAGCAAGAATGGTGATCAGTTTATTCGTCCGCTTTGTGTTGTGTAAGTCTTATATCCATCCCTAACAATATTATTTTTTTTAGGATGAAATTAATAATAATAATTTTTTTAATAAACTTTATTTGTATAAGAATGCGAGTACAATGATAGATAAAATATACATACAGTCCTATGCACACTCTGTCGTAATTACGACGTACAAATTTTTTCTTTCTTTGTTGTAATGTAGATATTATAATCAGTATTATGTCATGCGTACTTAAATGTCAAAAAAAAGAAGGGAAAAGTTAGCTACAATGTCCATTTGAGCAAAATTATATTTGTTATATATTATTTATTACAATTTATTAAAATTAGACGTTGGGGTGCTGTGGAATGGCCAAGAAATATTTGATAATTTGGGTTTCAAAGCTTTGAATTATTGTATGACATCTGTATATTATATCTAATTAAATGCGCGCCATATTTGTTGTCCTTGTACCACCGCCCAAGGCAATAATGGTCGGTGATTATTTAACGTCACCTGGCGATGTTTGCGATGAACATTTTTTTTTACGATCTCGAGCGAACGAGACCGACCGGGCTTGTTTTTACGTGTAAGTGCCTCTAATGTACCTCCTCCCATTTTTGCGCTGATTCAGTTCGATTTGTCTTCACTAGCTAATTATGCGCCCGACATTTCTGTTTTTTTATTTATTTATTTATTTTATTTTAACTGTAAAAGCAATTATCTAAAGATAATTTTTAATTGCTTAATAATGATAATATTTGTGTTCACATTATTATGGCGCGGACGGCACCTTAGTCGTTCTTCTATCTAAATTATTGTATCACGTACCAACTAACTTTCCATATTAATTCAGTTATTTTGATCGTCGCTACATGTTTAAAACCACCGTTTACCGCGTGTGTACATCAAGGATTAGGTTGAGAAAGAACTTGCATTCCTTCAAGAGACGCTGCAAGAATCCAGGCGAATAAAACTCACCGCTAGTCAAGTTCAAGTCAATGTTAGTAAGTCAAACTTGTATAGTCCATCCAATGCACCTCACAAGTTTCGAATTGAATATTATTTTTGGTCGTACCATAACTTTCGTATTCGTAGAGATCACGCTTCACGATTCCTTTGATTAACTTTGAATAGGTGTTAATAAGTTGCCCTAATTATATTGGCTCTGTTGTTAATTCGAGTCCTCGCTGCAGCGTTAAATGTCGCGTTCATACATACTCGTAGTTAGCAGTGCAGACGTTAAAGTGGAGCAACCCCGCGACCGTTTCTCATTAATTATTTAGTCGGAGCTAGTACCTACTCTCTAAAGGTGAGCGACCACACACAAAAATGAACTCTGCCGTTATGTGTAGCTTTAAGCTTAGCTATGTCGTCTTAGGATAGTTTATTATGATTTTTTTAATGCCTTGGTGACATCGACCACCAGATGTTTCCACTCCACGTGTATGTATGCATATTCCAGATGAACATTGGGTATTATGTATACCTACTAATCACCCCAATCGCGTCAGTCTATAGTAAGTTGTAAAGTAGTGTCCTTTTCGCCAGCTCGCCACTCGTTAGAACCCTCCCGCATTCAGCACCATTATTTAAGCGTTGTATTCCTAATTGCGAGTGTCGAGTGTCGACCAAGGTGGAAACTTACCCTCACATTGTGCGTACACGTTAATTACGTTAATCACTTCATTTACTCTGTTCTCAACACTAAAAGCCCATTAAGCTGTTGGTACTACTACATATATAAAAGTAGAGTTTACTTTGAATTGGAAGTAGGTTTATTATTGATACCGAAATAAAAACAAGAGATTTAAGCTCTTTTTGTTGTACTCTGCAAATCTTTGTATTATATATATATATATATTTTTTTTTGAATTAGAACTATGATTGTTTTTTTTATAACTTTAGTTATATTATCTTTCTATCACTTTGTTTTGTTATGGAAATAGTGTTTGCTCCGTGAAAGGCCCAATCACTGTATTAAAAAAAAAATTAATTATGAAATTTTATGTTAGATTGTGTCCAAACCGAATAATATGTATATATATTCATTTCCTTTTATTTGTTACTTAAAAATGCACCTGGTTACTAACAGGCAACGGTGGTTTCAGAGATAACCAAATATTTATTTACAAAAGTTTTATTTAAACAATAATATTAGATAATTTTTTTTAAATATGTTTTTGATTTGTTGCATTACATTAAATTATAATTTTAAAGTAATATTCACTTTAATAAAATATTACTTAAACGAACAATGATTTAAGTGGCTCATTGAAAACGTGTAACAAGTAGATTGTTGTTTAATTGTCGAGCAATTACGAATGCATCAAAGTCATACGAACTTGATAAAGGAAATGGCAAGTCAAACAGTGATCAAAACTGCGGTATTTACGACAGTACAGATTTCGAACTTAGTCATATGTAATAGAGTCTATAATCTAATGCGACATACCGACGTTTACAATTCCCGGTCTCGTAATTGGACTGCGTCACAGCAAAAGATACTTTAGTGCGTTTGGTTTAGAGTTCATAACGCGATGCTCGTCCGTTTCAGGTGAATGAATGTCTTTAGTATTAAAGCTCATCTCGAGCGTACCTGCATCGGGATGTCCTTAGAGTATTATGAGTTTAAGCAATCCAGGGCTCTAACACGGTTGCTTTAGGGTTTAAACTTGCATAACTCGGTAGCGAGGTAGCGAGCTATACTGCCAGACTAAGAATTGCATTTGAAACTTTGCTCCTTTGTGTTTTAGGTGTATTGTTGCGATGCCCGAGTAATTTAGCTCTAATAGATCTCTTTAAATACAGTGGCTGAACAATGAAATATTCACAGCAACAATCCGCTCACACTTTAAAAAGAAAAGTAATTTCAGTCTGGGGCCGGTTTTTGTATAGTCTGGATTCAAACTCGACAAATCCATTCAATCTTCTTAACGTCGCTTTTTCAAGTGGCTATAATTTACTTGATGTTATTCGAAAGAAAATAGTGATGAAAATTCGCATATCGATGTTATTCCCCATAGTGGGAATTCAACATATTATGTGGTTTCAATTCAACATGCGGGAATTCAACTTTAAACTATTAACCAAACTTAATGGTTGGGAAGGGTAATAAATAATAACGTTGATTTTTTTTTTTGCTATAGGTACAATAAGAAAATTATTTAGAAAGTGGAAAAACTGTTTTTATTGATAGCCGTTCAAAATTTAGAACAAGATCAAGTGATACATTTCATATTCCCTATTGTAGAACTGATCATTGTAAAAATTCCTTCTTTCATCGTTCTAAGTATCACTACAATAACATTCTGAATTATATTCACATATTTTACAACAATTTGAATTCTTATAAAAAGAAAATTGGCGAATTACTTTTGAAAAATTAATTTTATCACTTATGAATATTCTATTCTTTTTCTTTTTTGGCCTTATTATTATTATTATTTTAAATTAATAAACAAATGTAAAAATATAATTTTTAAGATTCTTTAGGCCTATTTGTATATAATCTATCTATAATATATATTTTTAAAATTTTATATCTAAATAATCTAAATAAATAATTTGTAATCTAAATCTAAATAAATAAATAAATAAAATAAAAAAGGTACAATTACCAAGTGCCAGTTTTGTCTGTTTTTAATTAAAATGTTTTTTTTTCTTTTCAGGTACGTTATTTCGAGCTGTTAATCCCCAAGTCTGATGTATGAACGTATTTTTTTTCACATAAGTTTAATTTTAATGATTTCTTATAAATGTCTTTAGTGATGCTTTTTCATTTTTTCTTGTTGACTAGCGCCATCTATTAGAATAGTTCGGTAACACTAGTACTGTATGTTTGAAACGATATGTCAGTTAGTTACAGTTGTGCTCTGTAGGGGGCGTGTGAAATCTTTCTATAACTGGTTTGCGTACCGTTACAGAGATGGCGCTGTCTATGATTCGAAAGATTTATTTTGCTTGCATTTTTATTGTAGTGAGAAAAGTAAAAGTAAAGTATCATTTTCTAGGAATGCGAATCCGTTTCATTTTATTATCCGTATTTTGAAAAACGAATTATAATATAAATCCGCTCAGGATTTTTCGGATTTTATTTAAAAATATGTACTTATTCTAAGGGCCTTTTTCACCAACTACAAGTAAAGTGTTGATTAGTTACTTTTAGAAATAATTTTATGTTTTATTAAATTATGGTTTTGTGCATCTTTCGATAGGCGAATTTTTTATTATTATTTTCTTTATAGTGTTTAGGACTTTTACCGTACAAACAAAGGTATATCAGCTCCATTTATCCCGGTGACAGGTGGCCTTAAATGACGGTTAGCCTACTTGACAGATGTGTCAAGTAGGCCCAAACATTAAAAAGAAAATAATAAAAAAAAAAATCGCCTATCGAAGGATGCAGTAAACCGATTGGATAATTTAATAAAACATAAAATTATTTCTAAAAGTAACTAATCACGATCGTTTTCAATCTCGTATTTCTGGCCGACTCCCATGGCTAGTCATTAGAGAAGCTAAAATATCTAACTCATAATCTCTCGATTAAATTAATGGTGTTAATAAGTAGTTAAAATAAAATTTTATAAACTCTGCTTAATGTTATTTAATAAATGCAGCCAGCATTTATTAAATAATTCTGTATTTTGGTACATTATTGACAGAGATCCCTGTGTGTACAGGCACTCGTGGCTATGTTTATTCGTTACGCGATCCGTGTAAGGTATAAGGTGTAAGGTGTAAGGGTAGTATTCAATGTGGCACTCGTGCAATGAAAATAAAAGTATGACGAATTAAAATGGAAGGAGTGCTCTTTGAAATGAAAAAGTGGAACGTGGCCTAAAAGGACTCTCTCGGTGCACCGGTGGCGCCATCTCTCCCTATACATACGAGTATACTTACTCGTAGTGCCAAAGGTACACCTAAGTCTGTTGCCAGTTGGCACTCCCTTATTTATCTCTAGTTCTAAGAGTGTTTGTTGGCTTCAATTGTATATTTCACATTTTGAAAAAAAAAAAAATTATTGCCACTGTTAGTAAAAATTATTATGCATTTAATTTTGATTGATCCGTAATGACGTCTAGAAAAATGTGTGCGAATGTTTCAAAAAGCGCAGATAAACAATTGCAAAAGTTTTAAAACAATTAGGAATTTTAAAAAAAGCGGTTTAGTTTTTTTTGAAAATAACTCAAAAACTATTAAATACATTAAAAAAAAAAGATTCTAAATAAAGAAAATTTCCTATAGATGAATGTCTAACTAAATTGAGAATAAGTCAAAACTTTACTTAAGCTTTAAGCTTTACTTTACCTTTTTTAGGAGTGTCTCTAACATTAATAATTTTCGGAAAAAAATTTAATTCTTTTTATTTTTGAAATGTTTAATTGTTTAAAACGTTAACTAGACTATACTACTAAACTAGTTTGAACTAGACTATAATTTCTAGAAAGATATATATTAGAGGTTTCCTACCTCTAAATTCTAGAAATTATACACCGAATCTAAGCAAAGCCATCTATCTCACAAAAACGAAAACGTCACATAATATTATGATTAAATTTTGTCACATTACTTATTCCATTCAACTTTCCACTCAATCAGTTAAAGTCACAGGGAGAGACATACTCGTATTTTGGTACGGTGGAAATATTATTTCGCAAAACGGTGCCGGGTGTATACTTAATAGGAAAAGCTCAAGTGAGAAAAATCTGTGACGGAATTCAGCTTTATACGAGTAGGTGCCGATTGAGCTGCTAATTTGACTCCTTCTCCTTCACATCACAACACTGTTATTAAATCGTATTTTTTTATGAGAATCCATGAGAAGCATTGATGTAATTATAATTTTATTAAAATATAATTATATATAATCAATCTTTTATTGACGCCAGTTTTCTTATATAAAATAATAAATAATCCATGCGGGGTTTTTGAAGATGCACATTAATTAGAACTTTTTTATATATTTATGTAAAAGCTATTTCTCTACACATACACCGAGGAATCCTCTTTTCGACTGTGGAAATATTTTGTGCGGATGCCTCCCCCGACCATTAAAATTAGTTTTTCGGGACGGAATTCAATTCTGTCTTGGAATAGCCCCGTGGGCCCTCGAACGGTTCCCGGTGCCCTTTTTTGTTGGCATAAAATGGCCGTCGCTTTGCTCACCCGCTAATGTGGCTTGGGAAATGGAAATGCGAATGCTCCGTCATTGTGCCTCTATACGCGCTGCAGACCTCCTTTTGTGCTTGATTACATTCAAGCACTCTAGTATACACTATTTCACTTTAATATCAATCGAATGTAATATAGATAATATAGTAAAATACCTATGAAAAAGTTAACTATGTATGTACAATTTGTAAATTTACTAACTACCTCTGTTAAGACTCGGTAATTTCGAAATATTTTGTCTTTGATACTACTAGTACTTGTGTCAGATCCAATTTGGATTATCGGATTAAGTATTTCGATAACAACTTTACTTATTCCACGGCTTTAAACCAATCTTAATGGAGAAAAACATCGGTCGTTGACACGAGAAAACACAGAGCAGGTCTGTACTCTGAGAATGGTATCTGAGGATGGTAGAAATGGTAATAAAAAGAAGTGTACCTAACTTGAGCAGAATAGAAAGACAACCTTCGCATGCTGCTCGTTTGAGATTGTATGAATAGAAGCAGCGCCATATACGAGTATGTGTTGGGACGTCGCGCCCCAGGCGAGGACAGACATCAACTTTATTAAAATTGTGTGCGCGTTGCGCCTTTCACTCCGCTAAGCGGAACGCATATATTATAACAAAACGAGCTGTTTTTTTTTATACAGAAATGGATTTGTGTAAAAATTCAAAGACGTGCGATATTTCATTTCGAAAACGCGTGATATTAACGTTAAGTTTTGTCACTGCCTTCTCGGTTGTGAGTGAGTTTTCACACTACCAGCGGTTCTCTGGAATCTAGGATGTAATACGGGGGTAAAATGGGGCCTTTAGGATTGATCTCGTGTAACGTGTAACATTAAAATATTATATTTCTGACCAAAAGTTGAGACCAGGCATGATGTATCGGCTGCAGAGGCTGACCTTTGTAAAGGTCGGTTGGGCTAACGGTCCACTTAACGGGTCAACATTAGAATCACATATTTAGTTATTAACAAGGTTAAAAAGAATTACCATTTTAAAATAATAATTCTTAGCCTTCTAGTGTTATTATTTTATAAAAAACTGTGAGTGTGTGTTTTATACTCGTATATGTGTGAGATAAATATTTCGCGCAGTTAGTGCAATGAATAATTGGTGCGGCTATTAGAAACACGCGTATTTAATTGTTAATTGTTTAAATGTCTACATTGAAACAGTATGTTTTTGACGTGTCGAATGTGAATGCGATCTGCTTCTAGTGAGATAAAGGCGCTGCGCTCCGTGTCCTAGATACGGCTCGTTCTAAGCTTAATTCCCTTGTCATGGTGTCAATTGTCGTCGCGACGCTTTTCTCTGCACGTAGGTATGTGTGTGTGTGTGTGTGTACAGCATACTTCAAAAAATTTCACCTTTTATTTTACTTTAAAACAAAATATTGTTGTTAATACTGTTATGTCTACGAAACAATAGTAATTGCATAAATATGATAATTGGTATCTGACACGAGTATTCACTCTTAGGTTGAGAGTTGTTCTGAAGTTGGAGAAATATGATATTTCTGACCAATTTTCCTTTTCTCAAGGAAATGTTAGATACTAATTCTATTAACATAATGATATGCGGTACATAAAGTATGGTGGTAACATAGATAATTTTATTTATCATAATACATTAACTTACATTATGATAATTAATGTGTACATCTATACTTGTAAAAGTATTTGTCCTATCTGATTATCAATACTATAGCTATAAGTAGAAAGCTGAAATTTTTAACAAATGTTTATTTTATAACATAAACATCCGCTATAGATTTTTTAAAATTCTAGCTTCGTTCGAAGCTGTGTGCGGGTCGCTAGTTTATCATAAATATTTTTCAAAAATTTTAGTTAAGCTTTACAAATTAAACTTTACAAGTTTCCAAAAAAAAAAAACTATTTTTAAATACGATAACTCTTCTTTTCCACTTTAGATTTCGATAAAACAAAGTCTACATGTTGCTTTAAGCTAAGCGTAATCTATCTGTGAAAACTCAATGAAAATCTGTTCAGTAGTTTCGATTCGAAGATTAGTGTCTGCTTGAAGGATATATTATTTAGACTGTGTGAGCAATAATATTCTATTATTATTGCCCTCTTTCAATTTCTGATAATTATATTAAATGTACAGACACGACTATTCTACTATTTTTAACCGACGCCGACGTCTGACGTCGTGCTGATGCTGCAGCGTCAGGTCTGCGTGATACTCAACTCCTCGGTAACTTACAACATATATACTGATAGCATGTTTGGACTCATTAGAACGGTCCAAATGAAATGTCTAGATTTAGTTTTATAATTTTGCGTAGATTCCGAAAGCAGAAACTTCTTGTTGTACGTAATCGTTTTTGTCAATATAAATCATAACATAAATATCTGTCATTGAATATTATTTGTTGGGGCCTGTAACAGATTACGTGGCGATTAATTAATAGCTGAGTTCAAGTTTCGTGACAACTTTGTGAAGGTGTTACTTAATTTGGTTGGGTTTCTTGATGTCTTGTTGGTGTCTGGGTGATCGGGTGGGGGGGGGGGGAAGACGTTGAAGTGGGGGTGGCGAATTGCCCCCCCTCCCCCCAATATCGCCGGATAATTAATTTCGACCGCGACTCTATTATGGACCACTTCAACCGAAAATTAATTTTTATCAACCTCTCTATCGAGCAATCAATTATGTGGAGACAATTGGCTTAAAAACCGAAATTTAATCCAATCAATATATTATTTTGATGAAACAATTAGAACCGTAACATTTGTTTTGAAATTTTAATGTTTAATTCAAATTCAAATGGTTTATTGTTTACTGTAACACATTAAAGTCAAGAATAAACCCAGGTCGTTGGGTGGGGGGGGGGGGGACACTAGTTATGAATAAAAGTGTAAAATTAGATAGTCTGGAAATTTACTTGTATTATAGGCTTTCGGACAAATTAGTAGCGCACTAGATGTGAAGGCGTGCAGGTCAGCGTGCCCTCGTGCATACTAAATGCATCGCATCGCGGTTGCCACGTCCCGTTGGGTTACAGTTATGCGTTTGACAAGTGCCCCCCCCCCCCCCCCCCTTCCCCTTCGTACGCCATCGACTACGTTGCCAATGTTATAAACAAAGGGATCAAAACTATTAGGTGTGTAAGGCTTTAAACAAAAGTTTTTTTACCCGTTTTATTGAAATTTCATCTACTGTTAGCCTATTAACAAGGGGACGGTTTTAACTGTCTGGTCTGCCAGCGTTCTGGTATCTTTTCTAAGCCCCTGGAAAAGAAGTGATTTGCTTTGTAGGCAAAGTGTTGTTCCAGTGCCACTTGGACACCCTCATAATTTTTATATACATTTCCATTGGGCTCATATACACATTGGGTTGTCTACTTTGTACATCCCAGTGGCCAGATACCGGTCCAATAAGAAGAGCTTGGATTCAATTTAAGTTTGCAGTGAGTTTAGGCGATCGAAGTCTCCTCCACTGTTACTGTTTCAATGAGGGTCGAGTGATGAGCGACTCTTTGACAGACTTTTGTTTAGCGTATTTTGACGTCTGCCATTTTTAGCATTGCCATTGATTGGCACAATCCTTAATCTGGCTTTTCACTGTTAAATATTATTTATATGTTACTAGCTGTTGCACGCTAGTAACATATAAATAATATTCCACTGTACTGGAAATAATATTTATTATAACAGCTACTTTACACGTGTACTTGCCAATAAAATAGGTTTATTATTAATAATAATTTTATTGTATCATAAAAATTAATATATTTCTTAGTGTTTTTGGTTATTTATAACTTGAACCACGTCGTAAGCGTCGATTGATGATCCCTTACAAAGACGATATTCCACTGTTACAATTTGTAATTGAATTTTGGAACATTCTTGTAACTTGTGGAACATTTAATTAACTGTTGCTGCATATTACTTATTATATTACTTACTAGCTGGTGCACGCTTCTTCGTCCGCGTAACTTTATAAAATATAGCCTATGTTACTCGCTGATAATATTTTATAGCTTCCCAACAGTGAAAGAATTTTTCAAATCGGTCCACTAGTTTCGGAGCCTATTCAATGCAAACAAATCTTTCCTCTTTATAATCTTAGTATAAATTACTAGCTGGTGCACGCGACTTCGTCCGCGTTGAACAATGAAAGGTAGGGTATGTCCTTTCCGGTGTCCCAGACAACGTGTATGCAAAATTTCATTGTGATCGGTTCAGTAGTTTTTGCGCGAAAGAGTTACAAACATCCATACATCCAAACATACTTTCGCATTTATAATATATTAGTACGGACTTTGTGATGTTGGGCATGGACAACGTCCGCGTGGGATTCCGCTTGCGAAAACATCCAAATCCAGGAGTATCTAAATATTTACGCTAGTGTTTGTATTATTAAAATTCAAACTATTAAAACGTCTCTATTAATTAATTAATTAATTGTAATAAACAAGAAAATTTTAAAAGGTAGGTACTGATGATAATTGAAAGGGAAGGGCCTTGATAAATAAATTATCGAGACAATTAAACTGTCCGTAAGGTGAGGCGAGTAAAGAGCTAAGTGGATTAAGGTTCCCTCCGCTGCTCAATATAAACCTATTAGAGGGTACCCTATAAAAAATATTATTATGTTCAAATACAACATCTATATTTCTTTATTTTATTCTATTAGGGGAAACAAACAATTACACCATATATAGTAAACTAGCTGGTGCCCGCGATTTCGTCCGCGTTGAACGATGTAAGGTACCCTATGTACTTTCTGGTGTCCCAGACAAAGTGTATGCAAAATTTCATGATGATCGGTTCAGTAGTTTTTGCGTGAAAGAGTCACAAACATCCATACATACTTTCGCATTTATAATATTAGTACAAATTAAAAAGATAAATAAAGATAATAGTGCCAATCAACAACATATCCCACGAATTGGTGAACTAATTATATTCAGAATAATTTATTATAATTTTATATGGATACTCGTACTAGGCTCGAATTCAATATGATCGAATTCAATAATTGAGTACAATAATTGACTTTCAAAACTTTCAAAGCGAAAGTGTTTACACATGAATAATTGCAACGCTATTTTGTTTACACAAAGACAAATTGATTAATATTATTTATATATATATGCAATAATTGCTTTGAAGTTTTGACTTGTATAACTTGTAGCATTTTTTATTTCAATAATAGCACATATTTGCGTCTACAAATATTCCATTCGATTATTGAACATTAACACAATTGAAAATTTAGAAAATCGATGTCAAATTCGTGTCATACTTATATTATATGTATGTATAGTAACGTGAATCGAAATTAGTCGAAAGAGATGTTACAAAAATGTCATCGATGTATACTACAACAAAAATGTAGTTAACTCAGTTCCGAATTTATCCAAGACTTCGTGGCGTCTTATAAACTTGAAAAACTTCTAGCAAAGCTTTGTTCATTTTCTCATATTAAAAACGTTTACTAAGTTTTCCTTACTTTTAGATGACGGTCCAGCCGTAGTGGCCTTGTGGCGTTGGCAGTTTGCTCTTTTTCAACATCTAAAAAAAAGTATTGTTTCACTCAATTGATTTGCTCAACAAATAAAGTCGACCGGGAAGTTAAATGGTGGTTTAATTGCGGCGAAATTCCAATTCTATTTCATATCGGGGAAGTTGTTAACTTGACAGTTATGAGCGGCAACTGTTAATCAACGTTGTTTTGGAAAGTTATAAATGAAAAGTGAATTGGTTCGAAAGGATTCTGTTCTCTTTTTCGTAAAGGGAAATTGAATAACCAATAAATCTAATTTAACCAAAATCGCTTTTCGCTTACAGATATTTTACTTACATTCAAAATATTCTCGTTCTACATTACTTTATAATGAGACTTATTTATTTATTTACACACTTACCGAAACACAACATCACATTAGCTGTTATTTCATGGTGATTTTTTTTTGTAAGGGGATTTTATTGCCGCCAGACGGGATGCCCAAATAACTGTGAAACGCATTGTGCCCTGTCCTCTACTTTCCAAATCCAGACCGTAGTCAAATTTGAAAGTTGTCCCTGAAACAGAGCCTACAGGCAAGCACCCTAGCTATCCAATGGGCTCGTTGAAATAATAAATAAGTTTGAAAATTAAAAAATATTGTCCAATCAATAGTATTAACCAACCGTCACAGAAGATTATAAAAAAAAACATATATATATGCCACAGTCAGTCATACGTGTTGCTTTATTGCGAAAATATATGCGTAATAGTTTCCTTGCTATTTACTTGTTCTGTATTGTCGACAGCGTACCTACTTACATTCCCCCTGATTTTGCACTTAACATCAAATGTGCGGTACATTTGGTGATAGATGCAAAAATCTGACTGCACGTGGACTTGAAAGCTTTTTTTTATATAAAAAATGGGTTTGCTCTTGACCAACAACCAACTGTGTAGCAAGGATGAGGCCTAAGATGGAGCGAACCTCATTCTCAACCCAGAAGATGCCTATTCACTCGAACCTTGAAAAGATTTGGGTTATATGAGCTCGGAAGATATGAGTTATCAAGGTAGGTAGTGTTAACTGTGGCCCACTGAAATAAACAATGATTCAATCTTTCTGTTTGCTTCTCGTACAGAATGAGGCCCCTTTAAACTGTTATTGTGATTGGAAAAGTTTAACGACTGCTTTAGAGATCGCCAGCGGAATGGCTATAAAATGTGCTCTTGCCGAAGGACCAATTTCGAATTAATGGACGGCTCGTCCTGCTCGACAATTGTAATACATTTTATTACGTTGCCTCATACTATTTGTGTTCTCTTATATTACATTCTTATTGGATACTAGCTGTTGCACGCGACTTTGTCCGCGTAGAATAAGCCTATGTTACTCACTGATAATGTAGCTTTCATAATGGAATTGTCAAAATGGATCTAGGAGTTTTTTCATTACAAAAAAATGTATACAAATCTTCTCTCTTTATGGATTTTTTATTAGATAAGAGTACTTTTGATTTTATAAGTTGCATTATACGCATGACAAATGAAGGAATTAGATCTAAAAAGGTTATCATATAAGCTATGGAGTGTTACCACAGATGTCCTATTGAAATAGAAAATAATTTAGTATGAGATCAGTTATAATAATTTCGTTTATTAAAAGATTTTACATACAGAAAGAGAGACATACAACACTTCTGCAAGAAATTTATTTTTACTGAATAGATAAAAACACATCCGCACGAAGTTCTATGTAAGGAACTTACTGTAGAGGCGTTTCCGTTTGCCTACACTACAGCATAGGATTTTTACCATAGGATTTAACAATAAGATTAAGAGCAGCAGCGCAAAAAACTCAGGAGGAAAGATGTCCTGTATTACATCTTTCGTTTAGAGAGGACCTGCATTCTGCATTGACTGTAAAAATACCTTTCTGACTCAAGCGTCTCAAGTTTCTAACAATATGTTCTAAAAGTCTAAAGTCTGAGGTTCGGAATGATTTTCGGATATTATCGCCTATAGTCATGTCTTACAATTTGATAGTGCACTATTATACGTACAAGTAACCTCGTAAACTCCACTCTGAGTAAATATTTACTACCATCAGTTGCTCGGATTAGATCGACTTATCAAGGTTCAAGATTAAATGGTGCGGACTGCCTATAAGTACTCCACCCACACTCCTATATAGATGGGCCCTTTATTTAGTTAGAAGGAAGCACCACAAGCATCGCCCTGGGATTGCACGCGGGCTGCCGATCCTCTCATAACTCACCCACTGAAATACGATAACATATTATGTGCTGTTATTTGAGTGCCTGCAATGTGCCCTGTGACACTACAGGAGTAGACTCTCTTAGGCCCTTCCCACATTACGATACTCATTAGACGATACTCCAGTTGAATACCATAGTAGGATACTCGGATCACGACTCTAGGTTAGTACATTACACGACTGAAAATGAACTTAATTTTAACATAACATTGGACGAGTTTTATCTTTTTATTTATGTCAAATAACTAGTAATAAAGAAGCACTTGCGGTCTTTCTATTTTATAAAAACAGAAGACTTAAAAATACACACTGGATAGGTTCATATTAGTCTGGAAGTTTGTAATTGTATAAACATGTAACTTTTGAGTATCGTAATGTGCAAAGGGCCTTCCTTACAGGTAGGCCCTCATCAAAAGGACGCAGATTACATACGAAAATACTTTTGGAAGTCCTTCAAACAAACTTTTGTAACTGAACCAAAACGCATATAATATGATCGTCAGACGCCGTAAGGTCGGATTACGACGGTCATGAAGGGTCTGTCTTAGGGCAGGTATCGGCAATAACTCGCAGCGCGCCCTCTGAATTCCAATAGGGAGGATGAAACGAGCCACTTACATGCTACATGACGTCCTCAAGTGAAATAAACCTGTCGCTTTTGCTCAAAGTCCGGCAATGAGAACCGAAATACATTAATACAAATACAGTTTTCGGTAATTTTTTTGTAAAAGCTTCAAATATATGAATTTGAATAAGAACTTTCGAAGTTGGGTTGGGGATGTATCGCTCGAGTGACAAGTTAACTATAATCAATCTTGTTCCGTTAAACTTTTTTACAGTGATGAATCAAGCTGAATGATAATGGATGTATATGATTTTTTTATTATTATTAAAGATGGGTTTGTTTGTGGCCAGCATCTAGCCGTGTAGCGAAGATGAGGCCTATGATGGAGCGAGCTAGCCCAGAAGATGCCTATTCACTCGAACTTTGAAAAGATTTGCCAAATGAATTTAACTATATAAGTACCACATGTTAACCTCGATATCGCGGGCTCGATACTCGTCCAAGACAAACATTTGTATGCAATGTCTGTTCGTTTTGGTCAAAGTGTTTTTAAAGTAGATAATTTACGTATTTACAAAAGAAATATATATATATGTATATTTATCACTCATCAAGCGCCTATAGTGTACATGTTAACTATAGTTAGCCTATAGCTATCTTTAGTTTGTGGCTGTGTGATATGTAGTATATGTATAAGTATACTAGCGGGCCGCCTCCGGATTTGCACAGATTTCTGCAAGTTTTATATAAAAACCTTCGTCATTTAAAACTCTTTCCATTAGTGAAAGTTACAATAAAATCCGCTGCGTAGGTAAGAAGTTCTAAGCGTACATACAGAGGAACGGATGGCGGGAAGCGACTATTTTATACTATGTAAAAATTACATTTCATTTTAATAATGTTAATTATTTTTAATTCTATTTTAGTACTTATAAAGCAGACAATCGTATGAAGTTGTAGTTCCCGTAGCGTCTCGTAGCGTCTCGTAGCGTCTCGTAGCGTCCCGTAGCTTGCGTAGCGCGATTGCCACATTCGCCGCTACGCTGCGCTGCAAGCTTATATTAGAATTTATTACACATTTGATGAAATTTAAATTTTATTACCACTGTGCACGGTCCGCCTGGATGGCGTTCAAAATTATGTTTAGTATTGAATAAATATCATATTACAAATTTGAAACAATTACATTACAATTGTCTTACAAATGAATTTGTCACTGAAAAAAATCGTCCAGAGCATAATAAACCAAATAATTTATTGTCCTAACAATGTAACCACTGTTTTTTTTTGGCGTTATTTGTTATATAAAATTCGATTGCAAATATTAATTAAAGAAATTGGATTCATACTTTTGAACCCAGTTGTATAATTTGAAGTGGTTCAAAACAAATCATTATTTTGGTGAATTTAGAAAATAAAACTCCGAGAGAAAAGATTGAGTTGCTATAGCTGCATTAAGACGACAGTTAATGTCGACTAACGAGCTGCTTAGAAAGTACTTAGTTGGGGCAAAGGTCATGAGGCCATGTAATATGAAATTATACCGGAGGCTTTGATCGCGTAACATGAGAGAACTACCCCGATAAGATCCCAAGTAGGCGCACCCCCTCGAACGGGCCTTGTTTAACACGAAAGCGGTGTGGATTACGACGCTGATTAAGCCGACCAATATTTATTTTCGCTTGTAGCCATGGGAATATCAGACAACGATCCGGTCGATGGCTCACGACTCATTAGCTTTCCCAATAAAATAATTGAGAGTTTGGGTTGCGGGGTTGCGGGGGCGAACGGAGTGAGAGAGATTGCGGGGGAAGGCGGCCCAGGCCTCAGTGATCGGCCGCCCGCCCTGGCGCCAGCACGCGTCCGCCCATCGCTGGCTGCCGCCCTAGGCGTCGCGCGACGCGCAGTGTCCCACATACAGAGCCACTGGTGATTATCCCACTGCAAGTTTACATCTTGAGAGGGCCTCTAGTCTAGATAGTGCCTCTCTCGCAGATCCGTACGGTGACCGATACGAGATATAATGCTTCGTGTGATAGATATCAAATAATGCCGTGTTAATGCACGTCGCCTCTCGACCTGTCAATGTGACAGGTTACGTTTGGTTTTCGGTCCCTTCGTAATATCTTTCGCAAACTTTCGGTGAACTTAATCCGTCATCCTGTCGTTCAATAGACACCGAAAAAGTGTTAGGTATATTTGTAAGGTATTCAACGTTAGACTGTTCATAATTCACGTACACGCAGCGTAGGCGATGTAGGCTAATCTGTGTACGTTAATAGCTTCTCATAAATGGAACATAATTTTAATATTTATCTACTACACATATCACGTTAGCGTAACTCCAGTGCAATTGAGTTGTCAACTGTCATCACAATATATACATTTCATATATTGTACTTATATAAATATGTATATCACTATTGTTTACAAATAAATGGCGGCGCCACATTTTCAACGATCAGTACTATTTAAAAAAATACTTTCTCTTATACTTACATGAAATTACCAATTTCGTAATGCGTTACAAACTTTTTCTGGATATTTTCAAACGCTTCTCGAACCGTCGCTCGTTGGATACATTTAATTTTGAAATGTTTTTGGCCCCAGGCTACAGACAAGACGAAGGTCTAGTTTCGTTTTACCGCAAGATAAAAGTTTTTTTTATGATTCGCTTTGAACACATCTTTTGAAGTTGGTTCGTAACGATACAGCTGAAACATCTCGTTAATAGTGCTCCGTCTGTATTGTAATAAGTAGGGCATACCGAAAGTTTTTGGATACTTTTAAGACCATAATATATTATATTTATTACATAATTATTATGTTTGATAGTATGTGCTCTAAAACATTTATATATTTCGTTGAAACCATTGTTAAAAGGCGTTGGCATAATCTTCTTATAAGGAACATTTCACAATGCGTTCCCAGTGGAACGCATTGAAAGGTCCGAGCTATTTGCCGGATGTATAATCGGTTCAATATTTAATACGCCGGGAAAAAGGTCTGCAGTCACTTTCTTTGCTTTTCAAGCGATAGTACGCTGTAACATGTCCTGATCACAACCGATTTCTTTCGCCAAACCTATTCTAATTGGCTTTTGTTTTCGGTTCGAAGCAATACACTCAGGTTTCGTCACTTATTACAATACTAGCTGGTGCCCGCGACTTCATCCGCGTTGAACGATGAAAGGTATCCTATGTCCTTTCCGGTGTCCCAGACAACGTGTATGCAAAATTTCATGGTGATCGGTTCAGCAGTTTTTGCGTGAAAGAGTTACAAACATCCATACATCCATACATACTTTCGCATTTATAATATTAGTACGGATTATTGTCATCCATTAAACTCTTCGCTCAGTCATTTTTGATCAGATAGTCGCTGAATCGTGAGGAACTAGGCTCATTGCAATTATTAGTTTTTTATTTGTTTCAATTACTTAAACCATAAAGAACATGGTAATATTATGTAAAGCGAAAATTTTCTCTAGTAAAATAAGTTTCCTACAACAGTATCAATAGAATGCCATAACGAAAATCAAATATCATAGTCACATAATATTTAAATGTTTAAGATCGATTTTGAAATATCGCAGTTGATTATAATTTTAAGTAGCCACAATTAAAGAAACATTATACGTTATTTTAATTTTTAATATTTGTATACATTTTATTGCACTAGG
The DNA here is from genome assembly GCA_944738685.1 of Synanthedon myopaeformis. NCBI lineage: Eukaryota > Metazoa > Arthropoda > Insecta > Lepidoptera > Sesiidae > Synanthedon > Synanthedon myopaeformis. Next base: position 201,894 of record OX122934.1, read on the forward strand.
ATAAATCAAAAAGTTTATTTGATAAAATATTTAGCTGAAATTGTGATGAAGATTCTAATTCGTGGCGTTCAATCCATTTCAAATTTTAACGGAATGCGACATTTGTAAATTCTAAAGCTCAATATCGAAATGACGTACAAGCGAATCATTTTTGCCATCTGAGTCCAACATCCCATTCACAAAACTGGTCTTGCGAACATCAATATTCTACCCATGAAGGAATTTCGAGTTAATTTTGGTACTGAGAAGGAATTGGTTGATAGACTATTTTACGTTATTATTATTATCATCGTAAACCCGATTTAATTACACAAATCTAACAACGTTTAACGTATAATTTATATATTAAACGTTAAGGCACAGTTGTGGCTGGGGCGGATGAGATTTTGAGAATAAATACAGTGATATTTTGAAAGAAGTTAGAAGAAAGTTTAAAAAACTGCATGCCATGCAGTAGATTATTTAAAAAAAAAAAAAAATTAGTTCTCATATTTTTAAAGGAACTTTTTGATTTATCTTCGCATTAATAAGCTACCTATTATTTATGTCAAATGTTAAAATAAATATTAGCCATTGGCAACAATGATGTTTTGAATATTCACCGGCTAACTAAATTTCTACCAATCACACAAAAACGGTTGGCCGCGAAATGTGTAATTGAGAATTTCTAATTCGTTTGAAGATTTTCAAAATAATACCAATTAAACGGTCACGTTTTCAATTTAATTTTTAAAACGTCACTTGTAGTAAGTAGCGCCAAGCTGCAAGAGAAATGCCCGACATTTATCACCCGCTTGCAATCAAACGATCTTTTTATCTCGCGACTGCCACCGACGACCCTCTCTCTCTCACACACACCATCTCTCTCTATCTCTTTCTCTCCTTTGTTCTTATTCCTCTGAAACAAATATTATCCTTCGCACTATTTGTTAATTTGATAAAGATAATGGTACGACGATGGTACGTCGATAATAATAATCATACCCTGGTAGGTTTTGGAAAGGTCAAGACAGACTTACCGGTGATTAAACTGAGGTTCGCCTGCTCTTCCAGCGCTGGTTCGGTTCTTCCACCACAATACACGAGAGTTTTTTATTGATTTAAGCGTTTGATTCTTAAGTTATCACATACCACACACACGCGTGTAAAGAGTTTAATTTTACGGAGCGATATGCGAGCGCGGCGACAACTCGCAATCGTCTGTCTTGATTTTAAGGGTACGAAAGGGAATAAAAAATAGTTAAATATGTAGGCAGATATGCGTGTGATGCGTTCGTTTGAATGTGTGAGGTGTGTAGCAAAAACGGCGTCAACATACCCTGTAAACGTTTTACATAAAATACAATTGTATAATAATATGAATCGAAAATAGGCTCAGATTTTTCAATAATCAGATATCGTCGCCACGTCTTGGAGCTATTTTAGGAAATGGAATTGTTTTTCTCCTCAATTCGTCTGTCCTTGCCCGTCAGTCAAGTTCGGCTTTTGTGTAAAGAAGAGGGATAATACGCTCGGGATAAAAGAAATTAGATAAGGATTAATTTTGAGTGAGATATTCTTAACTGTGTTTGTTAGCTAACGCCGAACCTAAGCAAATGTGTCGCAGTGAGCTGTCATAAACCTTCTATTAGTTAAAACCGTATCAAAATGCGTTGGATAGAAGAAGTTAGTGGAGAAACAGACAGAAGAGGACAGCGACTTTATTTTCTAACAAGCTGGTGCCCGCGAATTCGCCCGCGTTGATAATTTTAAAAAAATCAATATAACGCTTGACCTCGTGTTGCTATAACATTTTGGCCAGGCGTTAGTTTTTTATTTTTTATTTATCCCTCGGGAATAGTCCTTTTTTTCTGGATAAAAGGTATCCTATTTCCTTTCTGGTGTCCCATTCAACGTGTATGCAAAATTTCATGGTGATCAGTTGAGTAGTTTTTGCGTGAAAGAGTTACAACATCCAAAGATACTTTCGCATTTATAATATTAGTATAGAATAGATAGTATAGATCAATAACGTTTATAGCCATATCATATATTTAACAAGTTTATAATATTGTGATTCCATCTGTGCTCGTATGGAGTATTTCGGGTTGATTCATTATTTATTTAGGGCGAACGGTGCTCATTTCCATTCTGCGTGGCCTGTGCGTTTGTTTGTGTTACAAGGAAGGATTTATATTGATGGACCTTTGTAATGGATGGACTGCCAGTCAATTTGTCACTTTGCAAATTGAATACTAGGTGCGGTCAAAACTTGCGTTTCCTGACTTCTAGCTTGAATTTTACCCACTTTCATGCACTAACGCTAATACTAAAAAAAACCATTATACTAAAATAGGCTTTTAGGCTTCATGAATATCTAAATTGTATATAAAAATTTATAGTGTTTTAATTGCTAACGTATAGTTAGTTATTTTTATTCTATTGTAGTGATAGTTTGCTGCCTTTATGGATTTAACGATTACAAATACATGATTACTTTAAAATGAAATGCTTTTCGAAATTTTCTTTTTTTTTTTTGTTGTTTCCGACAGTGAAAAAATATTACCACGTGTTATTGTTTAATCTTAACCTATACGAGTATCTATACGTTTTAGTAGCCAACACAAATACACACACACATACTTTCAAAGGTTGAGTGATGAAAAATATCATCAATCAGGAGCACTAGCCGTTATCTAATACCTCACTTTGCCTGGGTGTATTTATATGTGTACAACAATGGTTACGAGACAATGACAGAGGGCTATTTTAAACCGAAACCCAATGAACGATATACTTAGCGATCGCTCACAACTCTTTCGCGCACAGTTTTTAAATCTTTATCCAAAAGTTCTAATTAATAGTACCATCAAACGCAGTTCAAGTCGTTCGATCACTGTCCAAATAATCCACTGTCATTTACAAACGAAAAGTACCCAATTTTTAAACCTATTAAACCCAGACGATCGACGTGAAAACGGGGTGTAATAAGTTTGACGCGTGTGTCTGTGTATCTGTCTGTGGAATCGTAGCTCCCAAACAGATGGACCGATTTTGATCCGGTTTTTTCTTTGTTTAAAGGCTAACGTGATCGAGATGGTTCTAAACTATAAATTTATGAAAATCCTTTTAGGCATTTGAAACCATTATCCCATTTCCTAGTTGACGAAGGACTCCACTAACTTCCACAGGTTCGATCGATGTGGTAATTTGGTATACTGTTACTACAGCGATATTTCCATGTCATGGTAACCTTAATCCGATGCTGCATCATCTAACCAACTCCTCAGCAACTTCAGCAGATATACTTAGCGTGGTTGGGCACAATGGAATGTCGGGTGTTAGTTTATAACTTTTAATTGTGGCTTGTTTGCATGAATTCCTGTCGCTTCTTGAAGAGTTTGAGGAATTGTCTCGTATACCTACGAGTGTAGTGCGTGTAGTGTGCATTATGCATTGTTGACCAAGCGTTGTCCTGGACGGGATGAAACGTCAACCGCGATCCAAGCGTGTACAAACGACGCTCGGGTAAATATGCCGTGAACTCGGCTCAAAGGGAGGACACACGAAATAGAATTTAATATTTCCCGCGTCCGGAATGCTTTGTGTAAGCGCCGCACTTTCCTATATTATATCAATTTTGTTCGCCTATCACATAGCACCCAATCTGAAATGAAGTGTTTGCAATTTATTCATATCCGCACATTACGATCAATTTCAATTTACTTTGTGAAGAGATGAAGTTTGTAAAATTTGTGGAAAATAGTTTCTTCTGTCAATATTTAGGACGGTCATAGAAGCAATCAAGTCCCCTGAAATATACCAGTAAATACATATTACATACATACATACATATATACACCCCACTGAGATATTTTATATTACCTACTTCTATATTTTACCTTCACTGTAATTTGAAGATAGGTTAGATTATTTGGCATTGAATCTTCTTCTTTTTGTGCCTCTCCATTATTGAAGGTAGGCAGTTAAATTTCTTAAATCTCTGCCTGTCTTTTGCGAGTCGAACAATTATTGTTCCACGTTTTTAATAAAGGTCCACTCTAGGATTTTACTTAGCAATGACATCTTTCTTCTTTCAACATTACGCTTTCCTTCTATCTTCCCCATCATTATCGTGGCATCATTGCGTACAAGTGAAAAAAAAAATCACCATAGTCCCAATGTCGTTTATGTTTGTTGAACAGCCAGTATTCTGTTGAATGGTTAATGCGAAATAAATGTTCGGATGAGAAATTACACCGGCTTTGACTTGTATTGACACGTTGTTATGTTTGTGCTCACGCGTGTGTGCGTTTGCTTTTGCGAGAGAGGAGGAGGGGGGAGGGGGGGGGGTAGTTGTAGCTAATCACAAATTCGCAAGATGTTTACGCACTTCAAAGAGTTGAATGTTTGCCTCGCACTAAATGTCTGCAGGCTCCAATATTGATTTGGTATGGTTTAAGGGAATGTATATGAAAAATATTTTGCCGTTTAATACATCGCTTCTTCCACGAGAAGTCTCCTGAAAGAAAGTCCCAAAAATGTAATTAATCAAATGTGGAGTATTTTATTAACACATTTAACATTTCATTTGACATTTTCCTTCATGTTTTTTTTAATGTCTTGCAAATTTTCGTTTTTTTTTTAAACAATTTGCCATTAACGAAATAACTATAATTTTATACTTATATACTCTTACTTAATAAGTTATTATTAAGACATTACTAGAGATTGTTACTAAGAGAGATGGGATTATTAAATAAAGATCGACAGATCAGCATGTACGAGTATTATTATATATATTAAATAAAATTGAAGCTATTACTCTGTTTAAAAAACAATATAAATTTGATTCGCAAAAAACATTCGGTATTTCGAGTCCGGTATTATTACGTTTGTTCAGGGAAAATTGGTATCCAGTGAAATAAGAAATAAATTTTATTTTCTCTCTTGTCAACTTTAATATTTTACTTTATTATTTAGTCGTTATTACCTTTTTTATCCCTTTTTTTACGTCTTGAAAGAGGCTTATCAAAAGTGTACCAACAATTTTTTATTTATTTATAATTTCAAGTTTTTCACAGCTTGGCCGCCTTTTAACTTATTAAATACATATTATACTGTTTGCTATATTAGTACCAATAAAACATAGAATGATTTCACCGACACTGTTACCGGCTGCCTTATTATCTAACAGCAGACGACAGCAGACGACTTGCGATCGCGTGTGCTGCCATGCAGAAATGATTTTTAATTTTAGTTATTGTCCGTAAGAGGCAGCACCGTCGTTTAAGCAAACCACACTACTGTTATGAGTTACGTCATACCAAAAACGCTATTTAGTGTTATATTGCACAAATTGATAGAAAGTTTTCGCCTGTCGCAAGTCGTCTGCTGTTAGATAATAAGGCAGCCGCTCGGCGGCTAGATAAGGAATGCTGCCTCTAACAGCGCACGCCTCACAGTTTGCGTATCTATATTTATCAGTATACACTACATATATACAGCCCTGAACCTAGACAGACTTATCTCTTTTTTTTTTGTAGAATGGAAGACTTTCTTTGTAGGGTGTATATATATTTTTAATTAATAAAACTAAAGTTTGTAATAATCGTAATAATTGGTTGACAGGCGGAGACAAAGGCACTGAACTGTCATGTCTTTGCCCATTTAAATATAGATTGTCAGACGATTGTGATTCAAATTTGATATTTTAATATAAATTAATTGTAATTTCCACACAATTCAACTTGTTTTAGTTAAGACAAATTCGTGTCTTTTCAAATCGGAACGGTAGACTAGTAATTATTGTAGAGCACAAATTGACCCATCGGTTTTGTATTGGCCTCGCGTAATGCGCCATTGTTCCTTCGATACAGGATGTAGCCAATAATTATTTTCCCGTTCATTCGCCAAGAATTCACTCGAACCTCGTATAGAGCCTGTCCGGCGGCGTTAATCACCTTCTTACTGAAGTTCCACTGTGAAATAAAAGCGCGTACACCCTTTTGTTCCATTTCCTATCCTATATACCTTTTTATCTATTTCTTCGTGATTACAGATGCCACGATCGTCAACCGCAAAAGGGTTGCACAGTTGCGCAAACGTAAGACACTTATGTGTCTTGTGTGTGGTATAGAAGTTACCATTGAATGTTTTAATTCACATATAATCAATATGAAAGAAACACTCCTTGGTAGACGACTTCTGGCCAGTTGCTTTCATTTGACACATACGAATTGCCAATCAAAAGATATTCGATATTCAAAAAATATAATAGTGTGCCGTGTCGTCGTCGTTACTACATTTGTGCACGCCTGTCAGGTGACTTGTCATCTAAGATGTTCATAAAAGTCTGTAAAAGTAGTATTGTCACAGAGGAGAAAAGTGTATTGTCCAGAAATTGATACTCATTCATTATCCTCTTCGTAGAAGCAATGGTAACCTCTACGTAGACGCACGTAGCGGCGAACATCGTCGTAGAGGAGAGGGCGTAGCCTCGTAGCACTTTGACGCCTACGATTCCGGTTGCTACGCAAAGTTAACCTCTCCTCACATCCCACGTGTACTGATACTGATCCGAGTTATTGGTCACATATTTGTTAAAACCATTTTCACTGTTGAACCGTAGGTGCACATCCCACAACATATATAAATTGCATTCATTCATATGTAAAAGATTTATTTAAGACAAGGCGAGTTATTTATTTGTTGCTCCAGTGACTGTTGTTTATTTATTGAAAAAGAAAAGTTGTTCACTCGTTAGCGTCGAAAATATTCACGACCTTTGACTCAGTGTAAACAAAGTGAAGGCCGAACGGAAACCCTCAAAATATTTACTCTGAACGTTTCCCGTACCCATCCACGGAATCGTGTCTTCCTTTGTGCGGGGAGAGAATTATTAGCGTTAGTGATTCTCCGGTTTCTGCATTCATATCGTACCAAATCAATCACTGTGATGTATTCGGGGATGGAATGCTACCGGTTACGTATATAATATTTATCTCAATATTATTGTTGCCTACCAGGTAGGTTATAACTCCGATTACGCAAGGTAATTTGTGTATTTCTACACACAGTAATTGGACCGTGTGCGTCGTTTAGTTTTGCTAGGCTTTCGTGACGAAGGTTCATCAATAGTATTGATAGGTGTCGACGATAAATTAGTATTTTTTCATAAATCGCACCGTGACGTTTAAATCTTTTGAAGCATTGGTCGAAATCTCTGGCAACAAGCAATGTGGTTGTTTGCTTCGAAACGTCGTAAACACTTTCTGAAAGGCTCCGTCATTTCTTTAATGTTGATGGGATCTAAAACGCTATGTCGTGCACGCAGAGTTTAATTTGTCTTGTATGTACTGTAACAAAATTAATAAAAAAAAAATTATTCAATTCAATTCAATCATTTATTGCAAAACCATAATGTATAGGTAGATGTTTTACAAAATTTATAAAGAACAGACCTGTCGGGCATGCAACTTAGGGGCTAGGAGAGAGGAAGCCACATTCTATTCTTTCACATACAAAAATCAAATCTTTCCTCTTTATAATATTTAGTTGTAGATATATGTATATTCATAATCATGCTACAGTGAGTTCTATTTGAAATGACAAGGAACGTGAAGCAATTGATGGCCGCTCAGTCGTTTCTGCAGCTGCAGTCATTTCTCGGTTTTTAAACACAACAAGTTTCCAGTTCTTTGTGAGCTATTTAATAGCTGTTGCCTTTAATTATGCCTCCTGGAAGTGGGTCGTCGAGAAATCGCTCGGGCTTCACTCGCTTTAAACAAATGGAACAAATGTTTCACAGTTGCTCTTATATGTTTATATTTTCTTGGTTTTTGATAGGACATTTGGTAAGGGACAGAACGCGTTCTGCTTATTATTCACTGTAGTCTGCTTGTGAATCGAAGTGTAAAGCTTATTTCTCGAAATCGCTGGGAACCTCATCAACACTTTGAATCTTATGAGCCGATTATATATAATTTAATGGTCCAACTATTACGATAAAGCAAATCCTAGCATTACCATTGTAGTTAGTTATCCATGATGTACGTTATCTTCGGTCATTACAGCTTAATGGTTTGTTGAGCTATAACATGTAAATGTGTCATGTCATGTCAATGTGACAATATTATTTTAATTTTCTCTGTATTTAATATTAATTGAAATTAACGAATAAAGTTATAAAAACATAATAAAAATAACTAAATTGTAAACCAAAAATTACAAGGATTCCATTGATATATATATATAGTGATTTAATAACAATATTTTGCTAAACTGAATGAAAAACTCATACTACGATATTTACGTGTATAAACTAAATATTGAAAGCAAATAAGTTCCAAACCAAATTAAAAATGCCTAAGACTCCAAAAAAAGTAATCTGCGCAGGGTGCCAAACTGATATAGATGGTCGAACAATTACATGCACTATCTCTTCATGTAAGAAGATGTACGATTTGATATGCGCCAAAGCGGTAAATATTACACAGTACGAAATTAAAACATGGATATGCCCCGAGTGCTGCGCCAACAAAAGGAGAACAGGTAACTTTTCAACAATAATTCATCCCACTGCTCAATCATCTACAGAAAATATTACAATGCGCAAAAAAGATATCTCCAAACTTCAAGACTCACCCGAGATATCTAACGATAGTATCAATTTACAAGTTCTCACAAACGAAATCCGAGCTATGCGACGGGAATTAGAAGATCTCCGAATTAATGTATCATCCAGACTTGAAGAAGTGTCATCTGCTCTTCGAGAAACAGGAAATAAAATTAACATTCTTGAAACAAAACAAGAAACCTTGGAACGCAGAAACTTAGATCTAGAAGCCATGGTGCAAACCCTGCAAAGTCAAATCGCCTCGCAATCACAACAGGCCTTACAAAATGAAATTGAGATCCTAGGCATACAAGAAGTTAAAGGAGAAAATCCAACTCATCTGGCATTGGTAACTGCCCAAAAAATAGGAGTAACAATAGACATCAATGACATCGATTACGCTACTCGTACCGGCCCACAAAGTAAAACTACACGCGAATCGACTGGAAACAAAACATTAGCTCGACCATTAGTGGTGAGATTTACGAGAAAAATAATCAGAGATAAATTCTTGACGGGAGCAAAATCAAGGCGCACACTTGATAGTAAGGATATTGTTAACATAGGCCCTGAACAAAAAATTTATATAAATGAAAGATTGACATTTGCAAATAGACAGTTATTTCGTGCAGCAAGACAACGTGCAAATGAATGTGGATATAAATTCTGCTGGATCAAAAATGGCACCATTTACGCTAAAAGAAAAGAAAAAAACTGTCCTGTTTTGCGAATTTCCATGCCAAATGATATACACCTTCTGGTCACACCCAATAATGAAATATCATTTGCCCAATAATTATCAACGAACTTTTCTTTACTATACCTGTCAATTAATTATATCTTGCAATTTGCATAAATACCTACATTTTACAAATCTTACATCTTCGCATTTCTATATAATAACTATCTCATTACATAACTACTATTATCAATTTATTAAATTGTATATAACACATTTTTTAATATACCAGTTTTATACTCTATTATTATTGAGGCTTAATATTATTATCATATATATACCAAAACTGAATACTAAAAAGTTTTACATATTATTATTTAAATTAGAGATTCAATATTTTTATTATGTTGTGACCAAACCTAAACTAAAATGTTTCTTTTTATACTTTATTAATAAATGCTTGTAATGCAAAGTATTTCAGATCAGTTAGAATTATTGAATTTTGAGTGTCACAACATTACACAACTTGAAAACTGTAAAACTTTTTTTACTGCTGAATATAATTTTAAAATCTTAACCTTTAATATACGTAGTATAAATAAGAACTTCGATATTTTTATAGTAGCTTTAGACAGATTGAACATCGATTGGGACATCATTATATTGACTGAATGCAGACTTATTGACATATCACACATACCATCTATTGACGGATATGACTCATATAGAACAAACAAAGTAATTAATCAAAACAGCGGGATTGTAGTATATGTTAAAAGTTCTTTAAACATATATGTTGTTGAACCAAACTTTAGAGAAGCTGACTGCCTAATAGTTGAATTTTCTAATGACACATCTATTTTATGTATTTACCGTTCCCCATCCTTTACGAACATAGATACTTTTATCACAGACTTACAATCTAACCTTGAATTTCTTAAAAATAAAACAAACCTGATTATTGCTGGTGACATAAATATTAATATATTGGAAGAGAATGGAAGCGGTGAATACTTATGTCTTAATTCAGAATATGGACTACTCCCTGCTATATCCATACCGACTAGAAATAACACATGCCTTGATCACATTAACATTAAAACTAACGGAGAAGCTTTTGGAATTGTATGTGAATGTGATATAACAGATCATAAAATTGTATCAGCTGGACTAAAATTAAAATTAAAAAGAACTAAAATCTTAAAACGAGAAAAACTACAATTAAACTTTGATGATATTAAAAAAGACCTAGCCAGTATTGACTGGAGCGTAGTAATTAATAAAACTAATACTAATGAAGCTGTAACAATATTTAATGACCTTCTAATGAATATTATCAACTCACATTCCCGTATAATTAAAACTAGTCGTTCAAAATTTAACATTAAACCTTGGATAACCCCGGGTCTTATTCGCTGTATTAAACATAAAGATAAGTTACACCAACAAGCTAAAAATAATCCTGATAATGCGATAAAACAAGTTATATATAAACGATATAGAAACTTCTGCAATAACTTATTACGAAAAATAAAGACTCAATACCAAGAAACGGAACTTCAGAAAAATAAAAACAACCCCAAAACCCTGTGGAAAGCAATAAAGAATATATGCGATATTAATAAGAGGAATAAAGAACCAACGGACCTTTTGTATATAATAGATGCCGATAAACAAAATTCATTGAATATGTGCAACACACATTTTTCTGAAATCGGAAACAAACTTGCAAATGACATTCTAACTAAGCTAAATATAAATGAAAATGACCTGGCAGCAAGGATCAAAATTAACCTTTCATTGTGTGACTCATTTTATATGCACCCAACTGATACATCTGAAATAAGCAACCTAATCGACCAACTTCAAAATGACAAGGCTCCAGGTATGGATGGTTTAAGAAATGAACTAATTAAACATATTAAAAATTACATCATACCGCCTTTAGTAGCAATTTACAATATTAGTTTTATTACTGGTGTCTTTCCAGAAATGTGGAAAATAGCAGTAGTCCATCCCATACATAAAAGTGGATGCAAAAAAACACCAAATAATTACCGTCCAATTTCTTTACTTGGAGTTTTCTCTAAACTGCTTGAAAAGTTAGTTAATAAAAGACTTATATCCTACCTTGAAGATAAAAACTTACTTTCTCCCCGTCAATTTGGTTTCAGGACAAAAAAGTCTACCGAAGATGCTGTCTCTCTTTTAACTTCACTTATTGCTTCCCATTTAGATAAAAACCAAAACTGCATAGGAATATTTCTAGATTTGGCAAAAGCCTTTGACACTGTGTCTACCCAGGTTCTATTAACAAAACTAGAAAAATTCGGCATCAGGGGATCAACTTTAAATTGGTTTTCAACCTACCTACAAAACAGAAAACAATATGTAAAAATAGGTCAATTCACTAGTAATATACAAAAAACATCCTTCGGTGTTCCCCAAGGTAGTATTTTAGGTCCTACCTTGTTCATATTATATATAAATGACATACATACAATCAATCTGAAAAACACTGATGTAATATGTTATGCAGATGATACAGTTTTACTTTTTAATGACCAATCATGGGAAGGTGTTTTTTCACTCGCAGAAAGAGGCCTAACACAAATTACTGAATGGCTAAATTGGAACTTACTAACTTTAAATATAAAAAAGACTAATTATATATGTTTTCATAAAACACAAGCATCAAGTCCACCTTTATCTCAACAAATAAAATTACATGATCAATGTACGTCTAACGCAGATTCATGCAACTGCGATAGTATAAACAAAGTACAAGTCACCAAATACCTCGGCATACAAATTGATCAATGTTTAACTTTTAAACCACACATATCATATTTGTCTAAGAAAGTCCGTACCATAGTTCACATAATGCGCAAACTCAGTAATATAGCCTCAACTAGCATTCTAAAAAACGTATATTTTGCCCTCTGTCAATCGATCTTAATGTATTGTAATTCCTGTTGGGGAGGATCCTCTAAAACAATCATGATAGAAATCGAAAGAGCTCAGAGATCAGTCCTTAAAGCAATGCTGAAGAAAAACTTTAGATATCCCACTACAGAATTATATAAAGACAGCAATGTACTTAGCGTTAGAAAACTTTTTTTACTGAAAATGACTTTATTTGCTCATAAACAAGTTATCAATTCTCGTGAATACTCAGACCTGGTAAAAAAGCGTGTTTTTACAGTTCCTCTGCCACTAGTACGAACACAAATTGCGAAACGTTTTAATCCGTATGTACAATTAAGCATTTACAACAAAATTACTAAACATTGTGAAATTAAGCATTATATCATACGTAAAGTTAAGGTTAAGATTAAAAAATGGTTGTTCAGTCTTAAATACGACTATGTAGAAAAACTATTTAAATCGATTTAAATACGTAATATCTACATATTATATAGCCTCAATTTATAATCAAAATTTATTGTGTCTTTTACTTACTTTTATATATATCTACTTATTATTAATTTGATTTCTATTTAATAATTTTTAAATTGTTATTTGAATTTTTAATTATTTTAATTAATATAATGAAGCACACGATACAGGCTTGCATGCCTAGTGTGTGTCTTCATAGCCAATAAACTAAATATATATGTTCCTGTAAATAAATAAATAAATAAATAAATAAACACATTAGAACCATAAACCACCTCTCACAAGTTAAGTCAATAAAATTCTGGCCACTATTTAAAAGTTACAGATAATAATTTGATATTGAATCCTGTTTTTTTATCTTTATATAAATGTTGACACTTATAAAAGATGGTTATGTGTTGGCTTTTAAGTTCCATTTATCACGTGTTTATGAAAAATATGTTAGTATATTGATGTATGCCGTCCCTTCCTTTGGTTGATGTTCAGTCATTTATATCGATATTTACGCGAATGCTCACTAGGCGAAGCTCTCCTCGAACTTTATACGCCGCAAACTCTGTTTGTTTAGGACAAAATGTTTTATGCTACTTGTTTATTTATCGAAGTCCTATCCCTGAATAGGTATCTGCATCAAGAGGTCGTGTGTGTTGGGAAATACGGGTTATTTACTCTTTTCTGTTTGTATAAACAGTTGCTACTTACTCGTTTTTTAAAAAAATGTAATAAATGAATTTAAAAAAAAGAAAACATTTAAAAATGAATACCTACCTACGCTAATGATTGAAACGTATACACGCTAATTAATTAAACCGCGAACAATATTAAATTAATTAGTTGAAGATAAATATCATCTCTCCGTTACTCGATATGTTGAGTTGTTGATTCTGTTCGTTCGCATTGAATGGATTTGTTTTTAGACGCCCGACGCAAAAACGGGGTGTTAAGTTTCACGCGTGCGTATGTATGTGGCATCGTAACTCCCAAACGAATGGACAGATTTTGTTTCGTTTTTTTTTTATTTGTAAGCTGACATAATCGGGATTGTCTTAGCTATAATTTAAGAAGATCTGTTCAGGCGTTGGAAGACTATCAGCCCACTTCCTAATTTATAAAGTGGTTTCATTATATTATTAAATTCATTTTTTGTGATGACATGTGACGCTCGATAAAATATGGAGTTACTCTTCTCGGCGGCGGATTAGTAAGTTGTATCGGCAATGGTCTGGGCACGATCTGAGACGGATGACACGATGATAATCCAATTGTAAATGACAGGTGCTTCAACTATTGTAAGGAAGACTGGCTCCCTTTTGAGCCCTATGGCAGTGGTAATAAGGGGTACATTGCCGTGTAACGTGTCGAGGTTCGGTGCCGCCAATACAATGATACGATGTTTAATAATGAATGATGGAATGTCTAATTCCCATATGGCATATGGCAGCGTTGTTGATTTATCACACAACACTAACATTAGTTACACGTCTATCGCAACGCAACGCTATCGTCATATTGCCTATTATTAATTGAATGTGATGAATTTCTCTAAGTCCTCACTCTGAATGAATTACATAAACTCGGTTAGCTTAACGCAAAACATATATATATACTTACTAATATTATAAAGAGATTAATATTATAAAAACTAGTTGACCGATTTTAAAAATTCTTACACCAATAGAAAGCTAAGCTAATAACAGCTAGTATATAATAAAGCAACATATGTGTATGATGTAAAATAACAAGGACAATACAATATTTAATATTTAATATAATATTACAATGATATTCTATATAGTATACTAATGTAGCTCCATTTAATTTTTAATATAGCCTAAAGAGGCTTTAAAGCGGACAAAATTAAGCCTTTAAAAGTATTGAAACATTATTTTATTATTATTATTATATTAGCTGATGCACGCGACTTCGTCCGCGTTGAAAATTTAAAAAAAAAAGCAATATAACGCTTGACCTCGTTTTGCTATAACACTTTGGCCAGACGTTTATTTATTCCTCGGGAATAGTCCTTTTTTCTGGATGAAAGGTACCCTACGTCCTTTCTAGTGTCACAGACAACGTGTATGCAAAATTTCACGGTGATCGGTTCAGTAGTTTTTGCGTGAAAGAGTTACAAACATCCATACATCCAAACATACTTTCGCATTTATAATATTTGTATAGATTAGTTGAAAGTATAAAGGAATAATTTTTTCGCATTCAGAGTGAATATTCTAAAAAACGGTGCATACCAGTTTGCTTTGTTAAAATAAAAAATAAAAAAAAAGGCCTATTCAAATGTAGAAGCGAACAGAGCGTGTTCGATATATGAATAACACTGTCAACTGACGAAACAAAATATTTACTATAGACAAGAGTGTACGCGTCGAACGCGTGGAAACGATACATAGATAGATAGTAGTTTCATTTGCACCATTAATAGAATTGTGCATGTATTGCGTAGTTTCATTTGCACCCAATGGTGCAAATAAAACTGTGGACACATAAAACCTGAATATATTTAGATTCAGTATTGTTGCATTTGAAATTTGCATTCAATTAACTGAGAGAATTGTAAATGTAAAACAATTTTAAAAATTGTAAACCTGTCATGGTATTAAATAAAATAGAATAGATTTATAATCGAATAAATAAAAAAAACAAGGAACACAATGTATATCAGAAAAAAAGTTTTGTCTGCAAATCACAATAAGAAATGAAATGTGTTTTCCTTCCATTCGGTGCAAACGAAAGCTTTGCAATTTGCGTCGTGACGTTCCCTCTCAATATTGTATTTATTACCGACAGATAGAAGTTCATTTATCGAAACTGTTATTGTTGAAGATAAATAATACATGTTGTATAGAGATGTACATTGGTGGAACAATGATGGCAATCAGTCGGGAATGAGCGTGTTCTTCGTATTATATCGTTACACAATGAAGTTTCGTCAACACGTTTATCGGTTTTATTACATTAGTTAGTGCAAGGCTCCACTTCACTTTAGTATTATATATTCCTTTGGTTTTTAATAATTCTTTTGATGCGTATGTTTGCTTAGCTTAAATGTGCCGATAATTCCGCACATATTCAGAGCAGAAATGGAGTTTTTATATGCAAAACAGCCGCCAATGTTTGGAATGATTCGGTTAAAGCCGTTACGGGCGTTCACGCGTCGTATGTAAATGATGAAAAGCGGCCCATAACCGACCGCCGGAGCCTTCCGGCCGCGCTATTGTTTTCAACAAACGCCGTTAAAATGACAAATGAATGGGCGAATATTCGATTTCGTATAACGTGTACATTGTTTTAGTAACGGTTAATTCCGTTTTATGTTTCGGCATTGTCGGATCTCTGCTATTCGACTAGGATTCCCGCGGGAGTCGGTATTAACGTTTGACTACCCGCGTGCGAAACTCTTGTGTCGAATGCCATGGAAATATACGTAATAGTGGGAATGGGTGTGTTAATTTACACCCTGTTGACGCTACTGCTGAATTGTGATTGTTGGAAAGAGGAGAAAAAGTGTCGCTGTGACGAGTGCAAGAGTCTCTGTCAGAACGTCACCCTGGTCACTACGCCAACGGTTTCCTCGCGAATAGACATTGGACTGCCGTAGACTAGTGTTTTAATTTAATTCGCAATCGCGTGCCAAAAGAATATTTTCTGTCTTCCAATGTGGTGTCAAGTGAAGTGGTGATAGTGCGCGCTTGTGTGTGTGTGTCATGGACCCTCTCGCGCGGTTGATGGAAGGCGCGCCGTTGCCGGGCGTCTTGGGCGCCACCAGGGACGCACGTCCAAGGGGTGCCCTGGTGCACGCTAGTTTAGCCGCGGCGCCAGCCCTAGGCGACAAGAAAGGTCGCCACCTAACTGGAACTTTCTGCCTCACCGGCGACACCATGGAGGGCATTATACAGTGCCTCGTGTTTCTGAAGGCATTTTCGGTGAGTATACACTGCAAGTGCTCTTTGCGTTTCCCATTTATTTATAGCACGGTGACGTTTCATTTTACAACGCGCGTCCAATTCCAGTTTGAGGTCGCAGTTGGTTTTACAACTGATTATCATTTTGTAGCGTCCATCGTGAACTTTGACTTCGGTTACATTTCAACGCAACTCAATTTGTTAAACAATTATATCTCCAGAAGTTTTTCGTCCAAGCTTAGTATTCAATTACGTGAATTTATATTACAATGTACTTAGTTTCTAAGTGATTAATAATAATTGTTGTGACTGGCACTGGCACGTGATGCCGACATGTCTGAACGTGGTTTGTTGCGTGTAGTATATCTTGTCCGCAGCGATGACAGTTGTGTGCTTGTGTGCGGGAATATACGAGAATTAAGGAATGTCAAGTCGGCGTCTGGCACGACTCTGGCATGTGACACTAAAGCGGTTTGCGATATTAATCTTCCGGTCAAGTTAATCGTTCACGCTCTGAGCGCCAACAATCGTCTTATTGAACTGGTGCAAATTGCGAGAAATCAAACGAATGATATTATGAAATACACACTGCACATATGGAGCTAAACAGCCTTTCATGTAATTTGTCGCTCAATCATACATACATGTCTCGCACATTATACTCGTAAAACAAAATCGAGAGGTACAAACTCCTTTACTAAATCATATAATTTATAATACCTAACTTGTGTATTGGTACAACCCCTCGATTACGTGTCTTCAATTCGACTAACTCTATGTATCTGTAGTCCGATCTGTAATCGGACTCGAGCAAGGCTTAAGCAACAGGAATAACATTACAAGAAAATACGAATCGAATACAGAATACAAAGGGCCGTATATAAACACGAATATGTATACATCTAAAGAGGATTTCGCTTTTTAAGAGCTTTATAAGCGCAACTTTAAGCTTGCAGCAATTAAGTTCAATTTCAGAGAGAGTCAAGAGATTTGTGAGAGAAGACTGGGAGCTTACTAAGAGCGAGGAGCTTTGTCAGTTATTAATGAAACGAGAAATTACGCGAGCAATTTTACCTTGCCACCTTTATGTTTATAATTATTTATATTAAGTTTCCGGCCTCCGCGGTGAAATCTAATCCGTTGCCTTGGCGCACAAAGTTGACGGATAATCTTAAGGGATAAAAAATAAAGGAAAACGGGCCGGACATTAAAAATGTGCGAAAGGTTCTGAGGCAAGCGAGCGTGAAACGGCGGACGACTCGACACGGCACATCGGCTTCTTCTAATTAAGTTAACCGTTCGTGCCGTTTGCTCTCTCTCACCTGACCGCCAGCCACCTTATTGTTTTTGTCCCCAGCGCGCCCACACCGTCACTCGAAAGGGGAATTTACATAAAAGTTTCGCAATCGCCACAACACACTTTTGGTCCCGACGGAAAATATTTCAACTCGTTTCGTGAACAAATAGTCGCTTCGTACTCGTTTGCCGACTATCCGAGTCCAAATTGTGTTCCAGTACTAACCTCACTGTGCGGAATTGCAAATCTGTTTCGTAACATGACAGTTTGCTACTTTCAACTTACGCTCTGATTGACAAGCACCCGGAGTAACGATGTATGAGAGGGCAGGGAGAAAAATATATTTGTTTCAAACTATGAAAAACACAAAATAGATAATGTCTGAAAAGCAAAATATCTGGTCACATGTTTCAGTGGAATACATTTTTTTGCATTTCCTTTAGAAATGTTAAAGCGTAGGTACAATCCCCCCCCCCCCCCCCTAGTGGTACCGCCCCCTCTCTCCGTGTACTTGAATATTTTAGTGTTACACTCTCTTCATGACTCTCTTGTACATATTTTATGACATCCCGAGTACCTAGGAATCGTTCTGCTCAAATAAATATTTAAATAACCTTCACTCAATTTTCATGAAAGCTCTAAAGTGAATCTCATAATTGATAAAATAATTCTGTGATTATGTGTAATACGTTATAGACTAAACTCGATTCAAGACTAGCTGGTTTATCCTAAGCGTGTCGATCGATATATATCTACTAGTTAACCTGGGACAATCTTAATGTTATCAAAATGAAATGAATTATTGTTTCATACTAAAAGTCAATCAAAAAGATGAATTAGGTATATGTATTTGAACATGGTTCACTTATTTATAAACTGTTTAAACAATAAAGATTAAAAGTGTCACAACTACAAAAGTGTAAAACAAAATTGATCAGCGTACCAGTCATGTATTTTTCTTTAAAGACTAAATCGAAAATATTTATGAAGGTTGTTTATCAAATTCAAGGTGTTTATTTTGTCACTCGTATCGATTAATCAGTTCCGTCTACACCAAACTAGTTTAGCCAAATTATTTAGATCCAAATAGAATATCATATTAAGCTAAAATATTCTTGCCTTAAACAATGGGGTCTGTCCGATAGGTAACATATTATCATCTCGGTTATAGGACGTCCACTGCTGGACATAAGGGTTGCTATACATATAGTCGGGCTGGCATATAGCCCGTTCGACAAATTGCTATACTTATAGCCGTATCGGCAAAGCCAGGCGGTAACAATATGTAGATGAACGTTCGGCAGAAAGGCCTCTTGGCCTACCCGCGCAGTGTATATACTATAAAAACAAAACCCTGGTGATTTTTGCCGATCGTGTAAGCCGAATGAAAGTCGAACATAGAAGTAGAAGGTACTTCGGGTCGGCTTTGTTGTTCAACAAAAATGGCCGAATGAAATGTGCCGGCCCGACTATATGTATAGCAACCCTTAACACATGTTACATACACATAGAATGACAACAAGTACTACCGTGTAAAACACTAAGTCTTTCAACATTTGTATGAATTTTTCGACAAAACAGTGAGCCTGATTTGAAAGGTTCAAGGTTTCCGAAAAGTGATTTTTTTTCTCTTAGAGAACAATGAAAATGGTAAATGTAACAAATGTAAGAAGGGATGACAGTGGCTGGGTCCAATTTAAATTCACTTGGACGCGATTTAAATGGACCTCGCCCAAATCGGTGTTTCGGGAGTTCTTACTTACTTCGGTTATGAATAAAACATGTCGCCACACCAACACGAGATGCAGACTCGGCAACGTTCACCCACTGAAATACTTTGCAAACATTTTAAGGTACGATAAAGTATTAAAGGCTCCAAATAATTAACAAATCATGCTTTGAATTGCTTATTAATCAGGGCGTACCTCTTATACAAGAGTTCTCGAAGGTTTCCCTATATGAGGGAGTTACCTAATTTCTCTTATGTTTCTTAGGTCTCTTAAAAATAGGAGAACCTAAGCTCTCTTAGGTTTTCCCTATTTCTTTGTAAACATGTTATAAAGATTTTCAAGAATTAGCAAACTGAAGTGGGCAGATCACATTATTAGTAGAACATAGAGGGAGACTGTCTTGGACGACTCCACACTGAGTTTCCAGTCGTGCGCTTTAATGGTCTAAAAATCTCCTATGTCTGTCAGTTTATATGGCTACTCAACCAATTTAAACAGGGTTTTACTATTATTCACGGAATTTATATATGAAGTATGATACATGGTAATATAAATATATTCGAAAAACATAGAGGCAGTTTCATTCGCAATACGCGATTGACCAGTGTTTATACTTTGTGCACCTACTGACCCTTTGTAAAATTATATCGAACAACACAAAGGGACCGAGCCCTCCATTAAGTCCGCTCTTTGCGACTGTTTTCTTTCAATTTCCCATTCTGAGCTTCAACCCTTTCACAAACGATGAATGTTCAATCATGTTAGAAGCGAAGGGTGTGCTCCATACGTGTATTGAGCGAGAGCAATTATTATTGGATTGCAAATATATTCTGATTGTTGTCCACAAGATGAAAGAGGCTAGAGGAGGTTTTCGATCATGCAGGTCTCATTAGAATGTGTGATCATTAAGTATTAATTCACAAATTAAATAAAAGACCGACCGGGTTCTGCGTCTCACTGGGCTATTTGCAATTGCTCAAGTGTAGCAATTGTTTATCAATCACCAAAGTTACACTTACTGCAGCTTCTTTCTTTTACGAGTATTTGTAGATATAACTCTTTTAGCAACATTGAGAATAAATCTATTTGAAATAGCAGCATTAATTCAAACCAAGGACAAGAGGTATAGCACCAAGCGTTTCGTCTCCGGCCTGACGGCGGAAACGTATTACTAATACTCGCGGAGCACTTCCCTTCTACAATGGATTCCTATTTATTTTCTTCGCAAAATATTTGTCACTTTGTATTCACACAATTTGCGATTTTATTTGTTCCTATTTCCGCGGCGGCGGCTCGTTGACGCCTGATGATGTGAACACCGCATTGTTTTTGTAAATAATAAACATTAAAATCTTTACGCGTTCTGTGCGCGTCGATTCCATTGGATATTCACAGATAATATTTAAATTCTGCAGGGACGAATTTATTTACATTGGTAATTCTTCGTTCTCTTCTTTGGCAAACGTAAACGTTGGCGAATTTTATCTGATCAAATATTCATTTAATTTGGGGTTTTATGGCAAAGTCTTGTTCAACTTTAAGTCGTTATTTTTGAAAGCGTTTGCAAATATGCATAAGTTAAATTAAAAATTAATAATAATTCCAAATAAGGTATGTTGAAGGAACAAGTGCCGAGTATTTCGGCAGTAGCAATGGAAATGGTAAATAATCCAATCAAATTACAGCTCCAGGCTTCATCCAGATTTGTGAATGGGAAAATATTTGCGGCAAACTCTGCGGACGACAGTTTGATTGCGTATGTATTGATCTTACCCATCCACAAGTACGGGGCCCTAGAGTCCTGGGACTCGCGACAGGGATACAGTGGACACCGATTACATTTGTAGAAAGTTTTCAGTCTGATCCATAATTCGTTTTACAGAAAATTTTATTTATATTAAATGAAAGCGAAATTGGCTAAAAAAAGAGACGGTGGTTGTTCCACCGTAAAGATATTCACATTGGTTATATTTGATGACATTGTAAACATTACCTACAAAATTTTTGTCGCCATTTTAGTACACTGTGAAAATATTATATTTACTTCTTTTTTATTCAGTAAGTGTAACGGTTTCGGTATGATGTCCAACTAACTCATTTTCGGTTACACCACCATTATGCCACCAGCCAGCTTCAATAGAATATAATTTTGTATCAAACTCGTTTATTATAAATACTCTGATATCTTTTGCAAGCAACAAATGTGTTAAGGTGTTTATCCGAACAAATTGGAAAAGATTAAGTTTGTACATGTGACGAGTGTTTATAAAGTAACCTCGATTGGCGCGGTTCCCTTTATATCCGGCTCGTAGGACCAGTGAGTGCCTCTCGTCGCGATAAATTTGTGGTTGGACTAAGGAGATTTAGCGAGTTTGTTACACAGAGTTAGTAACTTCGGTCTATTTACAAAACTATAGTTTACTCTAGTAATTAGTTTCCTGAAAAGCGGAAATCTAATAACTACCGAGTGTTGGGTCGTATAAGGTTATTTCATCGTCACATGTCTATTTTGAATCTCCTATTTTGATTTAAAAAAAAAAAAAAAACATGTCAGTCGTTGCATATCTGGGTCATATCCTGAGGGGCGAAAAGTACCATGTGCTCCATCTAATCATGGGGGGGGGGGTGCAAAATTGAGGGGCGAAGAGGAGTCAGCAGATGACAGATGTCCGTTTTATTTTCGTTTTTGTTTTCGTTCGTCTATGGTAAGAGATATTTGTCTATGGTAAGAGTTTATTATTACCAACGCTATGAAAACACCGCGATTTCTTCTATTTAAATATAACTAATATGTATCTTCTATAACTATAGAACCAATTGGGGTTAAGTTTTTCACAAATGTCCTTCAAAAATCTTTATTTTTCTGATAATTTGCGCTCTTTTGTTTCTTATTTTAAAACATTTATTTGTAGTAACGTCATGCCTTGCAGCGGAGGCTGCGTTTTCATTAAATAAATGCTAGGTATCGACGGAACGCCTCACAGCCATTAAAATCTGATTGCAATGCGATGAGTCGACTCGAATTGAAACTGCATTTTCTAGCGAAGGTTCTTAAAATAGCACGTGCATTCAATTGTTAACCTTATTTCGTTAGCGGTAAAGACAAAAAGGTATATTAAATATAGAATTTAGTTCATACCGCTTTTCGTGGTATGAAAATTAATAATCCCAGAGCCGTGATCTGTTTTTGCAAGTTGAGGCGTCCGCGCTTATTTACCTGACGGCATAATGACGTCGGATTACGTTATTAAGACTTGTTAAATGAAATATTACAGAAGTCGTGTTTCACGCGTCGTTTGACTTGAATAATTTGCTTGCTTTAACTACAGATATTAATAGTTTATATTGTTATATTGTTATCATTGGCATAGGAGTCATAATCTATTATAATTAAAAACATTTTTACACATATCTATTTGTGGTTTAAAAGAGCACTTGGAGGGGCGTTCAATTTGGAAAGTTTTGAACGTCGTTCCATCTGTAGATAGCAGTTGGTCCATCTCGCTATCGCCCTCGTAGTAGTGCACTGCAAATTGAATCTTGGTGTTGACAATTCCTTATTTTGGCGGCTTGCCTGCGACTTCGACCACCCGCGGGACTCTTTCCCTACTTTAATAGAATTTAGGATGCCTTCTGGTCAACGTATCATGTGCACATAAAATATATTTATGTGAAAACGAGTGAAAGTATGATTTTAGCAAAACTGTATCTTCACTATTTAGAAAAATTAATTCGTTTCCCTCAACTCGGTCAAATGTATCTTCAATGTTTCCTAAACGTTAAAAATCAACGTTAACGTTAACGTTAACTTTTGGTACTTAATGGATTTAATTCGGGAAATGAGATACGTTTCCGTGTTGACCAAAAAATGTTAAGTGGAAATTGAAGTGGTGTCAAGTTTCATGATTGATTTTCCGGCATATGAAAGTGTTAGCGATTTTCCTACCACCATTTTGCTAAACTCTATACCTGATAGTCGCCGTTGGCCGCACGAGTTGTCCAACAACCAGATAACGTATTCACACTTGAACGACAACGTCACGTGAACGATTGACGTGACGACACCGTCCGTATCGTGGGTTGTCTCGTCTCAATACCGTTTTGAGTTCTGAAGGACGCGTCGTTTACTTCGCGTTCCATTTGTTGTTTATTTTGGTGAAAATGTTTTTTGTTCGCTGTTTATTCTCTGGATTCCAGAGTGACGTCTCAAGTGATTCGCTGTATTTGTATACGTACTTTCATTTAGATATCGGAGCGATGCTTTAAAAGCCTACGTTATTTTAAGACGCCCGACGAGATTAATGAAATTGTGGAATGTAAAAAAAAACAGCCGCATTTTTAAAATTATCTGACACAATCTTCTAAGTGAAATGTGCTAAGATTGTGACTGAGTTTGCGATTCAATTGAAATTGTGTGTTTCAATTAGTGTTGAAAGATTATTTACATAATATTAATAGGCGGCAATACTAAATTGAGACGTAAACCGCATCATTCAATTTGTCCGACTCGTTTACTGTGATTGACATCGAGTGTCCGATCGGCCACCCACTCCGAAATGAGAAGGGCCCGACAGCCTCTAAATTATGGTTTCGCAAACGCTTCTCTAATCACTACACTCAATATTGGCGTCACACCATTATTTAATTGCTTTTAAATTAATGTAATTTTACTTAATGGCATAGAATCTAGGCTGCTTCTGATCGGTCCTATTGGAGAATTGTGGGAGAGGTCTATCTCCAGCACTAGTCTTCCATCCCATCCCTTCCTACCTTCCTTATCATAGACTCCAGCATGTCATGTCATGTCATGTCACGTTAGCAGTAGACTTCCATCCCTTCCTTGTACCTTATCCTTAATTTTTCTATGGTCGTCATCGCACCTTACAACACCTATGGCGCTGCTTGCGTTATAGGCGACGATGGCCGCCTACCATCAAGTGGACCGTCAGCCTGTCTGTCGACCTTAAACATAAAAAAGACTCTATTTATTTATTCGTAGGCTGAGATGATGATTACGATATTTTTTTCGGTTGCCATATAACCTAGGTTACAGCTAATTGCTGTATAATGATTAATCTGATGTTTAGAACGTTTAACCCGCAGTTTAGCGATGGTGATCAACAAAATATTATTAAACGGCTGTTTAAATTTTAAACAGCTGTTTAAAAATAACCGTCTGTTGGTGAACTCGAGCCTAAGTAAGTAGATTTTTTTGTTCTGTTTCACTACAAGCTATCGTAGCCTCGAATGTATGAGGTAGGTATTTATGTATGTATAATATAATGTCGGTAAATAAGTGGTAAAAGTGCGTGGCATGATCTCCGCGCGAGGCAGCCTCGTCTCCTGTCGGCTGAGACGTGCCGTGCATTAGTGAGGCACATCTATCACCGTGTCACAAGTTGTGCCGACGTCTATCTGCAAAGTTTATCGACGCCGAGGATACATATGCTCGGGGAACGACACCGCCCGCTCTCAGCCACACACCTAACAATTAAATATCATTCACCATACTAATATTTAATATTGTAAATTTTTAATAAAAATTTATTAATCATAGGAATATGTAGAAGTGAAAACTTAGCTAATTTATCTTCACGAAGTTTTCACTTCAAAAATTCGAATGATCAGTAGTAGGTGTTGTACGATTTTTGAAATCTTAATTAAATGGGCAATTTTCTTTTAAATAACTTAACAATATAATATAGTGCTTCTTTTTTAAAGAAGAAAGTGTTCAAGTTGCTGATTCAAGTTGATTTTTTTTTAACCATGACTTTGTGGCATCGATTTAAAAGTAACAAAAAGGATGGTTATCATTGTTAATCGATCCAAAATCTGTTAGAAATCTGGTTTTTGTAGATTCATATAACCCATTACTGGTTTTAATGTTTAAATCTAAGTGTCCCGTTTTATGAAATTTGTGAACCCTTCATCGCTAAAACAATGGTGAACGGACACTCTTACAAACTTTGATCATTTGTTTACCTGACACAAACAAAGTATGGAAGAAAAACACAACCGACGAACCAAACGCTGGGACCACGAACACTTGTAAAAAAGTTTTTACACGGCGTATTCATTAAATTAACCAGATAAAACTTTGGTTTAATATTAAGAAAGAGATTGAAATACATACAATTTTTATAACAATAAAAATTTGCTCAGTTTGACAAGAGTTACGAATAGTTATTGTCTGTATTACTTAAAAAAGAAAATAAAGACAAGCGAACAAGAAAAGAAAATTGAAATACACATATAATCGCATGTAGTTTTATGTTATTGTATATAATACTAGCTGTTGCACGCGATTTCGCTCGCGTAACCTTTTATAAATATATAGCCCATGTTACTCGCTGATAACGATGCTTTCTATAGGCGAAAGAATTTTTAAAATCGGTCCAGTAGTTTTGGAGTTTATTCATTACAAACATACATATCTTCACTCTTTATAATATTATAATATAGAAGTATAGACATATCCGTACTAATATTATGAATGCGAAAGTATGTTTGGATGTATGGATGTTTGTAACTTTTTCACGCAAAAACTACTGAATCGATCACCATGAAATTTTGCATACACGTTGTCTGGGACAACAGAAAGGACATAAGGTACCTTTCATCGTTCAACGCGGACGAAGTCGCGGCCACCAGTTAGTAATTAATATTTGTGTGAGATATAAAAGAATTAGTTTTAAGTTTCATACTGTATTCAGTAATAAATATTACCTGAACAGTAAACACATAGAAATGACCTTAAATTATTAAGGTAACTAATAACTAATAATTAAATTATTAAGGACCTTAAACCTTGTATTAATTTGTTAGATGCATTGAATATGTTCAAGTAATACCAAGACTGTGAACTAGATGGCGCCACTCCGTCGAGTTAAAACACGCTAACGTTTGGTTACATCTAATTCAATACATTCTCACAATGAAATTTAATACACTTCTTTTTACTGTGGTACTGTGTTTGATCAGTGCAATGTATTATTTTATTAGATAGAAATCAGTATGTTAAATTTCGTCTGATAGTGTTCCCCTAACCGTAACAATTTGATTATCGATAATAATTTCGATTGGGAAAGCGTGTGAACTGTGAGACGCCTCTCGCCTCTCGCAATCGGGAATTCGGGATTGGGTGACAATCTATCCAGTTACACACGGGATTCTATTAGTCGATATTAGTTGATTGCTGCAGCTCGACTATCCGATACTAATAAAGCAACGTTCGCAACCATACATCTATAGGTAATAGGTATTACCTACCTTCAATTACAATACTCTGAGCTTATTCTCGGAGCGTTCTGATCTAGTTTGATCTCAAGTCCAAATTAAAGAAATCTTGATTGGGAACAATTATTTTATTAGGTAAATTAACTTCAAAATATCGAAACCTTTTTCAACGTTTTGTTTTAAAATTATTTTGTGTACCTACTCTACCTACGCTGAATGATAACTCAGCGTCAGAATTCGCAATCTACTTTTAAATAGAAAACATTCAATATATACAATTTATTTTCAATAAATTTTATGTATTTTCAATTGTATTTAAAAGGTCAATGTGGGTTGAGAATTAATCCGTCATTCGACGGATACGAATTCTATAAAGAGCTGTAAATGTGAGATATATTCGTATATATGTAGGTAACGCCATTCCTCATAACGATACCTTTTGTCACAGCCTCTCTGATGGTTACCGGATTAGGCTTCGGCTCTGGTGTAGTTGGAAGTATTCGATTTGTGTTCAATTTTGTCCGTCCGTAGAGGCGAAGGCCTCGATTGACGACTTACATTAACGACTAGACTGAGGTACAAGATTGATTATATCGTTACAGTTGAATTACACGTAGTTTGTTGTTGCGTCATTCGTCTTTTGTTACATTTCATTTTTATAAAGGCTTTATTTTTATCAGTTCTTCATTCACGACAAAGATTAATTTGCTGAATAAATAGCAAGCGAGCTAAAGTCGCAACGAATTTGTTTAACAAATTAAGTACGTACAAAGGTTTATTGCGCCGCGTGTTTTAGTTTTCTTGTTAAGTGTACCAGGAAATAACTCTTCTACATTAATAAAACATTAATTAAATTGAAATAAACGTTGAAACAACAGCAGTCACTTTGTCTCTTGTTTGAATTAAAAAATTCTCGTCGACGGATACGATACGATCTTCTGGTGTATTTCGTAATACCTGATTATTTTTCAACTATAAGTCAAGACTTGGTATAGAAAATCTGATAAGCTTTTAATTTATGTTGAGGTCGGCAGACAGGCTGACGGTCCACTTGATGGTAGGTGGCTACCGTCGCCGCACATAACACAAGCAACGCCACAGGTGCTACAAGTGGGTTTGATGATAAGGGATTGGGAAATGGGAAGTTGAACTAGTATTGAGTTCAATGTGAAAATAAATTTAATAATAAGGATAACGTGTAAATAAAAGTAATATACTTACTGTTTATGTATTTCCTTATGTATAATGCATGCCTGTTTATGATTATGATAAGTGTATCGTGCGTTTGAGAAACTTCCTCATAAAACAAACTCATCGGCGGAGCTCGTCGACAACTCGGCGCCATCCGGGACTTTGCTATATGTAGATTGTTCTAGATGTGTATGAGGTACGTAATTATGTCATAGTAATTGAAATCCAACTATAGATGTGTGCTAGTGATGTCATAGTGCTACTTATCGGAAGAACGCTTGATAACGCATCGAAGAACGTTAATAATTTCCTCCTCTTTAACATTAAGATAATTATGCATTCTCGTGTTACTATCGAAACTACTCGATAGGGTTTTAGTAATCATTTTAAACATGGATTAAGGTTTCTATTAGAATTTTCACATTATTGGTTAGTTCGTTGTATAATATCGTTGAGCTGGAGCAACTAATATACAGCCCATTGAGAATGACATAATATCAGTTATTTGTTTATTTATTTATTAATGTATACACCAACAGAAGACACAATAATACAATTTTTACATTCGGGGCTGATGTGAATTCGAATGACAGGTATACACAACATTTAACATCAATCATCGACCATTAACAGAAAAATCTTATACTAATTGGAATATATCTTGAAATTGATTTTTTATTCTGTCTAAATTGAGTTATACGTAGGTAACGTATATGGTTGATGTGAGTTTACACAAGACTGGCTTTGTATTACAATTATTACAAGACAAGAAATATTCCCGATATCTGGCAGGGAACGAGGCCACGCGATCGGTCGTCATTCGTTACAATAATGAAACGTGTCCGCTTCGGACGGACCTTCCCATCCATCAGGGGCGACACCACACCGTATATGATGACCTATTCGTATTGCTATTGCTGAAATCATTGAGTTATTACTGTTAGTATAACTGACAAAATTCGGAGACACGATCGAGCCTGCCACCTTTGAGATATTCGCTTATTTTATTTAATACTATCTGGTGCTAGCGACTTCGTCGGCGTTGAAAATTTTATAAAAAAAAAGCAATATAACGCTTGACCTCGTATTGCTATAACACTTGGCCAGGCGTTATTTTTTTAATTTTTATTTATCCCTCGGGAATAGTTCTTTTTTTTCTGGATGAAAGGTACTTTCTGGTGTCTCAGACAACGTGTATGCAAAATTTCATGGCGATCGGTTCAGTAGTTTTTGCGTGAAAGAGTTACTAACATCCAAACATACTTTCGCATTTATAATATTAGTAAATAATATAGATAGATGTATTAATAATGAGTTGAGAACCGCAGTTTAATTTAAATCGGCGTTATTATTATTCTTCGGGCGATCAAAAACGGCGATTTTGCAACGCCCACTCTCACATGCTTTGCTTATGATTTTTTTCTCTCGGCTTCCGAACGTCTTAGTGTGATTTTAAATAACCTATAATCTTTCTATACCGCCTTGCTTGAAGTACTTATTTATTTTATTTAAATTAGACAGTCTTGTGTGGATTTTAAAATATAAAAATCCTAGACATGCATGAAATAGAATTGGAGAACTATTTGATCTATATACATCTTCGTGCATGATATGAAATTGTAAATGTAATATATATTTTGTTGGACGTAGTTACATAATGTAAATTTGATTGCATTTGTATTCTAAATTGCAATTCTAGTTGGTTCTTTGTGTTGAGGTTTGCCGAGTACATTACTACGTCATTATCGCCAAATGTACATATTATAGTAGGTACATTATACATGTATGTATATATTGTACGTCACTCGCCGCACGATTTCAAGATGGTGTATGGATCTTGTCTACTACATTATTCAATATCGTGAACCATTCCCGAATTCTGTACCTTTACAATGAGTTTACAACGACCGCACTCGCTAGCGAGAGCGTAAAATATTTATATGGAAAATTTTCAATTTGACATTGACAGTTGACAGTTTTTCATATAAATGTTTTACGCTCCCGCTAGCGAGAGCGTTAAATATTTATTTATATTATTTATATGGAAAATAATTATTTAAATATTTATATGGAAAATTGTCAATTTGACATTGACAGTTGACAGTTTTTCATATGAATGTTTTACGCTCTCGCTAGCGTGTGCGGTTATTATAAACTCATGGTAGAGTTACTGGAGTGAAGAAGCGAGCTCGTATTCGAGACACTGAGCTCACTCTGAAAATTGTCATTAGTTTAATGCATAATCGCTTATAAAATATTAATTATATGAGTAACTCGATTACTTTACTTGTGGCTCAACTCGAAAAACTTAACCCGAAATTAAGGATTCGATTCACAGGCGTAACGCTCTTTCACTCTTATCTGATTGACCTGCAAAATATGAAAATAATTTTAATTTGAAAAAAAAATGTGTTATTTTGATAAGTACCTACATGTTTTTATTTATTGTTATTAACACAATGTTTTATGATTTACAACACAATAGCACAATAAAACGATATCAATATTTAACTGTTTCTGGAATATAGCGCCTCTCTCGATTTATTCACGAAGGCGTGCGATGGCTTTTTTCATAAGCACCTTATTGAATAAAAATGTATTGCATTTTAAGAATTTTCTTTAAATAATGAACAGGCACGTTCTTACTTACCATCGTCGTCGTCGTATTTTCTCCTCAAATGTTTGCCCAATCACCTTTTAAAATTTGGTATATTAATTACAAAAATAAACGTAAAATATGATTTCTTTGACAGAAATTAAGACTAATTTATGTCATTCATTGTGAGAATCTCTCATTTCTCACAATGAATGACATAAATTAGTCTTAATTTCTGTAAAAAAAAAAAAAATTTTTTTTATATATATATATATATATAACGCAAAGTGAATTTATTTTTGTGTAGATAAGTAGAACATGTTTTCTTTATTCCTTTTAGACTTTTCCATTTTAAATGACTTCTTTTGAAACGGTTCGTTTTATGTCATAAACTATACTCGTTACATTTACCTATTCCTAGTTCTATTGTGTGTCTCTTAAGGAATTAATAGAACGGGTGCTTAGTTAAGGCTTCTCTATTACGAAGCGAACTAATTGCTAAAAGATTGGGATCGTAACGCGCCCTTACGAACCCAGTCGCTGCTAATCGAGTATAAACCTCTAACTAACAAGTGAACTCCCTTATGGATAATACAATCTTTAGAATTGTCATATAGTTTGTAACGTGTAGTTGATCCAGCATACATTACATGGCAACTGAAATGAACAAACATCTAAATACACAATCTATATCTACAACTGTACTAAAATTATAAATGCAAAAGTATGTTTGGATGTATGGATGTTTGTAATTCTTTCACGCAAAAACTACTGAACCCAATCACTATAAAATTTTGCATACACGTTGTCTGGCACACCAGAAAGGACATAGGGTACCTTTCATCCAGAAAAAAAGGACTATTCCCGAGGAATAAATAAACGCCTGGCCTAATTGTTATAGCAACACGAGGTCAAGCGTTATATTGCTTTTTTTTTTAAATTTTCAACGCAAACGAAGTCGCGAGCACACCAGCTAGTCAAATATAAAACACATTATTATCTGAAATAACATTTATGCAATGTTAGGTTTCAATAGAAAAATTGTGATTTTGTGTATCGATGATGTAAGTAAGTGTATAAGTATGTGTTTCCTAAGTGAAGATTTTGTTGAAACTTCTTAGAGGTAGACACTTCAGTATAAGCGGGCAAGTGAAGGGGCCCTCGAGCCCGAGTGGGCGGAGGCCTAATTGGCCTCAGCTCGATCTCGGCTCGAGTGGCCCGTTGTCACTCTCCTCTGATCTTCGCGACCATTTACCTAATGTCTCTACACTTGATATAATCCTATCATAACAACACTGTCGAGTATATTAGATGTACAATGTAAGACAGGTTTAAAAAATAATAATACTAATGGATGGGGATTGTCATTTTCACACAGCACAGGTGAAGGTTGCGTTGTCCAAATTCACTCGTTACGAAGTTACAGCAGTGTCAGTCGACTTTTATATTATACACTTACAGTCCCCAAACAAATCCTCTCGGTTAATATTATGCTTATTGTTATGGACGGTTGTGTTACTGCGATGTGGACTGACCTTTATTTGTACCAAACCACCCGAGTAACGACCCGTGAATAACAGTTCACAGTGTATTTGAAATAAGAGCGAGTTTTCCACGTCGTGATTGGAATTATTTTGGTTTTTCCCAGGTCTAAACATTTCTCTTCAACACGAGCAGATTGTTTCCGCATGAATATTTCATTATTAATGTTACCTGAGTTGTATTTTCGCGGCGGTGCACGGTGGTATGTGGTAGGAACATGCCTAGCTAGTGGATAAACGTGTTGTACGTACAATAAGTATATATTATATTTTATTTAGCATTAAAAAAAAACACTCAATATTAGTCGCAACTGAGGTTTAACTGGTAGCAGAGAAATTTTAAGTTATCGGTAGACAACCACTGAGAACGTGGATTGGCTCTTGTGATGGATTGGCCATAATAGCCAGTCATTTTAGTCATAGCCATAAAATACATAAACACGATGATCGGTGTCAATCGATACAAAAGATCAATTAATTAGAATATATGTATATATACTTTTTACATTTTATTAATTCCTATATTAATATGAACCAATGATTTATTGGCGTAAAAATTAAAAAGTGTAAGGTAGCTTTAGCTCGTGCTTTTTACCTTTAAAAAAAAACACGTTATATGTCTATTTATCCCCATACGAATTTTAATCACAACCGATTCATTAGTTTAGGCGAGATTATGTAACAGACAAAAATATTTATAATATTTATTATGTATGATATGCATTTTTCAGTAGTAGCTGATTCCAAAAGAGTTGTTTTTTTTTTATTTGTAATAAAATAAAAAACCAAAACTAATCTATGAATGGATTTGATGATGAAGATATATACTCGTTGGACACACAGACAATACTTAAATCAACTATTAAAAGTATCAAGATTAGAGTAACTCAGAAAAACAATTGATAAATATATCAACATAATAGAAATGGTACATAGAGAAACCTTTTTGAAATACGATTCCACTGTAGAAAAAGCGAAGTTTTCGAGTGATATTTTAAAAGAATGAAAAAGAAAGTGATTTCCGGCTGTTAACAAATGTAACACAGAATTCAAGCAACGCTTGTAAATCAGTCCATACTTGCGACGGCGTTTATGAATAACGACCAAGGAAAAGAAATAATTTCTTTATTGTGGCTGCCGCGGGATGTTACCATGTATTTATTCGTGTTATAACGTTTTTTCGCCCTCAGAAATTTACGTACCCGAAAAACCTCCGCCTACATCACCCAGGTCTTAATATCTTTATAATTTTTCACTGGAATATTTAGTTTTAATTTTAATACGGGCCTTTTATTATTGAAAAATTTAAATTTTAGTCCATAAAAATGTGAAGAGGAGAGGTTCCTGTTCGAGCTTATCGGTTAATCGCCTATTTCCTCGAGCGCAAATCTTGGTGTCACGTTAAAGTAATTTTATTTTATAGCGGTTTAAACACGTGCTGAAGTTTTCAAGTGAAACACTTCTTGGAACAATAAACATTGTGTACATTGTGTATACATGTATACAAACCATCTTGATTCTTTTACTGAGCAGTATGTGTGTGGACACACAAATCTGAGTAGTGGAGTCTCAACTTCAAAACCTGCAGCATCGCCGAAAAGTAACATGCCTATCGATTTTCTATCGTCTGCACTATGGGGAGTGTGCGTCCATTCTATACGATCTAATCCAATCGGAACCGTTTCACTTGCGGACAGGGGTTTCATCCCTTCGTGGTTGATGATCCTAGGTCAGTTCCACCTTCGTTGTCCGAACTGCTAGGGAGTGGAACTCACTGCCTGCGTCTGTGTTTTCTCAAAATTACAACCTCGGGGTCTTAAATCTAGGGTAAATGGGCACTTACTAAGTAAGCGTGGTCCACCTTCGGCCGCATCTGCACCTTACATCAAGTGAAATCGCGGCCAAGCGCTGCCTTGACTCAAATTAAAAAAAAAAAATCATTTTCTGTCTATATACATAATATAAGTATAGTATATTAATGTTTTGAAATTTACGCCTCATAATAATTAGGCTTATAAGTTGCACCGTACAAGAGACACAATCAGAATGGCGTATAATGTAGGTCTGTTATAAACTATTTGTATCACAATCTAACGTTGTTAGTCGAAGCGGACTTTTT
Organism: Synanthedon myopaeformis; assembly: GCA_944738685.1. NCBI lineage: Eukaryota > Metazoa > Arthropoda > Insecta > Lepidoptera > Sesiidae > Synanthedon > Synanthedon myopaeformis. The sequence goes on from OX122934.1 coordinate 236,195, forward strand.
TATCCGCTTAATTTTTAATAAATAAATAAATGCAGAAGCTCAAAGTGTGGATGTGTATAATATATATGATATACCTTCATATAAACATAGGCCTGATCCCCGGAGCCTCGTCCTCAAATCGCCTCCGTCCGTTCTAATATTTATATTTTCAAACTGGATTGTTGAGAGAAACTTGTTTGCTCGTTCTGCTCCACGTACCAAAAAGAAGATTTTTAATGAAGCCATTTTCTTTTCTCTCTTTCTATAGTCGAAACGATGCTCGTTTGCCGACCGTAATTGCTTCGTTACTTTTTTCGGTTGTTTGTTTTCGAGGCGTCTTTTTCTTTAATTGAGCTCTGTATCAGAATAAAATATTGCATTCTTAACGGGCCACCGTCGCCGGGTCGCCTTCCCCCTTCGCATAAACTAGATTGCTGGACGAATTGGAAGCAAAATGTTATTTCAATATTTTTAAGCGGATTATTTTTCTTGTAGAGAACGGAGCCCAAAATATATCTTCAGTGTAAATTTAATCTATACTATCTATACTTCTATATCTATATCTGTACTCTATTACTAATATTATAAATGCGAAAGTATTTTTGGATGTATGGATGTTTGTAACTCTTTCATGCAAAAACTAGTGAACCGATCACCGTGAAATTTTGCATACACGTTGTCTGGGACACCAGAAAGGACATAATACCTTTCATCCAGATAAAAAGGACTATTCCCGAGGGATAAATAAAAAATAAAAAACTAACGCCTGGCCAAATTTGGTCAAGCGTTATATTGCTTTTTTTTAAATCTTCAACGCGGACGAATTCGCGAGCACCAGCTAGTTTTTAATAAGACGTTCTATGTCGGTTTGTTAATATTAAAAAGTGTTTGTAAATTGAAACAACTATTATACTTTGCAACGGTGTGGCCGCTTAAAGCCGTCTATGAACATAATTTCATTAAGTTATTCCGCAGCACGTTCCCCTGGTCGTACAGAACGTGTAAGACTATTAGACGCGTTGGTGAGAGACTTAATATACTCGTGGGCCCGTAGCGAGCCTTCGGATCTGATGGGTTTATACATAAGGCACATCTATTTATTGCTGTACTAATTTGTAGATAGAAAACAGTCTGGTCACTTGTCCAGTGTTACAGACATTCTTTTGTGGAATGCTTAAGTAGACACTACCCCACTCGAAAGTCCAGGGGTTTAAAACTTATGATAAACGTGGGATCCCATTCAATCGATCGAATAGGCAATTAATTCGTCACTAATATTAATGATACAATTTACATATTGGCGCAGTTGTTGCAGCGTGAAATTGTCTCCATATAAAAGGCCATTATCCCGGTAATCCCGTAATGGATCCCGCCCGGAATTGTCCCGGCATTCGACCAATTCCGATAAGCCTTTATGTCGGCCGATTGTAGCCTGAACGTCCCTCTTTTTTTTATCTTCGCTCGTTACCGATACCGTCGACTAAATGTAATGACATCATCTATGCAAATGTAATTTTCTTGGCCCACCGATTCGCGAATAACATGTCGACCAGATTAACGCTGATGATATCCTCCCGATTATCGACTGTCACGTTGGCATTGTGTAAAGACACTTCCTCTGAGGCAGGTGAAGTGAATTAAGGTTATCTTTTTTTTTCTGTTAAACCTACGAATACAAATGCTACGGTGAACCTGTAACATTTAGCTACCCTCGCTGACACGGCGGACGTGTAAAAAATCAAATTCAGCTTATTGGAGAGGGCATTGTTTTTATTTTTAGTTGCGTGTTGGCGTTTCGCTCTGTCGACTCACCAACGTGACACGTGTTAGCGCTCTATTCAATTATTCGTGATTGGTGACGGAGGAGGAGGCATGTTCCACCAGGAGGAGTTCTAATCATGTTCGTGTGTGTTACATGTCTTTGATCAACTTCACTAACTTTACGTAAATGTCAGCTTTGTATCTGTTTGTGTCAGTAGATACGTTAAACCGGGTCGCTTAATTTGCATTACTGAATAACGAATTGGTAATTTTCAGCGTCATAGTTCCTTCATAGTACACGAATCATAGTATTTTAATAATTGTTTAGTAAACCCAGGTTTAAACTGATGATATATATGTTCTGTTTTATTCTGTATGTTATTATTATGTAGGTACGTTTTTAAAATTATTTTTTTATTATTAGAAATAATAAATTATCGAAAAACCAAAATATATAAATTTAAAAAATATTTTTTAAGGACTAAAACAAAAACAATACTTTAAATATAAAGATTTTCAATTTTAAATTTAGGAATCTAATTTATTTCCATGTAAAATTTTATTAAATTCAAATACTCTTGATTGAAAATGAAATATAAAAAAAAAGTTCAAACCAATTTCGTCATTTATTTTTAGTTCAAAATCTGAGTTGTTGGTTTCTGTGTAAACTTTTTTAAATAAGAAAAGTTTCAAAAGTGAGATCGTAACTCGAGAGCCCGTTAAGGGTTGTCGTTTACTTCATAATCTAGTGACGCGCCCTACGAACTTTCAGCTGATTTTTAATTAACAGGAAATGTCTTTTAAAAATTATAGTTGTTAGTTTGCGGTTTCGAGAGATATATAAGAGTCTCATCGACGAGTACCAAGACGCCATGACAGAGCAGCAGGTAATGGCAGGCTTTGTTGGGGGGCATAATGGGCGACCGGTGTTGTCTCGCCGCCTCCCGTTCGCTCGAGCTTCTGTTCTTGACATAAAAACTGCACTTTTTCTTTTACAAAGAAACAACCAGCCGACTTTGCATGTGTATATATATATGTGTCTTAAGAGTATTTTTCCTCGCACGTACCTACCTCGCTACGAGCGCAGCAGAATTGTATTAAAGCTGACAAAACCAAGTATATAAAAAAAAAAAAAAAACAAATGGGCTCCCATTATAAAGTCGTCCCAACGTCCGTGACAAATTAAATTAGCATAAAAATGAGTCCGAAACAAATGAGGTTGTATTTTTAATAAGTTTTATATGACCCGCGTCTCTCCGCCCTTCCTCAGTTTTCGGCGGACAGCTAATTTCATTAAGCGGGAAAAATTAAGCGAACCCCGAAACACCAAATTGACAATCTCAAGTATTGCGAAAATTCGTTCCTACTTGTAATTTTCAATTTAAAAAATACTCGTTCGCTACAATAAAGCGGTTTCAACTCGACTTTAGATAAATTATTTTTGTTATTTTGTACTATCCTCACAAGGCGAAGGTTTTTAATTAGCACATTGTTTAAAATATTTGGTGAAAGTTCAAAACGTGGAGACACCTGAACTCTCGCTAGGTCTCTATAGGTCTCGAGTTACAACAGAGACCATAGACTATATAATATACTTGCTTCCATAACAGAGACGTTATAATAAAGTCTCGTTATAAAAATAGAGAAATAACTACAAAGATTCCACTCATTTTAGTAGAAATTTATACTTGCGTTTTTCTAGCCATTATTCGTGTTTGTAAGTTAAAAACAAAATAGTGTGTATTATAAAAACAAAACAAATTAAAGATAATGAGAAGGTACTCGTGGAGTTCCAAAATTAAATCATGTCTGTCGTACAAAAAGTAAAAAATCTACGGTTTAATATGCGAAATTTTTGACGAATTTTCCACATCTGGACGCTCCCGCAACGAGGGAAAAAGTTAGATGAGTTTGTCGCGATCTCGATGCGACTCGGGCTCCGAATAATTGGAAACAGAAATGCGGAAAACCAGTTTAGTTTCGTTTACGAGGTTTTCGTCTAACTTATCTATCGATTTACAATATATCTATATACCCCACCCCAACTTTAACTTAGGATTTAGAGTACCAGGACATCAGGGGTGGCCAGGGGCCAGATAGCGCCGTCGACGCGGAGCAACCCTCATCAAGCAAAGTGACGCCACCGAAGGAGCATGCATTCCTTTCAAATTCCAATCTCATTATGTGAAATGTCTCCAGTTCTCCAGCGGAGGAAACATTTTTGCAAATTCTGCATTTTCAGAGAACCAATTCGTTGGGTGTATATTTTCATTCAATTTAATTAATTTTAATGTTTTTAAAACAAACCCAGAATGGCAGCAGGCAACATCCTTAGAACTATAATATAGGAATATATTTTAACGCAGTTCTTAAACAAAATAATGTAAAGATTGAGTGTTGATTGTATACATATTCGACTTTGGGCGCTTACCATTAAGTGGACCGCCAGCCTGCCTGCCATCCTTTATCGTGAAAAATATTAGTATATCCTTAATAATCAATATCTACTGAATAGAAACGAATTTTGAACAAAATTAAACGACCCTAATCTTGGGTGGGGCGTTTTCGCGTCACTAATATAAATAATAAAACCGTTGTAAGGGCGGTATTAAATTGAAAAAAGAAATATTTGTGACGGTCGTAAACCCGACTTATTAATTTGAAGAACATAAAATAAAAAATGTTTTGCTCCGACGTTTATTAATCTTCTCAATAAAGGCATCACTAGACTCAGAGCCGCTGCCCCATAGCGGCCGCTCCGTCTGGCGATGCCTTCGCCAATATAAAAAGCGTCCGTAATAAAAAGCCGTTTAATATGTAATCTCGAGCAGACCGGCAAAAGACTTCCCCTGCGTTCACGCTCTTCCACAAAAAAAATATATAAATACACGATGTATCGGATTACTCTCTGGAAAATTATTATCCTCCGATTTATTTCCTTAACGTTTGCGAATGAATATTTTGAGTAAACCGGGGCGTCCGTAAAAGAATTGAGAAACATTTCATTTTACGATGCCGAAATAGAGATTTATATTCCTCAACCTCTACGGTACGGATACGGTATATCGAATTGTCTCGAAAATACAGCGAAAGAAAACAGAGCATAAGTCTGAATTGAAAAATTTACTATTCCCACGTACATAGCTTACAGGGCTTCCTTTGTGTTTGATGGCGTTCCAGCTACAATATGCACCATTCAGCTTGTGGAACAAAGAGCTGTATTTAAAGTTTTCAGTTTGGATTCAGAGTCAAGCACTTGCTACCAGCTCTGACGAACTTTCTCAATTATCTTTTTTATATGTATTTGATGGTAAGTCGTTACTTTCGCCTATTAATACTAGTAACGCATTAGGTGCTGTAAATGCGCTATCGACCTTAGTGGGAAAAGGGATAATAAGTTATTTACGAAGGACATATTTTGTTCTCTGAAAACTCTGCAGGCTGCACTGCGGTCCTCGCTGTCACATGACGAACACTGCGGCCCCAGTAGAGCGAGTCGCATCGATCTCTGTCTGCTTTTTATTTTATTCCTCGGTGCAGTGCGCTGACCAAACTCGGCATCTAATAGACTAATCGTAATTTTTAGTGTTCAAATTCAATTTTATTTAAATAATTGATTTTGTGAATGCTGACTGACTTTTCTGGGAGTGCCATAAACATAATTCACCTCAACATATTTCATTTCATTATACTAAATTATGGAGTTTATGGATGTCGTGAATTATGTTTTGGCATGGAACATTGCTAACTGTATCGCAAAATGAAATAAATTAATATTTTAATCTTTTTTTTTTTCAGGTAAGCAATAAATAAATGGGCAAGATCGTTTTGAACAAAAAGAGTAAAAAAAAGTAAGTTCGCTATAAATGTGCAATAAAAATACCAGGCCTACATAAAAGCGAAGTAGTGCAAGTTGTCAATTTTGCAAGGATCCCTAAGCACCCCCGTTGCGAGGGTTGCCCTTGGGGCGTGTGCAGTAATGGTAGCTTGATTGAATTGCCGTATCTTGAACGCTTCACGGCCCCTGATATCTATTGAGTTAGTTTTACTCAGCACCTCTTTAGAGCCTTTGCCACACCACTTTATTTTTATGCGCTGACGACGCGCGTTTTTGATGAGCGCGTCCTTTGCGCGTTATTAACGCGTATTAACAGTTTTTACACGTTTGTATTGATACAAACGCTAATGAAACGCGCTTCAAACGTGCGTTTGTATCGATACAAACTTAAATATAGCACGAAGGCTCTAGTAAGCAGAGTTGTCTCGACCAACGCCATTGTAATACTGGGGACAATGGCGGTGGCTCTCTGCGCGTTTGCATCGCTACAAACGCGTTTGTAGCGATGTATCTGCACGCTTTTACTCGTATGCAATGATCGCGTGCAAAGGATACAACGTGCCGGCAGCCTTGCGTTTGCTGAGTGTCCTAATTGCGCTCTACGCGCGTAGTCAGCTCATAAAAAAAACGTAGTGTGCAAAGGCTCTTAACGATACACTATTTTCCAATTTTTGCGCGGCTTGCAAGCCTTTCGAAGGAAAGGTTTTCTGGAAATAATTCAACTATTTTTAGAAAATTTTTTTACTATTCAAGTTTAAAATGAGTAAAAAGTTTTTAAGATTTATTTGTATCGTGTGACTAAATAAATTGTATATAAATTTATTTCCATTATTCATGAATGCGTTGCATTATAACTAATCGCATTCGTTTGCATTCTAACGGCATACGTAATATCCCACTTTGCTTTCTGTTCTTCCCTTTCAACTATTTGTTAGATACAAGTCGATTCAATAATTTCGATCGCAAGCAAACTCTACTTAAATAAAATACGCGTCGAGATGTTCAGTCACCAAATTATAGTTGATCAAGTGTTTAGCGATTGTTTTAAGTACACCGTCCACCAGTTGGATTACCGATGTCATTTCTTAAAATATTAAGTATAATTAAAATTCGTATATATTTTCACTAGCGACCCACCCTCGGCATTGAACGTATGCAATTTTTTTTTAATTTTTTCTTATGTTGAGGTCGACAAGCAGGCTGTCGGTCCACTCTATAGTAGGTGGCAACCATTGCCACCTGCCATCAAGTGATTTTTTTGATAGTAGTTATGGAATTATTTTAAAAACAAAGCTACTATTACCGAACATTAGAAAGAAAATAAAGTCTCCATAGTTTAATTTGGTCCCCTTTAATTTTGATTAAAAATCAATACTTATTTGCTGTTTTCATAATCTAGTAATGCTATATATAGTTTGTGTAAAATATAAAGTGAAGTTTCAAAGTTGACATAGTCATAAATTTGCGTTAATGGGTCAATAGATTATACGAAGTTGCAAATAGTAGAACAACCATTAGTCTGGTTGCAAAATGAACGAGTTTTCGGTCCGAGCGGTCGGCGACGCCGCCGCCGTACGAATCGGACCTGTCCGCTGTCCGCAGACGCCCCTCAAAATGTACACATTTAATTCAAAATCGAGCCAAAGTATTTTATCAGAGTCAGTGCGGCTGGCGAGATGGGCGGCAACACTTCATTTAGGAAACAAAGGATGCCCGTCCTTCGGGCTGTGGATTTTCCAACGCGTCGCGAACAACCGGAATGACAAATGTTCACTGTGCCTTTGGGCCGCTTAACTCGCGACATGGCTTCATCAACTATATTCAAATATTAAACTTTGCATGCTTTATCATTTCAGATTTCAGTTTATATGCATAAATTATGCCACTCATAAGAAATAAAACCACTAATTAACTCTATCAATAGTTAGCAGTGCAACTATTTTTGCCACACTATTTCATGAAAATATGTTTAAACATAATATAACTAATATATATTGAAAAACAATGACACTTGAATCTATAGTAAAGCAAGGCCAACGAGACAACGCAAAGAATGTAAACAAACATTCAAGGGTTACCAAGATGGCTTCCTTTGTCATGAAACAGATAGCGCCGATCGCTTTGTGGAGGGAAAAGGACAAAGGACATTTTTTTACGTTGTATCCTTGGCTTTACTGTAGTAACATTTTTATTTGGCACGCTATTTTCGTGGCCTCACACTAAACGATGGGCAGGTCCGTAGCCCGTGATTATTTACTGGAGAATATCTGATTGAATTTCGGAAGCAGTGTGCGGTTCTGTCTGGTATTTAGAGGCGTTTATCTTCGAGACAATTCGTGGTTTACATTTCACGTTTACTCTCGGATTATGGAAATGCGAACGTGTACTCCTCACTTTATTATTGTTTGAATGCTTTTTGCTTCGTTAAGTCATATACATTTTGTCTCTTAATTACATTTTGTTAAACCCCTGTTGGCTATGTATAATGATAAAGTAGGTATGAGTTGCGGTAATATCTCTCGTAATATTTCACTGTAATAATCTGACATAGCGTCGCTGAACTATACGAGCCGAATATCGAAATTGCTTTGTTTTGCAGTGAACGCATTGAATTCCATCCGAAGTGCTCTGGCAAACAGAATTCGTGAACATTTAGTTAGATTAATAGACTAAAGCTAAATGTACTACAATCAAAATATTTGTTAATAATGTTTATTTATTCAATAAATCAGAATTTTCAATCGTGTTCACTTATAACCATTTTTGAACAATCGTTACAAGAGCATGTCGTCCCCTCCTGGTGACTGAACTTTGGCTTACCAAATTTATTTAACTAATTTAGATTGGATTTATTTAATGTGGAGTGTTTGTTGTCGCTAGTGTCGATAAATAGTCCCGCATAGACTGAATGCAATGGCGCGTGACCGTCGGTTACATTTACAGAAATACAGTCCAGGAATGTATGTGATGACAATTAACGCAACACGACGCGAAGTACAATTCTGGTCGATGTGGGCTATCGCTTGTATAACATGTTTACACTAATTAATAACAGTTAATGCCCAATTACGGAGGGATACAGCTTTATTTGTACAAGGTAATCATGACAAATTACGCTTAGCAGTTTTTGTTGCCACAGCAAATTACGCATTGTAAATAGTTCAATATAAACTACGTAGACCTTTATCGTTTTATATTTACAGAATATAATATTTGTTTAAGTGAAAATGTGAGATATATTTGGGCAAGATTGGAATTTATGAAATCGCACAACCCCGCGACTTGAAGGGTAAAGTAAATCAATTTGGGTAGCTCGAGGTCTCAAATTCGATTCCCGATTCAGGCACGAATCCACCCTTGGTCGGAAATCTCCGTTATACAAGCATCGACACTGACGCAAATTCAATAAAGTCGAGCAAGAAATATTTTTTCCAAATTCAGTTTTCCCAGGCTGCAGAGTTGAATAGGATTGATTGTACCCATTGAACAACACGAAAGGCAGAACCTCTTGATTGTTTGCTTCCGAAGGCTAGCTGTTGGCCATAAACTAAATTAGCAGGGAGCAATTGTGGCAACTCGTGTTGCTAATATTCTTGGTGAATTCCTTGGTGAAGATTGGATCCTTTCAATGGTTAGAGCGAAAACTATTGTCCATTGTGAACGGGTGAATAAGTTTAAAGCAGTGCAACAAAGAGGCGAAGGCCAAAGCACTAGTTTCGATTTCTTATTGTAATTAAATGACTCGTGAGTAACGGTCTTGGACTTATACGGGAAGAAGAAAGTGTAGCGTTGACTCCACCACATTACAACATTTATTATAATTATAATTATCATGGTTACTACATATTCCATTTAAATTAACCGTAGAATCATTGTCGGGCTCAACTCTGTCAAATTTCTAAACTGTTCGCCCTAAGTTGAAGTTAAACTCGACTCGGAAGTGTCTCAACGGTTGTAATTATTCTAATAGCAGCAAGATTTACACTGAGCCGGTTATTATCTCAACTCAACCTAGATTATAACGTTCCAGTTTTCAATATAAACAATGAAGTTTAACAGACAGGAAGTGGCCTTGTTTAAGACACTCTATATTGTGCTTTGCTAGCTTGTTAACATTTTGTAATATAATTGGAGAACAAAAGATTAAATGCAATGCTTTGAATGTTCACAAATCGAGGAGCTCTGTGACTGCAATCTCTGTTTTACCTCAACGGGCAACAGGCGACGATGGATTCGCTTAACCTTAGTACTCCTGGTAGTTGTTGCTTTAAGTAGGCGGTTCACATCCTTTATGCCGGCTCTGTTGTCTTAATGTTAATTCAGCTATAACAACAGCACGGCGCGAGTTAGCTCCGCCGGCAACATGTGCTGCGAACTGGAACCAACACAAACACAAACTGCAAACACGACGCGAAGAAAATGTGTAATGTGTACGTACCTCCTACTCGTAGTGACGAGTATCTCGTGAATAATTTAGGCAACACATTATCTAGTCGGTCTCGCAAAACAAAAAGGACTGTGAAGCACATTTCGTTTAGTACACTTACTCTACAAGTAACGTAATAGGGATGTACGATTTCTTGTTTATCATGCCTTTAGAAATCTACTAAAAACATAGTGCCATAGAGGAAGTCGGGTTCCGTAAACTGTACTGGCCTGATTTCAATCCTATTGAGTCTATTGGACGTTTAATAACGTTGAGTTGGAGTTGTAACTCCAGCAAAATCTCGGGCAGTCAAAAACCGTGATTCAGACTGATTGTTATATGATACCACAAGAAACCACAACAAACTTTTTTTGATAAAAAAAGGAACCTAGAATTATTGAAGCACAACTCCTGAATTTTTTAAGTGGATTTCCTGAATTGTTTCTCTTATTAAAACAAATTCTTTTCTTTTATTAGAAAAAGTGGATTGACTTCAAATAAATATTACCTACATTGTTTTCAATATACTGAGCAGTACATCAAAAGTGTCGTGTGAAAGGTCGCCTAGCCGTGTTTGTTCAGGACCGACCGTAGTCTAATTATTAAAGATAAAGTTGGCCAGAACAAATAGAAGAATTTGATTAGCGTTTCGATTCAAAGACCCGTTTCAGGAAAAACAACATTACAATATTGTTCCGAGGGAATTTTGTTTTAATTACAATCTACATAATTTAATATGGTTGCAATAGGTATTGCTTGCTCATCGCAATTACAATTAAGAATAGAATCACATTGTAGTCCTGTGGAAGCAAATCGCTTCTGGCTTGGATGCCTACAAATTATTTATCGGACGCCTTTCGTGAAGGATCTCAAACGTCTATATAATTGATGGACCCTTTGATCATCGTCATCGTCATTATCTTAGCTGTAGTGTAGGACTTTCAGTGCGGACATAGGCCTCCCGTAATTTTCTAGTAGAAGCGGTCACAGACAGTCTGGATCCAGTACTTCCCGTGTTCCTTATTAGGTCGGCCGTCTTTGTGTTACATACGAGTACCATCGGCCTCGGTGGTCTTCGGTTCTCCGTACTATATGTTTCCTGCCCACTGCCACTTTAACTTACTGATCCACCGGCTTATATCGGTAACTTTCGTTCGGCTGCGGATCTCCACATACCTGAATCGATCTCCAGTGTAACCCCGAGCAATAGCCCTCTCCATAGCTCTTTGAGCGACGTAGAAATTTCTTATGAGGCCAACAGTTTGAGATCACGTTTCAGCGCCATGTGTCATCACTGGTAACACACGTTGGTCTAAAACCCTTGTTTTAAGGGACTGAAGAATTCTGAACAATCTTAGGGTTCCGGGAAATAAAATTAAAATGGCAGTGAAGACGAATTTCTATTTACAAAAAGCAAATGCGAGTGAAATATACGAGAGATTCGTATTAAAGCAGCGAAGACTGGTATGATACAAAGGACGTATCCCGGAGAAATGAATGTGCACAGATATCGTTACCCGCGGCAGTAGCTGGCCGCCTCACCCTTCGGGAGAGCTGCAATGTATCATTTTAAACTATTGTACATTTTTATTACATTTTACCTATACATATAATGCTCTATATTGTGACACAGAAGTAGGATTTATTATAAACTAGCTGGTTCTCGTACATTTATTTTATACAATGTTAATTGCATTTATTTTTGTGAGGCATTGAATTGTTTTTCTTTTTGTATTTGTAGATGATCCTTCGGAAACAGTATTTTTTCTGGATGAAAAGTACCCTATTTCCTTGTTTGTATCTGTGACGTGTATCAAAATCTCATGATAATCGGTTGAGTAGTTAAGACATGAAAGCGTGACATACATACAAACTCACTTTCGCATTTATAATATTATTAAGGATTACATTCAGTTACTTCATTAATATATTTGCAAGTTAGTATCATCTTCCACAAACCTATGAGTAACTTCTTAATAAATTTATGACAATTGGAGGATAAAGCGACAGGAATAAGGTACTCACTCGCGAACAGCGTCATGAACCTTCCAGTCCTTGGTAGTTGCTATTTCCTTCTTCACTAGACTCGCGACTCGCGAACGGCGTTTTATTTTCAAACGGCTAATTGCGAACACTATGGCGACTTAGGCTCGAGTTAACTTAATGATTAATCTGATGTTTAGGGCGTTTAACCCGCAGTTTAGCGATGGTGATCAACAAAATATTATTAAACGGCTGTTTAAATTTTAAACAGCTCTTAAATACTAACCGTCTGTTGGTGAACTCGAGCCTTAGTGGACTAAGCTGTGTCGACTGTGTAGGAATTTTGTCTTTTTCTCAACAGCGAGAGTCCGAGGGTAGGAAAAAGAGAGGGGGCCAGGTATCGGTAACGTGCGAAACCAACAATATATCATAGTATAGACTCGGCAAATTTATTATGACGTAGTTTAAATTGAAATAATATAATCGCGGATTTAAATTTATTATAGTAAACCAATTGTTCCATTCCATAGACGAAATCGTCAGCTGGCTTCGTGAACGAAAATGGGAACAGCTCTTGCTGCCAAATTAGTTCTATATTCCATTTTATATGTACAAAACAGCCTAACGTCGGGATTACGCAATAATCATCTTGTACAGTAAGCATTGTTAAATACATACATATATACATCGCAACAAAACCTTTTCCTTCTTCATAATAATAAAATAGTTATTTGTGGTATTCTGTTCTACTAACAAATTAATTATTAATATGAGTTTTTTTAAATGAAAATTATTGTTTATATCGCCGTCAGAAAAGGCTTGTTTAGTAATAGGCTCGTTCGGTGAAGTTTTTCTGACTTATAGATGTGAAATTGGTTTAGATTGTAAAATGCTCTTTTAAAGAAATACAATCACTGAAAACAACTGACACGGTCGCGCTCGAAAAACGATTGATAATCGCTTATATCTTGGTAAAACATCCACCCTTATTATTCGTTAGAACGCAGGGGCCAGGCTGCGAGGGTGTTTCGTTTCGTAAGAAAAAATACACCGTGTCGTTCTAACGGATAAGTAAAAATATCTATTAGAGACGTTGACAAGGGTTGAGCCTTTTTCAAATTGAGATTTATGACAAAATTAATATATTTGAATTAAATTGAAGGCGACAACTTGAAGCTGCGTAAGGTCGAGTGTCGCAGTTTGAGAAGAAGCAGCTGAAGTAAGCCCAGAATTAGTGGCGAAGGCATTGCAGATATTAGTGGGCGCTCCGCCGCACTACATTTATCATAATTTGCGCGTGTGAAGCACTTAGAGTCGCCGGCACAGGTGTCGTCGATTTTTGCGAGGATATACGAGAACCTTTCTCAGAGCTCACGACCGCCTTTGCGGGTCGGACCTTTACAAATATGTTATTTTATGTATATTTCATTGTACCTACTGTCACCAGTATGAGTAGGGTGACAACTATGATTATGAGTTAAATAATGTAATTCAATACGAATAAGGACCCCAAACGATTGTTCGACTGTTGGCTAGGCCTGCTACTCTTAAGACTTTTTGATATTTTTTTCAGAATTAGAATTGATGATACATTAATATTGTTTCAACGATGAAGAAACACCTCGAGAAGCTATAATTAACTCAATGCAGTTTTTTCGAATCTCTTATCCTCAACGTGTCGTTCTAAAGGCAGAAAATGATCTAAAAGACAAACTTCAATGGTTTCTGATTTAAATCAAATAAAGATACAGATGAAAAATGAATGCCCTGTCGTAAGTACGACCGGAAGCTGCGTGAAAAACCGCCGCTACGTGCAGTTACACTTCCGCAACATGTGCGTACCATTTGCCGGTCGATTGCGCAAAGCTATTATACCACTACTATACATAAGCAGCTTCATGTACAGAAGCTATATTACTATAAGTATTACTTTTTAAATTTAAATGTATAGGTAAGGCTGCCCTATCCGCGCCAATAATAACTGGAGCGTGTAAATCTTCGAACAAGCTATTACAGCAAGTTGAAAATGGCGAATTAACGTCGGACGGATCTCCAGTGTGGCTGCGGCCCTCATTTGTCACGCTGCAGCCTCTCAAACTTTGACGGTCGATATAAATCATCGCCTGACACTACTTATGAAGATAACTTTCACATCCGCGTGTACATTTATTTCGAAGATTAACGGTATTTTGTCCTCGTTTTTTCCTTTAAGAAAATTCTAAATCGGGAGATTTTTCTCAGATAAGAAATATCGTTTTGCAGACATATGATAATATGAAAAGTAAGTTGGAATTCGGTGAAACGTACACGTTTATTGAGCGAATTATTGGGGGACGATAAACGCAACAAATTGCCTTTCAGTAAATCATCGCTCAGTGGAATGTGGCGAAATAAAGGTTCGCAAACGGCATGTAGTTTTTGCCGACTCAATGCCGACAGTCTCCTTTGTGAACGATCCAAGTTTGAGCCCAGTTTGTTTCAATTAGGAGACGAGAAACGAAGCCGATATCCGCAATTTCAGCTCCACACAGAGGTGTCATTTGAACCATTCGAAGGCCTGTTTCAGCGGTTTACTTTGATTCAACCGGTACGGAGATAAAAAGATTTCAGAGACTAATGATTTTAACGTTTTGCAAGGACAAACGAAATCACGGCGCATTGAAGTAAAAAACGTTTCGCTTAATCCACCAGGATCGCTGAAATCTGAGCACGTATTTCGAGCAAAGGGCGGGGTATTATTTATCGAGTGTATTTCACCTGCGAGGCGCTTTTCTTTCTCGAACCTCTTTGATACGTGTGCGACCCTAATAGAATCACCATTTTTATAACCGGTTCCCGGACCATAACCTCCGGCACTCTTTATTTAATGCTCCTCACACATCTTGCACAGATTTACGGGCTTCTTAACAAGTAGCAGCATTGTTGTTTTATTTTACGAGCTCTGGAGCACCACGAAATCGTGTTCATTTATCTTTTTTAATCTTGCAAGACGGATAAGTGTGCAAATGCAACTTTAGAATAATTTAATCCTAAATTTAATGTTACTTTTACACGTATGGTATGTAATGTTATATAAGCGATCAATTTCAACGAAACCATTAGTTTGCTATTGCACTATAATTTTTCTCAAAACCCGATTGCTCTTTGATTCTCATGGTTCTCAAGAGCGAGCATTTATCACAGAAATTGCTATTTGAGATTAATATGATCGTGATAGAATTTATATATTTTTCTACACAAAACAAACAGATTGATGATAGCAACCGAACACGCTCACAAGACTTGGAAAGGATCAATACTTTTGAAAGCCTTTAAGGCGATACAGCAACTAAGAAAACTAAGTCGACTGAGACCCGAATAAAGTCATGCAGAAAAATGAAAGAAATTTTATTAAACTTCGCTTGCCAAGACATCCTACTTTTCTTTACGATTATATTATGTATTGAAATCAAAGTTTTTATAAAAACCTCTTTTTTTGCACTGAATTGAGATGGTAAGTATTCTGCACCAGGATGCCATTTCACGGTAGAGCTAGTAGTGGTCAGCGTCCGTATAATTGATGGTCATGTTTAAATGTAGTGTACTTTATCCCAGTTCAAGTAGACGATAAGGGGACGACTTCGTCAGTGATCTCTAGTGATCTTTAAGGGTAGATTATGGAAACATCTGTTGGCGTCTCTTTAGTCATGCGTTCCTAATACCACTACTATTGTCATGTTCGCTTGAAGATATGTGGTATGATTTGAATAATGTATTGTATTTACATGAATAAATAATTCGTTAGTAAACAAGATTCGGGACGCACATTTCTCAATTTGTCTGCGACAGCCTCTCCTCAAGTTTGGAAAATGCGTTGCCGTTTCGTGTTTACGTATAATTTATACTTGTGACTTAATCCCATATATGTACTGTACTGAATACGAGGACATGAAACGACGTTTGCTAAAGAGCGCAATTTTAAACATATTCATTTGATGATTAATTTGTATATGGTAAAGCGATTGAGGTCAACCCAGGTTGAATTTATTTAGGTTTTCGTCAACAATATTTTTATTTTATTTTAATTAGAGATGGATTTGCTCTTGGCCAACAACCAGTTGTGTAGCAAGGATGAGGCCTATAATGAAGCGAGCTCGCCCAGAAGATGCCTATTCACTAGTACTTTGAAAAGATTTGGGTTATATGAGCTCAGGAGTTCCAAACCTTGGCAGTGCGCATTATAAAGGATGTTTTAAAGAGCTTGGTCCGAAAAAGAGGGATTTCGATAAGACGAGGATGGTAACCAGCTGTACGTCTGTATGTCTGAAAGGGGAAGGCGGTATGAGCTCGTGCAGCTCCCTAAGCACATTCTCCGAAGCTCACAATATCTTATAAAAAACAAATAGACTGGCAACTTTGCGTCCATGTGCCAAGGCTCTGCATATTAGTTTTTTCTTAAAGTGTACTATCTCCAATGAGTCTCCTAGCTTTGCGTTCTTCCGAGTCGAGTGCGGAAAGTTGGTATTTGGCTGAGCCAACCCAAAGGTGAGGGGTGCCGAAGTTGAGGCTCAACCTCATGCCAAGAAGTTCAAGATCATTGGCGACATATTTTGCATTAGTCTGCTGTTGTAAATTGCAATAAGGCTAAAAAAAAATTTGTGTGAAATCGTCATACAACATTATTAAAGCACATGGTCAACGTCGGTGATTTTAGTTCTGCTTTTTCTTCATCGCGAAAGCTGTCATATTTTATGTAAACTCCGAGCATAAAACATTCCACGGCACTACTAATTTTATATATTATTTATTAATAATTAATTAAAACTTCATTTTTAAATTTTATTCACTGAGTATATAAGAAAAGATCTTCGTAAATACTGGAATATTGCCCGGCTAAGTTACCTAAATGTCTAATTATAATTCCACTTAGAAATAAATTCCGTCATTTTTAATATTGATTATAAAAAGTCTTTCAGTTAGATCACTCCTTTGTTACACATTGGGGAAAATATTTTGATCAAGTTTTCATTTTCTTTTAGAGGATTTCTACTGGAAAATTTAATTCTCTCAAAACCCACATAGGAGCTAAATCGAGTCGCCAGTTAAATATGAAATATGGTTTATATTTCATCATAATAGTCAATTATCAACATCGGGGAACTAGTTAAGCGTATGAATAATGAGATACACACCAATGAGTTACATAACGCGCGGTTAAAATAAGCGAATAATATCTACTGCACAACAGTATACTGTATACTGTGTCCACTTTCATCGAAGCTTTTCGAGACGTTCCACTCTGAAAGCGATAATTAAAAAAGTTTCAAGACTATTTTATTATTTAACCTTTTCGTTGTAACACGATGCGAATACTTGTAACTTTGATCCGCATGTTACGCAAGACAACGCTCCGGGATATTTGCGAAAATACACCACGCAGAGAGCGTAAAGTACAAAGCGAACTTTTATGGCTCCGCGGGGATACTAGTTCCCTTTATTGAATAACAATATCCTTTCTTAACCTTTCAAAATGTTTATTCTAAAGACTGCTTTCTCATCCATTTCTATAATTGTTTTTTCTTTTCTATTACATAAAGATTACATTTATGTATAAAATCACTATCTATGCTTACGAGCAATTGAGCATCTGAATTGTAGTGAAGTAAATGTTATTGAATAGTGATATTAAATTGGAATATTTGAATTGAAATCACTTTTTTATGTTATGGTCGACGGACAGGCTGGCGGTCTGGTCGGCACTTGATGATAGGTGGCTACCGTCGCCTATAACACAAGCAATGCCACATTTTGCTGCAAGTGTCCCTGATAAGGGATAACTCTCCGCCGTCGAAACACAAAAGCACAAGTGTTGCGAAATGCAGTATGCGTGCCACTAATTTCCAAATTCAGACCAGAACGAACTTAAACAGTACACTTCCAAAGTTGATTCCGCCTGGAATCGATCCCGGGAACACTAAAACAGAGCATCGAGGCAAGCACCGTAACTACTCATCCAAAGAGCTCGTCAAATTTACTTTACAGACAAGATTTGAAAAAAGTTTTATTCCTTTCACAGATTTTTTTTCTTGTTACATTCAATTTGATTGTGTGTGAAACAATGTAAACGATTTCGCGAATTGAAGATTCTACCGCAACAGAGTGAGGAGTTGGCAGCGGCGGCGTTTCACCACTTGACGGCTTTTTACCGTGCAAACACGCTTAGAGTGCCGCCTCCTCCTCTCCCAACACCTCTGTTGCCGTTCCGCAAATACCACCCACCTGTGTTGTTACTAAAAACACATTTTCATTCGTTTTCACCGTGTTAACTTTTTTGAAAAAGCTTATTATGCTCTGGATGAATTTTTAAATGACAGATTCTAAAATAGTGTTCTGATGCATTTTAAATTTGACGTTGATTTGTTTAATAGCTGTGTTGACAGGTAATATAGATATTTTGCACACCAAATGTGGTAGTACATGCTGGGACGTTGTATTGAATGGTGTTTGTGTTATTTATCTGATTTTGCACCCATGTACAGGTAAATAAATGATTGATTGATTGATTGAAGTTTCACTATACCTTCTTGTCTTAATCAATGTCCCTTCATGGTTGACAATGCACTAGTCACTAGGTGAAGTCTTCCTTAAGTGAATGTTTCCTATATTGAAATAGGCTTCACCTTTTTTGACGTCAGTTCGATCAAATGAACGGACAGGCAACCAGATAGATAACCAAATAAGTAT
This sequence comes from Synanthedon myopaeformis, assembly GCA_944738685.1. Taxonomy (NCBI): domain Eukaryota; kingdom Metazoa; phylum Arthropoda; class Insecta; order Lepidoptera; family Sesiidae; genus Synanthedon; species Synanthedon myopaeformis. The sequence continues at coordinate 254,905 of OX122934.1, forward strand.
TAAAAAAACCTCATGATTGCTTGAAAAAGTTTCTCAATGTGTTTATTGCCGCAAAGTGCGATTTTATTTATTCGTATGGATTTTTTGACACTGTGGCTTTTGCTGTTAATAATTGAATGAGGAAAGGCAAATAGAAATTTATCTTGAAAAATCTTTTCTAGGCTTAGCCTGTCCTAAGGGCGAAGTAAAAGATTCCAAATTATGAGAATTTGTATTTGTACAAACGGAAAACAGTAATTCTTATTAAGACTATTAAAATTACTTTGTAAGGTGTATGTATGTGTGTGTGTGTGTGAATTTGAGAGTGTGAATATTTATGAAAGTGTGAATATTGTATTTATTTGCTTATATGATAATAATTCCGTCATACAAACAAAAAATAAGCAGCTTCAATCGACTTTATAAATCCCTTTGTTTCTTTTCAAGTCTAGCTTTATCCGTACCTTTGATACCAGTTGAGCTGCTTTTTAAAGAGGAAAGCATTTATTACTGTGAATAAAAGGAAAACAAAATTTCCGAACCTATAAGCAAAGGAAGTAGCAATTGGGACGTTTGTATACTTTAAAAAGACGTTTTTGCAAGATCTATCGAATTTCATCACTTTTTTGTGTACAAAGGCCAAATAAAGCCTTGTGTCTCCTTGTAAAAAAACTATGGATAAGATATCCATTAGGCCTAAAAGTCGCATTGAAGGCCTCCTAATTGTATTTAGTATTTTCTAAAGGGCTTTTTGGGTAGCTTTATTTCACAGCCACTCACAGTGAAGACCGATTAACCTAATGAAATGAAAACGATTCCACAATCGCCGTCGATTTTTCATCATAATCTTCCATCTGCCTTCGTAATTGACTCCAATTATTTTGAAATCGTTTGCTTACTTCGCAGCTGTTGTTCGCACCTCGGAATGATTGCATTACTCGTTTTCTGAATGGCTTTTAAAATGCACGAAGGAGTCCACCTATATCTCAAAACGGTGATAGCCCACTGTGTTACTGAGTTTGTACTCGCTTACTCAGTTCGACACTCGATTACATTTGTTGAAAATTTTCACGCACCTGGGTGTTGCATATGTGGGTAATTATGAATTATTCATTGGTATGTAAGATAGTTAAATTAAATTTACTCTGCCCTCAGTTTGAAATAAAACGTTCCACAAACTAGACGATGTAAAATAGTTGCTTTTAAACAAATCAAAGAATTCAATGGAGTAAAATGGGCATATGAGGGCAATCAATTTAGAATTAGTGAGCTGCTAACGCAGCTTAACGATATTCAGATGAGGTAAATGTAATGATAATTGTCCACTTAATATAATCCACTAATGAGTGTAACGATTTTGCATGAATACTGCTGTAATAATTACGAGAATGCGATAAGGCAATACGGGCCTGATATGTTAAAACAGATATGCGTGTGCGAAGCTTTCTTTGTTGGCTTTGAGATGAGTGGGCGTCAGGTGTTATATGAATGGTGCGGGCACTAAGCACTAGGTGGTAGGCGATAAGCGCATACAACACCCCTAGGTTCACTGCAATGCATACCATATGAGTTCTTGTAGTTTGTGTTCCTGAGGGCATGTGTTTCCAAATTGTTTTTTAGCAGCTCTCCTGTGTAAAATATAAACTGATATAAGTGATTCCAAGTTTATTTATGTAGATAACTTATATACTATGTATTTGTTTTTCTACACTAATATTATAAGGAATGATTTGCCCGCCTTTGCGGACAAATGAAAACTTTTGCATAAAATGGCCAAGAAATTTAAATTTAGCCGGCTAGGACTTGTAATATTAAGTGCCGAGAATCTGTTTTAACGAATTGATTGCAACGATTCGAGTTTTCTCCTCGACTTATAGATTTAATAAGAATATAATTATTTAGTATGGCCACAAGTTTTGTTGCTTTCGAACTGATTTCTTACGAATCTTCATTGCTTAATACGAATATTAAGTGAACAGCCTGATCGTTTCCTGTCACAAACAGAAGTGTCATTTCTCAAAACTTTTAACGAAGATTAGACCGAATATTCATGGCCAAATCTTCTGTAGGAAAATAATTTGAGAACAATGTTAAATTTTATGCAAACAATGTTTTAAAATAACTAAGCAGCGACTTTTTTGTTTTATATAGCGAAATAGGTTATCTTCACTCCTGAAAACGTCAGCGCATTCAAATGCATTTTTATAAGGAAGCAAGGAAATTGATGTTATTATTCTGTCTCTCGACTACTCGTAAGCAATATTCTCATAACGGGGCGTGTCTGCATTTTTGCATGGTGATATGGTCCACATCGCAAACTTCGTAAAACTTATAATATATTGATATTGTCAAGTTGTTTTTGTTTCGTCGTTTGTAAAATTTTAAATTTGGCCGCATTGTTCGCTCAAAAATAAAAAAAATATGTAATTTCATGGAAGTTTCAAATCTATCTATTAACTATATTACGTAATACAAGACTCCATGTTGAGTTAATTCGCTCTGCAATTACTTCTGTAACAGAAAGAGTTACATGCGACCAAGTTCCTACGTACTATGGTAATGAGAACGTTTAAGCAGTGCGGTTTCAATACTATTGTTATCTATGGTAACCATTAATAGGCAGACAATCTTCAGCTCTTAAAAATATTGCAAAGGGTCAAAGGTCGTTGGATTGGTGCGAGAGTTGTACGGTGCCTGCTTTCGGTGGCAAGCGCTAAGTAATTAGTGAAGTACTCGAGCTATCAGATAATTATTGTTGTTTGTTTCATGAGGTCAGCGGGGGAGCGACGAGGCAGGGGGCGGAGCGGGGAACGGAGGGAGCAGTTAATTCCAAAGATAAATCATAAGATTGCGCGCCCTCGGGGAATTCGACGTCTTGTTCTCTGATTGGAATTTGGTGCACAGATTCGGCTAATGTTTGCGTCGCGATTGGATTTAATTTTCTTAGGAATACTTTTACAACTTAATCCTTGTCGCTTTGTTCACAATCTATCATTTGTCAAAATGTACTTACTACCTACCTACCTAAAGATCGAGAGCATTCCCTATTTATTAAGGATCTAAAGCTTTACCAACCAGGTCTCTGCTATCCCGAAGACATTACGGTTTTTAAATTGGACCAGATTATGTAAAATCCCCAAAAACATTGATACCGAAGCACTACTACTATACTGATACACTAGAATAGGGTTTATAAATTCTAACTATATAAGTACCTAACTTTAGAAGAAATCTTGAAGAAATATAATATCTTTTTGTATGTTCATTATAAACAATGGGATGTACACCACAGTTACTTCGACTTTTTACGGTCGTATTGCGCACTTAAAACCCGGAATTCATCCTCATAGCTTAGCATAAGAAGCCATTGTCCGTAGTACGAATTGATAGAGAATTTATCTCGAGGACACCGTTGGTGGTCACGTAACATCAACAGGACTGTTAGTCCGTGCCTGCCAGTCTAGTAGCTACTTTAAAAAAAACTTATCTTGAAAACACAAGATCTTGTAGTCTCCAAACAACAAATTCATATTTTCCATAGACGTTAAACTATCTTATTTTAAACCCTTATGTGCATTTTCCAACAAAGTGAAATCACAAAAGAGAGTTTACATAGATATCATGTTTCGATCATTTGTGTGTAGAGCTTTTGATGGCAAGGCGCCGCGGAGTCGCGACGCGGCGGCGAAAAGCTCGCCGTGACGTCGTTCGGCGCCCCACTCCGCGAGAAAGGTGTCTTATTTAGACTTTTGACAAAGCTCCTTCTATAGCGAGCAATAAGTATAAGTAAGCGACGGTTTTAAGGTAGAGGAGACAAATATTTAATATCGACAGTATATCCCAATTATCTATATGTTAATACGTGAACCGACAACTTTGGGTCTCTTTTTAAGAAAATTGCGCGGTCGAAGGTGTGTGCTGGTAAACTTGAAGTTTATATGAGGAAGAACTTGTTAATATTTTTATATAATATGCATTAGAAACACTACATTAAATTAATTAAAATAAACATTACACACACTACAGCGTGTTTGACACACACGCGCACACGTTTGACACTACGTATGTAATATGTATACTTAATTACTTTTTTGTTTATGTTCAAAGTATGTGGTGTAACAGAGAAGAGATTGATAAAGTACCTGCTTAAAAATTAAACGAATTACGGTCGAATTTCGACCACTAGATGTTCTAAATGCAGTGAAAGCCTGTGCCACTGTTCGTGCGAGTGATTCAACATCACAAACAAACCTCCCCTAATCTGACAAGAATAATTTGGTCCGGAACCAGTGTATTGGGGATGTACGATTATAAGACAAACGTGACGCGGAGGGTATCATGCCATGAACCAGATTGGATTCCGCGACGTCAACGTAAACCAATTTAAACTTTATAATCCGTTCGAATCGCAAGCGATGGAGAACAACACGCGAAGAATTTCGCAGATGAGCCTTAACTGTACCGCCGATGCGAAGCTATCGACTGATAGTGAATGTGCATGACCAGTGAATGAAAGTTTTAAAGAAACAGATGTTATTTCCAGTGAGCAACACTCAAATCCCAGGGTATAATATCTTTCTTGAACTCAACTACATTGAAAATATTAACAAACTAGCTGGTGCTCGCGACTTCGTCCGCGTTGAAAATTAAAAAAAAAGCGTTAGTTTTTTATTTTTCATTTATCCCTCAGGAATAGGCCTTTTTTTCTGGATGAACGGTAGCTTATGTCCTTTCTGGTGTCCCAGACAAAGTGTATGCAAAATTTCATGGTGATCGGTTCAGTAGTTTTTGCGTGAAAGAGTTACAAATGTTATAACAAGACAGTTGTTGAGATTTTCTCAAATGCACATCCAGCCAGTGTCGCAATCTGACGCCATAATCCTCGGATCAGTGAGTTGCGTGGGAGGTTTCGTTCAAGTGTGGTCTCCTTTGGTACAGAACGCGTTGTCACCGTACAAGTTATCTGTGCGCAGGTGTTTCGCAAGAAAAGTGTTCGACGTCTCAAAGTTTTCCGCTCTTTACATCGATAGCCTCGTTTAATTAGTTCCGCCGGCGTACAACTTCCGCCGAGTTTCCGCCTTAACTTGCCTTCCCCTATTATAATAATTATTGTGTCGTTAATAATTCATTATTATGTTTCGATACTAAGACTTGTTCTTTTAATGAAACAGTATTCGAGTCAAGCTTTTTGCATTGATTTAATTAAGATTTTTTTAAATGCATGTTACATGGTTTACCACCATTTATAGTGTAGTGAAATATTTATATGTGAAAGCCTAAACGTAAAGTGTGTTGTGAACAGCTGTTAATAAAAGGTCTATCGCCATAATATTTGAGTCAATTTGTTGTAGATTTGCAACAAAATTAAGCTGATTATGAAAATCCAATCCAATACGCGTCGTCGTATGATGATAGAGAGTTTAGACAAGTTATAAAGTTATATATTTTTTTTAATAATAATTTAAATTATGTATTAATTATCTTTTATACAATTTTATGTTCCATAGATTGAAAATTCCATTTTTTTTTATTAAAAAATATTGAAAGTAATTAACGCGTTGTATTAATTAAAAGTTTTACCATCTCGTTAAGATTCATGGCGAGCTGCACGTCTTAACGAAAAATATACCCATAAAATTTGTAATAAATATATAAATTGCGTACATAATGTATTTATTCATAATAATAATTGAATTTATATTTCAAATTAATTATGGACACTACTAAATTATATATTATTTTGTAAGTTGGTGATGAGGCTTTGCCTACTATACGTTTTGCTGCAAATAAAATTGATTCTGTACTATTTTATAGAGATGAGAATATATTTGATGAAACGAGGCGGAGTGCCCACGGGTGGGAATTGCCACACCAATTAAGAGTTTGCGTCGCGCAACAACCTAATACACAATTTGAATAATTTGGCGCGCGGCGAAGGTGCTTCAGCCAATATCCGCAGCATATTGCGGCCGCAAAGTACGCCGTCAAATTAAATTAACATGAGGATCGCACAATGGCTCACCCGCGCACTCCCCTCGACCCTCCAGAATTCAGAAGGGGAGGGGGGACATAATTCAAGTACCTTGTCACTTACACCTTCACCCGTCCCGTGTTTATTGGCTCCTGGAATCCGAATTGCCTACAACGGTGGCGCGCTCGTGACAAATCGTTAGGACACCTAATTTTAATGTACTTTATCTGAACTTGTTTGACTCAAAACTTATCTTTTTATGTATTATTAAGGGTGGCAGGCAGGCAGGCAGGCTGACGGTCAATTTGTTGGTAGGAGGACGTCGCCTAATAAGGACACGAGCAATTCCATTAAAAAAGTGCGTTGTCAGACAAATTGGTCAAAGCCCATATTATAGCTAAAATGAAACGACTCAGAAGGGTTATTGTTCAAATACCCGCGCGCATCCACGGAATAAAGTAGGTATATATATGTGTTCTGCATGTATTTGTATATCTATGTACCTACAGTATATATTATAAAATAAAGTCGCTATGTGCTTCTATATGTTTCTTCGCAAACAATTCTTCTAAACCACTCAACAGATTGTGAATTGTGCGTCGCTTTTTAATAAGGAGACAAAAAAAAACGCAGAATGAAGTAGGATTAACAAAGTTATACTGTATCCTATTAGTTTGATTCAACGACGGATTCCATGACGGGCACTCCGATGAGTTGTTGTAATGATTTTTTTCTAATGTGAAGAGAAATCTTAACTAATATTTTAAAGAGAGAAGATTTCTATTTTTGTATGTTTGTAATGAATAAACTCGTAAACTACTCGAACGATTTTGGAAATTCTTTCACCTATAGAAAGCTACATTATCAGCAAGTAACATAGGCTATGTTTTATAAAGTTACGCGGGCGAATTCGCGTGCAACAGCCTAATATTAAATGAATATGTAATGTAAAAATTCTCCTACTAGCTAACGGTCGGCGTCATTTAAAATGCTAATACCGCTAACGTTGCATTATTACGAATGCCCTCGCGAGTTGAAGAGTCGGTTCCCCAAATGACTCAAAATGAAATATCAAAATGAGCGTAGTCGGAACGCGTTTAAGGCCGCGCTCACTGGATGCGTTTTAGTGCAAAATTGATTCGTACGAAAACGTACGCAATACGTATACGCACGAACAATCCCGATCTTTCAAGTGGGTACTATGGAAGCGCGCACACTGCGTGCGTGTTAGTCGTGCGTACGTACACGTGCGTTTACTTACGACGTCCGAAAACGATCCGAATCGGTTGGGATTTTTACGATTTTACTGGGATTTTAGGTTTTTACGTTCAACGTAAAAATTAATATAGAAAAGTTAATTAACTTGGTTTACGGTCGGACATAAATGTTTTTCCATGCGTATATAACTTTATAACCATGAAAAAGACTAGGGTCATTATATAAATATTCCATTGTATGATTAAATTCACCGTATTAATTGCATCATATAGTGGAATTTCATTTCATAATATAATTGATATAATCGTCAAAATATCCTATTTAGAATATGATTAATTTAACTTGAAGATACAGGTATTGATCGCACCAAAAATGACTCCCACGAACGTAATATCACCGGGGCACTGCCTATTTGATGGAGAAAAGCGTATCCAATATGAGCACTTAATTCGTACGAACATTATTCGTAAGCCTAAGGTTTCGCATTTGTCGATAGTCGGTTGTGTTGTCATTAAATAGGTGCGCTTGGGAGGCTTCCAGCAAACTTGAAACGTGATCCAATCTATATGTTCCCCTGCAGCGGTGTTGACCTGCTTGTATTGCAATTATACTTTTCCATCCCGCAGCAAATATAAGTGTATTTTTTCTATCTTTATCGGCTCTGCTAATGGCTCTTCTAATAATGATCATTGTTATTCCATTCGACTTCTAATAACTATTACGATGGAATAGAGTTTTAAAAATAAGTCGAAATTTCGCATAGAAAACAGCGTTCTATCACCGTTATCGACCGACAGATGCCCACTGCTGGACATTAAGCAGTCAGAGCTAATATGCAGCTTCCGTGGCAATGCTCTATTTAAAACTGTCACGGAATTATCAGTTCCTTTATTTGCTGCTTCACTAAGTTTCGAGCCAAACTTAATTGGGATGTTTACTTTGGTATACCAGCTGAATATATATAATATTTATATAAGTGTATCTAGAATATTTGCCGTTATTTGTATAAGCTTTTGTATACTTATACTTAATTAGTCTGCATTGTGGCACATGTACATTGTATTAAGGGCCCTTGGCTCATAAAATATATAAATAATATATATATATAAACTAAAATAAACATCGAGAACATATGGACATTACTTTGTTTAAGAGACTCGCTGTGAGGTTTTTACATTCAATTGGTTTAATTAAAAAGCGGTAGATGTGTGGTTTGTGGTATGTGAAGTAAACTTTATACGAGAACGTACTTTTATTGTGTGTACTTGGTATGTACTATGTTGGTATTGGACTCTGGGTGGTCACTTGACCTCCGTAAACCGATGTTGCCCTAGTTACTGACTCCAGTTAGATATTGACATTTGAACGAGTTTAAACCGAATATTGTTTCAGTAAGGTACCGACTACCTACTTAAGTAACTTAATCTTCAGTTTTCTTTAAAAAAAAATTAAAAAATATCGTGTCCCACCAATCTTATAATGTGATGAATGAAAATAAATATGCCACAAGTAAAATAAATAAACGTTAATATTTTAAGAAGAGCCTAAGTTACCTTTAAGGTGACATTGATAAATGGAACACAAATCAGCAACATCGCTATAAAGACAGACAGACAATCCATCTTGTCGTAAAAATTGTCGATAATCGATATGTACCTACTTATTTGAAATGCGTTGATACCGTTAGTGTGTTTCAATAAATTATTTCACTAGATATTAGTGATTTTTTTTTAATTTTAGAATCAGCAAAAAAAAGGGGGCAATTTTTTGCATGTTCTTTTCATTCACAGCGGAAAGCCACAGCTTTTTTCTCCTTAAAACAACTTTTAATTAGGCTCCACTCTTTCGTATCTGTTAGTTGGGATTATTTGTATACATATAATCCCTAACTATGAAACTAAGTTGATAACTAAGGAAGTAGTATTACAACTGTGGTCACAGCTGTAATACTTCCTTAGTTATCTGTGTATCCTTAGTACACTTTGATGTACCTATTCATCGCAATTAACGCTATTATTAACAAAGACTATATAAGTTATTAACAATGCAATATACTAATTTACGTATGCTTAGTTTTAGAAATAAATAGTATAGATCGCGAATCATACAGGCAATGTTAGACAACGCCTTTTTTTTATGAATAAATGGGTTATGAACACGGATACACTAAACATTTTTGTATTAAATTTTGGGATTATAAACTTTTCTTTTAATTTTATTTAGTGTTTCAGTGTGCTTTGTATTTAATATGTTTTCCAAATTAATAAAGCTGAAGATTTTTTGTTAACACGTTATCATTAAAAGCAAATGGGACTAAAGGGCTGTAAAAAAATACTCTATAGAATCCGATGGGAGCTGAATGTCAAAAGAATTATGCTAGAATCCCAATTAAGTGGAGGGAGGCTGTATCAATGGGATATCTGTAGTTGAATTCCCCGTTAATCGTGAACCGTTTTAATGTAAAGAAAAGTGGGATTTTATAAGTAATAATTTATAGGTACCTACATACGGTATGTAGATAGGTATAGGATGAGTCCGCGTGTAATGCCAACTTATCTAACTTACCTGAGAGGCGGGAGTTATGAAGTCGCACGTGCCAGTAGGAAGTTCGTCTGAAAGTTTTCAACTGTCGCCGTATGGTCACACAATAGGTATTATGGGCTTCCATTGTTACAACTTCGCGAACTATCCGCCAAACTGGTATTAAGTTGTATGAATGGTGACTTGAGCCAGACGCAAACAGATCATGTCCCCTCTGTTATTTCTTTGTTCATATTCCTATAGTTATTAGGTTGGAAATTTATTTGATCAGCCCCGACTTGGTGACTTCTGGTATTATAGATTTAACCTACCCACAATTTTACAATTAGGATCGGCCAGAAGCAGCCTGAATCCAGTATGCATTTTGGGAGCAATTAAAATATTTATATTTCTTAGGGGACATTTTGGGAATAGACCTCTTTTGTGTGTTGCCTTTTTGTAACCATTTTTATAACGTTTTATGGTATCCATTTTTGCACTTTGACACAAACATATAAAAATGTTGCTTTTATTATGAAAGTCACATTAAAGTCTTGTTTTACGATTGTCTTGATGTATCGCATCTATGGCGCAGTAAATAAACTTTTTTTTTTAGAATTATAGACATATTTTATATTTTTGTATTATTTTTTTTTACATTATAAAGTCAATTTTACACACAATAAAAACATGAAACGAAATACCAAACATAAACGTTTAGACTCCTCTTAACTGCTGGTTTCTCACTATTGCTCGTTTTAAGACTCTCAAGACACATCCTAACGTCGTATTTGGTTGACATGGCCATCAGATTGTGCACATTGGTGATTCAGGAATCGCTTTATTAACAATTGTTGCAAAGGATCGAGCTCTTCGATGATGATGATGTCAATCAGTATAAATTGTTACATGAATCCGTGGCTGCAATAAAGTTGAACATTGTCAACTAGTGACCGCTGCGGCACTTACCGCAACACAATAGAGTGAATAGAGCCTATTCAGAACAAAGGTCACTATTTGACGTCGACCACACAGACGACGGGTACGGGCAGCGTGGCCTTATTGATGGCCGGAAGTAACGTCTGCCCGCCCAAAGTCCGGATGTGACGCCATTGTGCCTGCCCTCCTATTTGCTCTCATTCGTCATTATAGTTTTGATGATTCCTAACAAAACAATACATTAACATAAATGCAGAGACACACTCAGAAAGTAATACAACACTTGATAGCAATATTATATTACACTAAAAATAATGTAATGTTTCAGTGTAATGACATGAACAAACAAAAACCTTTCAGCTTATAAAAAAAAACTTAAAAAAAGGTATATCTATAATAGCTTACACAATTAATATTACGAGTAAGTAATAATAATATCTAATATATTCACACATTCCACACAGCGCCATCTAGTTCCACAGTAAGCAACTAATGCTTGTATTATGGATACCAGACAGTTGATATAATTACTTTTTTTTTTGTAAATACATACATATTATAAATATAAAACATCCAATGACTCAGGTAGAAAGGAAAAATGTTAACACATAAACATTTGCCCCTAGCGGGATTCGAACCCGCGACCGTTTGGTTAACACCTAGGGTTACTAGCCACTAGACCGAACGTGTTGTCAACTGAGCGTGTAAATAGTAATGAGGGTGTGTTAATTAGGTGGAAGTTTTTTTTTTTTTTTTAATTTATTAAGATACACCAACAGTACACGTGTTAAAATTATTTATGATATAATGATTCACAGAGTATTTCAGCTGACACGAGCACCAATTACAGGCGTATACAACATTAGCCGCAAGAACGGTAACAAAGAACAAACAGAGAAGTTGCCACGAAATCAGCTCACTGTGGACAAAGTAGGTACCGTCGAAGAAAATATGTGTTACGTGTATTATTATATTCATACCGAAAACGACAGAATATTACTATTTTTTATTCCATTAATTGTTAGGTATAAATATCAATATTTCAGAGAGATTTACAATGCACAGCTGGCTTTGTGCGCTCGCTCGCTTATATGTAATATTGTTCCCGGATTGCATCGGACTCATCCGGGAGGAGTCCGCGTGTGCTATTCAATTGACGCCACAAACTCATGTAGGAGAAAAAGCCTTCTTAAATAGTTTCTTTTTTAAAAAGACTTTTTTTCTAAGCGTATAAACTTTAATGCTCACAAAGCCTGATACTCTGCGCGTTCTATAAGTATATTAATAACTGTCACCTTCGGGTTGTTGCTAGGGGCTACCGTACTAATATGTAGTAGTGCATAGGGGATGTTTGCAAATACACATGTAACAGATTGTTGTGAAATATTACTTGATAATATAGCATTTATGATGACAGGGACCCTAATTCTCTAACACAACTTGGCGATTCCATACTTCGAAACCACGTTAATTCTTTAAATTGTTACGATATCTAATAGATTCTGCTAAAAAGTTATTCTCTTACATTATTATATATGCCATGATAAGATATTGATGTGTTTTGGCAAGGTAATATAAATGCGTGAAATCATAATTGCCAATTAGAATGAGGGCCCGAGTGCCAACGCCCTGTTGAGGGTTGTCAAAGAGAGCTTGGACTGGCCAACAATGAGTTGGGTTGCGTCGTGTCTCACTCCCAAACAGGGGGGCGATAAGTTGTATCTTCTAATAAGTAGTTATGCGATAAAGTAATTATTGTAACACGCATCTTTAAAGTTGGACCAAATTACACATAGTTACGAAGTTTTATCAAAATCGGTTCAGTAGTTTAGGAGTTCATCGAGGACACACAACGTGACACGTATTTATTTATATATGTATATATAAAGATAATAATAAATAAATAGCTGTGCCCGCGACTTGGTACGCGTGGTCATTTAACTTAACTTTTTAGTTTGTAAAGCCATTGGAATGAAACAAACACAAAATGCCGGTTAATATTCGGTTAAGTCGTTTCTAAGATTAGCGCGCACAATAGAAAAATATCTAAAAATTATTTTTTTAACCATAATATAAAATAAAAATTGATTTTTTTTTAATATGAAAAAATATTTAATGTACAGACAGACACGACTCGTTTATTAAATTAATTAAATTTATTAAGTTAAGTTTATTAAATTAAATTATCTAAATTACGTTTGAGGTACATTCGGATCTACGGTTAAGGAACCGTTTCAGCAGAAGAATATAAAAATGTCTGAAGTAGTTGTTAAATAGAGCGCAAGTAAAATTCAATTTAAAAATTCTGCTTTTGAAATAGCATCTTGAGTCTGGTTGCATTTTAATTGTTGGCTTAATTTTTTTTTCCGGAAGTTGCTGCAATACAGCTTAAACGTCTTTCAGCGAAAATAAGTCTCCTGTTTTGCTAACAAGTTTTAAATTAACATTATTTTATTATGGTTTTGCCTGACACTTGTCTTTTATTTATATATTGTATAATATAAATATACTTACTTGAAATCATCTGTCCTTTAAGTTGTGTGTTTCAGGCCGTAACAACAATTACATATAAAACTGTAAAATAAACCTTCTTTGGGAGTTATTATAAGAGTATATTCACACACACACACACACACACACACACACACACACACACACACACACACACACACACACACACACACACACACACACGCACGCACACGCACGCACACACGCACACGCACACACACACACGACGCATTACAATTATTGGATATAGTTATATTACAAAGTAATTTTTTTTTATCAAGTGGTATTCCAAAGTGTAAACGGTAACAAAAAATCCCTTTCACCGGACGCTCATGGATCGTAACAAAGTTGTTTCTATCCTTGTCTTAAATGCATCCCTTACTCTTTGTGACGGATTTTGTATAGCTCTCGCTGGTTCATGTTGTCCTAGTACTCGCGAAGAAATGTCAACTTTGCTCCTTTGTTTTCTACTGTCTTCAAAATTACTCATACATACATACAGACAGACAGACAGACAGGGAAGAAAATATTTCTTCCCTGTTTCATCATTTTCTAAACAGTTGTCTATTACTATGCTACCCTAGTAGATCACAGTTTTATAAAAAGGCGGTATTTATTAATATATTTGTTTATAACTTAACCCTTCTAGATTTAATTTAATGTAAGATGTTTGTTTGCCTAATACGAATGTCCCAGATTAGGTTTAAATTGATCTGAACCAATTAGCATTACAGTAGACAGCCCCCGAAGGTTGAAATTAAACACCTTTGTTACCTGAACCCCATACGGTTCTAGTTTGCAATAATTTAGTAACCAAATTAAATTGTAGTAAACCCGACTCTATTGACCGAGATTACACGAGTACAAGCGAGCGGATTAGGGCTCATTCATTAGTGACAAAACCACTTAAAACGGCTTAGTTCTCGTCTGTGATTTTCAATATTATATAATCATGTTCAACGGCATTATACCAATTAGCTTGGTCTCACTTCGTCTGCTGTTTAACTTATGTTACGGCTGTTACGGTCATACTTCCAACATACGATTATCGTTCTCTTACAATAGTTATGTAATAGTATTATCGGTATTGCATACAGAAACATACATACATACAAAAATATAAAATGTATAAAGAGATAGATAGATGCTGATGGATGTGGAAGTTCCAAAGACAGATTCTCTGTATCATTTAGGCTAGGATTGGTCTACCTCTACTCTAAGTCAGTTAAGAAATAACCTGAAAGTTTATTTTTGTTTTGTATTTTCTTGTTTTTACTGTCAAAAATTAAGATTAAGATTACCATTAATTATTTATTTATGTGTTCAGCTATATTTGGCTAATATTACTTAAGAATAAGCTTCATATTATTATATACATATTGTTAATTTGTCTGGTGATTCGACTTTCATTTAATTAATAATAGAAATACTTTATTAAGTAACTTAATAACTATAACCATGACTAAAGAAATACTTTATTAAGTTACTTAATCGTCATCGTGATATTAAAAAAAATCTTCAATTAAAAAAAAAGAATCAATAAGTCGCAAATTAGGCAGGCTTAGCTAAGAAAAAAATTTGTCGGAAATTCATCCTCGGAAGTCCTTTTCAACTTTGTAGCCCGTAAACAGGAATGTTCCGGGGTGGGAATCATACCCCTGCGGTTCCGTCAAAGGCTTTAGAAAAAGTTCCTTTTCAAGAAGACTGCTATACTCGTAGGTAGGCGTAATTGCGAACCGAGCCGCGGAAAAGATCCCCACAAAAAGTTGGCAGGATTTTAAGAGAAAAAGACAAGACTCCATTTATGGCAACTTAGCTTTTAAGAGCTAAGGTTTACATTTTCCAAAATGTTTCCATTCAGTTTTTGCAGCCTAAAGAAATCTTGTTTCTTTGAAAAGTGTCTGCAGAATGGAAACATTGTTTCAAGCCTCACAAAGTGGCGATTCACGTTTTTTTTATTTGTTTATCAAAACGGGAATCACGAATTTATCATCCACCAAGGTATCAGCATCTCTGCGGATGTCACGTTAGAAAAATTAAAGTGAGCGAGATACGTAGTGGTGTTCATTTCATTTTGTTTATGTTTTAATTTTAAATAAACTTTTATAAATTATTGTCATTTTTAAATAATTGAAAACCGTATTGATTAGAAAAACAAACTACTTCTAAGAGGTAATACGAGTAATTTAGCGATCGTATTGTCCATAGTTTAATGAAGGAAATTTGGCAAATTAATTTCCCACACCTCCAATTATCATCGAGCAGGTTGTGAGTAGGGTCTTGTAATACGTGTAAGGAGTTGGTCCTTAAGGTACAGGCGGAGAGCTGCACGTTATTCGAGGTGTCAGCGGATACGCCGGGACCGGGCTCTCATAACGCGTACATGCGTCTACTAATCATAAGACGTTTGATGTGTTTTGTTGGGATCCGTGAATTTGTAATGTTCTCTTGACGTTGAATTAAGGTTCGGGCGTGTTACTGAGAATATTAAGTCCCGTACGCACGAATTGCTGACTACTTGGATCGTATTTTTCGTATACCTTAAGTATGCAGCATTATAACAAGTATCTATATATATATAAGTGCAGTGGGTATAATTTAAATTAAATTTGAATTAAGCCGAATATTATTTTAATTTAAATAAAAATAAAAACAACCCACATAACCATTATTAACTAAAAAGCGTAAAAGCGTAAAGTTTTCAATAGATTAGTTACTTTTTAAATACTCATAATTTATTTTATTATAATATGAAGTCCCTTGGTAAGGTACTTTATTGAAATTTTCATTATTATATGCAATTATTACTAAAAATTAAATAGTATCAAACTGTCGTCTGTCGCGATTAGATAATTTCACTAATAATTTGGCCGCATACTTTATCACGCGACCATGGAATGATTTCCTAGCAAGCGACCACGCGACTTTGAAATACCTAATACTTTAAAACATACTTCTTTTGTTTTAAAGTATTAGGTATTAGGTATTAGGTATTATTACTGTAACAGTATCGCAAAAGTATTGAAAGTATAAGTAATTTAACGGTCTGTTTAACCGAAAAAAAAGGCGAAAGAATTTTATTTGCTATTCATTCATGTTGGCCGAAAGTTTCCTCCCACAAAAACTACGGCATCCATTCAGGAAGCTATCAACGGCGGCCTAACTTTTTGCTCTATTAAAAGTACCCACGTATTAGACGCGGACGTGAAAGCTTCGTTCCCAAACCAGACACTTGTGCTTTCGCGCAATAATACTTGACTGCCAATGTTTTGTCTCACTCACAATATGAGACTGAGGTGATGTTCATCTGCAAAATAGAGATCAAATTGGTCGTTAGATAACGAAGGTAAATCTGAGTCCTTCTTCGAAATAAACTACTTTCCGCGAAGACGGGGGAAAAAGTGAAGAGGGATTTTTGAGAGCACTATAAAGAGCTTTTAGCAGGAGTGTTCAATATTTCACAATGAAGGCATCTACCTATCTACTGCTTGCAAAAGGATTAAAACATTTAAAAAATAATAATAATTAGGCCTATAAAAAATAACGTAGTTAATATTCGTTATCCAAATTATTTTCGGCACATCATAATTTAAGCAACTCTATCCTATTAAAACATCATAAAGTTACCTTCCAAAATAACTTAATTACAAAATTACTCTTAAATGGTTTTATTAGAAGGTTGGCGAACATTACAAGACAATATTTATGTTACCATTATAAAACAAAAATATTGCTTCACATTTCCAATTCACTTTCGTAACATGTGTTTTTCTTGTCTATACTTAATGTTATAAAGAGGAAAGATTTTATTGTTTGTTTGTTTGTTTGCATTGAATAGGCTCCGAAACTAGTTGACCGATTTAAAAAAAAATTTTCACTGTTGGGAGCTATATTATCAGCGAGTAACATTGACTATATTTTATAAAGTTACGCGAACGAAGTCGCGTGCAACAGCTAGTTTTCTATAAAATGGTGGACGCTAGCTAGTTGTCTCTGATTAATTTCGTTTGTCTATTCTATTCAAAGTTTATTTTCACATAAACATAACGTTTATACTTAAATAATAGATTCATTTAGAGTTTTAAAGTTTTAAAAAAGTCTCTGATATCTCTCTATCTATCTAGATCTATCTAGATATATAGATCTGAGATCTCTGATAAGAAGAAAGCAACATAAATGAATACCAATATTTGCGACCAATTTTAATACCATTAATCTTTCGCATCCCCCACCGACCTGTTCTGATCACTAGGGACCGTTTCTGCCTTCGATGGTTCGACAGAAACGGTCTTTATCGAGACTTGTGGATAAGTTTACTATTATATATAGTTGCAGAAAGTTTTGATTTTTGCGGACAGCTCTCACACCGACAGCAATCCCTTGACGCTTTTGAGATTCTCGGACAAAGAGCCTCGCCTTTAAAAAAACCGTTGTAAAATAATATAGGGGAGAATATTTGTTGCATTGTAAGTTAATATTTGCACGAAAAAAGTATTATAATTTTGAAGTAGGCGCTCCAACATAACCTATGAATATCTACTTAAATAATTTTGTCGCGCCCGGGAACAGTCTTGCGTCGAATACGTAATGCAATATTCTTATTCATGAGATATTTATCGAAGCGACACGCGACATGTCGCGTCGGTGATGGCGGCTTCTTTACAATTACACCGAAGGTCTTCCATTACAAATTTCATATATCAATGGACGTGGTTAATTTTAAGGAAGTTTGAATTTTTCTAAATGAAACTATAACCCACCCGATGATTGTAGATCAACGAGATAACGGAGCTTAAGAAAGCTTTTATTGCGTCATAATTCGAGCTTTAAAGTACCAGGCTATTATGGACACAAAGAGGTAAGTAATGTCGACATGGTGAGTTACTTTGACGTATGTGAGTGGTAAGTAGGTGTTCCGTGTTCCCCACTCTGCGAGGGATGAAATGAGCACTCCAGACTCTCCCACGGGTGTAGTTCTGAGATTTAGTTTTTTGTTGTTTCTATTGTTTCTATGTGTGAGTCATATCAACAACAATACTTGAGAGTTTCTATGGCAAGAGTTACACAGTCAATAAATATCGCGATATTCGCGATCCCGTCAATAAATATTGACGTCTAAACGCAATAAGCAAGAATATTGACAAAAGTCTGGAATTTTTGTGATCCTATATATTGATCGTTTGAGCGCTCTTTAAAAGTGCCATTACAATTGTAATGTATTAATTGTAATTAATATGTATCTGAATGTTTTTTACAGTGAATTTTCGTGCGTACTACTTAGCGGCAACTTAAAAGCCGTGAACTCAGACCCCGAGACCTGTTAATGCGAAGGGTCAGAGTTAACTTTGACTCCTTTCGATCCCCAAACGAATTTGTACAAATTGCAATAACCTCTTGTTTTTGTTGCCAGTGAATTGCTTCCCTTTTATAACACAATTGTGTGCCTCGCGGTTTCATACGTCTTTTAATTTAAAATAAATCAGGTTATCTTTCTCGGTAATACTCGGTAAGTAAGACCTCGCAATATTTCAACTCCCACTGACTTTTTTTTTGCTCAGCACCTAAGGATCGTAGTCCGAGTTTAGTTGTGTGTAACCTTCCCCAATAACAAGGCTATTAAAAGGAAATAATAAGAATTCAATTCCGACAGCTTTATTACATTAGTTTAGTTTAGGTAGTTTCTGCTAAATTTTCTATACAAGGCGTCCCAAGACTATGCGACATGAAGGGAAAATACCTTAAATATCGTAGATAGGATATTTTGCTGAAAGAAGACTTCATGTTATTTTTAAAAGTTAGTAATACTGCATTCAAAGATTTTCTAAAAATTATTGGCTTCGTCTGAGAATCGAACCGACTTAAATGTGAAAAAAAAAAATCACTCGTATTTTTATGATGCCAATCAAAAGAATGGACAAAAAATAAGAATTCTTCTTAAGTAACATAGTATATTAAAAGAAAGGAATGCTTAACGTAAAATGTTTAATTCAAATTTCAAGAATAATATTTATTGCCGACGATGATGTAATTTTTAGAAAATCTTTGAATACAGTATTACTAACTTTAAAAAATAACATAAAGTCTTCTTTCAGCAAAATATCCTATTTACGATATTTAAGGTACTTTCCCTTCATGTCGCATAGTCTTGGGAGACGCCCAGTATAAAACAAAGTCGGGTACTTACACTACACCATTTATAACTTAAGAACGGCTTTAACTTGTTGAATTTGTCTCCACTCCAAATAGGAGAATAACTATAAACACATCGGAAATAATCACGAAAAAAAAAATTGCAGAAAATTCACTTTTTACATTTTGATGATGAGTTCTGCTTTTTGAGGAGAAATCTTTTTCTCTATACATACATTTAAACTAAAAACTGCATACAATTGCCCACTTTATGATATTTTATTTTTATTAATTTTTTTAATTGAAACACTTAGCCTTATTATAACTACAAAACAAACGCGTTATAGAAATTAACCCAACGATTACTGGATCACATACACGTGGAACATTGTAACTGGGACTGACCTGACAATGCGGTTAAAACTGCGCCCCAGCACTGTCAAAGGGGAATCACTCCGCCCCTAACCGCAGGGGTCCTTGCAGCATCCCTACATTATATTGCGAAACTATCACCTACATTATATGTTCTCCTGGTACTTTTATTGCATATTCATTGTGAGTTTTATTTTCGCACACTCCGAGCGCGACACCAACGACCCCTTCTTAAACTAACTAAACGTTAAACTAACGATCGATCCACTTGATGGTAGATCTGACTACCGTCGCATTTTACCAACTCATTTATTTATCTGTAAGTATATTTATTATTAATACGTGAAGCGAAAACTGTGGATCCCGTTTTACAAAAATTGCGCAGACATAGGAAGTTAAAGTTACATAGAAAGAAGTTATAAACACTTAAAGTTTAATATTAAGGAAAAAAAGCTTATTTTTAATATACATTAGAAAATACACAATTAATTAAAAAATAAACATTAAAACACTACCGCGCTATACTTATGTAATATTTAGGTATACTTTTTTGTTTTAAGGTCGAAATTCGACCATTGGGCGACCTCTAGTATAATAAATTAATTATATTGTAACTATTATAGAAATTTTTAATATATTTCAAAAACTGCATAGAAACATTGTAATAATCAAAGGAAGAATTTTTATTTTCTTAATCTGTACCATAAAATAATCCCTAATAGAAAATAATGCACAGCAACCATGTTGAACCAGCAACCATTTAAATGAAGTTTCAGAAAACTTCTGCTCTTCTCTGCAACCCTAATAGCGACGTGAATTCATAATGCCCCCCGAAGGAAATGTTTGTTTTTTAAAAAATGTATGAAAACTACATTTTTTTTACAGACGGCATGTCTGTTTAGTAATTTAGTGTTTTTTTTTTATAGAACCGTAATTTTTACTCATAATTAAGTTCAAAACTTAATTTTAAAATTTTTTTAGTTGATTACTATAAAAAAAAAAATATTAAAATTCATTTATTCCTCACTGAGATTTTTTCGTTAAAAAAGATTTGTGTACTTATAAAATTGCATCCGTGTAAAGTCGGGGGCGTGGTGGGGGTCGCTAGAGTAGAATAAAAAAATGCGTTTCAGCCTGGACTCGCTGTTGTTCGTACTTGTATTTTATAATGAAAAATTTTCATGTTGCCATTGAGTATTTATACTTTTTCGCATGTTCAACATTTCCCTAGCAAAAAAGCTCACTATAAATAACTTTTTAAACAAAAGGTTTTTAAACCCGTGAAAT
The DNA here is from genome assembly GCA_944738685.1 of Synanthedon myopaeformis. Classification (NCBI taxonomy): domain Eukaryota; kingdom Metazoa; phylum Arthropoda; class Insecta; order Lepidoptera; family Sesiidae; genus Synanthedon; species Synanthedon myopaeformis. The sequence goes on from OX122934.1 coordinate 275,831, forward strand.
GTTTTGCTTCCAGGAATTTCAACGGTAAAGGACGGAAATTTTTGTTTAGTCTAAAATATGTGAAGAGAGAATTTTAATAAAAGAAAATCTAGGTTAATATTTTCTTCTATTTTCCGAATACACGTGTTATAACATAAAAAAAAGTGAGTAAGCAGGTTGAAAATGTCACTCGTTGAGCGGGACATGTGATTTAATCACAATTTAATGCGGGCTATATTCCCCCGCGTCCCCGCACAAGGCCAGGCCCGTCCACTTGCAGTAATTACACGCGAGCCACCGTTGATGCAATCGGAAACATTACCACTCGCGTGTTATTTCAACAAAATGGGCCCAGATTTTATGTCATTCACTGACAGATTTTATTGACGGCACGTTTGGTCTAGTGGCTAGTAACCCTAGCTGTTAACCAAACGGTCGCGGGTTCGAATCCAGCTATAGGGGTGAATGTTTATGTGTTAATATTTTACCTTTGTACCTGAGTCATGGGTGTTTTGTATTTATAATATGTATGTATTTACAAAAAAAAGTAATCTATGTAGTATATCAACTGTCTGGTATCCATAATACAAGCATTAGTTGCTTGCTGTGGAACTAGATGGTGCTGTGTGTGGGAATGTGTGAATAATAATTCAAGAGAGTCTGTAAACTGAAATGATGAAACCGTTTTCTGGACTACCAAGGCAATAATTACGAGTATAACCTACACGTCAGCAATAACGCAATAATAATTTGGTCAATTGCTAAGTTGAGGGAATAAGTGGAGTCGAGTGGCGGGCCTTATTACCAGGTCATAACCGGATCTGTCCGGATATAGGGTTGCCGGCAATAATAACCGACGGGTACGCAATCAAATTACCCGCCGCCGTGGTACCGCGATAACCACATTTATGGACCGTTGCTGTCGATCTTATTAACGGAATGTATCTCGCTACCTAATGAGTGACACGCAGGTGACACGATACTTATTGTGAACCAACAAGTTTTATTTCAAAAAAATCTTGCCATAGAAGGACAGCTAGCTGTTATTGATATTTAGAAAAGTTAAACTACTGAACCGATTTTTAAATTTAATCCCTAGGAACGAAAAGGGGAAGTAGATAATAATTTTAACAGGAATATAGTATTATACATATTGTGACACAAGAGCAGAAAATACTTAGGGCGCGACGTTTTTCAATTCATTTACTGGTAAATAGAATAGCTGTGAATACATTTTCCGACAGAGACTCGTGTTTTCTTTCCGCCGTCGTGTGAAATTTATCATAAAACGCCAAATATCTGGCAAGAAAAGGTTGATTTATATTTTACAGGTAGTTCTTATTATCAGATGGAGTAAATTCCATTATTATACATAGCCATAGATTTTATTGCACACCCTATGCCCACATTTACGTAATTCGAACGTTAATTAATTATGTTTATAGAATTAGACAACTAAACCAAAGGCCACACCCTCCTTTGGTTTAGTTGTCATCTCGCACGGTGTGCATTTTAAAAGGGCGAAACTAATGCCCACACACTCATGTTCTCCTGGTAACATGATAAAAAAACAAAACTTGATTTAGCATGATGATGATGCGTCTAAAAAGCCAAAATGGATTTTAACGTACCTAATGGGATAAATGGGGCTAATGTATCTGTGGATTCACTGTCCGTGCAAATTGAATGTCTACCGGACATGTTCATTGTGTCGCCACTGACTTTCTTAGATGTTAGCCAATATTTTAGTCGGTCCCACAAAAGCAAATGAGTAGAGCAAAAGAAGGCCTTATTCGCGCCTAGTCAAGTGTGACTCGACTCGTCGACCGAATTACGCCGCTATTTATTAGGCCGGCGAAAGTTCCTTTATTTTTAACTCGTTTATATATAACTCGTATGTATTATGCATTTATTAGCAATGCATCATCATAATTTAATGACATTACTAAATGTAATTTCAATTGATTGATTTTTTCTGTCTATACAAATCTAATGCTTAATAAACATTTATGTGATAATATGTTTTTAAAAATGATAGTAAACTGTTTACTTAACGTAATAATTTCTTGTTACAGTTGGTTGGTGGCGAGTTCGACATGGAGCTAAACTTCGTCATCCAAGATGCTCAGAATATCCAACACATGTTGGAGCTCCTGGACCACTGTCCGCCTAGTCTCCAGGTAAGCGAACTCACTTTTATCGGGAACTTTTACTATTATAGATCTTATACTCTCCTGGTTCTTAACTAGATCAAATCAACCCTTTAATGCATTTATTTTGTGTAATTATTGCCCGCGACTTAAGTCTTCGTCCACGTTCGCGTCTCTCGGGAACATACTTATTTTCTAAATAACAATACTTTTTTTAACTGTCCTTTAACCCTGTGACACTGACGACGTGTTTCCAAAATTCGTTTCGCTCTTTAACTATTTTCAATTTTAACTATTGTTATTAAAGATTGTGATTATAGTCTTAACTATCGTTAAGACGTTATACCGTTACAAACAGATAAACAACAGTTAGGATTTTGTGATTTTTTATTTTTTTATTTTTGATTTTGTACTGATCTTATATTCTCCTGGTTCCTAACCAGAACAAATCACGGCTCAGTGCATTTCGGTTTCAAAAACTTTAAAAAAAAATTCAATACATTTTTTATGCCACTTAGTTTGAAGTATGAACCAATGCTTAGAACTAAACAAGGCAGTATAATGTGACCATGCAGTGTCGTTAACTTGGTAGGTATACTCATAGGTATGTGACAGATTGTATTGACCTGTTCGTTGCACGCGGGTCGTGTTGGTGTACCGGATTCATTAAAGCTGTGCACGTGACGTGTGTGCCGTGCGCCTGTGCCGACAATGTGAGGAAATTGACTTTTAATGCGTTATTAAATTTGACTCTCGTGTCACAATTTCCGCACTGACCGGTGTAAACATTCACTCTAATAATTAAACGTGTTTAATTTATCACTCGCGCACTATTATTATTACCGGCTAAAATAATTACCTACCTATATGAAGTTTAAAAGTGCTTAGATATTTTTACTATTTATAAACATTTTCTATTTGGAAAATGAAGAGAAACAGCGAGTTCCAAGTGCTATTATAGCTATTAGAGAGATACGCGTGCTCGCATTCTATAACCTCAAGGGGCAAACGGTCTGCAATCGGCGAGTCATCGTTCCCTTAGCGTAGCTTAACGAGGTTCAATCTCCTCCGTAGATATGCTATCCTGGTATCTGCCGAGATTTCATTTCAATGGGTTAAATGTTGATTTCATTTCTTACATACACACAGACGTACTCTTTTTATTTATTTATATTATTTGCCTTAAAATATTTTCTAAGAGACGCTTTCATCATCTACATCTGACAAGACCTGAAGTGATGTACTTTCTCAACAGTCTCGGGTTTATAGTGGATTCTCAACGAATTAAAATTGTCCATCTAGCAAGGTCATTGAGGTACATTATACCTTATACATTATATCCATTGAGGTACATTATACCTCAATGGAGGCTATCTTTGCACGTGTTCCTTGTATTTCATAGTTACAATCTCAACTAGACTCGTACAAAGAGACACAGTTTTTGTTTAACTGACGCATTGGTTTCCGTAGTGTAGTGGTTATCACGTGTGCTTCACACGCACAAGGCCCCCGGTTCGATCCCGGGCGGAAACATTTTCCTTGATGCTCGTTCTTTTTTTTATTTTTTCATTGATATAAAGTTATATTATATTAAATCAGTGTAAGTAAATTATAAAGTTAATTGTTATAAACATAATTTCGCGGTTTTGTATTTTCTGTTATCAGTCTAAGCAAATATTTAGATTTCTTTTATATTTTGTATTATTTTCATAGACAAACGCGAAACGGAGGTTTATTATGATTATTTAAACAAATTTAATATTAATTACATTATAGTTGGTTTGTTTAATCTAGGTACCTATCATAATATTAATAAAAAATAGTAATCTCAAAATACGATTAAATCAACCACTTACTCGAGCAAAGACTGGAGTTATACTTGCTGTATTTAGTTAGAAAAATTACGCTAACGTTCTAAGTAAGAATGTTATTATTGTGCTTATACTTCCTCGTTTTGTACGATTAAGAAAGTTTATATGTAACTTAACCAAGACAAGTGAGTCACTAAATCGAATCTGCATCTCGGATTAATTTGGACTTATTTAAACAACTTTACTTACTCCACACAATAGACATTAAGTTGGTCCTAACTCCGACACCGATCTTAATACCTTAAATATATCTCCTTTCTCTTGTAACTGGTACGCAATTGTAACTTGAGACACGAAACAGATTTTCAACAATCAACTTATGCTTTCACACAATCCGTCCGTACTAATATTACAAATGCGAATGTATGTTTGGATGTATGGATGTTTGTAACTCTTTCATGCAAAAACTACTCAACCGATCACCATGAAATTTTGCATACACGTTGTCTGGGACACCAGAAAGTACATAGGGTACCTTTCATCGTTCAACGCGGACGAAGTCGCGGGCACCAGCTAGTATTGTATAAAGAATGTGTATTCAAAATTTGTTCTTTCCTAGTTTTTATTTTAGTTCAATGACGGAGTAAGACTTGTACGGTATTAACAAACAAGATCTGTATGGAATAAGTAGCTAATGCGCTAAACTTTGGTTAGTTTGAGAAAAAAATTGTACTAAATTAAGAACTGACCTCACTTATTAGTTTGACATTTCGATTTTATCTGTTACAAGTTTTACAAGAAATAGAAGGGATTGGGAATCAAGTAAAAATACGCAACAATTTTAACACAGATGAAAAACAAAATTCGTTCGACTCGATTTGACCGTAACAGAAGAAGAGTTCAAAAAAGATATTTTGAGTTATTTTTACGTTACAATAGAATGCGTTGCAAATACTTACTTGGTTATATAGATGATTGGCTTGGGCTTGAGTTGATACGACTAAAACTATTGATATTCATTGAATCTAGCTTAATTTCCACATTAATTCTAATGAATGGACCCGATGAATGCCGTCCTTCCGACCTTTTATTACTCAATCCTAGAGATTTCCGAACGAAATGTTTAAAACTTTTCATCACCAAATTTACCCAATTAATAAGAAAATAATAAGACGCTATGCCGAAAGGTGTTTTAGTTCTAAATGATTGTTTACCGAGAGTGAAGTTCAGCGTTCTCCGTTGGCGTTTGCGGGTGACGGATTCTGCCGACTCATCTTATGAGACATTTTCTTTCGAAACATATTACACTCTCCACAGAGAAGCTGTCATCGAAGGGCTACCCTCTGCTTTAATGTGCTCTTTCACTCAACAACTCACCCGCTCAACTTTTATGAGATTTAATATACAATTATAGATAATACATAGAATTGCTACTCAAGTTATGATAATGGTCCAAGCTGCTTGCATAACGTGTGCTCGGGCGTCACTCACTGAATCCTAAAGATTTTATTATTAAGAGTTTATTAGTTCATAAATGGATTAGTTAGTTGTTTGGTAAATATGAGTTTTGGTGTGTTCGTCACGCGATCGTTCGGTTCGTACTTTGTTCAGCAAGTTGTATCGTTACCAGGGACACATAGGAGATGCGCGGGTGGGGGGTGATGAGGCGTGTTGCGAGTTTCTCTAGATAAGGAACCAAACACGAAACTTGCACACACATCTCGTATCTTTTGCAAGTGTGAATGAAGTTTGGAACTTGTTAACGATCTGCCGGTTCATTATACCAGGACTATATTAAATTTTGTTACGACATCCACCTCCATCCACAGATAGATATCCATTCATATATATTATATTTTTATAAATACCGCAAAGTAGGAACGTGTAGCTCATTTAAAATTAAATGATCTTGATTCTGGTCTATTTGCATGTCCAATAACTGTACACTGTTTAAAGTCAACAATTTGTACAAAAAACGTTGAGAAAATGTCATATTGAACAGCCTTAATGACAACACTACTTGTGATAATTTTATTTGGTGAACATACCTAAATAAATGTAACATAAACTTTATGTATACATATCTCCTGTATAAATATTATTTTTTGCTAACCGATTGTATACTATTTATTTTGCAAACGCATACAATATCAAAGTAATGTTTTTAGGTTTATTTGGTAACCAAGTATTGCGTTTATTTTTTCTGCTGACAAAAACATAGCATTAAGTCAAACCGAAAGGTTTAGTATAGGTAGTTTTATTTAGAATTAGTTTAGTTTATTTGAAATTAAATTAATAATAGGTACGGTTGTTGTTAGGGGTGTGTTAAATATAATACATACACCTAATATATATCGCAATGGGCGCTTGAGGCTTTGACGCTCTTCGGCCCCTGTCGATTTATACAATATATAAAGTAATGCCGTTATCGCCGGTCGACATGTGTGTCATATATTTATAATAATAATATCTTCCAACGTTTCTTCTAATACTTTCACATAAGAGATTTATTATTTTCTCTACAAGACTTATGTACATACATTTTTTTTTCACTGCCTTCGCTTATTTTCTCTATGATGTTATGAGAAATCGTTTCTCTCGGACCAAGCACTCTTACATTCCACATGATAACAAATGTAATATTTTATTCGCTTTGCAACCGAGTATAAGAAATTGCTTCTTATTTTTTATCCTCAACGCGAAATCATGTTTTGAATGAATGAAATCATTCCTAGAAAATGTGAAAGTCGAGAAGTGGTAAGATAAGATATACTTACGTAAACAATTCAAGAATTAGTTATGTTTTTAAAAGAAGGAGCCGCGTAGCAATGGTTAAGGAGAGGCGTATTTCATTTAAAATACCACCAGCTCCCGTTGGTGTAGAAAGTGAATCGCGGGAAATTCCCACTAAAGTCGTAATTTCGCCGAGATTGTTCCGTTAACGGTAGAAGAATGTAATGCAATTACAGACGGCCTCGTTACGACTAAAGGAGCTTTTGTTTCGTGCGAAAATTCACTCCCCGACGAAGCCGCAGCTTGAAACTTGAAAAAGAATTCGTTTCTCGTTCACTGCACGTCCAGGTACGTGATCGAATGTCTCCCAACCCGTGGATGTTTTATATCAATGCCTAGATACATATTTATATTTTTCTCGATACTAAAGTTTTCAACTAGTAATATAATGACAGTAATACTAAGCTTTAGAGCGGTTACAAATAAGCTTTAAATGTGTAATTGTCTTTTTAATGAATTTTAATGAGAAATGACGACAGTTATGCTCACCACGCTTGGTGGTGATTATATAGCTACCGTCGTCTATAAATATTTCACAATGGTCGTCCACAAGAGAGTAGATACTGCAAACGGTCTTCCCAGTTATTAAAACGATATTCGGGCTACTGTTTCAGGTTATCTGGTTACTGGTTAAATTAACTGTTAAAAAAAAAGGAATTTGTATTTTTACTATATAGTAAATACTAACGACCCGTTCCCGGCTTCGCAGGGGTGAAATTTTTTTCTGAAAATAAGAACCTTTTTTTTTTAATTGAGTCAAGGCAGCGCTTGGCCGCGATCTCACTTGATGTAAGATGCAGTCGCGGCCGAAGGTGGACTACGCTTACTTAGTAAGTGCCCATTTACCCTAGATTTGAAGACCGCGAGGTTGTAATTTTGAGGAAACACAGACGCAGGCAGTAAGTTCCCCTCCCTAGCAGTTCGGACAAGGAAGGTGGAACTGACCTAGGATCATCAACCACAAAGGGATGAAACCCCCCTCCCGCAAGTGAAACGGTTCCGGTTGGATTAGATCGTATAGAATGGACGCACACTCTCCATAGTGCAGACAATAGAAAATCGATAGGCATGCTACTTTACGGCTTTCCCCCTTTAACTTCCTCAGTTTACGCTCTATCCATTAGTGAAAACCGCTTTAAAATCCGTTGCGTAGTTTAAAAGATCTAAGCGCACATTTTGAGGGACAGAATACGGGAAGAAGCGACTTTTATTCTATATACTACGTTAAGTAAGATTAGGTTTGAATGATGCTATATGCAAGTCTTATTTATTTATTTATTTATTTATTTATTCAAAACAGCAACAACTTAGCACACTTATCATTCTAATCCTACCGCTCAACATCTAGGTCCAATGTGCGAGCCAATTAGAGTTGAACACATAATTCACTGGTACTAAAGCTCCAATAATTTAAAATAATATAAATTCGAAACAATAAAATAAAAAGAAAATAGAATCTAAACAAAATTAATTACAATTAATACAAACAAAAAATTTTAAAACTATGTCTAATGTTAAAAAGAAAAAAATATGTATGTCAAAATTAAAAAAAAAAATCTAGTCAAAAAACAAAAATTAAAAAAAAGTCAAATGTTAAAAATTAATGAAAAATACATAATAAAACCATGAACAGTTAAGAGTGTGACGAAATGGCAGTGAGTCTTATGACTTAAGCGAGGAAGACGCTGAAACAGTTGTAACGGTGCACAAACAATGACCCTCTCATCTAATTTTAGCTGGCTCTCATTTGCATAATGACGTCACTAACTAATGAGCACGCAAATGTCAAAGTCAAAAAAATGTGGCACAGAGACAATGGCGGAGTGACGTCACCTCCCCGGACGTGGCCCTGTGGGCGCGCGACATCTCCACTCTGTTGCATTACCATAAATTAAACCGAATTTAGTCCACACACTTATGTGTGAAATTTAAATCAGGGCCACTTCAGCGTGTAAGGAGACGAATATATTATATTACGAGCACATCTGGACCCAGCCACGGTTCACTGTGTGTCGTGTGCGTTGTGTGTGCGGTACTGGTGGACACTGCTTATATACAGGGTGTTTGAAAAGTGGATACAAAGAGTGGGAGGGGTGGGGGGAGGGGGGAATGGGATGATAGCTTAGTTAAACCATTTAGGCTCGAGTTCACCAACAGACGGTTAGTTTTTAACAGCTGTTTAAAATTTAAACAGGCGTTTAATAATATTTTGTTGTTCAAAATCGCTAAAATGCGGGTTAAACGCCCTAAACATCTGATTAACTTAATGATAAATCTGATGTTTAGGGCGTTTAACCCGCAGTTTAGCGATGGTGATCAAGAAAATATTATTAAACGGCTGTTTAAATTGTAAACAGCTGTTTACAACTAACCGTCTGTTGGTGAACTTGAGCCTTAGAATGTTTAAAGCCATATTTGCCATAGACGAAGTCTTGATTTTTATTAATTCCAATTTTAAGTTAAATTTTGTAAAACCCCGAAATTAGATATTTATTGCTAAAAAAAAATGGCAACATTATTGCCCTTTCTTTAGTTAGTGGTGTCACACATACAGATTTTTATTCGAATTAGGGTGTACTGACCAAATTGAGGAAAACTTATTGTAATTTAGAATAAACAAAAAACAAAAAAATTTTTTTTATTAATAATATTTATTTTTAATGCTACTACAACTGCAAGCTGCAACATTTTCTCACTTCTAATGTCATTCCCTTCTACATGATTTGAGACGCCGATTGTATCATTTCCATTAACTCTTCTCTGGTTGTTATACAAAATAAATGAGCCACCTTCCAAACAGCCTGTATATTTTTGAAATAAAAGTAGCCTAAATTACTCTTTTTAACATCAGCTATATGCCAGTGAAAGTCTCGCCAAAATCGGTCTAGAAGTTTTAGAGATTAGCGGGAACAAACATACACATGTGGGATGAAAAGGAACTCCACATTAATTATTTACATATATACACACATTTATTATATACATATATACATTTGATGAAACGCACGAATGGGCGTTTTTACATTACGCACGATGGGCGTTTGTGGTGATGAGTGGCGAGAAAGCGCGTGCTTTCTGTAGCAGAGTTGAAGGCCGACTGTCTCTCGTTTCCGTGCTTCTTCATTTGAAAGAATGACACGGAAACTAAAACGTAAGTTCCAAATAGGTAACTTAAAGGAGGTCGCCACATCAGCCCCCCCGGAGACCGTAGGTCGTAACGAAGAGTAGACTGGAAGGAGTGGACAGCACTTGGTGGCACGTTGCTGGGCGATGGCGCTAGCAGTGTCCATTATCTGGATCGATGAACCGGCTGCTGAAACGTATCCATGTGCGCTAGCCTGGATAACACTAGGAGCGCGCGGTCGCGTCGACTTTCTCAGGCCAGCTAGCTTCTGTCCGAAATCTTCGATGATGTCGTAGTTCGTTTTCGTTTGACGACGTAGTCTTCGACGTAAAATGCAATTTCGTAGAAACATTTTTCGTTTGTTTCGAATGTCACTTTGTCAACAACACGGTAACTATGGAAAACTGTCCGAATTTTTCTTAAAATGTTCATTTATAGTCGCGGGTCACCAATTTAATGTGGGATGAAAATGACTTCACATTAATTATTTACATATATACACACATTTATTATATACATATATACATTTGATGAAACGCACGAATGGGCGTTTTTACATTACGCACGATGGGCGTTTGTGGTGATGAGTGGCGAGAAAGCGCGTGCTTTCTGTAGCAGAGTTGAAGGCCGACTGTCTCTCGTTTCCGTGCTTCTTCATTTGAAAGAATGACACGGAAACTAAAACGTAAGTTCCAAATAGGTAACTTAAAGGAGGTCGCCACACACACAAGTATATCATTATACTTTGGTAGCAGTTATTTTGATATTACAAACTTACACTTAAATTTAATTTATATGGTTTATAATATTTGAATCCAGAGACGGCTGGAATTGTCGACAGTGGATTTTATTGTAATTTATTTTATTCAATCGTGATACCAACAGCACATCAAAATTAACTAAGTCACATACATTAGTTATACAAACACGTTTACATTTGCATACATAATAACATGTTACATGTTCTCTCTGTTAAAAATAATAATAATAATGAATTATACTCACTCGAAAATGGATTGTTTGTTTGCAGGCAGAGATATGGTCGGTGTTCATCGCGATCCTGCGCAAGAGCGTCCGCAATCTGCAGGCGTGCACGGACGTCGGTCTCATACATCACGTGCTGCAGAGGTTGCCTCGCGCCGAGACTGTAGTGGCCGGTACGCATCATCAATTTATCTAATTCTGTACAATTGCGCGTGTACTCGCAGTTTATTTATATATAATGTAAAACCACCGGCGGGACTGTCACAAATAATACTCGGTGCTTTAAATCTGGTCATCTGGTGACGGACCTAAATTTATTTAATTATTTCCTAGACCCGTTCGTGTACATAATATTACTGAGTTCACACAATGCAAAGCGACATCTAGTTGCACTCTCCGCTTTAGATGGACACAACAAACGACTAGCGCCATCTAGCGAACCATCATCAACCTAGACATATTATTTCAAATATTATTATTATTTTTATCATCAATCACACATTCCACACAGAACCATCGGGTTCCACAGTAAGCAACTAATGCTTGTATTATGGATACCAGGACAGTTGATATAATACATAGATTACTTTTTTTTTTTTGTAAATACATACATATTATAAATGACTCAGGTACAAAGGTAAAATGTTAACACATAAACATTCGCCCCTAGCGGGATTCGAACCCACGACCGTTTGGTTAACAGCTAGGGTTACTAGCCACTAGACCAAACGTGTCATAATACAATTCTACAAATTCAATTTTAATTATTATATCTTCAAAGTGTTGACCACTGAATTGTTGGTGGGAAATCTAAATTATATTATAATACATACAGAAATAACACTCACATCAACAGTAGACAGACACTCCGTTTATTTTCCTCAATTACACACTCCGACAGGAGTTTTATCTCGCGTGACACAATTTACTTATGATTTAATATTAGTAGGTACTTAAAATATTAATAGATTGTAGAGTAGGTAGTCTGAATGCAAACTCCATACTTCGTCAATGTCCGTATGTTAACGCAACCTTCTACTGGAAACTCCAAAAATGATGTATCACCCAATAGTTTGTGAGGTAGGTAGGTAGGTTTTATCAAAAATCGTTTTTTCGCGTCCGCCCAAGCCAAAGCACGTGTGTCTTTTTTTTTCTTTTTTATTCTCCATCCATAGACCAGCGCAAGAGCTATCTTTTAGTTTGCCAGTTTAATGTTTTAGTCGAGATGTCAAAATTCAGATAAAGACTACTCTTTTAATTAACGTAACCAGGACAAACGTAGTTATAAAATTTATGTCATATTTATTAACCTAGCGTAGCGACCAAATAGATATAGCCTATTGATTTTTTTTTTTCGATCGGCTCCCCCGTTTTACCTGCTTTTACAATTAATTTTCGTAAAAAAATATCCAGGTAGAATTTTACACAACACTTTTCGGTTTCTGTTGTCCTGGTAACTATGGGAACAAACTAACAGTACGATTAACTTCGCCAATCTAAAAAGCAGAGCATACTTTAAAAAAAAATTAAAAACAATTTTTATTATTGAAATTCTAACAAAGAAATTTATTTACATAGATGCTCTTATATATAACTGTACGCTACAAGGTCTTAAAGCCTGGTGTGCCTGGGAACTTAAAATTTAACATGAAACGCGTTCGCTCATCTTATGCTATGCCTATGCTATGTTCCCCTGGTATTCGTGAGAAACTCTGTTGTATCCTGAGAGAAAGCCGGATTTAAAAAAAAACTGGATGTAACGGAAAAAATGTTGTTGTACTTTTGAAACGCAGTTTCTAGTTTTTAATCCAGTTCCTGTAGGTAAAATTTGTTTTGTTTGTTTGTTCGTGTAATTTGTAATTCGTGAAACTATTAAAAGGTAAACTACTATGCTAGGGTATATATATATATATATATATATATAATATATATATATACGTATGAGTAACATACAATTTCTTATGTTTTATTGCGATAAAAATATGTTTATGTTACTATCGCATCACACTGAAAAGCTCAGGTTGACCTTTCTCCATTTGTGTACTAATATCTCGCAAAATGTGTATTAGTTAAACTCAATAAGTTAGTGAGTAAAAAATTACAAATTCAATTCAACATTAAACGTTGGCCATCATTATGAATTATGAACTAATTATAAAGTTAATGAAATTAATAACCGCGCGTGTGTTAGGCGATAAAGTTGTTCGCTAAATTAAAATGGCCGCTCGCCGGTCGTCACTCCACTCGGGGCGAGGTGTGTGAGCAATAACGAGATATATTCTGTATATGTTAATTCGCAATTAATTCAAACTCTATCTAGTGCTTCGCATTGCGTTACCCCCAGTATTATAGTAAGGCTCGAGTTCACCAACAGACGGTTATTTTTAAACAGCTGTTTAAAATTTAAACAGCCGTTTAAATAATATTTTGTTGTTCAAAATCGCTAAAATGCGGGTTAAACGCCCTAAACAGATCTGATTAACTTAATGATTAATCTAATGTTTAGGGCGTTTAACCCGCAGTTTAGCGATGGTGATCAATAAAATATTATTAAACGGCAGACAGACAGACAGACAGACAGACAGACAGATGCGGCGGAGGAATATGTAATGATAATTAATTTACTAAACATCGTCTCCTCCTGGTTGAAGAAATTCCTTTTTTTAAAAGAAACAATTACTCTCTACAACTATTTGTTGCAAACTATAATTGACTCTAAGGCTCAAGTTCACCAACAGACGGTTAAGTTAATCAGTTTAGCGATGGTGATCAACAAAATATTATTAAACGGCTGTTTAAATTTTAAACATTTGTTTAAAAATAACCGTCTGTTGGTGAACTCAAGCCTAAATTAGATATTTCGCTACTTTGTTTTTATTTTCATTAGCTGTCATATAGGTACATATAAAAGTACCTATTTATCTGATTAGTTCAAATATAGTAAGTTGATATAGAAAACTAGCCGTTGAACGCGACTTAAGCTGTATTTTATAAAATCACGCGGACTAACTATGTTACTCGCCGGAAATGTAGATTTCTGGAGGTGAAAAAAATATTTAAAATCGGTCAAGTAGTTTTTTAGTTAAATCATTACATAAACAAAAATAATAATCTTCCATTTTTATATTATTACTAGCACGCGACTTCGTCCGCGTTGAAAATTTAAAAAAGCAATATAACGCTTGACCTCGTGTTGCTATAACACTTTGGCAAGGCGTTAGTTTTTAATTTTTAATTTATCCCTCGGGAATAATCCTTTTTTTTCTGGATGAAAGGTACCCTATGTTCTTTCTGATGTCACAGACAACGTGTATGCAAAATTTCATGGTGATCGGTTCACTAGTTTTTGCGTTAAAGAGTCACAAACATCCATACATCCAAACATACTTTCGCATTTATAATACGAGTATTAGTATAGATAGCCTATGTTACTCGTCGATAATGTAACTTTCTATAGGTGAAAGAATCTTTAAAATCGGTCAAGTAGTTTTTGAGTTTATTCATTACAAACAAATATATAAATCTTCTCTTTTTATATTACCTATTACTAGCACGCGACTTCGTCCGCGTAACATTATAAAATATAGCCTATGTTACTTGCTGATAATATTAAGACGTTTATTATAATCTTTATGACTCGAGACATTTTTATATGGCTGTTTTTATGACTATTTTTTATCTATAAAATTTATACATACACGTATTTGATAACATTCCATTTGACTACAGTACGAGTAATTAAAATATTGAATAAAAAGTTGAATATATTGTTTTTATGGGATCAATAGAGAAACTATATGGAATATAGGTAGTATCCCTCAGATCAGGAAATTTATACTTCAATTGTATAAACATAGATAGAAGAAAAAGTTAAGACTAAAAGTAATATTAAAAATGTTAAAATAACTTTTAATTAATCTCACATGAGCCCAACCAAAAGTTTTTTGTACTCAATGGTTGGTTGCCTACTGTGTGACACTCTTTAGTGAAAGTTGTCAAGGTATACTTGCAATGCATGATATACGTTGGAAGTGTATTACTTTTACGATTGGATTACTGTCGGGGGGCGTAGCTCAGATGGTAGAGCGCTCGCTTAGCATGCGAGAGGTACCGGGATCGATACCCGGCGCCTCCAATACGATTCCTTTTTTGGATTTCTCAAATAATATTAAAGTGAAAGGGTTTTTGCTTGTATTATTTTGTCCTTGTTAAATTGCGTCCAACATTTTATTTAGTAGTGATCAATAAATACTCTCGAGTTTACCAGAGGGGGCGTAGCTCAGATGGTAGAGCGCTCGCTTAGCATGCGAGAGGTACCGGGATCGATACCCGGCGCCTCCAATACGATTCCTTTTTTGGATTTCTCAAATAATATTAAAGTGAAAGGGTTTTTGCTTGTATTATTTTGTCCTTGTTAAATTGCGTCCAACATTTTATTTAGTAGTGATCAATAAATACTCTCGAGTTTACCAGAGGGGGCGTAGCTCAGATGGTAGAGCGCTCGCTTAGCATGCGAGAGGTACCGGGATCGATACCCGGCGCCTCCAATACGATTCCTTTTTTGGATTTCTCAAATAATATTAAAGTGAAAGGGTTTTTGCTTGTATTATTTTGTCCTTGTTAAATTGCGTCCAACATTTTATTTAGTAGTGATCAATAAATACTCTCGAGTTTACCAGAGGGGGCGTAGCTCAGATGGTAGAGCGCTCGCTTAGCATGCGAGAGGTACCGGGATCGATACCCGGCGCCTCCAATACGATTCCTTTTGGATTTCTCAAATAATATTAAAGTGAAAGGGTTTTTGCTTGTATTATTTTGTCCTTGTTAAATTGCGTTCAACATTTTATTTACTAGTGATCAATAAATACTCTCGAGTTTACCAGAGGGGGCGTAGCTCAGATGGTAGAACGCTCGCTTAGCATGCGAGAGGTACCGGGATCGATACCCGGCGCCTCCAATACGATTCCTTTTGGATTTCTCAAATAATATTAAAGTGAAAGGTTTTGCTTGTATTATTTTGTCCTTGTTGAATTGCGTTCAACATTTTATTTAGTAGTGATCAATAAATACTCTCGAGTTTACCAGAGGGGGCGTAGCTCAGATGGTAGAGCGCTCGCTTAGCATGCGAGAGGTACCGGGATCGATACCCGGCGCCTCCAATACGATTCCTTTTGGATTTCTCAAATAATATTAAAGTGAAAGGTTTTGCTTGTATTATTTTGTCCTTGTTGAATTGCGTTCAACATTTTATTTAGTAGTGATCAATAAATACTCTCGAGTTTACCAGAGGGGGCGTAGCTCAGATGGTAGAGCGCTCGCTTAGCATGCGAGAGGTACCGGGATCGATACCCGGCGCCTCCAATACGATTCCTTTTGGATTTCTCAAATAATATTAAAGTGAAAGGGTTTTTGCTTGTATTATTTTGTCTTTGTTAAATTGCGTCCAACATTTTATTTAGTAGTGATCAATAAATACTCTCGAGTTTACCAGAGGGGGCGTAGCTCAGATGGTAGAGCGCTCGCTTAGCATGCGAGAGGTACCGGGATCGATACCCGGCGCCTCCAATACGATTCCTTTTGGATTTCTCAAATAATATTAAAGTGAAAGGGTTTTTGCTTGTATTATTTTGTCCTTGTTAAATTGCGTTCAACATTTTATTTAGTAGTGATCAATAAATACTCTCGAGTTTACCAGAGGGGGCGTAGCTCAGATGGTAGAGCGCTCGCTTAGCATGCGAGAGGTACCGGGATCGATACCCGGCGCCTCCAATACGATTCCTTTTGGATTTCTCAAATAATATTAAAGTGAAAGGGTTTTTGCTTGTATTATTTTGTCCTTGTTAAATTGCGTTCACCTTTTCTTTTAGTAGTAATCAATAATAAGTACTCTCAAATTCGCCACAGGGGCGTAGCTATGAAATATTGAAAATTAAAGTAAATATTTTGTTACATTTTGTACATCGACGCTAACTTCAATAACAATTTTATTCGAAATACAAAACTTGTACTTGTAAAATATTTTTTGTGTTTAATTTTCAGTAAGGTTTGTTTGAATTTTTGTGCACTTATACCTATTCAGTCGCAATAGAAAAATATTAACGATTGTCACTCACAAATATAACACGCATTGTCCTAAAATACATAAAAGAGTATAGGTATTCGTCTACATAATTATCTATACATCGTGATAAATGATTTTCATGTAAGTTGGAAACAAAACTGGCTAATTAGTGCGTACAGACAGACGCAACGCGACACAATACTACGCTAATGAACAATACTCGTATGTTTTGTGCGGGGACAAATTAGTCGTGCCGAATACAGCGAGCGACTAAATACCACCAGACAACGTACTACATATTGTCATATTTGCACAAACACACTTCTAGTTTCCATGAAGACTAGTTATTAATGTGAATAATCTTTTTCAAAAAAAAAAAAAAAAGACTGTTGAAGGCGCCCATTAATAGATCCCGGAGAAACTTTCGCATTCAAGGCCTCCAAATATACCGTTTAAATGATGTGTCGGTATATTTGTAGATTACTATTAAAATAATGCCTAAAATATGTTATTAAACAATAAAATATATATGGAATTAATTAAAGACATTGTGCGTTTAAGTATTTATTAGAATATAACCAAATAGGGGTTGGTTTAAAAACACCGAGATTGAATTCAATTCAAAGCAGATTAAGTAATTTATTGCAAAGACCAAAATGTAGGTACACTGAATGTACACTGTATATCTGAATAAATATTCAGTTAGGCAAACATTTAACCTCACTTTAATTGCTAAGCAAGCGCTCTGCAATGAGGCATGATAATGTCTTATTTATTTTCAACATTTATGACCTCTTTCAACAACTACAAGTAAAGTGTTGATTAGATACTTTTAGAAATAATTTTATGTTTTATTAAATTATGCACTCGGTTTACTGTATATCCTTCGATAGGCGATTTTTTTTTTAAATTATTTTCTTTTTTATGTTTGAGACTTTTACCGTACAAACAAAGGTATTATCATCTCCCTCATTCTCGGTTACTGGTGACTTTAAATGGCGGTTAGCCTACTTGATACTATGTAAAACGTAATGTAAACTTTTAAAATACATTGATTAATATTTTTCTTTGTATATTTTCGTATATTCCGACGTAATAATAGGTAGGAATCAAAGGTGACTTGGTTTTTATTAAACGCGCTCGCCCACGTACAACCCAGACGTATCCCTGGATTACATCTGGATAAGCCGCCCGGATTTCCCCGAGAACAATACGCCACCGCTCTTTGGTGACGAATGGTCTTTGCGCATTGTTATATGTTAGATCCCCTGTCCAATGTAATTGGATGGAAACGCGGAGTTATTACGAGTGCAGTGTGAATTAAAGAGCTTGTTCAAATTTATGGAGTCCCGCGGTGGCCTTTGTTGATGCGGGATAATTTACACGAGCCGCGGCGGTCATTGCGGGGGTAAGGATTTCTTGTCAAATTAATGGACCGCGCTACATAATTAATTACTTTACAATGCACAATTTATTATACTATTGCGGTTATAATTTTCTCTGGTTTATATTTTACTAACGACCCGCCGCCCCCCGGATTTTCACGGAATTTAAATTTTTAAAAATTCTTTCTCAACAAATTTTTATAAAATAAAGCTATGTTCCAAAATTCAGCTTTCTAGAAGTTTGGGTGTGCGTTGATAGTTAATCAGGACAAGCAAACGGGAAATTAATGTATAGATTAGTGTTGGTGGGTAACCATAATTTCCTTAATTTCTTTTTTTGATTGGAACCTTTAAAACAATCGTCATGAGAATAAAGTCAAATTTCTTATTTCGGGTGGAGCCAAAGTTAATTTAATCGTGAAATTAATTAATGAAATGACACGTATTAAATTTGTCACGTGTCATTGGCGACATTTTGTGTCACATTAATTTACGCTAACGCTCGGTGTAATGATATTAATCAGTTTAACACGAAACACATCGAACGCCGCGTTATTTTAAACGCGTAGGACGCGTTTCATAAAAGTATCTACAAGTAGGTATTAAAGGAAATACATTTTAGCATTTTCATTTTGCCAACTTAGAGTCAATTATAGTTTGCAACAAATAGTTGTAGAGAGTAATTGTTTCTTTTAAAAAAGGAATTTCTTCAACCAGTAGGAGACGATGTTTAGTAAATTAAATTATCATTACATATTATAAAACAAAGCCCTCCGCCGCATCTGTCTGTCTGTCTGTTCACTATAAACTCAAAAACTATTGCACCGATTTTCGTGCTGTTTTCGCCAATGGATAGAGTGGTTCTCGAGGAAGGTTTTAGTATATAATTTTCAACGCGGATTAAGTCGCAGACTTAGCTAGTTTAATATAATTTATATTTATCAACTTATAGATATTTCCATACGAACTGAAATCAATAACTGTGGGAGCTGAAAATAAATATTGACATGGGTGCAGATAGCTTTTAAGAAAAAAAAAATACAGTAGAAACCGGATATAACGACATATCGGTTACAACGACCAAATGGCAAGGTCCCTGTTGAATGCTTATAATGACTAATCCGTTTATTACGACCAATTTTTGTGCTGCCTTTTGAAGGTCGTTATAACTGATTTTCACTGTATAATGAAAAACTAATAGAACTCCAGAATACTCATGTGTGTAGTTGTAGGATATACTTATTGATAGAAAATAAAATGTAAATTTTTACTATAATTTTAACAAAAACTTTAAAATAACTCTGAACCGTATGTATAATGCCATAAGGTATACCTTATGTATCCTTGAGTTAAATTGTGCATGTCTTTGTTGCAGATCTCCTAATAGAGATGCTCGGAGTACTGGCCAGTTACAGCGTCACCGTCAAGGAGCTCAAACAATTATTTAACGCCATGAAAGCAGTTAACGGGAAATGGGTAATTTTATTAGAATACTAGCTGGTGCCCGCGACTACGTCCGCGTTGAACGATGAAAGGTACCCTATGTCCTTTCTGGTGTCCCAGACAACGTGTATGCAAAATTTCATGGTGATCGGTTCAATAGTTTTTGCGTGAAAGAGTTACAAACATCCAAACATACTTTCGCATTTATAATATTAGTACGGATGTTAATCATATTGAAATATACGTTCTAAAGTTATCGTTATATATATATATAAAAGAAAGTCGTGTTAGTTACAAAATTTATAAACTCGAGAACGGCTGAACCGATTTTTATGATCTTTGTTTTATTGAATTTGTCTCCATCCCGAATCGGAAAAATATTCACGAAAAAAAAAATACATGAAGAAAATTCATTTTCCCATACATTTTGTATGAAACGGGTTTTTATTCTCCATGAGGCGGTACGAAGTTCGCGGGTCAGCTCGTTTCGTTATATATAAAGTTAATGAAACAATTTTCAATTGACAATACGCCAATTTATATTAATAATTATAATTATTTTATACAAAAACACAAAATAGTTTATTTTATTTTCTTAAGCCTAGGTACAAATTAGATATAGGGGCACTCGTATTAAGCATAAAAATACTTATATCAGGACTTATATATAATAGTTTATTCCAAATTGATAGTGCTATATTTTTTGTAATAATAAAAGAAAATAAGAATTCCGCAGTTTTTGTGAGATGTACTCCAATGTCTTAACGTACAAAACACACGCAAAGTGCAGCATTGTTGTAAGTCACCAGCTACTAACCTGGAAAGCTTATTACGCTGGGATGCCAATTATGTCCGCTTGACGACCCTACGTCTATGTGAATAAAAGCTCTCGCAGTCGCCGCTAATTGAACGTTTGCTTCGTAGGAAAAGCTTTCTGGGCTAAAGTCTAATTACCATTGCGTTGCGCTTCGCCTTACCTCGCTCTTAATAAGACTGCACGTGTTTGTCCACGGTGGTAAGGCGTAAGCTGTGCGTAAATTCATAAAATAAAATCTTATTTCCAACCTGTTCTGTTAATTGTTTCAGCCCCGACATTCAGCCAAGCTGCTCAACGTTTTACGCCAGATGCCTCACCGGAATGGTCCAGACGTTTTCTTCAGTTTTCCGGGACGAAAGGGTTCGGTAAGCACGCGATATTGTTTTTACACACATACCTCCTACTTATAACTTTTTTAATTTCGGCCCCGTTACAGCTCGCACGCTAAACGTGTGTTTGATGGTTTTGTATAATATAAACAGTCTTAAGTTCCAAAAACGAGGGTAAACTCGAGAGTATTTATTGATCACTACTAAATAAAATGTTGAACGCAATTTAACAAGGACAAAATAATTTTACAAGCAAAACCTTTCACTTTAATATTATTTGAGAAATCCAAAAGGAATCGTATTGGAGGCGCCGGGTATCGATCCCGGTACCTCTCGCATGCTAAGCGAGCGCTCTACCATCTGAGCTACGCCCCCTCTGGTAAACTCGAGAGTATTTATTGATCACTACTAAATAAAATGTTGAACGCAATTTAACAAGGACAAAATAATACAAGCAAAAAACCCTTTCACTTTAATATTATTTGAGAAATCCAAAAGGAATCGTATTGGAGGCGCCGGGTATCGATCCCGGTACCTCTCGCATGCTAAGCGAGCGCTCTACCATCTGAGCTACGCCCCCTCTGGTAAACTCGAGAGTATTTATTGATCACTACTAAATAAAATGTTGAACGCAATTTAACAAGGACAAAATAATACAAGCAAAAAACCCTTTCACTTTAATATTATTTGAGAAATCCAAAAAAGGAATCGTATTGGAGGCGCCGGGTATCGATCCCGGTACCTCTCGCATGCTAAGCGAGCGCTCTACCATCTGAGCTACGCCCCCTGATAGTAATATTAACGAAATGTTAATTCGTACTCGGATTCAAGTGAAGTTATTGTCGCCCCAGGCACGAAACAATTTGATCTACATTCGCAATGTCAACTACTTATGCTGGCGGTGGCCTTTCACTCGCAGTACGGCCTTAGCATATGCTACATGCTGCCCACATTCCTAACCGGTCTTCCATATTGGTTATACATACATGGCTATAATATTTACATCAAACAAAAAATCTTTTTTATTATGGTCACTTATTCCGATTCGCCTAAACTTATAGAATCGATGCTTAAAGTATCTATGTCAATTCATAGCGAGCTTACACACGTAAGCTCGGAATACACATTCCTGTCATAATTTAATAATGTTTGGTAAACTATAGATTTTTCTATACCAATATAATAAAGAGAAAAGATTTGTATTTTTGTAATGAATCAACTCAAAACTACACGGTTGATTTAAAAAATTCATTCACCTACATAAAGCTATATTATTAGCGAGTAACATGGGCTATATTTTATAAAGTTATACGGACGAAGTCGCGTGCAACAGCTGGTATATTATAAAAACTAATTTCTTGAAAATATTTTTTGAACATCAACAATTTCGAGTGTTGTTACGGAAAATTGTATTCGGAAATTATATTATTGTCATAATAATTTTGGAACGTTTGGGGTTTATAGTCGACATATATATAAGTAAAGTATAAAAACTGCGAAGAGAAATCCAATTATCTTTTTAGTTTCTCGATATGAACTTTTCCGAATTGTACTTTCTATTCGTTTCGAGCCCTTGGGATGCAGCTAAAAAAAAATAAAAGTATTTTATACAATATTAAAATAATAGTTTTTCTATTCACTATATACAGCAACAAAGTTTTGTCTCTGTGTTTAAATAACAAAGCTTCACCGAAGCTTTTACTTAAATCATATTATCAGATCATAAACTTGTGAGTTTTTCTACAAAACAATATTATTATTTTTTTCCTACTTTCCGTAATTTGTAGTTACAACTTTCATTTGAATTATCTTTTGTACGAAATTCTAACTAAAAAAACGTTGACATTTCATTTTCTGGTAGTTGAATTTTCGCCTTAAAATAAAATAAACACCACCAAGAAATTACCTTACATTTCTCCCTTATGAATCATATTTTACGTGTTCAACGGTGGCACTGAGTTCTTTAGTGTATTCATCATTACAGACTACGAATATAATCCTGATTCTGATGACCTGATCATTTAATTAAATAATTGACGACACGTTTGGTCTAGTGGCTAGTAACCCTAGCTGTTAATCAAACGGTCGCGGGTTCAAATCCCGCTAGGGGCGAATGTTTATGTGTTAACATTTTACCTTTGTACCCGAGTCATGGATGTTTTATATTTATAATATCTGTGGCCTGGTGCTAAAAGGGCCAAAGTCCTATTTTGTGAAAAATGGGATTTAACAGCAAAGTTGTTGAAAAAGAATGATATTTATTTGTCCTGACAATATCAAAAAGATATTTTAGTAATACTACAATATAACATGTAAATTATAACTATCAATTCTTGTTCATTGTTCTAATGCTTATTACCGAAATATAGGAATATAGATATTGGCCCTTTTAGCACCAGGCCACAGATATGTATGTATTTACAAAAAAAAAGTAATCTATGTAGTATATCAACTGTCTGGTATCCATAATACAAGCCTATAGTTGCTTACTGTGGAACTAGATGGTGCTGTGTGGAATGTGTTAAGATAATTATTGTTATCATTAATTATTATCTTTAATAAGGGCTAATTATTCATTCTAATCTTCCTACTCCTTAATAAAATAAAATAAAATATTCTTCCAAACATATTCTCATAAAGAGTCGATATCCAGTTTTTTATATTAAAATGATTTTGTATTGTATAAAATCTTAAAAATATTGAATAAGTCGAATGGAAAGTTTGGCCGTGGAGCAAATAAGAAATGTCTGACATAAGACAACATAACTAACTACACTGACATTGCTCGAACTCGGTCTGTCTGTGTGCCTCTGCCTCTGTGCGAACGGAATTTCAATTTCTTCCAATAGCCATTGTACTCAAATTTCAATCTCGGAGTTACACGAGTCCCTCGGCGAAGTTGGCTTGAAAATTCAAATTATTTAAATTATACACTGAGAAACCGAAGAATGGTGTTACAGAAGGCTTATGCCTAACTTGTTAGAGTACCTCCTGTTCCTGTACTCATTTATAAGTTCGGATAACACGATATATTTTCTAAGACTATATAGTTTCACAGGACCAGGGACTATTAGTACTTAGACGTTGTTCTCTGAATCTTACAAGCTGTTGTGGTCGTAAATCCGTACTAATATTATAAATGCGAAAGTATGTATGGATGTATGGATGTTTGTAACTCTTTCACGCAAAAACTACTGAACCGATCACTGTGAAATTTTGCATACACGTTGTCTGCATACACCAGAAAGGACATAAGGTTATCTTTCATCGTTCAACGCGGACGAAGTCACGGGCACCAGCTAGTAATAAATAAAAAAAGTTATTAAATGAAATCTCATAAAATATTTTTATACTTATACTCGTACAATACTAGCTGTTGCACGCGACTTCGCCCGCGTAACTTTATAAAATATAGCCCATGTTACTCGCTGATAATGTAGCTTTGTATAGGTGAAAGAATTTTCAAAATCGGTCCAGTAGTTTTTGAGTTTATTCATTAAAAACATACAAAAATACAATTCTTCTTTCTTTATAATTTTTTTTAAATTTATTTGTGAAATATTTTACATGCTAAGATTATCTATTAAAAAAAAATAGTATAGATATGAACATTTACATTATGTGACTGATAAAATGATTATAGACGACATTCAATTTGGATTATCCAAAGACGTAGTACGAGGGGTAATAAAATATAAATAGATTAATGTTATTTTGTGAAAAACTTCTTATAGACTTTGATAAATTCAACCATGTTTACGTCCGGGGGCGTAGCTCAGATGGTAGAGCGCTCGCTTAGCATGCGAGAGGTACCGGGATCGATACCCGGCGCCTCCATAATTTTCTTTTAATATTCTGCTTTTGTTTTTATTTTAAGTTTTGAAAATGTATCAAACTCGAAAATGACCGTAAACTTTACATTTCTCAATAGGTAATTAATTTGATAATCACACTTTCGTCTGTCTGTTTAATGTGTAAAAGTTAAATTTGATGTTTGGAAAAGCTCCGCGATCGATACAAGGCAAGCGAGCGTTTCACAGAGATCCTTAAAGCGACCCGCCGCCGTCCTTATTGGCAATTCTTATTCAAATGGGCGCGGCAGGCCCCTCGCTGTCCGGGCCTAATCCGCCTGACATACTGGACTATCTGTGTGTCCGTTTTTTTTTCTTTATTTATCGTTGTCGTCCCCCCTGAACCGGCCCATTTCTCAACGTCGCGCTTATCCGTACATCTGACGGCGAGCCGCCTTTCTGCTGGCTTCGTATTTAGCCTACACAATGTACAACTTTCACTTTAAAATGCCAACATATTATCATAACGACCCATCAATGTAAAACTTGACACATTTGCTTTGCGACGGATCATTAGGGGCTATAATTTCGTGATGTAGCTCAGTACCAGTGATAGATATGCCGCCGCTGCTCATGCCTAAGTTACGACGCGAATTTGACTAAGAAGCAAATTGCCAGACATGCTCATTATTAGCATGCTCATTAGCGTGCTTAAAACTAGCATGCTCATGCAACTGTTCACATTTGCCACCTGTTGGAAGATGATTAAAAACGTTTTAGTTTTATATAATAAAATTCGGCTGTATTATTGTTAATAATTATTAAAGAGAAAAATATATGTTGCCTATAGTTTTATTGATATTCATCTTAGTTACCATACATCAAATTTTATATTATTTCTTTAATGTTTTAAAATAATAAATATAAGAAGAGTATATTTACAAAAAAGGTTATTAACTATTCAATTAGTATTTACAACACCACCAATAAGCATGCTGGTTTTAAGTATGCTCCTAAATAAACGTACTAGCGATACTAGCATGCTTATAAGCAAACGTGTTCAGACATGCTCCACCCGCGCCTCAGGTAGCATGCTCGAAAATCAAACGACTGTTGATTTTTGAGCATGCTTATTACTAGCAACGTTGTGACTCACATGCTCATGCTAGTAGCATTTGCTCATTACTAGCACAAAAGCATGCTAGTAAGTAGCTTTAATCATTAATGCCTAAACTTTGTAATTTCCTAGATAGAAATGCCTCTGCCTCCAATGCCATTTCTAACACTAAAACATAATGCTTAATATTTGATGAAAAGTCTTTTTTATTGTACACTATCTTATTTTTATCATTAAGTGTTTTATTATTGTTATGTTAAAAATGAAATTTGACAATAAAGCAAATGTATCCAAATAATTTTATCATATTTCATTAATTTGAAAAAATCTTAATTCTTCAGGCCTCCATGATCTAAGTATTTTTTAATACCTAGAAAGTAGGCAAATCTGCAATTCAATATAAATTGTCCCTTTTAGGCATTCTCAGTCATTCAGTGTTTATAGCGAGACATTGTAAGTATTGGCATCTCAATTTTTAAATACTGAGAACCAGTTATACGTACAACACTGTAGATTAATTTGAACTTAGTAATTCTTAGGGCCTCTTTCACCAACTGCAAGTTACTTTTAGAAATAATTTTATGTTTTATTAAATTATGCACTCGGTTCACTGCATCTTTCGATAGGCGATATTTTTTTTTATTATTTTCTTTTTAATGTATGCGACTTTTACCGTACAAACAAAGGTATATATCATCTCCATCATTCCCGGTTACCGGTGACTTTAAATGGCGGTTAACCTACTTGACACATGGGTGAAAGAGGCCCTAACTATACTTAAGTAATTTTATAAATTGTTAAGTAATTTGTGTTTTCATTTAACGTAGTTATAACATTAAATATAAATACTTTTTTCACTTGTGCTTGTAAGACATCGCATCTTGTTTCTTTTCGTGTCTAAATATCAACGGACTCATGATCCCTTTTGAGTTAAGCTAACCCCTATGAACACACAAGGACGTGATTAAGGTAACAAACTAAATAAAAATAAGTTGTGACAACAACAATACCTTCTCAAGTCGCAGCACTTGAAATAAATAAAAATCAACAAGAATGGGAGATTCTTGTTACCGTGTTACTGTTATGGCGTACAATTTTCTACTAAGAGCATAGTCGAGTACAAGTTTCTTCCCGCTATTGTTGTATGGCCGCGTCCGTGTTGAAGTGACCCCACACGATAGTCAACTATATATATATATACTAGCTGGTGCCCGCGACTTCGTCCGCGTTGAACGATGAAAGGTACCCTATGCCTTTCTGGTGTATCAGACAACGTGTATGCAAAATTTCATGGTGATCGGTTCAGTAGTTTTTGCGTGAAAGAGTTACAAACATCCATACATACAAACATACTTTCGTTACATATATTGTAATTATAGTCTAAGCGACAAAAAAGGGCGTATTTCGAACAATTTTTGGCACAAGGAAAATATTGCTATGAGTCAATAACTAAACATCACTATCGCCCTGGAAGACTGTTAATGTATGGAAATTAAATTCTTGGCTAGTCTTGATGTTATTTAAACTTACCGTATGTTTTTTTTTTTAATATATAAATTTAAATGAAATCGTTAACTCATCTGGCTTATACTCACCATGTAAGTGAATCAAACAAGCTGCCAATATCTCTGACATGAAGGTTATATATTTTTTTTTAAATTTTTAATACAACAAACCAAGTTTACATAATATGATATGACTAAATGGTATTTGTAATGGTTTTAAAAAAAACTTTATAAAATTTGTAAGTACTTAAACTAAAATTTACTTAGCTAAAAATTGTAATTATTAAGAAAAAATCTTATATACAAGTTTATGGTTTAGTTGTCATCTCGCACGATTTTATTTCATACGGAATGTGCGAAAAGGCAACTTTAAATTTAAATACATTTTTAGTAGTCATCTCGCACGCTTATTATTTTCTCATGTAAATATCTTGGTATCTATCTGCATATAATACTTTTAATATTACTAACCTTTTAAGAATTATGTCGCTACATATTTTCATAAATACGGATGACATGCGATAAACGCGAGAAAAATATCCTTTTAACATAAATTTCCGTCAAAAATAGAGAAGGGTCGCAAAGCGAGCCAACTCTTCGGATTTATTTATTACTTATTACATAATATTACACATAAATTAAGAGTACGTTTTTAAGATTACACAACCCCCTATGTCGAGCCTAAGCAAATACACGAAAATCGATAGGTTCGTTCGTTATGTAAGTTACCAAAAAGTTCACTATTGAACGAGCTTCCATTTTACTTGGAGTACTTTCAAAAACTCGGAAAGCCATTCAAGATAAATACCCACGTAGGTTTTATTGATATTGGGACGCGATCAGAGTCCCAATCAAAATAAGACTGAAGAGTATATTAAGCTTTTATTTGCAACACATCTTTTTTTTATATGTATAAATTCGTAAGGGTCAAGCTTTCTTACTTTACTGTCACACGGTAATCGGTTACAGTCGGGTAGCCAAATATTAAAAAAAAAGTCTCTCTTTGTGTCATAATCTACTAACCAATGCACGCGACTTCGTCGTTTCACTCAACTTTTATTACCATAATTTTCATCCGCCGCCATTTTTTTATGATAATTCGAGAACAGTATTTTTTTTTTTGATGAAAGGTACTCCTATATATCCCTGTCTGTATCCCCGACGTGTATGCAACATTCGATGATGATCATTTGAATAGTTAATTCACGAAAGCGTAGCAAAAGAGCAAACTCGCTTTAGCATTTATTATACTATCTTGTGCCCGCGACTTCGTCCGCGTTGAACGATGAAAGGTACCCTATGTCCTATCTGGTGTCCCAGACAACGTGTATGCAAAATTTCATGGTGATCGGTTCAGTAGTTTTTGCGTGAAAGAGTTACAAACATCCATACATACAAACATACTTTCGCATTTATAATATTAGTACGGATTAGTTATAGGATAATAGCAGTGTGAATGGTTTTGTAGAGGGTTTTGTGGTTGCAGGCTGTGGTGCTGCCTCCGCTGGCGAGGTGGCCTTACGAGAACGGGTTCACCTTCACCACCTGGTTTCGTCTCGACCCCATCAACTCCGTCAACATCGAGAGGGAGAAGCCTTATTTATATTGGTACGTCTCCTAAAAGTGTAAATACGACGGACAAATAGACAAAAATCGCCATTTTGGATATATAAGTTGTGAGTACTCGTAAAAATACACAAGCAAACACAGTATACGCATACACACATACACGAATATATTGTACGTTTTGTCCAAATTAACAGTGCTGTAGATTTTTTTGTTTATAATAAAATAAACAATATTGAATGCATTCGAGCATTAGTTGTGCAAAATCCAAATTTTTTTTGTAAGTGCTCTCACGAGTCACAGAATTTTTTTTAAAGTTGTATTTGTCAATAAAAAAAATTTCTGCAACATTGCCACACGGTGATAATTGCTTTTTGGATTAACTGATTGAGAGTGTCATAGAACACGAGTCATAAACGATTTTACTCCCACGACACCGAACGGTAAAATGTTACACATCAATAAACTTCATTCTAAATAACAGAAAAATGAGAGTCCCATTAAAAACTAGACGAGTCGTGCTTCAATTAATGTTTGTTTTAATGTATTAATTTTAAAATTTTGTTTAGCTTTAAAACGAGCAAAGGTGTCGGCTACACGGCCCACTTCGTCGGCAACTGCTTGGTGCTAACATCGATGAAAGTCCGAGGGAAGGGGTTCCAGCATTGCGTCAAATACGAATTCCAACCGAGAAGGTAATGTTTTGAAAACTGAGAGAACGTTGGCAATAATTCTATGTGGGTAGTTTTTGATTGTAATTTTTTTTTTATACTCAGGTGGTACGCCATTGCAGTGGTATACATCTACAACAGGTGGACCAAAAGTGAGATCAAATGTTTGGTGAACGGACAGCTCGCCTCCAGCACAGAGATGGCCTGGTTCGTCTCCACAAACGATGTAAGTTCATATGGTTTCGCTTGTGTTATATATATATATATCCTGTAAGTGTTCATTCACGTACACAAAGCAGGTGCGGCGAAAGAATAGCGGCGGAGCGCGCGATTCACTCGCGACGTCCAGGTAAGTTCAACCGGTTTGAACTTGTCGCTAAAAATGATGGCACGTTTTGCTTTATGTCGTTCAATACAGAGGAGTTTATCAGTGAATCGTTAAAAATAAAAGATTGTCGTCCATAATTGACACTCGCGCAAACGCCTGGCTGTCAATATGAATACGAGCTCGCCACATCTACCGTTCCAGCGCGTTCTACTTGTACAAGTACTAAATTCCATCTCACGACAAACGTCGCACGATATACACTATCTGGTTAGATACGGCCCCACCGTCTCGCGAGAGTCGAGAGTGCGTTCGCTTCGTCACGTACGTGTCGTTAGACGCAATTTATTATAAGTAATTCATGCAAATTCCTCGGTTTGTACGCGGACGTCATAGCAATGTAAAGTTTACCCGGTTCATCCTTCAACTTTGATCGCTATTTGAATAGTTTTCGTCAACATACTCTCACCCTTCCTGAAGGTACCGCTAGAAGTTTGCCTCCAGAGCTTTTTAAAGCTTTCTACACGAGACAGAGGTTTTCGTAGTTGCAACTTCGGCAACACTATTCCGAAAGACATCCTAATCTCAGGATGTCCATGTGACAGAAAACAAACGAATAACGGAAATGTCAATTTTAGCGATCGTGTCTGTCAATTTAATTAAATGACAACAGGTACAACCGCGGATCATGGCTAGTATATTCATTAATTATTTTATTTGTAATTTATTTGTGCCAGGTTTTTTCAATTCGGACGTATAGTGTTACGCTCTTATTCATAAAAAGTTATAGATGGCTTCTAAGCTTGTTTTAAGAAATTTACCAAAAAAACATAATTCATAAACGTTCAATAGCAGTAAAACGCTCTATAAGTGTTTTATAACGCCTTCATAAGTTATTGAAGCATGAACCCTATTATAAACCTCTAATAAGGGAACAATTCAAAATGGCCGACTTAAAACAGGTGATTTCTGAATGACGTTTGATGTAGAGTTTGATGTTTGTAAATAAATGAGAGTCATATCTAAAATATTTATTTATACAAATAACAGTTTAAATTACTTAAATAAGATATAACATAATCATTATTCACTTTAATTGAAAAATAAATAAATAAATATAATTTTGGTAACTGAAAACGACCGGGATCACGCGTTAGTATAATCTGATAACCTCTGCGAATTGTTTAGTTTTCATAAGAAATGTCAAAATGTCACATCACAATTAATCACTTTACTCACAGATTATAAAGTAATATGTCTACTTTACTATCATTTAGAGCGTGGATAGGGAGATTTTAGCTTTTTTGTCTGTGAATTCATCAGAACGGCAACATAACAATTATAAACTAACCCATAGCGAATATTTAGTTAGACAGGCTTATTGAAAGTATATGAATAGGAATTTTATATTTATTTATTTATTTATTTATTTATTTATTTATTTACAGGAACATATATATTTAGTTTATTGGCTATGAAGACACACACTAGGCATGCAAGCCTGTATCGTGTGCTTCATTATATTAATTAAAATAATTAAAAATTCAAGTAACAATTGAAAAATTATTAAATAGAAATTAAATTAATAATAAGTAGATATATATAAAAGTAAGTAAAAGACACAATAAATTTTGATTATAAATTGAGGCTATATAATATGTAGATATTACGTATTTAAATCGATTTAAATAGTTTTTCTATTTATTAAAAAGTTTATTAAGGTCTTATGAGCGTTTTAACTAATGAACGTTATAAACCTCTAATAAGGGATTTTTATGAATAAGAGCGTTAGTTAATAAAGGTATGTATATACCTACGACACGATTTACACGTGGTTTTGTTTTTTGTGTGAAAATAAAAAAAATCTTGTTTTATCGGATTGTATTAAAAAAAAAAATCAAATCAAATGTAAACAAGATTAATGGCCGGTAATGATCGTCCATCAACCGAGTCACTAACACACTTTTCCAACACATTAGTAAAAAAAAATTTTCAGCCATTTTAAAATTCATTTGTATTTAATTTTACTAGCTAAATATGTGTGCCTTTAATATGCCACATTTTTCCACTGGTATATAGCGATTGTAAATAGTAATGTGAGCTATTGGTTATGAAAAATAGCAGTTATTAATTCAATATAGAGTCCAAATTTGAAAATCGATTCAAGATAAATTGTTTTTATTTTATAGCTGTGCCTCATCTTGCAATCCGCATCCCTTCCTCATACCTTATCCTTAATTATTCTATGGTAGGCAATCGCTCTAGCAGCACTTATGACGTTGCTTGTGTTATATGCGACGGTAGCCGTCTACCATCAAGTAGACCGTCAGCCTGTCTGTCGACCTTAACATAAAAAAATATATAATTTTTCTTCGCTCAAGCTCACGTAGTGTTTTACGTTTCGCTCACAGCGTTTTCACATTTAATAATATCACGAAAACTTACTAAAAGTGACGCTTTTGATTATACTTTTGATTATAGAAAAAAAGTTTTTTTCGGAAAATAAAGGAAATAAATCTAGCCTAAACATAATGACAGGAATATATTAAGATCCATAAAAAAAACCACTTGTGTAGGTAGGCATGCAATGAAAACCATTACCAAACGGAACGTTAATGCGTTTTCAAGACGTATGACTAATGCGTTTAGACACAAGTAGTACAATTTGGTTAGTGGTTACAATTTACAAGTTCCTGAAAGTTTGAGACCTAAGTAACCTAAAAAGGACAGCTCATCTGGTGACAGACATACTATGGAAGACCACAGTGAAAAAAAAAAACAGCGTGTGTTGTGCTAACAAAGTTTACTTTAAAAAAAAAATAATCCGTACTAATATTATAAATGCGAAAGTATTTATGGATGTATGGATGTTTGTGACTCTTTCACGCAAAAACTACTGAACCGATCATCATGAAATTTTGCATACACGTTGTCTGGAGCACCGGAAAGGACATAGGGTACCTTTCATCGTTCAACGCGGCCGAAGTCGCGGGCACCAGCTAGTAATATTATAAATGCGAAAGTATGTATGGATGTTTGGATGTTTGTGACTCTTTCACGCAAAAACTACTGAACCGATCATCATGAAATTTTGCATACACGTTGTCTGGGAAACCAGAAAGGACATAGGGCACCTTTCATCGTTCAACGCGGCCGAAGTCGCGGGCACCAGCTAGTAATATTATAAATGCGAAAGTATGTATGGATGTTTGGATGTTTGTGACTCTTTCACGCAAAAACTACTGAACCGATCATCATGTAATTTTGCATACACGTTGTCTGGGAAACCAGAAAGGACATAGGGCACCTTTCATCGTTCAACGCGGACGAAGTCGCGGGCACCAGCTAGTATTTAATAATATTATTGCGAAGAATAGTTTTTAAAAAATTTGAATATTTAATTAAAGAGTTTATTTTTAAGTCTAATCTGACAATAAATTTTCTTGGTAATTTTCTTTTATGTTTATTTTAATGTTGAACAAATGTACGTCGTTTTGCGCATTAGAAGAGAAGCGCGGCCATGAATATTCATCCGTCGTGAACTATATAGATCGTGAATGGAAACAGTTCCATAACAATAACACCAACTTGTAATATAACACGTTCTATTGACGTCTAGTTTTAGCAAAGTTTGACTGAAAGTACACAAGTCTATGTATGCACATCGCTGCTTAAATTCAAAAGTACCACAAATCAAAATTACACTTTTTTATCGGAGAGCTAATCGAAAAAAATTAAATTATTTTTTGTCTATTTTTTTTTTCTTATTAGATATACATATATCAAATATGTGCATCGTTAGAAGCGTATTTTTAAGTAGCTTTAAATGTTTTAAGTATTTTTATAATAAACTTAATACTAGAGGAGATATATAAGCATATAAGTAAGTTACTTTTGAATATAAATATAATGATCAAAATATATTAAATATTAAATAAAACAACCATAAGTCTTTTTGCAACATACAATATGAATGATTGTGATTGTATTTTTGCAATAAAAACATTTTTGGTTTTTTTTTTAATTTGTGGTACTTTTGAATTTAAGCAGCAAGAGCATGTAAAATTAACATGTGCACACAGAACGCAGCCATGTTGGAATTGGCAAGATTGGAATTTAGATGTTGCACGATACAAATTCATTCTTAGATTCCGCACTACTGTAGTGCATCAGGGATGTTTGCCAATGCAAGAGTTGCGGATTATTATGCTATACTATAAAATTAAGAAATTAGCATCCCTGATGACTAGGATGATGACTAGGATGATTACTAGGGACTAGGGGCAGCACAGACACGCTCTTGAAGGTGAACTATTAAGGGTGATATGCGATGTCAAACATTTGGTGACACGTTTGGTCTAGTGGCTTGTAACCCTAGCTGTTAACCAAACGGTCGCGGGTTCGAATCCCGCTAGGGGCAAATGTTTATGTGTTAACATTTCACCTTTGTACCTGAGTCATGGATGTTTTCCATTTATAATATGTATGTATTTACAAAAAAAAGTAATCTGTGTAGTATATCAACTGTCTGGCATCCATAATACAAGCATTAGTTGCTTACTATGGAATTAGATGGTGATGTGTGGAATGTGTGAAGGTATTTATTTATTATTATTATTTATTATTTATCGCATATCACCCTTAATAGTAAAGTGTAAGCGTCAGTTTATGTTTATTTATTAATAACATAATATTTTAGTTTTATTTTATAATTTTAAAAGCTATGGACACATGTCTGAAATATACTTATTATTATTATTAATAAATTGAACCTAACAATGAACTATTAAAATGAAATATAAATCTGTTACGAATAATTGTAACGTCGCGTCTACTAATGTAATTAAGAAGTAACACAAATTAGTGCTTGCCCAAGCTTGTTGAAGCTTGGCGACGCGACGGCAAGCTTTCATTAACCTGCGCCTATGTTTATACAGCCTGTCTCCTTTGTAACATTGTTCGTAGCGAGCGGTTTGTGTTAAGACTTCTCTGGTCCACTTTGCGGAGGTGGACGAGTGTGACTTGCAAGTTGATGAGGCATAAAAATTCTAAGCGACGAAAGTCTGGCACATCTGCGATGATCGATTACCAACTTTTTAAATGAAATTATAGAGCGACCAAGATTTTGTTGGACATATTGAACGTGTTATATATGTATACTGATGTTAGAAAATTAAATTAGTTTAAAAAAAAATTGTTACTAAATAAAAGATAAGGAAAATGGGTTGACAAACAAAAATTAGAAAAAGGAATCCGAAATTTTCGCTTTACGTGTATTATATTAAATGATGTATGATTATTATTATATTTAATAATAGATATTATAGAAGGCATTTTAAATGTATTTATATAATACTATAGTGACAAAAGCAAATATTCGAGCTGCTTTTTCAAATTGATTTTTGCCATAAGGTGAATTCCCACACATAGAAGAGACCTCGTTTGTTCAGTTTTAAACGCGTTGATGTTTTAGCGTGTGTTATACACGATTACCCGTAACGAATTGAGAATGCGAAGCGTGCATCACACGCTTCAGCGATAAAACCATTCATTCATTTTGAATTACAATGATTTACGAGTAAATGTTTTCTAATGTCTGTTAATATCACAAATGTGTGTATAAATAATCACGGCACACAGATAGACCATGTTCTAGCTAGAATAATAAATGGGATACTTTTCATCTCACTAATGGAGAGGGAATGTAAAATGGTATTTAGTTCTGCAATTTGGAGTATAAGTGTAACCAAAGGTATCACTCATAAGGTTATAAATGTCAACGATCCATTGCTTACATAGCGTCGATAGATACATATATTTATGTTCTCTTTGAGTGTTCTACCTGCTGTACAATGGTGAGTTCTCCGATCAGTTGTTCCGTACTGCACACCATAGATGCAAAAGTTCAATAAGGCGAAAGTTTATTCTGCTAATGCGCTAATCTTGGAAATGTCCTTGAGCTATTCAAGCGTGCTGTAAACAAATTCCTGCGGGAAGGCAATGCACCTGCAAAGATGTTGCTTGTGTCCTTAGGTCACGATAGCCATGAAGAAGGCCTTCGATCTGTCTACCATCCTATATAAAACAAAAAAGTTTGAAGTATAAATAGATGCTTTTGACTGGTAAATGTATTCAACAATAAAATTGATGGCGTCATCTCGTGATTTGGACCAAGCCGTTAATAGAGTCATCTTTGCGAAAAGCCGTTGAGAACTCTGTTATCGGTAAGTGTGTAAGCGAGATTTAGCCAAATCCCGGCTCCTTTCATACTCTTTAACGTTTATTACATCGACGTGCCTTTATTTTGTTCGTGTACGCGTTTTTGCCCCGGCTTACAATTTGATTTACAATATAATGATAATAGGGACGCGATGTCTCATTCGTTCCGCTTCGTTGTCAACGAATTGTGTCGTACTTATTCGCATTTTAATGTCTCATTTATAAGTTCATTTAAAAGTTTGTGTAAACATTAAACTTAGCTTATAGCATGCTGATTATCAGTTATCAGCATGAAAGCTTTTGCTCTTTATTTATTTATTTAAACAGCCTACGTTTGTAGAATAAAAACTTAATTCTAATTTTTATATCAAGAATAGCAATCTTTAAAAGTCCCTTAGTCGACAATAACAAGACCTCTTGAATGTCAGAGAGATAAAACGTTCAAGTACTCATATAAGTTTATTAGATGAAAATTAATTTCATTAAAATCTTTAGCACAACAAAACTTCTCTTCATATTTAATTATAAGACAGTGATATACTCGTATAGTTATTACAATATATTATATATTATACTATCTTTTGCCCACGACTTCGGATTTTTCCTACAATAGGTGCGTAGGTAATATAATTTGCTGTGCATGAATTAAAATGATCCACTGGGTTTTATCCGTTATCAATTTCCAAGTATCTTAGTAACCTCGTTATTTATATTAAATATGCCGCCTCGGAGGGTAAACTCAACCACTCTGCGTTTAATTACAGTTTTTAAGCCAGATTTATGCGATGCTCTTTAGAAAATTACTCCCTATTTTACGGTTTCACATATATTTAATAAGATAAAATCGTTTTTTTCTCTACGTACACCTACTAAAAAGAGTTTTAAGATGTAATTTGTCGTCGCAGCCCTTCGACAAGTGCTACATCGGAGCTACCGCCGAGTTAGACGAAGAGAGGGTGTTCTGTGGGCAGATGGCCGCAATATACCTGTTCGGAGAAGCTCTTACCACGCACCAGATATGTGCCATGCACAGGCTCGGCCCAGGATACAAGGTGAGTCTTACCTACTTTCATTTGACAAGGTATCGTTTTAGACTTTAGTACAACTACCGCTAGTTGAAACTAATGAAATTACTATAACCAGATTTGTATTGATTGTGTGATAAGCTTCCAAATTAGGACACCAGGGGCACAGCCTTACGGTGGATAAAATCTTATTTGAAAAACACACAGAAACTAGTAGTGTCATGCTGCAATGATGTAACAAGTGTGGCGTATGGCGTAACAAAGTCGTAGTTTTATACTATAGTTGAATTGGAAAGTCTGTCTGCAAAAATTTAAACAAGAATACAAATTAACAAATGTAGCAAATTGTAATTAACATTTACACATACTTAATATTTAAATGTTGCGTTTACAGTACCTACAGTCAATCAAAATTGCATTGATAGGCACTCTGAAACGCTGTAATTTTTAGTGTTATTACATAATATTTTTTGAAAAATAATGCCCTTTAATATCAGGTGATCAAAGCTCTTTTAAAATTAGAAAAAAATAAATGAAAAATTTTAGTCACTGCTGCTTAAAAAGACATAAAATTACCCCTTATTCATGCCTCTATTGTAGTTCAAAAAAATTTGAAAATGCCTCACCTTAACCTGTATAATATTTTTGTTTCTTGCTACGGACACGGACAGAGTCAATTCCGTTTCGACAACGAATGCAACATCAGTTTGCCGGAGAACCATAAAAGGGTGAGCGAGACGGCTGCGCCCAAGCTTGACGCTGATTTGCCCATCGACCCCGATCCCTCTCCCGAACCCCCGCCAAGTCCCGAACCTCCGCAGGACGCCGCAGTCGTGGCCGAAGAAGCGTGCGTCGTGGTGAAGGAAGACCAGACGCCGCGAGGCCTCCGGATGGCGGACGAGGCTCGCCACGTGGCCGCCGCGCATGCCTCCATGCTCGTAGATATTGAAGCATGCAAGCGTGTAAGCATGTCGCGCCGCTACCCTCTTATTCCTTAGCCCATGCTCAGATCAAATAACAACTGTATTGAAATTTTGTGTTCCAAGCTATAACCTCAATTTTTTTTTTTTTTTTTTATTGAAATTATTGATATTGATATTTTTTGATACCTCGTTTTTACAACTTTTCACTACGCAATTCGGAATTTTCACTAGTGTTTTAGATTGCATTTGTGAGCGTGTAACCGTGTAGCTTGGCCGGCTTCACTGTGCCGTTCACAGGGCTCTATCTTTAGTTGTTATTTTATCTGAGCTCTCATGTTCGTCCGGCTGCGTAGTATTTGTGTGCTTGTGTAATGTCCTTGTGATCGCACCAGGGTCAG
Source organism: Synanthedon myopaeformis (assembly GCA_944738685.1). Classification (NCBI taxonomy): domain Eukaryota; kingdom Metazoa; phylum Arthropoda; class Insecta; order Lepidoptera; family Sesiidae; genus Synanthedon; species Synanthedon myopaeformis. Next base: position 314,247 of record OX122934.1, read on the forward strand.
TTTCGATTCGACGGCGAGGTCCGGAATCCGCTTCCGGCGTCCGATACGCGCGTCGACCGCTTCGGAGAATTGGTCCATGACCCCGCGCACAATATTCACGACGTAAGCTAAGACATTTCATACCTACGACATCGTGGCCTCTGGGTTATATAGTGGGATTATCTAACCTCAAATACAAAAGGATTGTGCATGCGTTTATTAAACTAACATTAAATAACAAATATTCTCTACGATCTTATGTAATTTTGGAAAGGAAAACTTGAAATAACATAGTTTTACTTAATTATAACATAAAGAGGTTTAACTTACTCGTACAATTTAAATTAAAAGAGTTAACTCAATTATAACTAAACTAACAGTTGGTATAGGTACACCTGAATTGTCTCTGCAATGAATTTTATATCGCTTCGTCGGGGGAGAGGTCTTATTTGCAAATAAATGATGATAAAACATACTTTCTTCACCCTTGTCGTTAATTGTAAACCTGTCTTGTAACAGACACCTCGCGGAGCACACAGCCTGTCTAAAATAATTATGTTTGCACATAAAGCACCTGCACAAAGAAAACTAAATTTCCAATCTAGTTTTCTACATAAGTGCTCCTTTGTTTTAAATCTCGAACTAAATTTCGCAACAATACAAATAGTCGAGGCAGACGTTCTAAAAGTCCCCGTTCATTGGGAGGCTTTAGAAGTCATTTGTCTGGTCGCCGGCTCTAACGTCCCAACGAATTCAACGAAAGCGATCCACTATTCGAATAGTTACACATATACTCGTATGTAGCCTCTGGCATTTTGGAGCCAAGTTTCGGGGGCAGTCTCATTAGCCCTAAACAAATAGTGAACCGACTTCCCTTATGCATAATATATCATGGATTTACAAATTAACTTTTTGCTATTTCAAGACAATTTATCATAAAGTGTATATCGATATGATTTACGCTTCAAATTGAAGCTCTTGAAATGACTTTTACGTTGTTACTTTAACTAACCAGACAGGTCAATGTGAATACTAGCTCAATCCAATATATATCCACACGAACTAACAATCAACGCCCCATTCTAAGTTTGCCGCTTAAGCCTTAAGTACAAGTTGAAACGGCCAGTTTCATACAACTACTCGGCTACAATACAAACTAACTAGCTATGTGAAATTACTTACTCGTTGAATTTTGGTCAAGCTTTACGACGGCCAGTTAATTAAAATTTGACCGAACTTAAATTGAAATAGTTTCCAACTTTAATTGTCTTCTTAACTTTAAATTGTACTTTATACAGTTTTTTTTTTACTTGAATTTAACTTTATTACCGCTCGTTCAGTTCAACAACGAAGCAAAAGACTTAGTGAACTGGAAAATTGGAATGTATAATTGTTGCAATTGAACAGTAGACGTAATCGTTATATGAATTTTTAGAGTTTACGCTGAAACACGATGGTTTAGTTTAGATGTAACAAACCAGAGACTAATGACTCCAATTGAGGGTATATCTTAAAGCTTATTGTCAACGCAGACAGATGTCACCTTACGTACACATCGTTTGTGTCATTGAGGACACGCGTTTAAATTCTTAAGTATTCTTTTAATGTAAACAGTTAGACCGACTGACGCCATAGATAGTACCTTTTTTTTTTTTTTTTTTTTTTTTTTTTGTCCTACCGGCTAGGGTTCCTCTGACACATGTCAGAGATCTTGTATAGCTGGCAGTGTAACAGCATAATAGTGTTTTTTAATCTACGTTTGGAAGCACGTCTATACATACGGTACAGAGTACTGATCAGCCACTTTTACTTATAATATGTAATTTAATTTTTTATGATGTATGTATGTTTCTTCCCATTTATTCTCCCCCCCCCCCCCCCCCACAGCATAACTAGCAGCAGAACCACCCGAAACAACAAACAATTACGACCACTAACCAGCGAGAGTGAAAGCAGGAGGACAAGCGAACTAGGCTAAATTCCAGTACATGCATCTACAATATAAGTAATATTATATTAATTTGAATGACTAGACGAGCCATTCGCCTTAGCTACCACTCTCACGATTTTTCCGCAGTAGTCGACAAACCTACCCCTGATTACCTTGTCAAAAAGGATCTCTTTAAGGTAACTTTTGTCTAAAGTTCTATCTATTTCCATTTCAAGATCAAAACGTAATAATGAAAACCTGGGGCAGTCGAGCAGTAGATGTTCAACTGTCTCCTCCACCCCGGGTTCGCATAGACAGTTCGGTGTATCTTTTCTCTTGAAACGGTTCAGGTACTGCCCAAAACCTCCGTGGCCGGTCAGAATCTGCACCATTGCAGGCGTTAATGCTGTCTTTTTAATTAGACTGTATGCCGTCACGGCATCAGGCAGAAAAAGTTTCGTTACTCCGGCTGTATCGCCCTCCATGTATCTCTTATTCCAATATAAGATAGTGTCGTTTCTGATTTTCCTTCTGATGTAAGATAACGGACACTCGCTGTAATCACTCGCTTTTTTCAGTTTTAGAGCCGCTTCTTTTGCCAAGAAATCAGCCCTCTCATTTCCCCCAATCCCCACATGGGCTTTTACCCAGAAGAAGTTAATTTTCTTGCCTTGCGCATGCAATTCGCGCAGGTTGTATTTTATTTTATTTGCCAATGGGTGGGTAGTTTTCGTCCTTTCGAGCAATTTCAGTGAGGATTGGGAGTCGCTGAGTATGCTTATTTCCAAGTCACTTTGGCATATTGCGACCTGTAGTACCGATAGTACCTTGCTATTTATTATTGATAGTTATTAGTAGGGTACTGTGGTACATACACCAAGGTTACACCGAAACATAACGGCGGTGGTGGTCTTCCGTAATGGAATGGTTACTGTCTCCACAAAATAATAAATAATAATAAATAAATATCTTCACACATTCCACACAGCACCATCTAGTTTCACAATTAAAGCAACTAATGCTTGTATTATGGATACCAGACAGATGATATACTACATAGATTACTTTTTTTTTGTAAATACACACATATTATAAATATAAAACATCCATGACTCAGGTGCAAAGGTAAAATGTTAACACATAAACATTTGCCCCTAGCGGGATTCGAACCCGCGACCGTTTCGTTAACAGCTAGGGTTACTAGCCACTAGACTAAACGTGTCGTTAAAAGACTAATTTATGACTGCGTTGCGCAACATGTCCTATGCCATTATTGAGAGTATTGTATCTACGAGTAAGTACTATAGATTAATTGCTGAACCTTAAACACGAAGTCACGTCAATAATAATAGTTGGTATTTCTTAACTAATAAGATGAATTAATAAGTTAAGAAATTTATTTACAAGATCACAATTTAATATAATAATATTAATTATAACTTTACTCGTATTAGAGCCAGTGAAAACTTTTCCGAGGGAATCGTGCAAATTAATTATAGCAGTGAAAACGAATTCAGCGATCCCAGTCTCCGTCCCCTGTTTTAAGGTAATCTCTCCGAGACCATGTGATTCTGGTGCTCACAGTCTACTCCTCATGAATATTTCTCATTTTAATAATATATTTTTCTCGGGGAAATTAATTCCTTTCTCACTCAAAGTTTAATTTCGTTAAAGTGTTTTTTTAATTACGACACAAATTAAATTCAAATTAATTTCCACCCGAGTTTTTTTTTTTTTTTTTTCAACGCTATATACTTCAACACCGCCTCGAACCTATTCATTGCGCGTATTATTAATAAAAAATTGTAGTGGGTAAAGTAGGTACAGAATTTTATTTTATTTTTTAAACGTAATTTAGAAAAATATTTAATTACTCGTACTTAATGGATTAGATTATTTCGTGGGCGGAGTTAATTTTGAAGGTTTATAAGTTGCTCGAAAAACGGGTTCTTAATTTAAAGAATGCAGACACAAAAGTTAAACAAAACATCTGTCCAAGTCATAACTACTGCGCTGTTGTGCAAAGACGGACAGAGTTTTCATAACCGGAGTCAGACGGCGGATGCTTGAAACTTTTATTAAGGAAGTGGAAATGACTTCTGTCAGTTCACTAAGTATACCTTGTCATAGTAACGCAGGGAAACCAGGGTATATTAATTTACTGACATAATTAATTAGACTTTCTTTTTATTGAATTTGTATAAATCGGAATTGGTCGTTTGTAAATGGAAAATTGCTGTTTTCTGAAATGGTTTCGAGAAGGAGGTTCTCTCAATTTGCTTATTTTATATGTATATTACTCGACCAGTAATAATCTCGGTCAAAAGCTAACAAGGTAAACTATTCAAGCGTTTGATAATATCTTACTTCAGATTTGAGATTGCTTTTCGAATGCATGTTGAATATACATTTCTTTGATAAAATCGTTAATGATTCGATTAAGTGTACATTTATTTAGAAGCGGTTACATAACAATAAATGGCTAGTAAACTAACGTCTACATAACAATAAATTGCTGGAAAACTAGCGGCTACATAACAATAAATGGTTAGTAAACAAGCGGTTACATAACAATAAATAGCCAATAAACAAGCGGTTACATAACAATAGATGGCCAATAAACAAGCGGTACATAACAATAAATGGCTAGTAAACTAGCAGCTACATAACAGTAAATGGCTAGTAAACTAGCAGCTACATAACAATAAATGGCTAGTAAACTAGCGGCTACATAACAATAAATGGCCAATAAACAAGCGGTTACATAACAATAAATGGCCAATAAACAAGCGGTTACATAACAATAAATGGCCAATAAACAAGCGGTTACATAACAATAAATGGCTAGTACCTAATGTCTTAGGATTTTCTCGACAATGAATTATGGTAATATAGGTTTATAGGTTTTCAGGTTACATGTACCTATGTAGATCACATATAATTTGCTAAAATTTATAAAAACTACTTTGGCGAGTTTACAACAAACCCAAATAATATGTGACTTTAATAATCGTGGCGAGTTCACATGTTACGTTTTTTACTGCCAAATTTACTTTGTGGTGAATTTACAATAATCCATTTTATCATTTTGCTTTCTTTTCCTTTCTAATAAAATATCAGTCAAAATAGTAGTTGTTTTATGATAATTTTAAATTAATAATAAAAGAAAAGAACACTTTCTTTGTGAAGTGAGTGTCTGAGAATATTATTGAACCACAAAAAAATATCTAGAACGCAATAAATCATCGTTTCATGATTCCGGTGAAATACTCAAAACTGTAACAGGGTGGGTACTTTATTTTGTATATTTGGAGAGTAGTTGTGTGCAGAGTGCAGGCTTCGCATCGTTGCATGTTGCATTACCGGCGGCTAATCCAACGCCAGCCACGAGTGCACTTAAGCCTTTCACAACATTGACTCGACTCGTACGTGGACGGTTTGCCCTCAACTTATCTAACTTGACTTGTTTTTAAAGCCGGATTTTTACATTCACGGATCCAACGAATCATATACAACGCCTTAGCTTATACAATTAAACAAAGTATAACGATAAAGCTGTATAAGAATACTATCTTTATAAAATATAATAATAACCTATGTTACTCCTTGATAATAGTTGAAACAATTTTCCAAATCGGTCCAGTAGTTTTTGAGTTTATTCATTACAAACATACAAATCTTCTCTCTATATAATATTAGTATATATATATACTATGTTACAAACTAGAACAAACCATACACATTCATGAAAAATGGTTTTGATTTGACGCGCGTTTTTATGTGCGTATTTAACATTTCCCAAGAATATCAATAATCACTTGCGCGATTTTTTTTAAGCCGCAACGCTACGTATTTAATATATTTAAAAAAAAAATATAAATAAATATATTTATTTATTCATTTATTGATTGATTGATTGATTGATTTATTTATTTATTTAATAACATTTTTGAAATACATATAAACAGTTAAGTATCTGGCCCAATAATTGTGAATCTGAACGATCCAGGGGACCCACTCAAAAAATGCACACAACAAAATATCCTTAAATTCAATCCAACCGTTTACAGGAGTAGCTTAGTTACACACGTGTTAAGAAAATACTCAAAGTAATAAGGCTAATGATAAAATATATAGTAAATTACACGATACTCCGGAGATTGAGATACACGTTAACTATGAAATTGTAACACAAACTAATTTCAAACTCGACTCAGCTTCAAAACAGTCACCCAAACTTGTTGCTACGAGAAAAGCTCAAGTGTGAATCTCTAGTGTAACGCTTATAGTTTCGCAAGTGCATAATATTGTGTTTCATCAAATATATGCACATAACTGATACCTATTTGTATACGTTTCAGCGCAAGAAAATGGCGTTGATTGCAATAAACTTTTGAACTAACCTTTTGAACGATAGATTTGTTTATTACGTTTGTATGAAATATATAAAACCATCGAAGTACTACAACTATGGAATTTGCGTCACAAATGCCAAAGCGGCACATAAAAAGTACGCCTAAAACGGAATCCTGGCGGAATTTTGCCTTCGCGTGTCAATGGTATTGATTTTAAACTCAAATGTGGTGACGTGAAGTCACATTTTCTTTAAATGACAGTTTAGTTGGTTTTAAATGACAGATGACAGAGTTCACGCTCTACGCACTTTTAAATGTTCCATAAAGTTCGTAGTGTTTTGTATGGCGTGCGAAATCCATAGTTGTATTAAATTGATGTATATAATAAACAATCAACAATCGGTGTTGTTTGAAAGATACTGGTATGTATTTGTTTGTTGATATATCGATTCGGCAAACGTTTGCGAAATCCAACACCAGCACCACAGCTATTAGTGACCAACAACATTGAGCTGAAATAGACAGCGAGTTCGGTATCAACATACATACATACATACATACATATACATACTCGTACATACATGCCTACGCATACTTCGCACAGGGACGCCACACCATTTCGTCAGGGTTGTGCCTAATCACAGCTAACTTGTTTTATTACCTTATCGCGCTTATACAAAACATTAAACTTACCTCGAAGCATTAGCGTTGCTTTGACATCTCTTTACGTGGATTCATTTAATTTACAGTAATGTAAAGAGTTAGGTAGGTAGGTACATCCAAAACTAATGAGTTGACGCGTTATTTAGATGAGCCTTCTAAAACTTCATACCTATACTTGTTATGATTAAATCCTTGTATATGTGGCGTCTGTGTACCTTTCAAAGTTCAAGTGTATATGCATTTTCTGGGTGAGCTCACTCCATTATAGGCCTCACCTTCGCTACACGGCTGGATACTGCCGCCACAGACGGGATGCCCAAATGACTGAGAAAAATAGTGCTCCCTGCCACTTCTTTCTAGATCCAACCCAGCGACAACTTTGAAAAGTTCATTTGAAATTTTTTCCCATGTTGTGACAACCCTCTATTATTGAGCGGATTTTTTTTTAATTTTTTTTTTTTAATTTTTATAAAATAGTCAGAGTAGATCATTTTGTAGGAAAATTGTATACGTCTTATGGTGTATGTATAGTTGTTGTGTTATAATTGCATGCTTTATGCTAGCTTTTCTGTACATTTTAATATAATTAATATGTTTGTGCGAAATTAATTTACTCAAACATTAAAATTTTATTATTAAGACAAAATTATATTTATGTACGGTGAGCAAAAAGGTAGTTCACTATTAAAAAAATACGCTTTAATTTTTCTAACTATGAAATCTTTGCGTATTTCATCAAATAATTAAGTGAAGCAGTTAATTTTGCATTACAATAATAAAATAATTGTATTTTCTTGCTTTCTGTACATATTTTAATTTGGTTTCAATTCTTATGGCAGCCAAAAAACACAGACAGACACCCACTATTTATTTATTTGTTTAAATATTGATAAATATATTGTTTAATATTGTTTAAAATGAATATCCCACCACAGATTTATTTAAATATAAATTAATAGAATTTTTAATGTTAAAAAACGATGTGGCTGGCTGTGTTTTTTTTTTTTGTAAACACTACACTGTGGGTCTACACTATCTTGTCACTAGTAATATGTGTGTTTAAAAATCACATGTGTTTATTTGTTAATTAGTTTAACGATAGAGGTCCGCTTGGTAAAGTGCCTCTCACATTGTCCAGGTGCTATACGATGGCAAGTTGTCGTCGGCCATCGTGTTTATGTATAACCCGGTGGCGACGGACGGCCAACTTTGCTTGCAGTCCGCGCCCAAAGGAAACGTGTCTTATTTCGTCCACACGCCACACGCTCTGATGCTACAGGTAATTACAATGAACGGGGTGTTCATTATTTTATGGTAAATTATAATAGGAATTATAATTTACCATATTATAATAGGCATTATTTCGTTTATAAGCTCGTTTTTTTAAATATTAATAGTCTAAAAGTGCAATCTCTAAATGACATCATATTATAGGCGACTCCTTATAGGATCAGTTTTAATAATAAGTAATAATTATTAATATTTCGGTGGGAAAATCATTATTTTAAATATTAAATGAGCACTTAGGTAATTATTAAAGTTTTATAGTTATTGAATTATTCAATATTTAATGTCATTAAATTAATTAATCAATTGGTACAACGGACTTTTTCTCTTCAATATTTTGTCTAGTTTTTAGCATTTAAAAATATAGAATGTCATAGTTTTATTAAAGCATAGTTTTATTAAGTGTTTAACCGCGCTTAATTTGAATGTGATTTTTGTTAATCAGGAAGTGAAAGCAGTGATAACCCACTCGATACACAGCGCTCTGAACTCGATCGGAGGTGTCCAAGTTCTGTTCCCGCTGTTCGCTCAGTTGGATTTGCCCCACGACGCGCCCACGGCCGACCCAAAGCGAGACCCAATGCTCTGGTAATTTATGTTCTCCTGGTATCATAGTGCTCTAATTTATTTATTTATTACTCTAGCTTTTGTATGCGACTTTGTTCGATAATTTATTTTATGAGCAAAATTATTGTTTAACAACTTTATATGAATGATCCTTCCGGAACAGTACTTTGTTTTTTCTAGATGAATAGTTTCTCTGACAATGCGTACGAGTAGTGAATGTAACAGACAGACAAAGTTACTTTCACATTTTAATAATATTAATATGAATATTACTCGCCTTAAGCATAATATTAGTACTATTGTGAATATTAAATATATATATATATATATGTGTTATGTTGTTGAATGATGAAACGAAAGTAGGGAAAGGCTTCGCTCGCTCCGGGCGTAAATTCTTTCCTCGCAAAAAAGACCTACGTCATTTCTCTTTGTCTTGTGTAGCTTTAAGCTTCACGTAAATGACAGCGCTATTTGTAGTCTGTTTGCTTTGTATTGAGTCGAGTGGAGTTTTCTCGAGAGCTTTCGGTAGCTAATGCTCGCATAAAAATAGATCACACAATTTAAGATAGCGTGAATTTATAATTAAAATTTAAAGTTTATTAAATTAGTAGACAATATAAATTTTAAAATTTATAAATATGTTATTTTTATTTTATTTTTAAACAAGCATACAATTAATAAACTATTCAATTTTATATGTATATAATTAATAAAAGAATTGCCAGATCCTAAAATTACTGCGTAACGAATTTTGATGTCGTTTTAAGAACCACGTGATAATAGGATCAGAATGAATGAAAAATAGGAAGCTTTTGTAGAAGCTTGGGATGAAAAATATTATAGTAAATATGTAGGTAAACCTATTGTTTATAGTTACCTATTATATTATAGTAAACCTTAAACTTGTATGTTTATGAAAACTTTTTTGGAAAACTGTTTATGAAAACTGTTTAGGAGTGCAATTTAGATAATACACACGTAATTTATAGTTTTTTCAGGTATATAATTGCAATCTGTTTGTGTACTAGTATCAAATATAAATATATATATATATAAAAAAAAAAACCCCGGAAAAACTGAAAAGCAAAAATAATAAACCTTTTTTATTTAACTTTAATAACTAAGTTCTTAAACTAATGTAAGTATTGCCTAAGTAATTTTGAGTCGCTTTTATTTATTTTTTGCTTTTTCGTTTTTTTCATTTTCGTCGGTTGAAAATTGAAAAGTTGAAGAGAAACACTTTATTTAATATTTGGTCGTAATTTAAAATGTTAACCCCCTCTTAAGAGTGTTAACATCCAACACCCCATATACTTTTATTAGAATTATTTTTAATATTTAACTATAATATCATTGAGACAATTTAATATTTTATTTATTTACTATTTTTTAACAGGACTTACCGCCTGCTCAAACCGGGGGCGATTTACTAGTCTTTGTTAAATGTGTCGTCGAAATCTATTAAACGCTTTCGAAGGTTGTCGTAAATTTAAGGCAGTTGGTTAAACACCTTGACACTTTGTAAGCTGTTTAAAATTATAGTCATAACGTATAGTCGTTTGTTGTAGCTTGTTGTTAACTCATCAACTCATAGCCAAACACCCCAAACGATATTGTGACGAAAGAACCCCATACCTGTCAAATTTATCGCATAACAATCTTAAACTCTATACATTGTAGGTACATAAGTATTGAATACTCAATACTCAATACTTATGAATAACAAAAAAAAAAAACACAAATTAAAAATTTCAGCATAAAAAAAAACTAATTTTGTTATACACAACTAAGTATATAAATAGATATTGGAAATAATTTTAACTAAAATGATATATGCCAACTACTTCTTCGGTAGCATTCTGTCGACTGTATTCAATATATTATCACCTTTCAAATGCGCATCATATTATTTGCAAGATATTACTTGCAAGATATGCCCATTATGAAATTATTTCTTGCAACAGTTGTATGGGTAAAAGTATTTAACATGAGGATATATACATATATACGTGAGATCCTGAGTTTAATTTTTTAGGTTTAAGCAACCTTTATAAACTTTTTTTTAAACTTTCTGACAAACTCCTTACTAATATTATAAATGCGAAAGTATGTTTGGATGTATGGATGTTTGTGACTCTCACGCAAAAACTAGTGAACCGATCGCCATGAAATTTTGCATACACGTTGTCTGGAACACAAGAAAGGACATAGGGTACCTTTTATACAGAAAAAAATGACTATTCTCGAGGGGTAAATAATAAAAAAAAAAACTAACGCCTGGCCAAAGTGTTATAGCAACACGAGGTCAAGCGTTATATTGCTTTTTTTTTTATCTTCAACGCGGACGAAGTCGCGAGCGCCAGCTAGTGATTACATAAATAGATCTAAATGTCTCTGTTTTTCCAAAATAGTGTTGAAAATCTGGTTGTCGAAGTACGCCCTAAATCAGTGTAGCGGAGATTTTGAGCAAATTTGGTAGTGAGGAGTGCGAAGCCTCAAAGCCATTGATTAATATTCGCTTCGGCTTCGGTCGCATTAGTCGGCTAAATGCACTTTCGCTGTTGGTTCACAAACGCCTCAAACTCCGACACCCGACTCTGTTCCGGCGTCCGACTCGTCCGACTTGGTAATAAGAGCTCTCCGCCAACTCCTAATTGCCCGCTCGCTTCGTTTGGTTTGCCCGACCAGATTAATGGAAGACGTTTTGTCGACTATTATTTCAAACCTATTTTGCCTTATATATTGCACATTTTACACATATACACTTAATTTATATATATATACCTTCCTCGTTTAACTCACTTTCCATTACTGAAAACCGCATTAAAATTCGTTGAGCAGTTTATAAGATCTAAGCGTAAAAATACAGAGAGTATTCTGTGACTATTTAATTTTTTTTTTTTTTTTTTTATTTTATCTGGTTTTTGGAAATAAATTTTAACTTTTAATTTGTTAACATTTGATTTGTGGTAACTTAATTGTAATAAATGGTAACTTAAGTGTAATTTTTTTTATTTTTAACTTGTGACGATATAAGATTACAGAATGAAATGTCGTCGGAATACGTGGTCCATAACACAAGTTGAATCCGGCAATACCTTTGATAGGAGCTCGTATAAATCGGATTTATCCAAGTGTAACGCTGGTGGGTGACATGTAGGGAATTATCGGGACGTCTCTGCGTCGGAAACCTTTGCATAAAAATAGCTCAACGACACGGAACACACTCGTAAAGTGAACATTAGAAAAAAATTTCGACGGTATCCACATATGTCTTATCGTCTGTCATAAAAATTCATTTAAAATATAAATTTTATTGATTTAATAGGAATTCTTGTAATATTCAGTAAAATTGATGTGTAATTACTGCGTGTGAGTGTTATCTTGCATTTGTTTGAATAATAAATAATAAAATGAGACGTTAGAAAATTACTCGCTGTGACGATATGAAAAATGCATTGAAGCACATTAAAGCACAAGCTGCATAAAATTGTGAATGCAAGTAAGTGATATATATTATCTCATAAACTAGTAGTATTGGTGCTTAAAAGTAATAATAAATCATACAAAATTGACATGACAACAAAATGACGACTACTGAGGGTATTTTTAAGAAGCAGTAGAACAAATAATATTGCATATGTACGAGTACCTACTTATATATACGAATCGCGTTCACTTACTACAATATTTTGAGATGATAAGCATTGTACTATACAATTATAAGATCATAAGATAAACAGATAATTATGGCACTTCGATGCGGAAATTCAAAGTGCAATAAAGTTGTAGCTTCTAATGAATTCTTAAAATGTGTGAGCTGCAAAAAAGTATTCCATATAAAATGCACAACAGTTTCCCGAAAAAGATACAACTCATTTTATGCATGTAATAAAGAAGAAAAAGATAATTGGAATTGTAAACCATGCTTAACTAAACCTAAAGAAAAACTTTGCACATCATCTCCTTTGAATAATGTGACTGATTCCATTCAATCATCAGACACAGAAGACGACGAGGATAATATTTCCTCGCATACAGACACTTCAATAAACCTAAACAGAAGCTATCCAAATATAGGAAATAAAAATGTTTATGTTGAATTACAAGAATTAAGAAATAAGCTAGCTGACGTACAGAATAAACTAATGATCGCTGATAATGAAATTGAGAATCAACTAATTGAAAATCTTAGGCTGAAGCGAGAAGTTGAAGAATATAAAACAAAAAATGCAACTCTTTCCCAGCTTTGTCGTACACCACCAAGAGCTACGGGGCAGAAGAAAGGTATGGATCTAACCTTAAATAACACTCCAAACGCAAATTCATCAAGAAAGGCAGAAATTACTAGTCTAAAGAGAAAAATCGGTGAGCTGAAAACTGAATTACGAGCGTCTCAGGAAAAAATAAAGTCCCTTAGTCAGTATATCGAAAATCTGGAAGAACAATTGTCTTTATCTGAACGAAAATTAAAGGAACCAATAAACTCTAAATTGCGATCGCGGGATAGGAACCTAAATACCATATCAATTGATTCCAACTTAACACGCAATGAAATGGTTGATAATATTTATCCATTACGCACTGCTAGTAATAAAAAAAATATATGTCTAATTAGCTCAAATAAATATAATGATATATTGTCAAATATGGAAAAACTGTTATCTAACTATAATTATTGTCACTATAGAATTTCAGGCTGCGGGATAAAATACCTGCTAAAGGATATAAACACTAAAGTAAAAAGCTATACTATGAATGATTATTGCATAATAATGTTGGGAGATCAAGATTTTAAGGCATCCAGTAATTATGATGCTCTAGTAACATATATTCGAAAAGTATTAAGTCAAATTACTAATACAAATATTATTATTTGTGTACCAACATATAATTGTAGTAATTTCGCTAACATATTTAACTGGAGAGTGGAGCGTTTTAATGAATTATTATACCGTGATATTATTAAATATGAATATGCTTACCTTGTAGATTCTAACCTGGATCTTAATTATGATTATACTATGTTTGACAAAAATACGGGAAATCTTAACGGTTATGGAATGGAAACATTATTCCATTCTATATCTCGAACCATTACCTTGGTTAAGAATTTGAATGATGTACAACTTATTAAACATCAAAAACGTGACTCCCACATAATCGATCAACATAATGTGGGTATTAATGACACTTGTGTAAAAACGGATATAAACTCGACTGAGGGTCTATTTTTGACAGGAAAAGGCACTATACCTTACTATTTTCCAATAAAAAAGAAAAACTTGTTTTTTCGATCCTAAACCGGACCGACAATGCCATTCTCAGATATATTTAAATATTCTTCACCAGAACATAGCCAGTATATTGTCCAAAAAAGAGATTCTAGAAATGACATTGCTCGAGCTTGTTTATAAAAATAATGAACCTGATGTAATTTGCTTATCGGAAACTTTTTTAAAGAAAGGATCGGAAGGGTACTTAAAAATAAATGGGTATATATTGGCTTCATCCTTCTGCAGAGTTCAACAGAGGGGAGGAACGTGCATATTAGTAAAAAAAAATATTATTTATAAAAAAATTGCGATTTTAGATCATCACGCTATACAGAGACAATTTGAATGCTGCGGAATAGAAATTCCCGGAAATAATATTATTATTCTTTGTTTATATAGAACTCCTAAAACCGACGCTATTATATTTCTGAATAAGCTAGATCATTTATTAGCCGAGTTAATTCTAAAATATGGCTACAAGAAAAAAATAGTATTAGCAGGCGATTTTAATATTAATACATTAAAAGTTGATAAAACTACAAATCTGATGAACGACATTGCATTGAACTATAATTTAACTCTCCATATAACAACAGCCACAAGAAAAAGTTCATGTATAGACCATATATTGAGTAATATCAAAAATGCAACCCCCGCCATATTGCCACTTCAACTATCAGATCACGAAACTGCGCAATTATTGAAAATCCCTGTAATGTCTATTAAGAGAAAGCCGGAAGCATTTTTTATATATAAAAGGGATTACAACAATGACAATGTTCATAAATTCAATGACTGTCTCAGTAGTTTGACATTTAATGATATCTTGCAAGAGACGGATCTAAATACAGCATTTACAAAATTTCATAATCTATATTGCCTCTTCTACAAACTATGCTTCCCTAAAGTTAAAATTAAAATAAATAATAGCTTTACGAAAGCGAAATGGATAAGCAAAGGTTTAAGAATTAGCTGTAAAACAAAAAGATTACTACGATATAAATACTACACACATAAAGATACAAATACAAAAAATACATATGCAAAGTATTCAAAAATATTAAAGAAAAGTATATACATGTCTAAAAAAATTAATAATATAAAGCTCATAAAAAAGAGTAAAAATAAATGTAAGACATCATGGACTATTATAAAGGATGAAATAGATATTAAATGTAAAGATATTGACATAATTAATATTAATGATGACCAAGGGATTCTGACATGCCCAATAGAAATTGCAAATAAATTTAATAACTTTTTTATTAATCTTACTAATATGCATACAGGCCTAAAGAATTTAAAAATCAAGCCTAGCCACACTAAACTAAATTCAATGTATTTAATGGATATGACAGAATATGAGTTGAGGGGTGTGGTGATGTCACTTAATAATACAAAAGCAGTGGGACACGATGAAATTTGCACAGATATTATTAAACGTTCCATTAAAAACATTTCTCAAGTCTTAACTTACCTTATAAATCTATCTTTCACAACAGGAAAGTTTCCTGAAATCTTGAAGATTTCGGTTGTCAAACCAATTTTTAAGAAAGGCAAAAAAGAGGAGGTAAATAATTACCGTCCGATTACATTAATATCGATATTCGCCAAAATTTTTGAGAAATGTATGACAAAACGCCTAACAGAATATTGCAATAAAAATGATATAATCGTCCCAGAACAGTTTGGATTTCAAAACAATAAATCAACAACCTTAGCTATTTATACACTATTGAAGTCAGTATTAATTAGCATAAATAATAATAAAAATAGAACTTCAGTACTATTTTTTGATCTTAGTAAGGCATTTGATTTCGTAAATCACGAGATCCTGCTGAACAAACTGGAGAGAATAGGTGTACGAGGAATTCCCCTTAGTTGGCTAACATCATATTTGACTAATCGAAAGCAACAAGTTGAACTAAAAAGACTCAATAGAAATAGAGAACTTGTTTCCTATTTTTCTGAACACAAAGTAAATAAAGTTGGTGTGCCACAGGGAAGTATTCTTGGGCCATTATTGTTTTTAATTTACGTTAATGACATACCTAATATAACTAATTTTAAAAGTATTCTTTTCGCTGATGACATATCTATTATTGTAAGTACTGACATTAAAAATAATGATTTGAATCATGAGTGTGACATCAACAAAACAATTAAATCTACTATAGAATGGCTTGACCAAAATAAATTGAAAATCAACTTGACAAAAACGAATTTCATTAGATTTGACAATAATAAAACTACAAAGCTTGACATTAAATACGAAAACACTAAAATTAAGGAATTAAATGAAGCGAAATTTTTAGGGATAATAATAGACAAACAACTTAACTGGAAATCTCACATTGATTATGTCTGTGAAAGAGTAAATAAATTTGTGTATGCCATAAAATGTCTAAGAAAAATTACAAACCAGGAGACGGCTATTACTACTTACCATGCTTACATAGTTTCTGTCCTTCGCTATGGTTTAATTGTTTGGGGCAACAGTAGTCACCTACGAAGAGCTTTTGTTGCACAGAAAAAATGCCTGAGAGCCATGACTTTCAAGACACAACGAGATTCGTGTAAGCCTTTATTTAAGGAGCTTAAATTACTGACTTTGCCTGCATTGTATATTTACGAAATGTGTATATTTGTCAAGAAACACAATTATTTATTTATAAAGGATTCATGTAGCAGCAGGTATCCGGATAGACTAATAATAAAGGAAACAATCAAATTAGCTAAATTTAGGAAAAGTTGCTTATATATGAGCATCAAGCTATTTAATAAGGTTCCTAGTAATATAAAGTCTTTACCTTTGATGCAGTTTAAGAGAAAATTATATGCATGGCTTACGGCACATGGCTTCTATGACGTCAGGGAATTCATGGATCGGCGATTTTGAAAGTGATTTGGTTTAATTTATGAATTGGTCTGAATATTTGCATGCCCTTATAGGGTGGAACGTAGCGGTGCATTATTGTTAATGTATATAACTATTGTAACCTATGTTCAGCAAATAAATAAATTATTATTATTATTATTATTATTATTAGCAATACACATTTAACATTTAGTTTGGGTCCTTACCCTGTCTATACAATGTTACTTAGATGGACACGGCACCTACTCACGACGTGGCCCATTGTCTGGGTGATATTGCAATAATGTAGTAGGTTCTTACAATTTTTTGATCCTTTGAGGTCGACCCTAGCAGCGACGCGCTGCCGAAAATTAAAAAAGCTTATCCTTGTAAATGTGACATTATCTTTATTGTTGACTTTGCACGTTTTTGTTGACTTTAATTGATTTATTTTTCTCTATCTCTCTTTGGGGTTTTATTTGTGCAGGCTGTGCCGCATATAGTTGCCACAATTTTTGATTTGGTTCGATTCCTGCCTCGTGCAGGCCATGTAGGTTAGATAATATTAAATAATGTGTAGTTAAAATAAATTGTTATTTTTATTTATAGTAAGCTATAGAAAAGAGAAATATACATAAAAACAAGGATAACAGTGCAATCAACAACATTTTCCACAAATTAGTAATCATCAATTCTGCTTTCACTCGACTGTCGGAGAAGTTCTGTTCAGCGTTTTTTTTTTTTTTTCTGTATATATCTGATGACGATTCATCGAGAAGAGATATTGTGACAAATTCGCACTTATTGCAGTTCTAAGCTGCTGGGCTTCGTGTGCTCGCTGGTGGAGTCGTGCAGCACGGTCCAGCAGCACATGCTGCAGTGCCGCGGGTTCCTTGTGGTGGCGCACATGCTGACGCGCTGCTCGAGGGACCACCTCACGCCGGACACCCTCGCCTCCTTCCTGCATCTCACCAAGCACCTCCTCACCTGCTGCTCGCCAAACTCCGACCTCCTCTTGAAGCAGGTACGCCACACAACCTTCCTTGGAACACCAGGGAAGCTCTGTCTCAATGGTTGCACTTATTTTCGCAGTCATTTCGGCAGTGACTGACCCACCCACTTACAGAAGACCACCCTGAAATAATGTGTCAGTATATGGGATGCTAGAGCCAATTCACCTTTTACTTATCATCAATGTTACTATGGTCGACAGAGCACTTGCAGCGTCTGTAGGCGTTGCTTTTGTTATAATAAGAGACGATAAACTACCAACCATCGAGTGGATCGTCTGTCTATCTTAACATAATAAAAGCATGCCTTTCTTTGATTGCTTTTTGTTTCAACACTTCAATTACACATTAAATATTTATGATTATTTCCGCAAACCTAGTTTGTTTTGTCATCATCACATCAAATTTGAGCATGGAGCTCAAAGTTTATTGCTGTATGGTTCCAACAGAGCAAATCTACAGTGGTTAACTGTAGATTGGGAACATATTATAATTCACCAGATCTTCATATAGTTATAATATGTACCTATATAATTATTATAGTCTTTGTATAAATACAATTATTTAATAAAATGGTCAGTGTTTCTTTGTATGTATCTCAATATATGTATATTGTACAGTCGGGGTAAGAAAACGTTCGTCACCTTAAAGTCGACATTTGCTTGCGCCAGTGCAATCATCATTAGTCACGTCAAAATTTAATTTCAAACGTCTATAGGTTGTCAGCTTAGTGTTTTATTTTCAAAAAGTGTTAATAAGAGTTTACGACTCGATAAAGGAATGAATTTGAAAACTGACGAAGGTTTTCGTACCTCGACTGTACATAAAAAGCTTAGCTCTTATAATTGTATAGGTAAAGGCGCAAACACACTATTTTTCACAGACGACAGCACTCGGAATACTGGATTAATCGAATCTGACACAAAACCGATAGTAATATTGTTATGATTATTTATGGAATAAGTGCTAATAGGATTAAGTGCGGACTAAATACGAGTAAAAACGCATTTCACTTAGGCTGTATTGTATGTCATTAATTACAATCTGATTGCAACCAGTCAGTTCAGCGAAATTTAACTTACTGAAACTTGCATGAAAATGTAATTCCCTTTTGTATGACAAAATATTGTGGGCTGACGGTCCGCTTGATGGTAGGTGGCCATACGTCGTCAATAACTGGAGAATGCACTTCCGATACTTGTGGGATAAAGGGCTAAAGATAAAGAAAAGCCCTCTTGTATTATATCGTGAGGTATATTACTATCTAAAAATAAGTTATATCAGAGAGAAATATGACGGCATCATTTCACGATGTCCTGCTATTTTACTTAATCAAAATAAGTTTTAGAAGTTAATTCCAGGATATGATAGATGATAATCCTTAGATAAGAAGGTCCTAATATCCTGAGATACATCGTGTTTAATTCAATCTCAATTAAAGTGGTGCAGTCAAAGATGTGTTCTACGAGTATATGACTGAATAAGGGATGCCAGGTCTCAGGTCTACTTCCTCCGTCCTCTCCTAATCCTAAATTATGATATGATGGACCGCCAATGTGCCTGCCGCCGACCTTTAACTAAACAATAATCAAAATTTAATCTCCTATTAAATTATGTGATTCAATTGTGTTGTTCTGTGTCACGAATTATATGGATGTTATTTTTCTAAACTCCACTTTTTTGTAAACCATGTCACGTTTTAAGATTAATTTTTATTTCAATTGAAATACTCATACACTAGACAGGATATTGATTCGATAAACTATTTCAATTGAAACAAAAAATAGTTGAAACATGTTCGATTTAGACCTGACCCGAAATTTGTTATACGCCTACTACCGCGATACTTAGACATTGACAATTATTTTAAAAAAAAATAAGAGGCTTTAAACACTTTGTATCACACTACTCGTATTTTACAACCACTGCTGGACACGTGCCTCTCCTAAATGTGACGAGTGTTCAAGATTTTTTTCACATTGGCAGCTGCTGCTAGAAATATGTCTCGGCTAAATTTAAATTTAGAACTAAAACCTCTAATTATGAAGACTGATAAGTATGAATTTATTAATTACCTAATTTAGTTCCAATGGGTAACTGAATGAATTTTCAATTAAATCTAAAAACTTATCAACTCTCGAAGTAAAACTTAGTAGGTGTACACCTACTAAGTTTTATTAGGTGTATACTGTGTATGCGTAACTCACATGTAATATAGGTATCTGGCATATGCCTATATTACACGTGAGTTACGCACAAATTGGAAGAAATCACACACGGGTCTAAATCGTGCACGAATTTGATAAAGTTCGCACTAGTTGGAAATTAGGATCTGCATTTTGGATCATAGAATTAAACCTCCTAATTTTGCTTTTATTATCATTAACTAAAACTTCAATTCCTATGGTGATCTCGATGGTGACAATACGACAATTTGTAAAGATTTTACGTCTCCAATGATCTATCTCTCCGACATATTATATGATCAAACAATTGTCTACTAGCTGATTCATGTATAATTGTATGTAGTTAGTCCTTATACAGAATTGGTATAAGAGTTGAAATTACGTCTAGAATTAATCGAAACCTGACTACTTTATAAGTTAATGAATTGATTAACACACTCGTAAGTATTGTAACTGTAAAATTGCGGGGGTTTTGATCCAGACCAGCTGATTTCCAACTACCGTCTGCTGTACTTGAAACTTGAAAGTATTTTTTTTTTCAATGGTTGTTAGCGCATGCTCCTCTTGCTTTGTCACCTCGATTTGTCTACCTCAGTACAACAAACATTGTATGCACTACCACAAACACTATGTCAAAACAAAACACGATGTCAACTTTTGAGCTTCTATTTCACAAGCTTTTTGCACAAGGTTTTTAGTCGGTTTAAAAGTGGTGTCACATAAAAAATAAATATGTAAATATATTTACGGCCTGTACTAAAGTTCGACGTCAACCTTTGTGCCCTTGAGGTGTAAGACCACACCGACCACTTTTCAAAAACTCTTACAATATGGCACTGTCAAGGATTGGAACTCCTTGATAACACCATTTTTTTTTTTTAAAGTTCGAGTGAATAGGCATCTTCTGGGCGAGCTCCTCTTTCCTGCGCATCTAGATGCTGGCCAAGAGCAAACCTATTATTAATAAAAAAAAAATTAAAGTGATTGGTAAAATACGTACTTGATAATTTTTAGTAATATACTTAAATGCTTTCTTGTATATCGCATTACAGCTTCAATGATTATGGGATGATATTTTAATTCACATTTCAATGATATTTTATCTAAAACAAGCTATATAACATGCTTATTATATAAATAAAAAAAAAAATAAAAAAAACTTGACATTGAATTATAGTACACGCCATATGTATTTTATTTTTTTCAATATTAAAAAAAGTTTGTAAATATAAGCTCTACCCTTTCCGTTACCTGTTTTGAAAACTCCTTTGAAGGAAAATTTTTGAATATCCTTTAAAGTAATTTATATTTCATTCTACATTTACTTGCCCTCAATTTTCTAAAGTTTTATTTTTATATTTTGCGATTTAATATGTAGATGTATAAAGCAAGAGAGAATGTGCTTTCGACCGTTGGACAGTAAAAAAGCTATGCTAATCGCAGACTTTCTGCCAATCGTTCATTACTTGGCAGCTGCTCGACCACATACTGTTCAACCCCGCCCTGTGGATCCACACGCCGGCCGCAGTCCAGGCGAGGCTCTACTGCTACCTGGCAACGGATTTCCTAGCGGACGCCCACATCTACGGCAGCGTCAGACGAGTCAGCACCGTTCTGCAGACAGTGCACACGCTCAAGTACTATTACTGGGTGGTCAACCCGAGGGCCAAGAGTGGCATTGCGCCCAAGGGACTGGGTGAGTGCCTATATAGACTCTAGGCATCTATGTTGTTGAGATAGTTCTAGGCCTAGAGAGCCATCTCAACAACATAGATGCATTTGAAAGAAAATTTCCAAGTGTTTTATTGTATAAAGTTTATTCTCAACAACATAGATGCGCTTGAAAGGACATTTTCAAGTGTTTTATTGTATAAATTTTATTCTCAACAACATAGATGCGCTTGAAAGGACATTTTCAAGTGTTTTATTGCATAAAGTTTATTCTCAACAACATAGATGTGCTTGAAAGGACATTTTCAAGTGTTTTATTGCCTAAAGTTTATTCTCAGCAACTTATATGCGTTTGAAAGGACATTAACAAGTGTTTTATTGCATAAAGTTTATTCTCAACAACTTATATGCGTTTGAAAGAAAATTTTCAAGTGTTTTATTGCATAAAGTTTATTCTCAACAACTTATATGCGTTTGAAAGAAAATTTTCAAGTGTTTTATTGCATAAAGTTTATTCTCAACAACTTATATGCGTTTGAAAGAAAATTTCCAAGTGTTTTATTGCATAAAGTTTATTCTCAACAACTTAGTTGCGTTTGAAAGAAAATTTCCAAGTGTTTTATTGCATAAAGTTTATCTAAAATGGTCACATTCACTTATTATGTAATAATACTTCAAAATTAGCTTAATTAAATATACTACCAACCTTTCAAAGGTTATAGTCCCAAAAACATTAAAAAAAAAATTGCAATCATAGGCTAATTATTATATGTATATATTCTGAGTCATGGGCATTTGAAAGTGATAGTGTTCAGATTTTATTTATTATTGTTAATGGCAATAATTCTTTTATCTATATTCAGAGGGCCCTCGTCCAGCTCACAAGGACATCCTAACGATAAGAGCTTACATTTTGCTCTTTCTGAAACAACTGATCATGATCGGAAATGGCGTCAAAGAAGACGAACTCCAGTCGATACTCAATTATTTGACGACAATGCACGAGGTTTGTTATATTTTAACTCTAAAACAAAAGTTAGAATTGTTAACATTCCCTACTTGTACAAATTAGATATGTTTACATGTTTATCAGTCAGTCTCGGGTAACAGATTTAGATGCAGTTTGGCAATAAAATAGATCATAATATATGTATTTTTCTATCGACAGGATGAAAATCTTCATGACGTATTACAAATGTTAATATCGCTAATGTCTGAACATCCCAGCTCGATGGTTCCGGCTTTCGATGCGAAGGTATTTCTTTAATTTTCAGATTAATATAAACTTTTATATGTGTTAATGTTAATTATTTGTGTAAATAACGTAACAATTAACATTTACAGGGCGGCGTGAGGACAATATTTAAACTACTCTCGTCAGAAAGTCAACTAATAAGATTGCAAGCTTTGAAACTTTTGGGATTCTTTCTCAGCAGGAGCACGCACAAGTATGAAACATCTAAATAATAATAAATATCTTCACACATTCCACACACAGCACCATCTAGTTCCACAGTAAGCAACTAATGCTTGTATTATGGATACCAGACAGTTGATATACTACATAGATTACTTTTTTTGTAAATACATATTATAAATACACATGACTCAGGTACAAAGGTAAAATGTTAACACATAAACATTCACCTCTATAGCTGGATTCGAACCCGCGACCGTTTGGTTAACAGCTAGGGTTACTGGCCACTAGACCAGACGGGTCGTCGTAAAAATAAGCTCAGACTAAATAAGAACTATAGACAGAGTTTTGCGAACGAAATAGTTAATGAAGTCACATAAAATTTATAAATATGTGCACTCCAAACTATGACTTGAATTTTTATTTATTTTTATAGAAAAATATTGTTTTTCAAGTAATAAACTTATATATACGTGTGAAATTCGAATCCGTACAGCTTTTCAATTTTTTGAAGGCTGATTTTTAAACTCTTTCACTATAGTAAATAATTGAAAAAGGTCAGACGTAGTTTGAATGCATTTGTATGTGTAGTTTTACCAACTTCACTTTGTCTTTGGTTGTTATTTAATCCGAGTTTATTTATTTATTTATTTATTTATTTATCACAAAATCCACAGATCTTGACATAAAAATTTACAGACAAACACAAAAACATACCTAACAGCCAATTATGGACATTTACATTTATACAATATTACATATAAATACATACAAATAAACCCCTCTAAGATAAACATAACGAATGTACGTTAAAGAGTTGAATGATGCGCAGGCGCAAGTACGACGTGATGTCGCCGCACAACCTGTACACGCTGTTGGCGACTCGGTTGGGCGCATGCGGCGAAGGCTTGGCTCTGCCCGTCTACAACGCCCTCTACGAACTGCTCACCGAACACGTCGGCCAACAGATCCTCTACACGAGCCATCCCGAGCCTCAGCCGCACTTTCGCCTCGAGAATCCAAGTAAACCTTTTACATTTATACATTTATACATTTAATAAGGCAAAAACAGTCACACACAACTTATTTTACAAAAATAGAAGACCTATATTACCATAGATTAATACAAACATTTACATGTGGTGGTACAAATGGACACATCAAAAGGAAACAACAAAATAGTGCTAAGTGTTACGACATACAAATTAGTACGCAATAGTAAATTTTCCAAGCTCTTCATGAACTTCGCCATAGAAGTAGAAAATATGTCTAAATCCTTTAATGTTATTGTTATGAATTATTATTTATGAAATACTTTCGAATTTTTGTTTGCAAGTACGTTTGCTATATTAAATTTAATCATTATACGTTGACCTATTCGGTTAACTCGGCCGTTTAAGTGGGAAGTGGTGTGTGCAGTGATCCTGAAGGTGGTGGCGACGCTGATAAGACAGTCGAAGCAGACGGAGCAGCTGGTGGAGGTGAAGAAGCTGTTCCTGTCGGACATGAGTCTGCTGTGCAGCAACAACCGCGAGAACAGACGCACTGTTCTGCAGATGTCCGTCTGGCAGGAGTGGCTCATCGCCATGGCCTACATCCATCCCAAGAACGCCGACGAGCAGAACACCTCCGACATGGTCTACAGCCTCTTCAGGATGCTGCTGCATCACGCCATCAAGCACGAGTACGGCGGCTGGAGGGTCTGGGTGGACACTCTCGCCATCGTCCACTCGAAGGTATAACTCTTGTTAATGTCTCTATCTCATTTGACGATACAAGTTATTGTGAATTGAATTTTGAATGTATTTCAGGTGTCGTACGAGGAGTTCAAACTTCAATTCGCCCAAATGTACGAGCACTACGAACAGAGACGTGCGGATAACATCACAGATCCAGCCGAGAGACAGCAGCGTCCCATTTCTACAATTTCCGGTTGGGACAGACACACGGAAGGACATACGAACAATCGTATGATTCCGGACACCGACGACAGCGTCAACAGTTCGCCTGTGTCGATAAGAAAACAAAACGTATTGAACCATGGAGCCCAAACGGAAATCGGAAAAGGCCTGTCTCTGAGAGAGGTCGAAGCCTGCAATTGTACAAAAACGAAATCTAGTGAAAGTGTCGACGAAACGCGGACTACAGAAGTGATTTATAGTGAAATTTGTAAAGTGCATAGTAGCCCTAATAAAACTGTTACCGAAGTGCCCCGCATTGGTTGTGATAGTATTAAATATACGGATAATGAACACGCTATTGACGAACACGAAACCGAAATGGAAGCTAAGTCCATCAATGTCGACAATGAATTGGTTCAAGCGATCATTAACGATAATATCCTTCTGGAGAGTTCCGAGTCGGGATTGGGAACTATAGAAGCGGACTCGGAGAAGACAGATAAGCCTCTGACCCGGCAAGGAAGCTTAGACTATATCCCGGTAAGGGATGTGGGTGATAATATCTCCAAAGATGACAACACGGATAAGAGCGAAGGCATCCCTTCGAGTCTGTCCGTGAGCGAAACGGCTAGTCCCGAAAGAATATCCGATAATTTGAACGTAACTAACGAAAGGGAGTCAGAACTTTCCGATCCGTCCGAGCTCTACTTGACTCCGAGCGAAACGACTAGTCCTAAGAAAACGCAAGAGAAGACTGAAATCAACATTTCCGACGATCTCGACGATCCAAAATTCATGGCTATCAATATTGTTAATGACGTTTTGACGGTCGCCCTCGAAACAGTTAGATTAAAGACGGATGAAGACACAGACTCTGGTGCGATTTCCGGCGGAATACAGTCCGAGGGAAACACGCCGAACGGACGTGACGAATTTGAGACTGAATTGGAAGAGATGATCGATGAAAAGCAAACGGCCAAAACGATCGTCTCAAATATTGTTGCCGATATTATTGACAGTGTTACATCGAAGGACCAGGAAGAGAGTCAAGTGTTGGCTGAAGTGAGCAGCCCTCAGAGGGTGATGCCATTGGATCATGCGCACGAGGGGAACGTTTTGCCTCTCGATGGTGAATTTTTAGCGGGTTCAGGACAAGAAGTCGGATTGGAAACGAACGTGCACGAGTCCGTCGATGAGGTGTCACTGGAAAACGCCAAAAACGAAAGTCACAATGTCGATATGGCGAACGAAGAGGAACATCAGATTCCAGAAAATCCGCCGATTTCGACAATCAGCGAAAACATATCTCTGGCAAATAAACAGCAGAAGGAGAGCGACGAGGAGATCGGTAGAGATCTGAGCGAGAGGGAAAAGAGACGAGTGAGTTTGCCAGGGGACAGCGAGATGAAGCAGGAAGGCTCTCGCGCGGATGGAGTCGCCTCGCAGGGGACAAACACTTCCGCTTCGCCCAAGAGACCGCGCAGCGCTTCTACGAGCACTCAGGTCGACTCTAATCATTTCGGTGAGTTCTTTAGTATTATTCATCTCAGACGCAAAAACAGGGTGTTATAAGTTTGACGTGTGTGTGGAATCATAGCTTCCAAACGGATGGAGCGATTGAAATTCGATTTTTTTTGTTTGTTTAATAGTTGACGTGATTGAGATGGTTTTTAGCTATAATATATGAAGATCTGTTAAGGCGTTTGAAGATCATCAGCGCATTTTCTCATTAATGAAAGAATTTCACTAACTTCTATAGGTTCGATTGATGTGAAGTTTTGTATAGTTTAATTTTTGTATTAACCTTGACCTGATGCAACAGTGACAATTAATTTGAGGAACGGCCAACTCCTAAGCAACTTACAACATATAAAGCGTATTTGGGCTCATTAGAAAGTCTGCGTTTTTTTAGTTTATAATTTTAATTATAGCTTGTAACAATTAATATAAATCACTTGTCAGAGTCCAAGCGGCCTTCAAAGTGCAGCAGGCCAATGTTCTCCCCGGGCCCGACGAGGCCTCCTTTCCGAATCCCAGAGTTCCGCTGGTCTTACATTCACCAGCGACTTCTCTCCGACGTACTCTTCTCACTCGAGACGGACATACAGGTAACAATATCGTTCTTATAGTTACGAATGAGTGGGAAGTATGTTGCATAAGTTAGCGTGGTCGATTTAACATCAAGAAAAGGTTCAAAGGCACATAAGGGCGACTGTTTGGTGTGGTATCATTCACACCAACCAACACCCCCATGATTAATTCAATTTAAATTATAAATATTAAATAAATAAAATATTGTGTGTTATAAAAATTACTGTTATAAAATTGTAATTCTAGTTTCCTGAGTAAAAGCAATCCGGCTACTACAGAACCGAATTGTCGAGTAATAAGCAAACTGACATCTTTTATAGAAAACAATCGAATGAACATATTAGCCCAATCAAATCAATTAATTCGCTGTTACTCAACTAAAGAGCTGTGTAAAAGCAAGTCGGTTGCTATTATACAACATATTTTCGAGTTGTCGTATAATAGCAATAGCAACGATTGTGCTAAATAGTAAAAAGTTTGCTTTTACTCATCTTTTATGGAATCAGATTAGAATGTCGAATAGTGATCGTATAGAAGCACCCAACTTAGCTGATCAGCTATTTTAGTAGCTGTTACAGAACTGTTATCGGATAAGGAAGCTGAATAAAAGTGATTCTTATTGAATAAACGTATTTTATGTTGATTACGTGGACCAATAGCAATGCAGTGAAAATTTTTTTTACTCGTCGGAGTATAGCTGTTAACGCGTTATGTTGAAAGTGAGAAATGTGCGCTTGCGCAGGTGTGGAGAAGCCACTCGACCAAGTCCGTGATCGACTTCGTGAACAGCAGCGAGAACGCCATCTTCGTCGTGAACACCGTTCACCTCATCAGCCAACTGGCCGACAACCTCATCATCGCTTGCGGTGGACTACTGCCCTTACTCGCCTCCGCCACATCGCCCAACGTCAGTATTCTACAGCTAAAACATATTATTAGGCACCGGGATATGTCATTTCTTTCAGTTCTTTCCTCAATTTTTATAATGTTTAATTCCTAAAACGTATATTATGTCGTAGTTCCAATTTTAAAATTTACACGATGTAAGTAAAATTAATTTCTGAAAATGTTGAATTCCAAACTTGTATATTCCCAAAAATGCCCAAATTTTAGCTATAACCGATTCTTTGTGCAAAAATATCCATTGACTGCTCCTATCAGATCAATAGTGTCGACTAACTTTTTTTCTTGACGCCTACAATGTTAATTTAATCGAAATTTACATAATTGGGATCATATAGGAATAATATCAATTCCGGTATAAAGATCCGATAATTCTCAGTTACTCGCAATCCTAATACTTATTTAGAAAAATACCGCGTTAATGCTGAGGATGTCTTCTTCATTCGTTTGTGTAAATAAAAATCGTCGATCATTTTGTTGCGTATATTATAAGTTTACATTATGATAAAAGGATAATTTGTATAGAAGACATTGCGACGTATATTAATCGTATTATAATAAAGAATAATATGACGGTGGAAGATAGAAATTTAGATTTTCTGTTGCTTTTGGCAGTTACGTAATCTCGGCGACGTTCGGTTAATGCTTTCACACCGCGAATTAATAATTAAATAGCATCTTACTAGAAAGTCCGCATTATCAATCGTACCAACGGTCAAAAAGTCCGCGTCCGACAATCGTACCAGCAAAGGGGCAAACCGTAAAAAGTCCGTGTCCGATCAATCATACCAACAAAGGGGCAAACGGTAAAAAAGTTCGCGTCTCATCAATCGTACCAACAAAGGTGCCAACGATAAAAAAAGTCGCGTCCGATCAATCGTACCAACAAAGATGCCAACGATAAAAAAAGTCGCGTCCGAATAATCGTACCAACAAAGGGGCAAACGGTAAAAAAGTCCGCGTTCTCCGATCAATCGTACCAACAAAGGGGCAAACGGTAAAAAAGTCCGCGTTCTCCGATCAATCGTACCAACAAAGGGGCAAACGGTAAAAAAGTCCGCGTTCTCCGATCAATCGGACCAACCGTAAAAAAATCCGCGTCCGATCAATCGTACCAACAAAGGGGCAAACGGTAAAAAAGTCCGCGTTCTCCGATCAATCGTACCAACAAAGGTGTCAACGGTAAAAAGTTCGCGTCCGAATAATCGTACCAACAAAGGTGTCAACGGTAAAAAGTTCGCGTCCGAATAATCGTACCAACAAAGGTGCCAACCAAAAAAATAGTCGCGTCCGAATAATCGTACCAACAAAGGGGCAAACGGTAAAAAAGTCCGCGTTCTCCGATCAATCGTACCAACAAAGGGGCAAACGGTAAAAAAGTCCGCGTTCTCCGATCAATCGTACCAACAAAGGGGCAAACGGTAAAAAAGTCCGCGTTCTCCGATCAATCGTACCAACAAAGGTGCCAACTGTAAAAAAGTCCGCGTTCTCCGATCAATCGTACCAACAGTATAAAGTTGACACTCGAGACTGAGTACTGTTGGAGGCAAGAGTTGGAAAGACGACGACTGTCGCAGAACGAGGTGGAGGTGATCGAGCCGACGCAGGGGATGCCGGTGGAAGTGGCCGTCACCTTCCTCCAGCGACTGGTCAGCATGGCCGACGTGCTCATATTCGCCAGTGCGCTCAACTTCGCCGAATTGGAGGCAGAGAAGAACATGTCCAGCGGAGGGATTCTCCGCCAGTGCCTCCGTTTGGTAACTATTACCTCATCAACTCGTCTTCATCGGGTTAACTTTAACTGTCTTTCATCCTATTACAGTTTAGTTAAATTTTAATAAAAAAATTTAACTATCCAAAAATTGAATCGTAACACATTATAGTTTACAATTGAATTTTTCATATTCAAATACAATTTAAATCATAAATGCCACACAATATAATATTGTTGGTAGTTTTATAAAAAAATAAATAAATATATGTAACTGCTATCTATGTACGAGTAATCTAAACTTGTTAAACTTTTAACAGTCTTTTTAAATAAGTGTTAGGAGATTAGGGTTTTACCTTCAGAAACATCTATATATTATTATTATTATGTAGCTATAGTGTTAAACCTATAATTAACGGATGTTAATTATTTTTTTGATATATAAAATGTTGATTTAATTTTTACATTTCATTTATAGGTATCTAGATTACTCTATCCTATATGTTATTGTATTTTATTTAAATATTAGAATGCGTAGAAAGTCTAACCTACTTCTATTCTGTAAATATCTCTAGCATATTTTAGTACTTACTTGTATCAAAATCTAATGATACAAATAGCTATTTGTTTCATAGATAAATACTATGTAGATCAGACTTACATAACCATATTATAATACCTACTTCAAATATTTCAATAGATTATTTTTTTAATTTTACCAATTTTAAACGATCGACTTTTTAAGCTTATACGAGTGAGTAGGTAATGTTTTCGATGATATATAACTAAATTTTATTATAAAGATTAAAAAAAAAGTCTATAGTTTAAATGGTGTTTCTTTTCCATAGACTCTATATAGTCTATAGTCTAGTGTTCGTTTAGCATTAGTGTAGCGACGCAACCACTGTGTATATAGACCTCTAGTGGGTCACCTTCATACAGATATTGCAAAAGGAAAAAAAAACATTAAAAAAAAAAATTCTGCTCGATAATTTCTCACACATTGACCGTTATCGCAAATGCATTTTACAATTGCTCTTAGAGAACATTTTAGTACTATTTTTTGTTAGAAAAAAATCATTGTAATTTCTTATAACACAAAAGAAAACAGAAAATATTTTATTTACTAGACATAATTCGTAAAACAACATTCATAAAAAACTTAGGTTTATAGATTACTAGACTAGATTGACGTCAATCCCCTGTGTCCATGCACCCTATGTCCATCTCGAATGATGTACCTACGTTTCAAATGGTGAATGAATTTTTCAAATAGATGCGATGGTTACGGAGATCGCCCTCCAAATATATAAGCAAACAAAACAAATAACAATTTGGCCCATACCGGCACCTAGAAGGCGATAGCGGCCCATGCGATATATGCCTAAAAGGCTTAAAGGAGAAGAGCGCGTTGTATGGAGGTGTCCCATAAAAGAGGGGCTAGTGGCCAATTTGTGGCCAATTTGTGGCCAATTTGTGGCCAATTTGTGGCCAATTTGTGGCCAATAGTGGCGCGTCGCTAGGTGCGTGTGTGTGCGTAGGTGTGCACGTGTGCGGTGCGCAATTGTCTCGAGTGCAAGGAGAGGCAGCGGTACGCGGCGCGCCTCCGCCGGCCTGGCGAATCGCCCGAGCCGAAGGTAACCGAACTCTGCCGAACACTGCCGACACCCTTTTCATTCACCACACAGTTAATAAGTATATCACCGAAGCCGAAGGCAAAAATCAATCAAAAGCATCATGGCGTTCAAAATTCAAATAACCAATGACGCCTAAGTAAACGCGGCTCTTGGTTACTTGAAGTTTAGCTCCCTCGTTTAAATTTTTTCGTCTACCAGCACCTCCTCTGAGTTATGTTTCCCTGGTAACTTGGGTTACGCTAATTGATTCATATTGTCCCATTAGCGGGTCCAGCACAAAAAAGCCTCTTGAGGATTATCGCCAGTCGGCTGAACAACGAACAATGAACGTTGCTTCGATCCTTGCACCACAGCACAACGCGATAAATTGTATCACAGAAAATACAAAAACAACACACGCTGCCATTTCTTTTTATATAGCACTCTATTATCCAATATTTCCTTTTTGCATGTTCTTCTAAAGTCTCATAAAAAACTTTTACAAGACTTTCTCATTGACAAGACAAAATATTAAATACAACTTCATCGCATGTTTAGTATGCTCCCGATACTTGATCCTTTTTTGTTTTAAATGTTCCTTGTACTGTGTAAAACTTATGTGTTTATGTGTTTGTGTGTGTGTGTAGAAGACCCATCCCTACTAAAAGATATTATTCTCACTGAAGTATGCGTTCCTAGTACGTTCGTTACATTTTAAGGAAAGGGTTAACTTAAATAGAATTTTTGCAATCAATGTCCATCATCAAAATTGAAAAGAAATAACGCCCAAAGTTTGCACAAAATGACTAAGAATCTGGATTATTTTTTTCAATTGTCATGTAAGAAGACTCCAGTCATTTCTTGGAATTTGGAATTCCCAAAAAAATTGTTTTGTTACTGCAATCGGATGTACTCTTCTTTAGTATCTTTCTGTGAGCAAAGGAATGCACTTTCGGTAAAGTTATTTATCACTTCTATGTCATCTATGATCGCCTAGTAATTTTTGTACCAAAAACTAATTCGACTAAATTTATGATGACAGAGTGTTGTAGCAAGTCTCGCCGATGCGTCGAGTCCAGTCAAAGATCCAGAAAGGTTGCTCCAAGATATGGACGTAAATAGACTTCGGGCTGTCATTTATAGAGATGTTGTAAGTATTTAAGCATCCTCACCCATTGTACAAAAAAAAACCCACAGTACCCACGAATCGTTTGGTCATGTAAATGAGTGGCTGAGTATTACAAATTAAATGGTTGAACTCATCTGGGGTAGGGAATATTAAACAATTTTAACAGAGTCTACTTGATCAGCACATGGACCAAAGAAAAAGTATATTTTATTAACCTTAATTGTATGCGTTTGCAAAAATAAATAGTCCCCCAATACTTGCTTAATACCTAATTTAATTCATTCATTCATTAAATTTATGTACATCATTTAAAAGATGAGCCTCTATGACCTAACAACTTGTTAAAATCAGATAAAATAGATTAAAAAGGGCTCGCGATTTTCTTATTTATTATTAACGTTGCTGAACATATGTATTGAATTAGCTGTGTAGTAAATTATAAAGCTGCCCTAAATTGTCTATCAACATGATTGCACTTTCGAACAGCTGATATTAAAACAGCTGTCCAAAATCTCAATATACTTGATGGCTAAATTCAACTATTTCATATATTTCCAGGAGGAAACAAAACAAGCTCAATTCCTGTCACTGGCCATAGTGTACTTCATCTCAGTGCTGATGGTGTCAAAGTACCGTGATATATTGGAGCCGCCAGCAAACGCTCCGCCGGACTGTGCGCGGACGCGCCATCACGCTCATGAGCATCACGGTAAGCTCTCACGTTCCGTCACTTGTTCAGTTTAGGAGTAAAAGAGATAGACAGTGCTCACAGTGAATGAGAAAGGTATACGTGGGAGCCAAGGGACGAAATCACAAAAAATGGTTCACAGAACGATTCTCATAAATCATGCGCTCCTGGTAACAGGGCGTTATATCTCTGTGGGTGGATTATATTTTACTTAATTTATTTAATGTTTAATTTATGCTAAATAATCAAGTTATGCTAGCAACCTTCATACAACATTAACACATATAATATGTATTATGTATATGTATAAATTAAGTATTGTTTATGTAAACTATTATTATTAATTTCCAAATTATTAATATGTTTATGTGATTAATGATTTATTATTGAATGTTGTCCTCTCATAGAAGTACCGGGTTTGTTTAGATATTTTATATAACACTCCTATTTTTTAGCTTCTTCATTTATTTGCTTATTTGCACTTAACTATTATTATAAGTATAAGGTGTATTATCTTTTATAATTATGATGATCTATCTAGATTAATAAAGTATGATTATGAATTTGGGTTCTGTGAATGTGAAAAACGTTTTCTCTGCCGAAGGTTGGCGAGCACAATGCAGTGAAGCCGTTATAGAATTATTGTTTGAAATGTGTCGTCTCTCCTTTTTTTTTCACGCCGCTTGATACGCGCGTCACACGGTCTCGGACACTGGTAACATTATGTGAATAGGCTCCCGACCCCTGTTCCCGCAGTGGTCCCACCACGTGTACCCGCAGTTCCTGCCCGGTGGGCATCCCGCACATCCCTCGCATCCCGCACACCGTCACCCGCACTGCAAACTCGAGTGCCACGCGAACGGCCACGTGACCGCACCAATCACTAGTTGCCACCGTGCGCACGCGGGTAAGCGTCACCTCACACCGACACGTGACGCTTCGTTTTAGGCTACAGACAGACATGCTCATAAAAACCATGCTCCTGCAACTGTTCACGTTTGCCAGAAATAAGCAGCGTGGAAGGGAACGCTCGGAGCTACTAAGTAGCGATTGCTCAATAAGGAGCATGTCTGTCCGTAGCTTTAGGCTATAAACTTGTCTACTAAACAAAAAGGTACGCGGTTCAGTTCACTAAAGTGGCCGGTACGCAACGAGTTGCGTACACACTGGACTTAACAGCTGTGTTGTATACCTATTTGTATAGTAGTTTTATATTGAATTGCGCGCAGCGTCGCGTCTCGATATGAGCTGACCCTAAAGGGCCCGTTTGCATCACGCGATATTTTCCCTCGAATTCGCGTTCTTTACTTAGCGCGCAAGTACAACTGCACACTGCCCTTCGTGCTTCTCTTTAAAAGCTCATCACGCTTACATTATATTATATACATTCGTAGTTGTACTTACGCGCGTTTAAGGCTCGAGTTCACCAACAGACGGTTATTTTTAAACAGCTGTTTAAAATTTAAACAACCGTTTAATAATTTTTGTTGATCACCATCGCTAAACTGCAGGTTAAACGCCCTAAACATCTGATAAACTTAATGATTAATCTGATATTTAGGGCGTTTAACCTGCATTAAAGTTAATCTGATGTTTAGGGCGTTTAACCCTCATTTTAGCGATTGTGATCAACAAAATATTATTAAACGGCTGTTTAAATTTTAATCATCTGTTTAAAAATAACCGTCAAGGTTCGAGTTCACCATCGCTAAACTGCGGGTTAAACGCCCTAAACATCAGATTAATCATTAAGTTAATCAGATGTTTAGGGCATTTAACTCGCATTTTAGCGATTGTGAACAACAGAATATTTAACGGCTGTTTAAAAATAACCGTCTGTTGGTGAACTCGAGCCTAAGTTGTCTCGTGAATTTCGTATGGCTTCTGACTTGTATCTGGTATTGTTATATTTTTTGTGCTTGTACTGAATATGTCACAAAAAAACGTCGTGCGCGTGAATTGTCGGTAGTCATACATTAAATATCTACTTACAAAAATCGTGTGATGCAAATAATCAATATACTCAATGTGGTCGATGTTCGCGTCAGCAACTGTTCTGTCTTTATTTGTAACTGGCTGGTGCCCGCGACTTAGTCCGCGTTCATTCAAAATGTTATATACCCTATAAAGCCTTTCTCGATGAATGGACTGTCCAACACAAAATGAATTTTTCAATTCGAACCAGTAGTTCCTGAGATTAACGCGTTCAACTAAACAAACTCTTATTAGTAAGTATAGATAAATCGTCCCACTGTATGCTTGGAGTAAATTCGATCATTTAAAGTTCAAATAATCCAAAAGGACTGTGAAAGACAGAACAGTATGATAAATAGCACAGCTGCGGCACTGCTTTATTTTGTTTAATTTGTTATTATTTGCTACATTTAGTGTAGAGGAGTGGTTTAATTAAATAATGTTCGATACGCATGCAGTTGTAGGCAAACATTAAAATTGTAATATTTAAGAAAATATGAATGATTAAAGGGAATTTTGTATGCGTAATGCGATGGTTTATTTTGTTGGCTTGATTTAATGGTAAAACTTTATTCAATTATATCCAGAATAATACAAAGAGAGCTTCTTATGGCGAATGCATTAAGCTAACATTTGAATAATTTGATGAAGCTTTTGTGTTATTTTTGTGTCATCGTCGATCCATGAGGGATTAAAATACAGAATTCCCAGATGTATATCTATGGAGTATATTAAAACAAAATTGAACCTTATTTGTAGGTGGTAATGAACGCTTATTGGAGCAAAGCTTATTCGATGTTGTCATATAGAAATTAATGAATTTCTTAATAACAAATGAGCGCATTTATGTTCCATTTAGATCACAATGGAGACGACGTTGAATACGCCATGATAGTGGTGGACGAAAACAATTCCACCATCAACGACCTGGATTCGCCATCGATGAAGGTGAGACAATCATTTCACTCAAATTCTGAGCATTTAAGATGGCATGTTGCTATCCAGTCAGAATGTAATCTCTCGTCTTAACCAGTACTTCCTTGATTGTATCATTTTGATTATAAAAAAGCCACGAAATAAGTTTTTGGATTAGTTGATTAAACGAAACAGTCTCAAATGTTTGGGACAAATTTCTTCCTATATATCAATATTTCTTGCCTATTCCAGAGAGTATGTAAAATTTCACATTTTAAATAGACATTTTGATTTTGATCATGAAAAAATTAAGATCTCGTTGACTTAAAAGCTAGATTTAGATAATTTTCACGTGATTAATGTGTAGGTGTAGTTTTAGCATGTTTTTTTGAAGATATACCTGAACTATCAAATCGTTAGTTATTAAATTGACCTTAACATTTTCATGCTTAGCTTCATCGTTTAAAAAGACTTTTTTAAAAATCTTAGCAGCATGCTTTCCTAATTTCTCGAGTAGTTAAATATTTCCAATACCCTACCAACGTGAAATAGTAAAGTATCGTAGAATTTTTATTACAAAATTAGGTAAACATAGAAATATGTTGAAGTAATTGTTTAGCATTATTATGTGATTGCATGATGAATTTCCAATATTAAGAGGAAATGTGGTGAACGAAACGTTTTGGGAATAGATATGATTGTATTTTGTAATTTTTTGTATTCCCTAGTTATCTATTCTAAATTTGAACCTCATTTAAAATTTGACTTTCAATAAATTTTTGTATGAGATGAAAATTTTCTATGTCCTGTTTGTCTTTTGCTTACTACAAATACTAGTAGTAGTATTACATTGCTAGTAGTACAACTACTATTAGTGTAATAGTACACACTAGACATTCACACTAGATGGTTGTTTTATAAAAAACTATTTGCATACTAGTCTCAAAACCTGCGGATAGACAAAAAAAAACGATCGCCCACTTTCCTCTTAATGACGTAATCAATGTTCCCTTCCCACAGTCATACTCGTAAGTCGCTGATTGGTCGCCTGTGTGTGATTTTGATCGCTTTTTTTTATATTGGTTTTGTTTTGCGTTTTGGTTTAATGTAAAGAAGGAAACGGAACCGAAGGAAGAGGGCGTGGCCAAAATAGAGACGACCACCGACGAACTGAAGCCGAGTTCGCTGACGCCGTGTTCCGAGAACGAGGAACCTTTGTTCAAATCGAGCCTTCGTATCAAAACTCAGTTCAAACCAAAGGTTAGTCGATGGCGGTTTAGCGGGAGACGGTCTCATCTGAACCATTGCCTTACTCTCAAGGGGATTGTATTAGTTTAGTTCGCATTTAAATGAGATCTGTCTTGTCGGCGGTCTTAGGCAGATTATACATTAAAAAAATATGTTTTCTCCAAAAGATTTTAAAGATTTTTCGGCAACTGTATCAAGAAGAAAATTGTGTTTTGTTTCCTTAATATACTCAACGAAGATAATTATATCCCTCAATTACATAATTTACATAATTAATAAAATACCAATCGATATAAATACTGATTTTGAAAAAAATTACAAGCATTTCGAAAAGTGACCATGTATTTATGTATTTCATGTTATTAATGAGCACAAAAAATCGTAACTCATGAATCTAGAACAAAGATATGTTCGTGAAGTGAAAAAAAAAATTACACTTAGGCTCGAGTTCACCAACTGACGGTTATTTTTAAACAGCTGTTTAAAATTTAAACAGCCCTTTAATAATATTTTGTTGATCACCATTAAACGTCCTAAACATCTGATTAACTTATGATTAATCTGATGTTTAGGGCGTTTAACCCGCAGTTTAGCAATGGTGATCAACAAAATATTATTAAACAGCTGTTTAAATTTAAACAGCTGTTAAAAACTAACCGTCTGTTGGTGAACTCGAGCCTTAGACAAGATTTGCTGATTCAAATTTATTTCCCGACAACAGCGTCTTCATTTATGTGCGAATATTTTCTATTCTCGCGTAACTTAACATTGATAAATGAAATTTATAATGGTTTATGTTTGTATTAGAATTGCCCTTTTTATACTAAACATATGTTATGTTCTCCTGTTTGTAAGCCTCCCACTGCAAGGTCCAAAACTCTATCGGAGATCACGGTCTCTGTGGTCAATTTGGTTCGTACTCGTTCAAAGACAAATTGTTACACAATTTTAGTGTGGACACTCTTGATGCGTTATGATAGCCTGGTACTCAACTATACTGCTTTACATCACTTTAATATTATTAAACGCTTCTCGTCATATCATCATCATAAATAAACTCTATCATAAAATAAAAAAAACGTTATCATAATTAAAGACAGAGAGAGAGACGAATGTATAATAACAAAAATGTGTCAGGTTATCAAAACAAATCGGTGCACAAAAACACAATTTGCTTATCACGATTACAAAAAGTTGTATATAAATTAAATTTGATTTGTAAGCGTTATTTTGATAATACATGTTTGTTATAAACGAAAGCTACACAATCACTACTTTGCTATTGTTTAAATAAAAGGAATATATAAAATAATTAAGTTTTTAAACAAAAAGAATGATATTGATAATATTTTTAAAGGTTTAAATTTTTGACAATATTTCTCTATATTGTGTATAATTTTTATTTAAATTATATTAACGTTTATTACATATTATAAGTCTTTAACACTTAAACAGCTCGTGGGGTATTGTATGAATTGTGTTAATATAAATTCCTTTTTTTACAAAGAAAACTTGAACAAATTAAAGACACACACACACACACATAGCACCAGCACAAACACACCTCACATGAAATGTTATTATTACAAATAAATACCTACACGCTATGATTGTATTAAATTGGCCTTAAATTTGGTGATTTGGCCTTAAATATGTTGAGACAAAGTTTATTACGCTATGAATTAATAATAGTGCGCCCTCAAAATGTATAATTGTATGTATGTAGAGGTATTTCTAAATTATTATAGCATGGTGTGTTTTGTTTGGCTTGCTTTTCCATCCGCATTCCTTATTTTATGTAATATTACACATATATATAATATAGTATATGTTGTATGCACGTTTTTTTTAACTATAATAAACTCTAGTGCACATTAACTAATATTTAGAGTTCACTTGAAATTACAAGAATCCATTTCATTTTTTATGGTGACAATGAAAAAGGATTTATTTTTTTGAATTTATTCTTGTTTTGGTGCGTTTTTGTATTTTACGGAAATTAATTGATATTGTATAGAGACTGTTAATAATATGTTTGTGTTTTTGTTTATAAACTTTTTTAATTATTTTACTGTTAAATCTTGAGCTAGTAGGTTACTTTTTTTAATTTTTTACATTTTCAAAGATATAAATTACTCACGTGCATATACACACTGTTTTTTTTTTCCCCTTTAACTAAGTCTTTCTTAAGAATTAAAGCTTTTTCCAACAATAAATTAAAAAAAAAAAGTGATCAAGACTCGTTTGAAATGGATTCTTGTATATAATAGTAATAAAAAAAGGTATTTGTTTAATTAACCGATGTAAATTTTCATTGTATCTATCACACACGATAAAAGAGGGTTACAAAGTGATATTAGACCAGGAGCGGTGTACGTTTTCAGAGCGTGGACTCGATAGAAGACGCCGGCTCATTCCACCTCAACTCGACTGAGACCACAAACAACGATCCAGAGACCTCCAGCGAGATCGCACTCGACGACAACAAACATCCTGTAAGTGCCAGTCTCTCGCACACGTCGACAACAAACATCCTGTAAGTGCCAGTCTCTCGCACACGTCGACAACAAACATCCTGTAAGTGCCAGTCTCTCGCACACGTCGACAACAAACATCCTGTAAGTGCCAGTCTCTCGCACACGTCGACAACAAACATCCTGTAAGTGCCAGTCTCTCGCACACGTCGACAACAAACATCCTGTAAGTGCCAGTCTCTCGCACACGTCGACAACAAACATCCTGTAAGGTCGACAACAAACATCCTGTAAGTGCCAGTCTCTAGCACACGTCGACAACAAACATCCTGTAAGTGCCAGTCTCTCGCACACGTCGACAACAAACATCCTGTAAGTGCCAATCACTCACACACGTCGACAACAAACATCCTGTAAGTGCCAGTCTCTCGCACACGTCGACAACAAACATCCTGTAAGTGCCAGTCTCTCGCACACGTCGACAACAAACATCCTGTAAGGTCGACAACAAACATCCTGTAAGTGCCAGTCTCTAGCACACGTCGACAACAAACATCCTGTAAGTGCCAGTCTCTCGCACACGTCGACAACAAACATCCTGTAAGTGCCAATCACTCACACACGTCGACAACAAACATCCTGTAAGTGCCAGTCTCTCGCACACGTCGACAACAAACATCCTGTAAGTGCCAGTCTCTAGCACACGTCGACAACAAACATCCTGTAAGTGCCAATCACTCACACACGTCGACATCAAACACCCTGTAAGTGCCAGTCTCTCGCACACGTCGACAACAAACATCCTGTAAGTGCCAGTCTCTAGCACACGTCGACAACAAACAGCCTGTAAGTGCCAATCACTCACACGTCGACACACACGTCGACAACAAACATCCTGTAAGTGCCAATCACTCACACACGTCGACTTTCTAAAAATCCCTTATCCTTACTAAGGCTCGAGTTCGCCAACAGACGGTTAGTTTTAAACGGCTGTTTAAAATTTAAACAGCCGTTTAAATAATATTTTGTTGATCACAATCGCTAAAATGCGGGTTAAACGACCTAAACACCTGATTAACTTAATGATTAATCTAACTTATTATCCAAATATCGACTTACACGAAGGCAAATAAATACCCATAAGATTTTGCATAGCAACAATGTATCAATTCTAAATCCAAACAGATGTTATAAATGTGAAAGTAACTCTGTCTGTCCAGTAAAAGAGGACTTATTATTTTTCTTAGTATACCTACTTTAATAGGAGTTAAATTGTATTTCAGGTAAGCAACGATGAGTCCTGGACCGACGTGAACTTGAACGAGGAAGGTGAACGAGGTCCTGCAGCACTCAGAGACCCTGGACGTCAGAGGGACCTTCACGGCAACGCACACGAAGGTATATTTTCTCCACAACGTTTACAGACACACAGACAGACAGACAGACTTTATGTCCCCCGGGGAGGTTAACATTTGAAACATACTCGTATACACCGATGACACAAATTTCAGACGAAGAGAAACACGAAATGAGCACCGAAAGTCACAACCACATGCGCCGACGACACCAGGGCGGCAGAAGCGCGCTGGGGGCTCAAAGGCACGTGCACACGGACAGCGAAGCGAGCGAGGCGACCGCGGTGATGGGCACGGGCATGGGCACGGGCATGGGCATGGGCATGGGCGCGGGCGAGGCGGGCGCGTCGCGCGAGGCGTCGCTCACGCACAAGCTGGAGACGGCGCTGGGCCCCGTGTGCCCACTGTTGCGCGAGATCATGCTCGACTTCGCGCCGTTCCTGGCCAAGACGCTGGTGGGCAGCCACGGGCAGGAGCTGCTGATGGAGGGCCTGCAGACGTTCAAGGCGAGCACGTCGGTGGTGGAGCTGGTGATGCTGCTCTGCTCGCAGGAGTGGCAGAACTCGCTGCAGAAGCACGCCGGCCTCGCGTTCATCGAGCTCATAAACGAGGGCCGGCTGCTGTCGCACGCCATGCGCGACCACATCGTGCGCGTGGCCAACGAGGCGGAGTTCATACTGAACAGGATGCGCGCCGACGACGTGCTCAAGCACGCCGATTTCGAGGTGAGTAATCCTTTCGAGGTGAGGTGAGTTGAGTTGAGTTGAGGCCCACACTTAAGAGACCTTATCCTTATCCTTTAAGGCACTGCGAAACTTGACATCGCATGCAAATCTCAATTGTGTATAATAAAAGTATATGATCTTTTGATGTTTATATGGATAAATAAATATCTAAAAATATCTTCACACATTCCACACACAGCACCATCTAGTTCCACAGTAAGCAACTAATGCTTGTATTATGGATACCAGACAGTTGATATACTACATAGATAACTTTTTTTTGTAAATACATATTATAAATACACATGACTCAGGTAGAAAAGTAAAAATGTTAACAAATAAACATTTACCCCTAGCGTTATTCGAACCCGCGACCGTTTGGTTAACAACTAGGATTACTAGCCACTAGACCAAACGTGTCGTCGATATATTGTTTTATTTAGCGCCACCTAGTCTCGTGCACAAACTTTGTGTGAACTAAAGATGCAACGAAGTAAATAAGTTTGATCATTGAGCGCTAGATGGCGGCAGTAAGCAAGATAAAATGAAATGTATAACAATACTGATTACAACAGCAATTTCCGAAACAATAATAATTCAAAGTTAGAGATATAAAATTAGTTTAAATGGAAAAGAAATAGGTGAGCATCCCACCCGCAAGAGTTTGAAAGATGACGGATAAAAGATGGATGAAGAATAAATAAGCCTTTTCCTGTCATGCGTATTTTCACCGCATGCAGGCTGCCCGCATTCTATCATTTCATACATATTTTTCCTGTCATGGATCTATTCTGAATTCTCTTTTAAATTTTTTAAGCGATAATTACTTTTTTAACTTTAATCGTTGTGCACGAGTTTACTCACTGGCGACACGTACGACATTGCAGCGGCAAACGAAATCTTTGTCCTGCGTGTGGCCAGCAGCGTGCTATCACCCGCATGCGGACCAGATATGCGCACGGGCGGAAATACGCATGACAGGAAAAAGGGCCTTAGAGGCATTGAAAATAAAATAAAAAAATACTCTGCAGTCGCTGTGCGCCGCTACGAGCGCCGAGCGGGCGGAAGAGGAGCGCACGTGCGAGCGTCTGATCGCCGCCGCGCGACGCCGCGACTCAGCGGCGGCAGCGCGTCTGCTGGACAAGCTACGCCACGCGGCGGCGCAACAGCACGGCGCCGCGGCGCGCTTCTGGAAGCTGGACTCGTGGGAGGACGACGCGCGCCGCCGTCGCCGCCTCGTGCCGGACGCCAGAGGGCACTCGCACGCGGCGGCCGCGCTTTCGCCGGCGGCATCTACGCCGCGCGACGCCATCGCGCACGCCACGGAGGAGCTGCACGCCCGACTGGGAGCCGCGCGCGGTGCCTCCATGCCGCCGCCCGCCTCCGACCTGTTAGACGACGCCGATCTACTGCTCGACGACCGCGAGATCGACGCCGACCTGGCAGGTGAGATCTTCTCTTAACACCCGTCACTAAAAGAGTAATCTGTGTGTCGGTGTCTTGTTTAAAAATAAGGTACGTTTAACAGGTCCCGTGAACATCAGCAGTCGCGCGCGACTGGTGGCCCCCGGAGTGGCGGCGCCGGGCACCGTGTCGCTCACTTCCACTGAGCTCTACTTCGAGGTGGACGAGGAGGACCCGGAGTACAAGGCCATCGATCCAGAGGTACACAATTTTAGTTATTTTCCGTAAGAGACCTTATCGCAAACCACATATTTGTTACGAGTTACGTTTACGTGATACCAAATACACGATTTACTGTGATTATGCACAAATTGATGGAAAGTTTTCGCCTGTCGCAAGTTGGTCGCAATCCGTCTGCTATAAGGCAATAAGGCAGCCGTTAAGAAGCAGCCTGGATCCACCGTCGACCCTTGGCTCCCTTGGACAAATTTAAAAAAAAAAAAAAAAAAACAATTTTTTCTACATTTGTAAAAAAAAAAAAAAATAACCGAATTATTTCAGCCATTTTCGAGTTTTACGCTTAGCAAGACATTTTAGCGATTCATTTTTTTTTTATTTATATAGAGCGATTAGTTAGATTTTATCCCGATTTAAATTCGATAGATTTTATAATCCTGTTCTGCTGATAAATTTCAAAA
This sequence comes from Synanthedon myopaeformis, assembly GCA_944738685.1. Lineage (NCBI taxonomy): Eukaryota > Metazoa > Arthropoda > Insecta > Lepidoptera > Sesiidae > Synanthedon > Synanthedon myopaeformis. Next base: position 358,277 of record OX122934.1, read on the forward strand.
TTTATTAACGAAATTCGAATGAATGAGATTCGCATCCTAAAGTAAAAAAAAAAAACATATCAGGCATATTATATTTTGACACACGCTTCATAGGCGTACAATGGCGTAGATACGTTTTTTTTTTTAATATACATTAGGGTGTCCCAAAAAAATAAAAGTATTTTTTTTCCAACGCATACCCTCTTATTTTGTTTCAATGATGTCAAAGGTATTATAAATAAAGTTTCACGTATTTAGAACCACGGCAACCCGTGCCGACTTGCATCGAAACTTGTCGGTACTTGTTTACTAAGGCGCGCGGGAGCCAACGTATTGATGTGCTTGTTGTTGCTTGTTTGTTTGATTAGTAAACGCATTGTTTTCATTCAGTCAACATGTCAATGGAGTTACGCAGTTCTAAAAAGGGGATATTTTTAATAGGGGACGTAAAACATCAAATTACCGGTTCAAAACTTCCCTCTAATGGATAGGTACTGGCAGTTCTGTTCTATAATATTCGAGAAGTTAATTTAAGTGTCAATGAAAGCGCCAATCTTACTATTCGTGAGTGCATTATTTACTGGGAAAAGGCACGTATACCAACTAAGTCTTTACCAAACTGTGTTAAAAAACTAGTTAACTTGTATCAAGTTTGGAGAGATTTGCAAAAAAATGCAAATAAAACTCAAGGCGTGTTTGTGCAGCGTCGGGGAGAATTTATTTCAAACTTAAATGATTTGTTTGATCTTGCACACGCCGATGCCCTTAATTTAATGAGGATTAATGAAGATAAAATCTTCCTGCAGCGCCGGAGGGAGCCAGGTCGGCCTGGTCACTTAGCTGGAGTGGATAAAAAACTGGCCGAAAAGGAGAAAAAGGCCTACGTTAGAAACATTGACGAGCAAAAGCGACGTGATAAATATTTGTCATCCTTAACTCCTTCATCACCTTCTTATAAACCACTACAAGAAAATTCGTCTTTTGAATCTGAAATAATGGATTTGCAAGAAAACTTGCCCACCTTTACCGAGAGCAAACAGTCTAACACTTCTATGAGGAAAAATTTCATAACTCCGAAATTAGTGGCAGCTTTAGATAGGTGTCAGTTAAGTATGCGAATTTCTGTATTTATTAATGAAGCAACTATTGAAGCGCTTGGACATAACACTGACGAATATCCTATAAGTAAGTCCTCAATTCAAAGAATTCGTACAGAAAAGCGAAAAGAGCGCGCAGAAGCTATAAAAGTTGATTTTCAAAACGAGGTACCGGATACTGTAACTGTCCACTGGGATGGCAAACTCTTACCAGCTTTAGATGCACGAAAATCTAAAGAAGAACGTTTACCGATAGTTATTTCGTACGATCATAAAGAACAACTCATCGCTGTGCCAAAATTAGAGAACTCTTCAGGAAACGAACAGGCACAGGCAGTTTGGAACGCTATGATTGATAGGAATCTTGAAGATAAAGTGCAGATTCTCTGTTGTGATACCACTGCTTCCAATACAGGTCGTATTAATGGTGCCTGTGTGCTTCTCGAACAGAAAATGAATAGAGAAATGCTCGTTTTTGCTTGCCGCCATCACGTCTACGAGTTGGTATTAAAAGGTGTGTTTGAAGCCAAAATTAGCCAAGTCACTACGAGCCCTGACATTCCACTGTTTAAAAAGTTCCGAGAAAACTGGAAAAATGTTGATCCCGAAAGGATACAGATTTTGTGTCAATCAAAAGTAAGGCTGTATTCAATCGACTCAAAATTGATGACAGTTTCCTCAACGAGTGTCCTGCTCCATGGTCGAATAATACCTCGTTTCAACATGCTAAGAAAAAGGTGCTGGCACTGAGAGCAGTTAACGATACGGCTGAAAGAGCGGTTAAGTTAATGCAAGACTCCCATGGCTTAATTACTGTGGAAGAGGAACAAAAGCAATTTTTATTACGTTGCGTACAAGAACACAGACAGGTATATCCGGATTGCAAAAAGCAAACCTTAAAAAGAAAATTTAGTAAATAATGTTCTTTTAACGATTAATACTTAATAAATATTATATACGGGTAAAACAGTGTTTCATTTACTGAAATACGTGTTAAGTTCTACAACCTCTCTATGGCTTCCATACTAACTTTTCATTCAAAGTTTGACATCAAGTCGGCACGGGTTATCATTATCCGATTGCCATAATATTTATTATTTAAGTCATTAGGGTCAAATGGAAAAAAAATAAGGGGTATGCGTAACTCCATTCGCAAAAAAAAAATTTGCCCTTATAGCCTGGGACACACTAATATACATACACGAAACATTTCTAAAGGTCTCTAAGAAACGATCGAAAAGTATTAATTTGCATTATTACTTAAGGCTATATATATAGTCAATAAATTGAATATTTTATCGCTCGTTAATATATATTTTTTGTAAGGTGAAGCCGTTAAACAAACGTTGTAAATAATAAATGTAGTACGGAGACAATCGTTATGACAAAACGGCTCTCAAATAAGGTGTGACGCGAGATCTTTGTTCAGTAATTTATAAAGGTTGGTTTGTGTGTTCAGGGAGTAGTAAAATTAAAATTATATCGCGATACGTAAGCATGTAACGTCGCAACTATTAACTCACGTTTTCAATCGAAATTGAACCTTAATAGTAACGCAATAGAGTTTATTTTTCATTATGGACGTCAGTTAAATAGGGTTGTTTGTTTTGGAGACGGCGTGCGATATCGATACTCGGTACAGTCGTGTAATATAGGCGGGTAACCGAATATGAGGCACTTAGATGCACGAACAATGCGGCCCCGCGGCGGTCCTCCTTATGAGGCGCCATACTAGTGTTGTAAATAAATATCGATTCATTCTTAAACCGAAACAAGTTTAATATGGGGCACACACGCAAGTTAAAAGTACAATTAAGGAGAAATCGGCTTACGTTTGTGCTGATTTTCAACTTGATTGTGTACAGTCGTGGTAGAAAAAGATTCGTCGACATTTGCAATTGACCTTGGCAATTGTCAGTCATGCCAAAACATCATTTCAAACGTCTGTCAGTTGTCTGCTTGGTGCATTGTTTTCAAAAGGTACTAAGTGTCTACGACTTTGATAAAGGAATGAATTTGATAACTGACGAAGGTTTTCGTACTCCGACTTTACATACGATTCGTATATGTATGATTTTACATATTATGTTTGAAAGTGCTCGTTGGTTAACCTTGTCGATTTAAGTAGCTTAAATTAAAGTAACTTTCATCGACAACTTAGAGCTCTACAATCCGTTGTGTGATTCCCGTAACTCAAGTTTATCTGATTGACATACAATTAATTATAACTATACTAGCTGTGCCCGAGACTTCGCTCGTTGAAAATCTCTCATTAACCTGACATTAATCCAAGTAAAATTCAAATTCAAATGAATTCATTATTAGAATTGAATTGAATTGAAATTAAATTCAAATTCAAATCATTTATTTACAAGTAACATGGATTAACGTGATTCTTATTAGTTTGAATATGCAACCTCATGTACTGGATCTATGTATCTATGTATCTGGATGTATCTCATGTCTGGAGTGTAAAATCGTAATTTACAATATCTACTTATTTAATTAAGAAATATATAAAATAATAAAAAAAAAATCGTATTCATCTGTTCAGCCATTTTTGCGTTATTGAGTAACAAACATACAAACTCTCGCATCTATATTTACGATGTGTTATGATATAATTCGCTACGACAGTACGAATAAATTATGTATCGATATCGATAGTCGATAGGAATGTGTGGGGCGTCTCTCGAGCATCAGACAGTGAGACAATGGCGTCCCACCGCGCGCCGCGTGTCACAATCCACGGGGGGCACTCGACTCAACTTGAGCCGTTTTGTGGGTTTTCTCGACTTTTAAAAGCCTTTATTGTATTGTCTGTCTAGCACGGCTAAACTTGGCAATTTCTCTAAAATTTTTAGCTTGAAACTCTGATGAAGAATATCGGTTACTTCTAGACAACTGTTACAATTTTGACAGTCAAATCAATGCATCAATTGCATTAAAGTTTTATTAAAGGACTTATTACTTAACAGCAGCAAATTAAACTCAATACTTGTAATATTGTGGGAATTATACAACGTAATGAAAGTATACTTAATTGAGGCAACTTTTGTAAAGTTGTATTTAACATTTGTTTCCGAAATTTTTGACGCGAAGGACTAAAACTTTATCCACTTGATAATAAGGCTTGCATAAATAATGATTATTTGACGGGTTAGTAAAAATCACACGAGATGAAATCCATTTGCTTCTAAAAGATGATAGTAATAGGTACCTTGGTAATACCAAGTTTTATAAAAAATGTAGTTTCTATTGTGACATATTTAAAAACGTTTCTGGTTGTAAGTAGTTGTAAAACATCGAAATACAGTTATTATGTGCACAATTAATCGGTGACATTTGCTCGTAAGAATTTAATTGCTGTTTAACATTTTACTTACTTTGCACATTTTTATGACGTTCGTTTACAAGAAAATCGTATATTAATATGCACATAATAGCTTTATTAGTGCATATTTTGAGAGGTTCGCTCAATAAAATTATGAATGCAAACTGTTTGAAACGAGATCTAACTCGGGGCATTCGTATGCAATATTTACTTAACCGTCGACGATTCGAAATAAACGGGCCTTCTAGGGCCTGTCACGTTCTGGGACGTGTGGCTCGCAAATCACAGGAGGTAGCGATTAGCTATCTCGCCACGTATCGGTCACTAACAAGTTGGATTGTTGCTGCAGGAATACCTCGCATTATCCATTCTCGTAAATTTACCGGATTTCCATTGAGAGTTGTCACTAAAAAGTCGGGGCGAGTGGCATAATAAGTGGAATTCTTGCCGAGGTTTTTGGTAACTTGATCCAAACGAAGCCCCTGCGAAGAGAGCCATTGAATTTCTCTAAATATCCATGCCCAAAGACGCCTCATCCATGTAAATGGTGTCAGGTGTGTGTAGTGGAGACGTTTGTACATAATTATTCTCTGGACAAACGAATACCATACTGTGCTTGCATCTGTAAAGGCTAGTAAACCGAGAACTGTGGCTATTGTGTGGCACAAATGTAGTCGCATGAACTTTCTGGAGCTCAGGAACTTACAGGGGGCTTACAGTCAAGATGCAAACGCTTCGTTGCTTACTTCGGAGACGAATAGAGAATGCTATGAGAAAGCTTGGTGATTGGTCAAAATTTTATGGTATGTTGAGGCTGCTCAAATTTAGACCCAGCTTAAGAATTTGGCACATATTCGACGCGCGCCCTGTCAATTACAACGTACAACAGCTACTAGCGACCACTTGTCAAGTTTTAGCCATCCATATGGTCTCCCAGAAATCCTACGAACCCAGCAGCATTTGCACCAGCTAAAGCTCGTTTTGACCGTCTCTAAAACCTCTTAAACTCATCGCTTGCGCCGCGCCGCGATTATCCAAACTGTATCCGAGATATTATTTACTGCAACTAATTTAACCGTTTTCAAAGATTGTAAATTGAATTCGTAATGGCCCATTTTATTTGTTTATGCTAATGTCCCGTTTTAATTATCGACGTCGCGGTCACGGGTGGCTTGTGCGAGAGCGGGACAAAGAAAAATGAAATTCCTGCCACGCTGTCGTTGTTTGAATACGACATCGATTTATTGGTGCATATATCATAATTAACATGTTCGAAAATTAATCATAGTGTTTTTTTTTTTTTTTTTCGTGAAACTCTTAACTTAACAGCGCGTTTAGAAAACGTTTTGTGGGTGGCATCGAGACAGAGCGTATTAAATTTCTGATGACCGATTAAAATTATTATGAGTGAATTTATCGTTTTGTTTTCTAGTGTGGCTGTCATGTTGTAATTGAATTATTCATAAAGGTTAAACACATAGGAGTGATACACGATATGTTATCGATTAGCCTATTTCATTATGCACCAGCATTTATATTACATGGTTGTATATAATTAAAGTTTTATGAAGAAATATACCTACACGCCAATCAAGACGAACCAGAACATAAATTAGAAGGAACAACATTGTGTTAATTAATACAAAATGTACTAAATATATTATATTTTAGCAAATAAAATCCCTTGAGAGACAAGTAAGTAACAGGAATTTGTATTTTGAATTGATTTAGAAATCTTATTTTTTACGAAGAGTCCAGTGACTAAATCTTAAATTTTTCAAGTCGATTACCTTAATTTAAAAAAAAAAAATTTAATTAATATGTTTCATCAAATGTAATCTATTTAAAAAGTTAAGTCTTTTGCCTATCGAGTATCTAATTAAAAAAATATTTTATATACACTTAATTTTTTGTTTATTTTAAGATTTATTTTAAGATATGCTTGTTTGAAAAACGGAGTTGTACCTAGGAGAGGCTACTTAATATTATAATAGGCTTATTAGGAACATAAAGTACACAACAGATGAGCATTGAATGTTTGCCTCGGGACGTTCAATTTGCAATAATATGTAAATACGTATGAGAAATAAAACGTTAGTGATCGATAAACTTACGAATAACTACAATAGGCGTATTTATATCACGTTAAAGTCATAAGCTGTTGAAATTTACAAACAGCTTAAAGGTCACCGAATTGTCGAACTATATGTGCCATAGATAAATAAGCGTTTGGGACCCAATATATTTTTGATTGTTTGTTAAATATAAAGAGATTTATGGTTTGTTCAATCATAAGAGATTCCAAATTGATTGACATAATCCAAATAATATATATATATATCTTCTGATTGACATACAAAATGTAACCCAAGTAACGATATGTTACTACTCGTACCAGTTCCCACGTCATCGGTGACGGAGGCTGAACGAACGTCATCAATAAAACGTATGCCGTCATTTTGACAGCTCCTGGAAGCCGTGCCTTTGACACGTGTCATTACAACTTTGACCGACTGACATTTGTTGGTTATTGTTTTATTTTTTTTAAAACTTAAAATATTTCAGTCAAAGATATGAAATGTGAATCAGTAGGTATCTTAATGTAGTAACTTTTTTTAAAAGTTAAATATGACTTAGTGGGATGACTAGTGATAGGGAAATGAAACTCATCAAAACACAACAGTAGGTACACGTGCTGGTCTTTTGTAAATGAGTAGTAGTGTGGACACTGTCGCCACAGACTGACTGGCCACCAGTTCAAATAAATAAAGTATATATTCTCAAATAATGTTTACTGCCATTCAAATAAGGACTAATTCTCAATTAATGTCCAATTTTAATTTCTCATAGTATAGAATCTCTGATAATAACGATAGTAGTGTGGTCACTGCCGCCACAGACTGACTGGCCACCAGTTCAAATAAATAAAGTATATATTCTCAAATAATGTTTACTGCCATTCAAATAAGGACTAATTCTCAATTAATGTCCAATTTTAATTTCTCATAGTATAGAATCTCTGATAATAACGATAGTAGTGTGGTCACTGCCGCCACAGACTGACTGGCCACCAGTTCAAATAAATAAAGTATATATTCTCAAATAATGTTTACTGCCATTCAAATAAGGACTAATACTCAATTAATGTCCAATTTTAATTTCTCATAGTATATAATCTCTGATAATAACGATAAATTATATACACAGTATATTAAAATAATGATAATCGCGACACTCGTTATTTATGAATATTCTGAAGGTGGGTGTCGCGTCCCGTCCGTTCGTCCGTCTGTCCGTCTGTCCGTCTGTGCTGTCAGTGGCGATTCCCTTTATTATTTACAACCGGTGTACGTTACATGCAGGTATTTAGGCGCCAGATGTGTCGATGCGATAAGACCCACAGTACAAACAACAGCAAGCCAGTAACTAAACTGAATATTACTTACAAAACTATAAAAGTCAATTCAACTCGAAAGTGTGTAGGTACTCGAGTGCGAGTAAAAAAAATATTATTGTTTTTAAACACAATGGACTGGATCAAAATTATATTTTTTATATTTATAACTGATGCTTTGAATATTTATTTTTAAATCACTCGTAAATATTCTCGGATGAAACTCCTCGCCAACATTTGTGCGAAGTTTCATCCGAGAATATTATTATTTATTAAAATCTATCTAGATCTTAATAAATACTCGTTTAATCCATGTAAAGTATACCCAGTATACTCTCGGATATTAAGCAGCCAAAACAATTTTCTTCTTCAAACATTACCTACGCTTTTCTTATATCTTGCCCTGGTACCTACGAATGATATCTCAAAAACTTGGTTTAAAAAAAAAAAAAAAACAAATTATTCAATTATTTAATAACTCTTTATCCGTTTGCCTTTAACAAAAGTTATTATTCTTTACAACATAATCACTTAACATATAAATTAACATTACTTTAAGTATAGCAGGGTCATATATTTTTTTTCATCATAATAATTATACCTAATTCTATTATAATACTGCTTGTAGTAGTTACTGTGGGTTTCGGTTGTTGATTTGGGATGGGCCTCGGCCGCCCGCTGCGTATTCTGCTCTACTATCGATACTGCGCATACGCAGGCCCATCACTATTCCGTTTAAGAATTTACTCGGAATCGTTCTCACACAAATCAAAAAGTTTATACTTACTTACTTTAACGGAAACTGTCGCTGTGTTCATTGCTAGCCAAAGAATTCGAATACAATTGTGTGCAAAGATGCGTGCAATGTCGTTCTTCTTGAGGAGAAGACGAGACGTCTATTGAGATTCACGAGTATCCTAAGAGTAATCCTTCTTACGTCCATATGGAATAACTAGCTGGTGCCCGCGACTTCGTCCGCGTTGAACGATGAAAGGTACCCTGTGTCCTTTCTGGTGTCCCAGACAACGTGTATGCAAAATTTCATTGTGATCGGTTCAGTAGTTTTTGCGTGAAAGAGTTACAAACGTCCATACATCCAAACATTTATAATATTAGTACACATGTAGAAGAAAAGAGAAAGAATTTTTCCATAAGGTGCAGCGGTTCCGGAAATTGCTCTCAAATTATGAACAATCTTACAAAATACCTACGCTGCCTTTAGAATATTAATATACATAGATTTATTATTATTTGAAAGCACAAATCTTTAGAACTATGAAGATATTTATTATATTTATAAATAAATGAATATAATAAATATCTTCACACATTCCACACAGCACCATCTAGTTCCACAGTAAGCAACTAATGCTTGTATTATGGATACCAGACAGTTGATATACTACATAGATTACTTTTTTTTTTGTAAATACATACATATTATAAATACAAAACACCCATGACTCAGGTACAAAGGTAAAATGTTAACACATAAACATTTGTCCCTTGCGGGATTCGAACCCGCGACCGTTTGGTTAACAGCTAGAGTTACTAACCACTAGACCAAACGTGTCGTCAAAATGATTGCGCAGACGCGTGTATTGATTGATCATTGCCGATAGAGAGAGAGAGAGAGAGGACAGAGAAAAATTGATTTTTTTTTAAATAAAAACCATATAAAAAAAATTTAGGTAAATCCTGGAAACCGCTATACGCAGCTAGTACCTAGTTGACTTTTTTATAGGAATTCCTCGTAATTTTATTGTCTGTCATGTGATTTTTATTAAAAAAATAGCCACAAAAATAATCATAACTCACCTCAACCACTCAGCTACGAGTCGGTTTATAAATGACACAACTTTTTAATTAGTCACCGAGCGTATTTCTATTTAACGTAGCCATAATTGACAGGGTAACATACCAGCGCGGGAATTCGTCAGACACGTTAGGCATCCGGGCGCGCTCCCGGGGGCGCCATCGAAGCCCTAATTGCCGCCAACGGAGCGCTAAACCGGGGGCGGAACCGACCAACGGTACATAATTGATACACTAGTGAAAAAAATAAAAAAAAAAAAAAACCTTTTCATTCACTCACGTGTTCTTGGTTATAAATAGGAAATGAGATGTTCAGCTTTGTTTTGCGTTCTATAGAGACATGTCAATGTTATTTTTAAACTGGCTAGTTAGGTATGAGCCGCGGTGTTGCCTGTCTAAAATTGTATATCATAAGTCTTCTTCTTATATAAAAAAAAAAAAATTAAAAAAAACACTTTGGCCAGGCGTTAGTTTATTATTTTTTATTTATCCCTCGGGAATAGTCCTTTTTTTCTGGATGAAAGGTACCCTATGTCCTTTCTGGTGTCTAAGACAACGTGTATGCAAAATTTCATGATGATCGGTTCAGTAGTTTTTGTGTGAAAGAGTTACAAACATACATACATCCAAACATACTTTCGCATTTATAATATTAGTACGGATTTAGTATACCTACTCTAATTTCTATTTAGTGCAAAAACAATTCAGGCTTTTTGTAAGAAACTATTTTAAAACAACGGTTTCTTGCTCCACCGTGATTGTTATATATGTTTTATAGTTGTGTTATATATTATAGTAGTGTTTTATATTTTGTGTCGTTCTTTAATATATTTCTATAGTTAAAATTGAATAAATTTCAGATTAAAAAAAATAACTGGTTATATAAGTGCATGTAATCGCTTCATCGCCCAATGCCCATCGGTTTTGTAACTTTTGATGACAACAATTTCCATCTTAGTGCATGAGTTTTCTCAAACTTTTTCTTAATTTTCTATGGTCCACTTGATAGATATAACGATCATCCATTAAATAACACCATAGGACTTGCAATTGCATTGAAATTGGACAGTATTTTTAGGTATTACAGTAGATTTTAAATTACAATGGGGTACACAAATATTGAGAAACTAAGTAAAAGGCTTTTAGCTCTGCGGCTTATGCAGTTAAACAGATCAGACACCTAACAGATGTCGATACTAGCTAGGATTGTCTATTTTACTTACTAACACAGTATAATGTGTTATTGAATTCTTCTTTGGGTTGGTAGCAAACTTAATTGATAAATAATTATTTTGATTTGATTGTCAACCTTATTAGGAGTTAAAGGGAATATCAGAAGACAAGAAAATCGGCTTTGACATCGCATACTCGTTCATCGAAACATAACGTTATAAGTGGATAATGTATCAATAAAAATGCTCACTGCGATATTAGATATAATAATTATTCAAGACAATAAAGCTCCGCTCGTATACTCTGAACGAATATTGATAAATGGAAATATTTGGAAATATAGGCGCCGACATTTCGACACGTACAGAACGAACGGTAAGTGAATAAACCACGAACAATAGTTGCCATCGCTTTCTGTGACGGCGACAAGAGCATCGTATATGCTAAATGTTCCTGGAACTACTGGATATTGGAGACTTAAAGCCGTGTGAAAATGTCTTTGACTAATGTTTAATTCAGACTAACTTCGTATGATGTCATCATCGTCACGTATAAAAGTAGGTACCTACATTTCGTTTAAGTGTTAGCTAGTCTTGTGACTTAAGAGTGCAAAGTATTTATATTTAATACTGTTTCTTGTCTTCCTTCAATGTTTAGCCATTGTACAAATGCGCCCAAAAAAAATCCCCAATCGTTCCCAGGTTTAGCTCAAAATAAAACAGGGAATACAAATAGGTGAATCGCTCTAAAAAGATAATTTCGATCTCTTTAATAAATAAACAACTCAATGAAACAATCGTTCGCGCTTACGTTTTCGTATTAGCGCCATCTAGTTACAAATGGTCGCCACACCATGTTAAATCGGATTTAACAGACATTTACCAAAAATGACATTTCTAAATTTAGTAAGTAAGTAGTTTTTAAATAAGTAAGTGGAATCCGATTTTCAATATAACATATTATTCAGGACTCTCGTTTGTGAAAGACTTCTTCTGTCCAAAGTTAATAAAAAAAAAACTAGGATTGTACATAACATTACAACGCCAACAGACGTGATAACAATTTATTTATTTATTTAGATTTAGATTACATACAGCCATAAATTTAAAAAATATATATTATAGATTATATATATATATATATATATATATATATATATATATATATATATATATATATATATATATATATATATATACAAATAGGCCTAAAGAATCATAAAAATTGTATTCTTACATTTATTTATTAATTAAAAATAATAATAATAATAATAAGAAAAAGAAAAGAAAAACAAGACAATATTCTATGAGTGATGAAATTAATTTTTCAAAAGTAATACGCCAATTTTTTTTTTATAAGAATTAAAATTGTTGAAAAATATGTCAATATTATTCAGAATCTTATTGTAGTGATACTTAGAATTTACTTAGATGAAAGAAGGAAAGATAACTTAGACGAAAATTGTAAAAAAAAATCGGATTCATTGAATTGAAATTGATTCGCGGAAGATTTCATACTTATTTACTGTCTGTTTAGAAGCTTCAATCAAGCAATCAATCAGAAGTAGGAAGGCAATTTGGTACATGCACAAAGCGAATTGGCGATAGCGCGTGGCAGCCGCAGGCTACGCGGCGGGTGGCCCTTAGTATAGCTGTTGCCAACCACAGCCAGCCACAGCCAGCCACAGCCATCCACAGCCATCCACAGCCGACTCTCAAGTCTCACCGTTATCGGTGATTATCGTTGCAGTCGCTTGTTGCGATTCGGGAAACTGGTCAATCATAAATTCATCTCTATATCTTATCTTATCGTAACTTCCGTAGGCACTAATATTATAAATGCGATAGTATGTTTGGATGTATGAATGTTTGTGACTGTTTCAAGCAAAAACTAGTGAACCGATCACCGTGAAATTTTGCTTACACGTTGTCTGGGACACCCTAATATTATAAATGCGAAAGTTTGTCCAAATGTATGGATGTTTGTGACTCTTTCAAGCAAAAACTACTGAATCGATCGCCGTGAAATTTTGCATACACGTTGTCTGAGACAACAGAAAGGACATAACGCGGACTAAGTCGCGGGCACCAGCTAGTGATAAAATATTAGCCTATTTTACTCGGTGATACATCTTTCTATATTCGCTATATATATATGTAAGTTTGGGTTTTAAATTTAAAACTCTAGACGTTTTTCATTTGTTTCTTGAAAACCCTTTCGGACTTTTGCCGCCGGTCTTAAAATTAACTAGCAAAATAGAAGTTAAGTCTTAGTAGCGACTACCGTATTGATTTAACTATAAAATCAATCACCAACAGTTTTAATGAGCCGCCCATTAAAATGGAAAGCTTGCACCATCACAGGCGGCCGATACTTGCTCATCTATTACGCCGTCAAACTTTATCCTGCATACTTGGCGCTCATTACTCATTATTAAAACTGGCTACCGTTACATAATTGTAACTGCTCGGAAGGAATAGACACGGCGCACGCGCATCCCGACTATATTCGTCGCGAATGCCCATATTTAGTCGTGATTGTGGGATAATAAAAAATCTTTTCCATAAATCCTCGTGGAACCAAATGTTCCGTTAATTTTTTAATTAAATAAACTATATTATACGTAAAATAAAGGATCCTTAAATAAATCATCCATAGGATCCATACATAGTCTGTTTCATCTCTGGTTGTAGCTTCATATAAATTCTTGAAATTACCTATCCGTTTTCCTGTAGGTACACACTCATTGCAGCGTAATATGCTGTTTCTGTTTGCAAAATTTCATGACGATATGTTTGAGTATAGTTAAGGCGTGAAAGCGTAACTATAAAAGAAACGACCAATTAAATTCACTCACATTTATAACATCAGTAAGGATCGAATTATTAACATTTCAATTAAAAATGCTGTAAAGTGTGTGTTTAAAATATATACAGGTAATTGATATAATTCGATATTTTATAATACTTACGACAAAGTATATGAAAATTTTTGAATTTGGATTATATCCTGGATAACACAGGATTCTTTTTATAAATCCTGCCTTTAATTAGCTTTTTGTTACCTATACCTATTGTAAGTTTTTTTGTTTGTGCTGTTGGTGTAGGTACCTTTTGGAAAATAAATAAATAAATAATAAAATATATTTTTTGATGTACAATAATTTTATGGACAAAAGTCTGAAATAAACAAATATTATTATTATTATTATTATTATTATTCAAGTATAATTATATTTTTCTTTCTTAGTTTTAAATTTTTTACAATATAAATTTTTTTAAAAAAAAAAAAACAAACAATAAATATTATTAAAAATCCCGGAAACACGTGGCATTAAAAAAAAGTTTACTGTCTATTCTGTTGAGCGTTACAATCTATACATGTTTGTAATTGGTAATTTATATGTAAAACGATGCGCGGGCGCGTCAATCATAATTCATAAACGAACAGCGCTGTGGGCTGCGCACTTTATGCCCATTTATTTTTTTAAAATATACCCGCAATTTATGTTATTTCGATAAGCTCTTGTTTGAAAATAGAATTAGATTTCATTTGTCATTATAGACCACAGAGTTACTCCGCGATTAGGTCCCCATCTGGGACCACCCCAGCTTGTTAAAACAGAGATGACCTCGTGTTTAAGTTAAGTTAAGTTAAGTTAAGTATGCCAGGTGGATTCCCTCGCCTCTCCTCGTTGGGGGTGACCTTCGTACACGTTGGAGGTCTAATTGGAAACATGTGTTGTTACGTTTAAATTATATTTTTATCTGTTTTAGTTTCATCCACTGATATATTTGAACAATTTAAAAATCAACATTTTTTTACTTCGCACGTAACAATGTTTTTAAAAATTCTAAAGTTTTTACTATAATTTTCCCTGAAACGTTTTGATATAAATAAACTAAAGGAAGCCTTTGTGGCTGTTTATGTTTTGCACACAGTAAAACTCAACATTTATTTATGTATAATAAAACTCGAAAACTAGGCGATATATTTTCATTGAATTTTATCACCGCGAATTTTTTATAAAAAAAAAAAGCATCCGCAACCCCGATATCTCTTTAGGGTTCGAATTTACATAAAAGCTGTACGAATGATGTCAGTAAATCACGTAAAAAGATTATAAACTTATGTTAAAATAAAATCAATATAGCATTATATTATTATTAGCTTAGCAACACAAGTTATAGGCACGACTTTAAGAAACAAATTATGTCCAAATTACCGAAGAAATTACGAGTGAATATGTTTGAATCTAATAAGAAAGGGAAGGCTTATTAATTTATAATATGTGTATATAATTTCAAAGTTTCCACGGAATGTCCGAGAGACGCCGCGGGGCGTTCGACTGCCTTCGTTTTTTATTTGAACAAGCCCGAGGTGGAAACAAATGAAATAAAAGTCTTAACAGCCGGATGGTCAGAGTGGTATGATGGATGGTGAGCGCTCGGCGTGGGGCGGGACGGACGATTAAAAAACTATAAGACATACACTGGCCTGTGTCTGCCACAATTTGTATCGGACACCACTTGTCTTCATACGACCGAGAGACCGAGCACACTTTTCGTACAATCAATATCGAACCTTGCCACAGATGGAATAGAGTCGAAGACGGCTTGTATAGCTCGGGAAGTCATTGGTTTCGTCTATCCTAGGTTGGATAATGAAAATTGCTTTTGACGGGCAAATTGTTAATTTGGTTTTAATTGATGCTGAACACGCGTTCGACGTATTGTTCCCGTTAAGGACTAATGTTAACGAATGGTTAACTGTTAGTTAATAGATGTGGTTAAGGTTTAAAAATGTTAAAAAAATATATATTAAATATAAATAAATACATAAGTGGCTATATCGTGGCCACAAAAATCTTGTAATTGTAGATATTGATAGAATGATTGATATGGGAGAAGACGATATGTAGGCTTTATGTTTTGTTTTGACCTGATTATCATGAAAAAATAATAATTCAAAAACGTAACATATTCTATTCTATTTCTAATCTATTCTTTTAAATTTTATTTATATTTCCTTTTTAATGTTAAATTAAAGGGAATATATTCTTGAGATGTTGATATGAACAGTTATTTTATCTTTCTTCCCTACAATGTATTTGATTATTTTGAAATAACAATTATTTAAAAAAAAAAAAAAATGCTCACTCTCTTATCCACAAAGAGGAAGAAATATTCTAAACTGACCGTTTAATGTAATTTAAATTATAGATTAATTTTTTTTGTTTATTTCAGGTAAGTGAACATTATTTCGAGGTTTAGACACTAAAGGAGAAGTTCCATTGGAGTGGTAAGTGTTCGTTTATATTTTCAGACTATTTTTTTTTTTTAGGTAATAAACGTCATTTACTCGTATTTTAAAGTAAAATAATGATGAACAAACAAAACCAACCGGACGAGTTGGCTGTGGGCGATAAATGAGATCGCGTTGCCCTTATTTACTCGTACGAATGTCTTTTGACATAAAAACAGTTGTAAATTTCGTTGTAAAACGCGAAACTCATTTAATTTTATATATTTCCACTTGTCTTATTTTTTTTTATTTTTTATTAGGAAGCCAACACAGTATACAACAATCCATATATTATAATTATTCACATTTAAACGATCTATACTAATATTACAAATGCGAAAGTATGTTTGGATGTATGGATGTTTTTGTAACTGTTTCATGCAAAAACTAGTGAACCGATCGCCATGAAATTTTGCATACACGTAGTCTGGGACGCCAGAAAGGACATAGGGTACCTCCTTTCATCGTTCAACGCGGACGAAGTCGCGGGCACCAGCTAGTAATATTATAACTGCGAAAGTATGTTTGGATGTATGGATGTTTTTGTAACTCTATCACGCAAAAACTACTGGACCGATCGCCATGAAATTTTGCATACACGTTGTCTGAGACACCAGAAAGGACGAGAATTTTCAACGCGGACTAAGTCGCGAGCACCAGCTAGTGTTTTGTAATATTGTATACTCCACTTATAGGATAGGCTAAAAACACAAAAGACGACATTTTCTGTTTACAAAATAACGCTAAGAAAAATAAAAATAAAAAATCAAACCATACAAAACAAAAAAAATAGCAACAGAATAATAGTATACAAATAGGCACATATTTTTTGTATACACACATTCGCACATTGTCTTAATGTGTAATGCACCTAAACCTAATTGTGTAAAATTTTAGTGCATGGCGCCTAATCGCCAATCTATAGTGTAGGTAAGTGTAACAACAGACTATGGAATTTTGAATTTTGAAACATTTAACAGCTTGAATTTATTAGACACAATCGGACACGTAAACATTTTTTAAATTATATTTTTTTAGTCATATATTTTTTTCAATACTTTTTTAATTAGTTACATAATATTGTAAACATTTTTTATAAAATTATATATATAAGGACTTAAGTGTTGTAAGGATGCTCTGAAATTATTTCGTTAAGTATTATATAGTAGGTAATAATAGGTATGATACATTATATTAAAAAATGTTTTGCCTAAATTATTAGTGCTGAAGATTTTTTCTGTTAATAATAATAGTTAAATGAATAATTGACTAACTAAGCATAAGTATACCACAAGTAGGTTTTCCGATAACTACTGACTTCAGAAGATGAGAGGGTCTTTTAAATGTGGTAATGTTAACTTATCTCTAACCCAATATCAGCTTTATTTGCTTACTATACATTTGAGTAATATTATTGATGGCATTATTCAATATAAATCATACCAGACAAGTTAACAAACTGAAAGACATTTATAAACGATTATGAAGTAAAAGAGCGATCAAATTAAATCCGTATTTAATTATCTACAATTCCGTGTCCATTAAATTTACATTGCGACTATGAGAGTTAGTATACCTGATTATACCTGATTTTCTATCGACTGCACTCGCTTAGATTTGTATTATAATCACTATAATCACAGAGTTGTTCAGTAAAGGAACGTAAAGGAACGAACAACTTTTTAAACGACAAATAATCACTTTGCTACCTGAGTACTAAAATGGAAATTAAAGAATTTTTTTTTCATCTATTACTCTTGTTTTATTGCATAAATATATGTGAACGGGTGTTAGAAGGTAGTTATTGTTTAAATGCTCATACATTTGAGGCCTATAGATCAGACGCCACGTTCAACTTAAATGCAGAGTTGGTGGCGTTCAGCTACCGCCTACCGCTTGTGTGGTCCTCTGGATACTCTCGAGGCCAATTACTTGGTTATTACGTATTATTCCCGAATAAAATTAATAATGTAATGAAATTTCAACAAAGTATTTAAATTAAGCAAACATTTCTTGCAGACATTTAACATTTAGAGACGACTTTAAGCACAAAAAACTTGGCGAATATCCTGTTTTCGCCACCTAAGGCATTTTTGTCGTAGCGAGATGTGAAAAAGCTAGATATTAGCGTGTTGAAACAAACCCTAAAGCTTTATATTATTATCATTAACTTTCAAAATTAGTGTACAAGTTAATTGAGAGTGGATAAATATTTATGTAATACTTTGTACGACAAAAAATCAAATATTTCGCTAGACTTTTGCCTCCTTGAGGTGAGTCCAAGCATGAGCTGCACCAATAATCAATAAATAACAATTTTCCATAAACTTTCACACAAAATTCACGATTCACCATCACCTCTATCGACATAATCTCAAGGATTGTTATTCAATAATCTGACCGAACATCTGGTTTAGCGAAAAAATTACAATTTGCCCCTGAAGTGTACTTAGGATTTGCTCGTCAGTGAAACTCTATTCCGAAGTTATAGGAGCCAAAATCAGTTGTGTTGACAGCGAGCGATGTTTATAAAGCGTATAACTAGTTGGCGAAGTGCGTATTACAAGCGTGGCGTCTTGGTGGTCCTTTTTCCAGGGCCTAATTGTAGGTTCTCGACGCCTTGTATGATCGCCGGAGTCGTTTGTAGGGTTGACTCCACACCCCTTCACCGATCTGGTTATTTTTTTAACCAATTCTAAACATTCATAAGCAACATCTAACTCACCTTCATTCAAGCTGACTTAATATTAATTCATTTGGCTTCAACTGGGGGGTATCAATTCTTGCGAATTAGTCAAATAATTTTGAATCTGTGTACATACATACTACACTTTGATATATATAGCCTTTGATTCGGTATATATCTTTTCTTTAGGGATTTCTTTCCAATGAATCGGAGCTGACACGAAAAAATTGTAAAAAATTGCAAACAAATCAAATTCATTTATTTCATACAATTTAAGTCCACATACAATTTAATCAAAATTTGTCACATAAATTAAAGCCCAATTGTATATTAATATACAAACCTTTCAAATGTTGTACACTAGTACATTGTGTACACTTTTAGTTAGAGTTTGATTACCAATGTAGTGATACTTTTTTTTAACGACGAGTGGTAAAAACCTTCTATATAAAAACCTACCCGGGTAAGAAGCACCGGGTTATGTGAGATTTTTACTCACTAAAAAACCCCCTCGTTTGTCGCCAGCTGCGCCTTTTCAGGAACCGTGGTGCCTCCATCCGTATTGCCCGCGGTCCCTGTAGAGTATACATAACCTTGTCTATGTATACTCTATGATCGTGGGTAGCCAATGAGTAGGCCAATCACCGGAACCCCTTTCAGTCGCCACATACGACAGGCGGAGGAGACCGTGTCTGTATCCAGACATCACTATCACTAGGTACTTGTACCTAGTGATACTTAAATGCGGTAATGCGTAGTCCAGTCTCAAGAGACAGTGCGTGAACCCTCGCCACTACTCGCCAGTGGTCCGTCGTCGGTCGAAGTGGCCGCAGTGCAGTGAGTAATTTGTTGACGCTGTGTGTGGCGGCCCTAACTCAGCGGGGCCCGCCCGGCCTCGCCACTGACGGGCCAAATTGAAAAATAAACACGCTGAGTGATGGCCCGACGAGCAGTTTGACGTGACCAGGTTGTTGACTCTGGGTTCCTTCGCGATGCAAATTGCAACTCTCATGCTAAACTCACCCGATACGAAATTCTCGTTTACTTACCTCTTTATACTCGTAGTAATCGCACTCGTACACGATAGATGACATAACGTATTTTTATTTATTTATGGTTAAAACAATCACATAAGGTGCAGCGGTTCCGGAAATTGCCCTCAAATTGTGAACAAACTTACAAAATACCTACGATGCCTTTAGAATATTAATATAGATTTATTATCTACACTAATATAATTTTAGAGTAATACAGGGGAGTTTCTTTTTATAATTATTTGAAAGCACTAATCTTTAGAACTATGAACTATCAGTTGAATTTTAAAAAAAATGTTTTTGCATTTGTTAGCCCAATTCAAAGAAAAATAAAGCGAAAACTAAATAAATAAATATAAATAAATATCTTTACACATTCCACACAGCACCATCTAGTTCCACAGTAAGCAACTAATGCTTGTATTATGGATACCAGAAAGTTGATATAATATATAGATTTTTTTTTTAAATACATACATTATTATAAATACAAAACATCCATGACTCAGGTAGAAAGGTAAAATTTTAACACATAAACATTTTGCCCCTAGCGGGATTCGAACCCGCGACCGTTTGGTTAACAGCTACGGTTACAAGCCACTAGACCAAACGTGTCGTCATGGATTAATACTTGACAAATGTTTACAAGAGGTGGTACAAATCGATATTTCAAAAAGAATACCATAAATAGTATCAGCATTTATTATTATTTTTAATTAAATATTATTTTATTTATTTATTAAAAATAATAGTGTTATCGTACACGAAAATTCGTAACGTAACTTCGAGTTGCAGTTTGCAGTCTTCTCAAACTAAGCCAATTGTAAATATTGATTCTTATTTATTTGAAAGCATTTCTATCAATAATGGTTGTCAATAAATAATCATTTTGTTTGCCACGTTCCTTATTACAATCCTCAGCTAATAATACATCAGTGAATTTTCCATACAAGAAACTGGGAACATTTAGTACCGTGATATATCTTTCATTAATACTAATCTTACTACTAATCTTATTAATACTAAGCTGGAAACACATTTCCATAACAATAACCTAAATGGAATATTCATTTAGTAAATAGAAGTTACACTGAATGTGTATCTCAGTCATAAATCCAAAAAAACATCGTGAAATCGTGACTTGAGATGACGGATCCCTCCTTTATCCCGTTATCAAGCCTTCCTTATGTTACTTATTTTTGAACACTGCGGTAGCTGCTTACCGTCAAGTGGCCCATTAACTTATTAGCCGATTTTTAACGTTAAACAATTTTTCATTTTGCTTTAAAAGTAACCTATTTTTAGAAATAATGACGAAACATTGGACGCTGATGCCATAAATACGCAACGAGTTAGTGAGTAAGAGAACGGGCGTGTTTAAGCGCCGATTATACTCAGTTTAAAGTAGATATTGATTACACGTTTGTCTCTCGGCGGCAATAAAAACGCCAAGTGTTAAAAAAACACTAAAATCAACTTTTGTTATCCGACTCAATACTCTTAAGAGTCGTTACGAGTGAGGCCTTAACTCGCGAGTGTCAGTTGCTCTTCGTGGGGAAGTTTTGATCTGGTCTTAACGAAATACATTAATTAAACAAGTCCTAAACCCGCTTTATCAATTGACATGGACAGTGAGAAAATCTCGCAAATTAAATAAAGTAAAGGTTAGATTTTGAAGGACCTTAAGAGGGAACACGGGTACAGCAGAATTTGAAAAAAAAAAAGGTATTTGAAGAAACTATTGCAATCACGCTGCGCCCGAACGACAACGATAGGGACAAATGCAGCTCAGACCGATTTTACCTACAAAATTTTTGACTAAATCGAGGTTTCGTATTCCCCTGATTTCTCCTCTAAACATTGAGCCTATTTATTTTTACACAAATATTTTCAAGAAGAACGAATCCTATGTCCCTATTATTATTATTTTTTAATCTTAAAAATCTTTCAAATTTGTTTCATAGTCGTCTGATTAGGGTGACATAATAGGGCCATTTATTACGATATTTGATAAGTCGATATTTTCTTATGTAATTAGTTGGTGGAAAAAACTTTATGACAAAAAATTATTGGTCTAGAAGGATTATCCATGGAGAAAACAAGGGAACACATTTGTATGGAAAAACGCTGCTAGCGTTCCCACTTAGCTCCAGCTTCAGGGGTGGGAATTATTATTTGCTTTGATATCTGATCTATCCTTGGTGTCTAATTCATTCTATGATGATGATCGTAAGGTGTTTCCACCTTTAGTAACATGGTTCGCGATGTTCTGCCTCGTCCTCAAATGCATCGTCGGTTCAAGGAGTTAAGGAGTGACCTGAAGTACAATAAATCCCCACGAGAATATGATAGGTCGACCCTGGCCCGAGGCACAGCTCTCCCCGCATCTTTACGACTTAAATGATATCGATTCTGTTGGTTTTTAACTTTGCACTCCTCCTTTTATCTCGTCTCGGCGATGATTTCGTAATGCACCGCGTACCAAATTGATTTTAATGGTTGTTGAAGTCAATTTTAAATTCAATATGCATATATTTTTAAATGGGCTATTTTAAATACACATTGATCTCTTTCTCTCTCTCTCTCTTGTATTTTCTCTTCGACTGATTAAGATTTTTTTGTTTCTTTTGAAGCTTGAAAAGTTTCGTGACGCTTATAAGTAGGTAATTCCAGTTTACTCCCAAGCATTTCTTTCTGAAGACTGGCTGTGTGTTTTGGCTGTCACTTTTCCATCTTTATTGGAATTCATATCTGGAGTATTTAATGATGCAGTTTATTTTTCAGATGTTTATATATAAAAAATAAAACCTAAATTTATATAAACAAAAAAGGTAGATTACCTAAAGGTCACTTGGCCACGACTTATACAAATTGATAAACTTGAACTTATCTCTGGCAAAAATATTTCACTTATACTGTAGGTGTGGAACGGAGAGGTTTGTTTATAGCATCCTCTTTATCGGGTAATGTATGGAAAAGCGTTGTGTCCAGTTATTTGTCGGCGCTCGTTTGATATCTGCCTAACTGGGCGATAACGCGTCCAGCTAAAAGCGTCCATCCGTCGATGAACGCAAAACACGATTGCGTACATTTCTGCACGGCCTCCATGCCGCTTGCTTTGGTTCTTTAAATAAATAAATAAATATCTCACACATTCCACACAGCACCATCTAGTTCCACAGTAAGCAACTAATGCTTGTATTATGGATACCAGACAGTTGATATAATATATAGATTACTTTTTTTGTAAATACATACATATTATAAATGACTCAGGTACAAAGGTAAAATGTTAACGCATGAAAACATTTGCCCCTAGCGGGATTCGAACCCGCGACCGTTTGGTTAACAACTAGGGCTACTAGCCACTAGACCAAACGTGTCGTCAAAATGCACTTTAAAGCACTGAAGTTCCTATGGGAAATCTGGTAATAATTTACAATTTGTCTTTAATTATGTCAATCTTTCAAATTATCTATAAGTAGTCATTAGGGCGCGCGCGCTACGTACATAAACTACCTTCTAAACTAATCTGTCGGTTGCAGATTCTCATGTCTTTTTAATATAAGAAACGGTATAGTTAATATATTATCATTGAAGTATTGTTTAGCGTAGTCCATCCTCACAGGATGATTGTTGGAAAACCTTCCCTCACTAAGCAGTAAAGCTAGCAGTGTCAAATGGGCAGTATTAGTTAATTTTTAGCTCATCATTTATTTTGACGACACGTTTGGTCTAGTGGCCAGTAACCCTAGCTGTTAAACAAACGGTCGCGGGTTCGAATCCAGCTATAGGGGCGAATGTTTATGTGTTAACATTTTACCTTTGCATCTGAGTCATGGACGTTTGTATTTATAATATGTATGTATTTACAAAAAAAAAGTAATCTATGTAGTATATCAACTGTCTGGTATCCATAATACAAGCATTAGTTGCTTAGTGTGAAACTAGATGGTGCTGTATGGAATGTGTGAAAATGTCATTTAGTTCTCATTTACCATACTCTTTCATATAGGCTTCAATATTACTTGGGATCTTTTATAATGTAAAAGGTTTATCGATGTTTACGACCTCATTGTCTAGATGGCGTTGTGGGTATCAGTTCAATCAAGTTAGCAATAATTTATTATAATTTATAAGATATCTGAAAAAAATGTATAGAGGTAGATAAAAGGAAATTTTAAATAGAGGTCAATTGTAGAACATAAAACGCAATGTGTGTGGTTTTATTTATTTGATAATAAAAATCAATTATAGTACAAATTTGGCATTTTGGTCCAATCAAACTGGATCTAGTACATTTTGGTTCCATCAAGTGGGAGCCAGAACAATCAATTATTGAATATTTCCTTTGTTACCTAAAATTTGTAATATTGGTTGGTGCATCATGTAAGCCAAATGCATAGTTGTGTTTAATGCATCGGTATAGGTGCTCGTAATTTTGCATGATGCGCCCGCGGCTTCACTCGCATCCCGCGAAGCGACCGAAGGCGACGCTTCTCTTGATAAGCTCTAATGAGGTGGACCTGTACTTGATTGCTTACTCCACCTCTATATAAATACAATAACCTATGTAAGTATCCGTACTCCGTACTAATATTATAAATGCTAAAGTATGTTTGGATGTATGGATGTTTGTGACTCTTTCACGCAAAAACTACTGAACCGATCACTATGAAATTTTGCATACACATCGTCTGAGACACGAGAAAGGACATAGGGTACCTTTCATCCAGAAAAATTAGGACTATTCCTGAGGGATAAGTAAAAAATAAAAAACTAACGCCTGGCTGTGTGTTATAGCAACACGAGGTCAAGCGTTATATTGCTTTTTTTTTAAATTTTCAACGCGGACGAAGTCGCGAGCGCCAGCTAGTATACAATAATCTAGAACATTTTATTTCATTTCGAAAACATACATTCCACTCAACATTATTACAGTGAACTTAACTTTTATAATTAAAAAAATAGCATAAAGAATTAAAAAATAATATTTTGTATTTGCATGTCCTGAATTAAATAGATCAAACTCAGAAAATACAATTTTCCTACAATTAGTTGTATGTACAATTATTATGTGACACTTTAATAAAGACATATGAATTTTGGCGCGTATGAGCGCTCTGAGATATTTTTCTGAAAGACAGAAATTAATTTCGTTCACAAGTGTTATTTTATTGAAACATCATACTTTATTTCTTCATTAACATGAAGATCAAACGAAAAGAAGATAAATTGTAAATAATAGGAATGAAAAAAGATTATGTTCGAGAAAATATCTGTTCTTGAATAAAGTTTTTCGCTTATTTGAAGAATATCATACATAGCAAAAGCTATTGAAATTATTTCTGGGTAGGAACCATCAGATAAAATAGGACTTAAGATATATTTTTTATTAAAAGGTACCTGCAAAGAAACAATGTTGTTAATACGCAATTTTTATCAGACAGTTTTCACTGAATTATCAGCAAATAATCATACTTTAATGTCATTAAATGACATTTTAATTGAATAAAGATAATGTATTTTTAACAAGTCCAAATATGTGTACATACGTAATGTGCTCGTTAGATAAGTAAATGAAATTTTAGCATTAATCTAACTAATGTAACAGGTATGATTAAGGGCCTTTGCACACCACGATGCAAACGCAACGATGGCGTCGGTCGAGACAACTCTGCTTACGCTAACTTTTCAAAAATTAATTATATTAATCATCGAAAAAGTTCTCAAATTGTTACCGGATGTCATATTCAACATTCCAAGAACTTTTATCAATTGCAAGACCAGGTTTAACTCGTCAAAACACAGTGATGAGATCCTGTATATGAGCAGTTTGTATCGATACAAACGCACGTTTGAAGCGCGTTTCATTTGCGTTTGTATCGATACAAACGTTTAAAATCTGTTAATACGCGTTGATAACGCGCAGAGGACGCGGGTCGTCAGTGCATAAAAAAAAAACGTGGTGTGCAAAGGCCCTTAATGTCAGTGCGCCTATGCAGTTCAAACATACAATTACTGAGAGATATCAACGCAGTGGTTTAATGAAATCAATTAGGCTCGATCAACGCACATATACAAAATGCAGAGTAAAATCAACAAGCAGTAGTTGAACTCGAAAATCAATAAGAATTCGTTATATCGATCGTATACTGATGTATACTTTGTTATATTATGTTTTAATACATTTTATATTTTGCATATTGTATACAATGTACCGTGTTTGTGCGAAACGGCGACTAAAAATATATTTAATTTTAAAGTCACAATTCGTACGAAACAAAATCGTGCGAAACCTCTACTAAACCGGATTAATACATATATTTCCTACTTTCCATACTTCCATATTTAATAATATTATAAATGTGAAAGAAACTCTGTCTGTCTGTTACCATAAGTACTCAACCGATCATCATGAAACACACATACACACACTTACATACACATTGTCAGGAATACCGGAATGAGCATAGAGACTGTTAAATTCTGGTAACTGACTGGTAAATATTTAGTTTAATTATGTATACTCGAATTAACTTGAAACGATTAAAATAATATTTTACTAGCGGTTTCGCGCGAGTACGATTTTTTTTTTTGCAAATTATATGTACCTATATAATAAAACCTTCCTCGTGTAACGCTCATTCCATTATTGAAAATCACATGAAAATCCGTTCAATAGTTTTACGAGATTATCGCTAACATACAGACAGACAGACAGACGCGGCTGGGGGGACTTCGTTTTATAATTTGTGAGGATTATTTAATTAATTATTATAAAATGATATAAAATAATAGGAAGGATTTTTTTTTATTTTATTCCAGTGCTCATGTAACTTTTAGTGGCAACTTCCTCACCTACTGTATTTGTTTTGTACTGTGAAGCTCGTTAGGAGGTAGAAAATTTTCGTTAATATGATTAAATATGGAGTACGCGGCTCACTCAACCTACAATTTAACTAGAGATTCTTGATGCGTTTTTAACAGCTCCTGCCCTCGTATGTTTTATTGGCAGTCGTTGGTTAAGTACTTCAATTTTGCCGGTTGCATTACATTGATTGAATATTATCGAAATTAAACTAAGACTTTGTACAAATTGAAGGTACATTTTCGAGGAATAAAAAATATATCCTTGATAAAACATAAAAACGAGTAACCCTTGAGTAGTACGAGTACGTGGGCAAAACTTACATTTGCATACGACATTTGTTCCTCTAACTTCGTATTGTTTATTTATTAATTCTCATTATAATGTCCCGATATAAAAGGGCTTTACAAGCGTGGAAAGATATTTTTTTTTTATTTGTGTTCAAGGTGTGTGTATTGTTTTTGTGGTGTATTTGCTGAATTGAAACGTGTGGCCACAAAAAAAGGATAGTTTTCAACAGGTTTTATTTTATTTTATTTAGTATAAGTACCTATTATCCGTACTAATATTGTAAATGCTAAAGTATGTTTGGATGTTTGTAACTCTTTCACGCAAAAACTATTGAACCGATCACCGTGAAATTTTGCATACACGTTTTCTGCGACACCAGAAAGGACATAGGGCACCTTTCATTGTTCAACGCGGACGAAATCGCGGGCACCAGCTAGTCATCTAATATTCTGTGACTTCTATCAGAGGCTTTTTCGTTTGTTCGTTCGAGCTTCTTCTACTTATATATACGAGACTTTTCCACAGTAAAGTTCTATTTTTTTGATGCATATATTGGTAATTATTATTTACAAAGCATTCTTTGCGTCTATACTTTGTTATCTTTAGAAAAAAATAACTCTTGAAACAATTACATAATAATTAAGGATTGCAAAATGATTACATTTAGGGCCTCTTTCACCAACTACAAGTAAAGTGTTGATTAGTTACTTTTAGAAATAATTTTATGTTTTATTAAATTATGCACTCGGTTTACTGAAGCCTGCCTTCGATAGGCGATTTTTTTTAAATTTCCTTTTTAATGTTTGGGACTTTTACCGTACAAATAAAGATAGGTATATCATCTCCCTCATTCCCTGTTACCGGTGACTTTAAATGGCGGCTAGCCTACTTGACACATGGTGTATGAAGCCCTTAATATAATGGAGATATTAAGTTATAAAACCGCGTTCATATAAATTGTGACTGTTAACTCTGATATTTAATTCATATAAAATAAAGCACTTATCAGGACACACTGCAATCGGCAGTAATAATCTAAATTTTTCATCAAGCAACATCAAGGATAGTCTCACGAAAGACCACCCTGAAATAATATCGCATTACTATTTTGTTCGGTAAAAGATCATATTATTATTATGGCGTTTTGAAAAGATGTGTTTCGCCCACTTAGTGGCCCCACAAGGTCCCGTCAACTACGTTCACAAAAGCACGTTGTCTTTTGTAGAAAGGGGAATGATTGACCGTTTCCTCCTCACAAACGGTCGCATTTTGATTTATGCCATTTGAACCCCTTTTGTTTTATTACCTCTTGGTACACTAATCTTGGTTGTTACGTCTAACATTTTGGAAATTCATTTATGCTTACTTCCTATTCATTATTTTTTAATTCAAAGTTTTTTTTTCCAGAAATTTTTATTAATGTTTTCAAATAAACAATTTTGTTAATAGTATCTAGTTACAGCCATAACAGAAAGTCATATATAATATATTTATTTGGGGAATTTATTTTGGACTAAGTATTTCACCAAAAATCTAATCGAATGTCTCTCCAAAGCAGTATAGGACTGTTTGTTGTAACAAAATAACTACAGTCCCCGCCGCGTCTCTCTGCTTGTCTGTCTGTCTGTCTGTGAGCCTAAACGAAGTATAGCGACGTATAGCGACGAAAGTATATTTGTATGTATGGATGTTTGTGACTCTTTCACGCAAAAACTACTGAACCGATCACCGTGAAATTTTGCATACACGTTGTCTGAGACACCAGAAAGGACATAGGGTACCTTTTATCCAGAAAAAAGGACAATTCCCGAGGGATAAATAAAAAATAAAAAACTAACGCCTGGCCAAAGTGCTATAGGAACACGAGGTCAGGCGTTATATTGGTTTCTTTTTAAAAATTTCAACGCGGACAAAGTCGCGAGCACCAGCTAGTATTAACGTCTATAGTGTATCTATATATATACAATAGGTACCTATCGGATTTTTTTTTAAAATTTATATTCTCACTAACTACTAATTTAAATACTTATAAATGTTAAAAATTCTGTTCTTTAATGTCCAGATTTGTAATATTGATATAATATGTCATTAACGAGAAATATATCTTTGGGTAATTTAATATGTCTCTTATCAGATTCAAGATTAACAAAAAAAAAAAAAAAAACGTCGATAAATTAAGAAATAACAGACATATGTCCACACAGAAAACATTATGCAATGATTAATTCTCCCAATTCTCCCTTTTTTTATAATCTGAGACATCGGGTTTCGATTTTTTTTATTTTTTTATGAGCGGTTGTGATTTTTTTTTTTATTATTTTACCTGCATGTGGATTTCTAATTTTTATGTTTTAGTTTAAATTATTGGTTTTATTATAGTCATATGGCACGATTTCATTTAGTGCGAAATGTGCAAAAAGTCAAATTTTTATTTAAATAATATATTTTTAGTAGTCATCTCGCACGCTAATAATTTTCTTGCGTGCGACATGACACATTCAGAAAATCGTAGTAGGCGATTGGCACACATTGGATTTTATATATTATACATACTAGGTACCCGCTCCCGGTTTCGCACGGGTGCAATTTTTTACTCAATCCAGCCGATAAATTACCATACACCGCCATCTGTTAGAATCTTATGGAACTCATAAATTATAACTCTTTCTCATATAATAAACAAATAATTTGTTATGAGAAAAAAAAAACTATCCTATCTTTTAAGTTGGACTAAATTACACATACTTACGAAGTTTTATCAAAATCGGTTCAGTAGTTTAGGAGTTCATTGGCATCAAACAACGTGACACGTAATTTTTATGTAAGTATATAGATATTTTTATTTAATTAAATAATTTGCAAAAAACTATTTGCTTAATGTTAAGCCGAGGCCATGTCTCTAGTGAATTTTATGCAATATGATATTATAGTAATAGTACCTAGTAATAGTACCTTTTAGTCCTTGAGAAAAAAACTTAATTTCATCATCTTAAAAAATATTTTTTTTTTCGTCGTGGCTTTTAATATTTAATATTGAATTGATGCAGTAAGCTTTTTAAGTTTCTTCGATAATTAATTATGAGATATCTTATTTTAGAAATTTAATAAATTAGTTTTTTTTTTTTTTGAGTTCATCGTGTGCGACCATCGTTAACATAAATCGAATATAGTTTACTGTTTGTGTGTGTGTTCATTCACCACCTACTGAGAGTCGAAATAGAGTAGAATCACCTGGACGATGACTTAGCTTTAACCAAAAAAAAAAAAACAATATAGTTACTAGGCTAGTTCACTATTCAAAATGGTGTTAATTTTTCATAGAGCTCCTGAAATTTTGAGCGATAGATATCTCTTTTGATTCGGTATTATGTCTCAAAAAATGTATTAATTTTATTTATTTTTTTATTTATTTTTTTTAAATTTAATAAGGTACACAAAACATTACACTGACATTAAATACATTGAAGTTAACTAGACAGAGGCCCAAAACACATGTACACAGCATTTGCCAGCGCATGAAAGTTTTAAACTAATTAGGACGATAGAAAAGGCATTTAGTTCTTCGCTAATTACTCAAAAACTATAAGCGATAACGAATATAGGAAAAAAACATTCATAAATATAAGAAAATTTCTGTCTCTCTGTCTCTATAATTTATAATTTTAATTAACTCTCCGCCTCTAAACAGACAATTAATATCTGGACTACAAATGAATTAATGTCTAGAATTTTGTTTCAAATGTCACGCGAACATTTGTAACAAAATTGGCATCATTAATAAGCATCGGAGCCGACGACAATGTAGTTTAAACGATATGTATACGACGGACAGTTAGTCGATACAAATTCAATTAGCAAGTAAATGTCAAGTTCCATTAGATGCGCGCTTTGATATGGCGCAGTGTACGAATGCAACATGCAACATGCAACATTGTAACATTCAAAACTAAGTATGTTTACATATAAATGGGCATTTTCTTTTATTGGTGTTTTATACAAAGTTAGTATATTGTTGTTCTTATCCGAATATTTGGATTCCACTCGTTTAAAGTAATGTGACTTGTACATTACATAAAAGCCTCTTTCACCATGTGTCAAGTAAAGTAGGCTAACCGCCATTTAAAGTCACCGGTAACCGGTAATGATGGAGATGATATATACCTTTGTTTGTACAGTAAAAGTCTCAAACATTAAAAAGAAAATAATTTAAAAAAAATCGCCTATCGAATGATGCTGTTAACCGAGTGCATAATTTAATAAAACATAACATTATTTCTAAAAGTAACTTAACAACACTTTACTTGTATAGTTGGTGAAAGAGGCCCTTATTAGGCTAAGGGCCTCTTTCACCATGTGTCAAGTAGGCTAACCGCCATTTAAAGTCACCGGTAACTGGGAATGATGGAGATGGTATATACCTTTGTTTGTACAGTAAAAGTCTCAACCATTAAAAAGAAAATAATAAACAAATTCGCCTATCGAATGATGCTGTAAACCGAGTGCATAATTTAATAAAACATAACATTATTTCTAAAAGTAACTTAACAACACTTTACTTGTATAGTTGGTGAAAGAGGCCCTTATTAGGCTAAGGGCCTCTTTCACCATGTGTCAAGTAGGCTAACCGCCATTTAAAGTCACCGGTAACTGGGAATGATGGAGATGGTATATACCTTTGTTTGTACAGTAAAAGTCTCAACCATTAAAAAGAAAATAATAAACAAATTCGCCTATCGAATGATGCTGTAAACCGAGTGCATAATTTAATAAAACATAACATTATTTCTAAAAGTAACTTAACAACACTTTACTTGTATAGTTGGTGAAAGAGGCCCTTATTAGGCTAAGGGCCTCTTTCACCATGTGTCAAGTAGGCTAACCGCCATTTAAAGTCACCGGTAACTGGGAATGATGGAGATGGTATATACCTTTGTTTGTACAGTAAAAGTCTCAACCATTAAAAAGAAAATAATAAACAAATTCGCCTATCGAATGATGCTGTAAACCGAGTGCATAATTTAATAAAACATAACATTATTTCTAAAAGTAACTTATCAACACTTTACTTGTATAGTCGGTGAAAGAGGTCCTTATTCTTTTAACAATGTATATAAGTTTATATGCATTGACATATAGATATATCTGTGGTTTGGTGCTAAAAGGGCCAATATCTATATTCCTATCTTTCGGTAATAAGCATTAGAACAATGAACAAGAATTGATAGTTATAATTTACATGTTATATTGTAGTATTACTAAAATATCTTTTTGTTATTGTTAGGACAAATAAATATCATTCTTTTTCAACAACTTTTCTGTTAAATCCCATTTTTCACAAAAAAGGACTTTGGCCCTTTTAGCACCAGGCCACAGATATATATATATCGATTTTCGTAAGACTTGTTCGATGTTTGACGTAATGTCTTAATTGTTTTAAATTTTAATGCGGTGGTTAAGATACAGAGCGTAGGCCGACGACACGCTGAGACCAACATTTGGATGTTCAATAAAGAAATCCACAAATGGACTTATACGGCCTCTGTCGGCCTTATTCCGTACATTCATTACTCGTAAACTTGTTCAGCTTTCGGTGGGAGTTAATCGCCACGCCTCATGTAGAATGAGGTTGCACGTGAGGAACATTGTTTCGGTGTTCATGTGACAACTTGTATATCAAGGTCATATCAAGGTCATATCACAATGTCTCCTGGGTATACCAACACGACCAGTCTTCTCTGACAACTTGTATACCTACTATCAAGGTCATAAATAAATATAAATAAATATAAATATAAATATCTTCACACATTCCACACACAGCACCATCTAGTTCCACAGTAAGCTACTAATGCTTGTATTATGGATATCAGACAGTTAATAACTTTTTTTTTATAAATACATACATATTATAAATACAAAACATCCTTGACTCAGGTACAAAGGTAAAATATCAACACATAAACATTTGCCCCTAGCGGGATTCGAACCCGCGACCGTTTGGTTAACAGCTAGGGTTACTAGCCACTAGGCCAAACGTGTGTCAAACCAAATGACATATCACAATGTCTCCTAGGTATACCTCATGAAGGCACGACCAGCCTTCACGAGAAGGCAATAACATACATTTATTATCTACACCCTATATTGATATGATTACATTACACTTTATGTATTTTATAGGTTATAAAAATAACCGCGTCATGCGGCCCGCCAGCGCCCACCTCAGAGTTTAACATTGATCGTATTTACACCTTCTACTAAAAATGTATAGATTCTATTATTTAAATAACTAGCTGGTGCCCGCGACTTCGTCCGCGTTGAACGATGAAAGGTACCCTATGTCCTTTCTGGTGAACCAAGACAACGTGTATGCAAATTTTCACGGTGATCGGTTCAGTAGTTTTTGCGTGAAAGAGTCACAAACATCCATACATCCAAATATACTTTCGCATTTATAATATTAGTACGGATTATGTAAATACAAACGAGTGACATGTACGATACTTGGATCGCACATAGTTCCGCATATATTCACAGCCATATTATTATATTATTATACAATGGATTCGTGTCAATACAAGCTTTTTCCAAACATTTCTTACCTATAATAAGAATAGATACAATTTATATAAATTGTAAATCACTCTCCAAGCCGTCTTAGCTGCCCGATGATGACTTAATTTTAAATTAAAGAAAAGCGTCTTAATTTAAGATTAAATATTAATTACTAATATTATATATCAAGAAAAAGTAATTCGCAAAATCTTGTACAACCGCAACCTTTGCCCTCTCGTACACTTTTCTTCCATAGATATTTTGTAGAACTCAACCGTAGGACGTCCACACCTGGACATCATTTATTTTATGCCATTAAATAAAAAATAAATAAACAATTAGACGGTGTGTTTTGTGGCTCGACTACATTGTGTGAAAAGATGCTTGGTGCGATATAGGCCCGGATTCGCGGAACGTGTAGAGGCGACGATTGCCTCCTTCTTCGGTGGAGGGAGGCTGTTGCCCCGCACGCGGTCTTGCAGAGAACACTGCGCGCGAAAATTCGCCTCGAAAAACCTGAAGGGGGCAACACTATCGTATCGCTTCGCACTTCCCAACTCATAACTGAAGCGTTGTGACTGTTCAACTATAGATGGCGCTAATCTTGTTTTACATTTTAAGAGAGAGAGAGAAAGGAGACCACAAAATTTACAATAATAAAATTTACATAAAAAAGATTTTAATGGCACTAATGTTAACATTTTTTTAAATTTATTTTTTATACTACATAGATTACTTTTTTTTGTAAATATATACATATTATAAATACAAAACATCCTTGACTCAGGTACATGTAAATGTTAACACATGAACATTTGCCCCTAGCGGGATTCGAACCCGCGACCGTTTGGTTAACAGCTAGAGTTACTAGCCACTAGACCAAACGTGTGTCAAACCAAATGACATATCACAATGTCTCCTAGGTATACCTCATGAAGGCACGACCAGCCTTCGCGAGAAGGCAATAACATACATTTATGATCTACATATATTGATATGATTACATTACACTTTATGTATTTTATAGGTTAAAAAAAAAAATAACCGCGTCATGCGGCCCGCCAGAATTGATTTTTAGGATTATAATTATAATTATGCCTTTGTTTATTGTTTTACATTCAAATGTAATATAATTATTAAGTCGGTCTAAAAATTCACATTGTATTTTTACATCGAATTGAAAATGTATAATTTATTTTTGTTACCTAAATCCTGTGTTATTCAGACAAATTTGGTTTAAGTTTTATGGCAAAAGTGTTATCGGTAAACATAAAAAAAAAAAATGACAAAATTATATCAATTATAAAAGGTTCGTTTAACTGTTAGTTAATTATTAAGTAAGTTTTTTTTTTCTGTGATTCATGCTACTAAAACCGTTTTAACATTTGTTTTTTAGTAAAAAGTTTTTCGTTACATAATCATCATCTGGTTAAATGAGAATGTATATTATTAATCGATAAAGTATGAGATTATATTTCGTTTTCAAGATTCCTATACCCATTTAACGGAATCTTACGCTTATAGAACAAGCGGAATTTGCATCTTAAAAATATTTATCTTCCATAACATATATTTTTTCTTTTTATTTATTTTTGTACGCCTAGATGTGAACAATTTAACCTAATACTTATTAGGTTTAAACTAATTTAAACTAATAATTGAAAATAATGTTTCGAAGTTCGAACCTTGCATTCACGCTAGGCCCTCGTTCGCTACATTCGCGTTGGCGTTCGCTTTTCTTTTACTCGAACGCTGTATTGTTTTTAAATCGAATAGGTGAACATTTTAAACCGAATCGGAATGGTTCGATTTAATCTAAATTCTTTGAAAAAACTAGACTTAGTTTTTTTTTAATTTTTTTTTTTTAATATTTTCATGGTCAAAAATATGACAGATAAGTACTTACGAAATAGTTTTGGTGACTGTTTAGTTTAAATATTTCATGAACGATCAATGATCAATGAAGAGATAGTGTTCTGATGCATTTTAAATTTGACTTTGATTTGTGTAATAGTTGTTTTGACATGTGATTTTGCACACCAAATGCTGGGATGTTGTATTAAATAGTATTTATATTATCTGGTTTTACACTCATGTACATTCAAATAAATGATATGATTTGATTTGATTTGAGACTGGTCGTCATAGTTTAAGAAGTTAAGGGGCTAACCATGAGTCAAGTAGTCTAACCGCCATTTAAAGTCACCGGTATTTGGGAATGAAGGAGATGAATATACCTTTGTTTGTACGTTAAAAGTCTCAAACATTAAAAATAAAATAATTTAAAAAAATTCGCCTATCGAATGATGCTGTAAACCGAGTGCATAATTTAATAAAACATAAAATTATTTCTAAAAGTAACTAATGAACACTTTACTTGTATAGTTGGTGAAAGAGGCCCTAAGTGTGGTATATAAAAATATATCATAGAATATCATAGTAAAAATATGATTTGTTCTCAAACACCAGGAGCGAAACGATACGTCACTCAGCGTCCGATCGCTTTGTATTGAATATTAATGTTCACCTATGAACTGGCGTTGTGCCTGCGAGTACTTACAGTACACAGCGCGACCACCTCCGGTTCAATCTCTATAGACTCGTAGTGTTAATTTTATTTTGCATTCCACCCTCACAACATCAACATCATGTGCCGTTCAAATAACTTCCTAATTTTATAAATTCCTAAGTGAGTTTGTTTGTTTGTTTATTGATTTTTGACGTGCCTTAACGTAACAATAGTTGAGGAGGTCATCGTGAAATTTTGGATACACATTAGGTAGACAGACATTGGGTAGGTACCTTTTATGCAGAAAAAATAATAACCTATATTTTTTTTTTTTAATTGGAACACGTTCCTATTAAAAAAAAAAATTAACACACGAGAAATACTAACATGAGCGATATTGAGCAATAATGATTTACTAAATGTTTTAACATCTAAGACAAAAGGGCGCGGACGAAGTCGGGAGCAAAAACTAGTGATACAATAAAAAAGCCATCGTTAGCACACTTAGCACTATATATATATATACAAACGCTTCGTTGCATACTCCGGAAACGACCGTGTGGCGACAGTAACCACTACTGCCTTACAACAAAAAAAACCACCCAATAATAGCGTGTGTTTTCAGTGATTAGAGTAACATATATCCCTTAAATCGACACTATATCCTCTCGATTTTCCTAGCATATACCAACAGATGGCGCAGTACAAATCAAAGCTTTACTTAGTGGATAAATAGATTACGTATCGAATTTTATACAAATCATTAGATTGGATATATTAAATAAATAAACATGAAGCACAATTATAATATTAAAGGTATTTTAATTGAATGGACTTGAATTCGTTGCAGCTAACCAGCACGTTATGGCGACGCGCTCACCGCGGGCGCTTGTAATTGCCGCCCAATGTTTGTTTTGTTCGCCCTATAACTCTTCAAATGTATCGCTCTCTCTTTCACTCTCACCGCCCAACGGATGCATCTCTCTCGCTCTCGCGGCTCGATGTCGAGCTACTTAATTTTTATTTATCACAGTTAAGTCTTGGATACTTTTCGTTGCATCCGATGACTTACAGTCGCCGTTGGCGTCGTTGAAATCGAGACTCAATTCTAATGCGCGTAAGATACATTTTCCCTTGAACCGTTCGGTCGGAACACATGGAATCGTCAGATTAATAGTTGCTATTCGGTTTTGGTATCGTAAAAGCGATTATTGATTGTAATTATCATGGCGCCCTAAGTTAAACACCGGGCGATCACGCGATGTTCGTAGAACGTATGGATTTATGGCGGCTGTTTATAACTCTCGTGAAGTCGTTGTTTGTGTTTTACAAACGTTTTACAACCGGCCAGTGTTCAATTGAAATTTACAATAAATGTTATCGGAAACATTACACTAACTGACTCGAGTGGAATGACAAAACTGTATTTGTTATGATAAATAATCAAGACAAGTTTATATCTAGGTATCAACATAATGTCTACATAAAAATTATCTTATCTACCCGTAAACATATAATAAATATGTTAACAGAAGGTGGATAAGATCATTTTTATGAATTATTAGAGATGCTATCCTCGGCCTCGTTAGCGCCATCTCTTGATTAATTTTAGAATTAAACTGTAGTTATAATTTATCTGTGTGCTTTTCATCTAAATCCGTCTGACGGTTTTAGCGAAGAGAATATCATATCGTAAAATAATTTCTATCCTTTCTGCACACGCACGCACGCACGCACGCACGCACGCACGCACGCACGCACGCACGCACGCACGCACGCATGCACGCACGCACGCATGCACGCACGCACGCACGCACGCACACGCACACACACACACACACACACACACACACACACACTGGAAAAAGGGTAAGGTTAATGTTAATGTCCTTCGTGCAGCGAATAAATGTCTTTCTTTCTTTCTTTCTTTCTTTCTTTAAACGTAAAAACTAAAACTTTTCAAAAGTAAAAATTCTCGAAGAAGGTCGAGTGAGGTCGGGGTTGTGTAATTGTTTATGAAGTGTCTTGATTTTTGCACAATATCTAAATGCCTCTCTTAACTTTACCACCTCCGATTTTAAGTTTGGTTACGTCCGTTGTTAAAGTCAAAAACAATGCGCAGTAAATCTGTTGTAGCGCACGCAAAAAGGCACCGCTCAGATCTCGTAGAAACCGCTGGAGACGTCAAGCCGTTGTTTGGACTCTCCTCGGTTTTATACCTTTTTAGGACACGCAAAATAAGCCCGGTTTCGGGAATCCTTTGTAAACGTGTCCCTAATAAGGGAGCGACGCGTGGGACAATGGCAACAGGAGCGGGACGTCTTGACAGTTTAAAAGTTTTATTTGTACTTATATATATATATAGATAGGAAAAAGAAAACACGACTCAAATCAAGTTTATCACGGTGTCATAGGAAGTTCAGTTTTATATATTTCATGACTATTGTTTGTCACTGAGGGCCTCTTTCACCAACTGCAAGTAAAGTGTTGATTGGTTACTTTTAGAAATAATTTTATGTTTTATT
This sequence comes from Synanthedon myopaeformis, assembly GCA_944738685.1. Lineage (NCBI taxonomy): Eukaryota > Metazoa > Arthropoda > Insecta > Lepidoptera > Sesiidae > Synanthedon > Synanthedon myopaeformis. The sequence continues at coordinate 396,844 of OX122934.1, forward strand.
AAATTATATGCACTCGGTTTACTGCATCCTTCGATAGGCGATTTTTTTATTATTATTATTTTTTTAATGTTTGCGACTTTTACCGTACAAACATAGGTATATATCATCTCCAACATTTCCGGTTACCGGTGACTTTAAATTGCGGTTAGCCTACTTGACACTTATATAACTATTTTACTTGCGTATACTCGGAAATAAGCTAAATCTCTGCCAATATTATACTCAATCGTGAATATTGGTGTGTGTATCCGTATAAATTTATTTGGAAATTGAAATACAGTTATTAGCTTAATGCATTTCTATGGAAAATGGTTTCCTTTAATTATTATATTATGTTAACATTTTGTTTTTAAACTTTTAAAAAAAGTCACGGGAACCAGCTGGCTTAGATAAAAAAATCATAAAAAGCGATTTTATTTTTATACTCTTTGAAAATTACAAAATGCAATTAATATTAACTTGTAAACTTGTGCAATTAATATCAAGTACCGGAAATCGCAGTATAGCTCTGTCGCCAATGATCCTTTTTTCTTAACTGGCCTTAATTAACTGTGTTTCTCTATATAATAAACCGTTTACAACAATCAATATTCAGATATAATCGGCAGCGAGCTGATTATGTGTGACAGCAGCGATCCACAACCGCATGGCCGGTCGCTTTTTATTGGCTCCAATGGAATGTGGTCTCAGCGCAAACCCTCACGCAACCAGTGTCATACATTAACTATGCATTAACCAACCAACGTAAAACCGCTAAGTTCTACGTCACTGGGCAGTATATATATATATATATACTGCCCAGTGATATATATATACAGTGATATAGTATATATATATACGTATATATATATATACGAGTGTATGGTTCAAATAAACAAACCAAATACTGTCACGTAATGACGACACGTTTGGTCTAGTGGCTAGTAACCCTAGCTGTTGACCAAACCAAACGGTCGCGGGTTCGAATCCCGCTAGGGGCAAATGTTTTCATGCGTTAACATTTTACCTTTGCACCTGAGTCATTTATAATATGTATGTATTTACAAAAAAAAAAGTAATCTATCTGGTATCTATAATAAAAGCATTAGTTGCTTACTGTGGAACTAGATGGTGCTTTGTGTGGAATGTGTGAAGATATTTATTTATTATTATTATTATTATTATTATTATTATTATTATTATTATTATTATTATTATTATTATTATTATTATTATTATTATTATTTATTTATTTATTTATTTACATTAAGTGATGTCACAAAATCTTGTGCTAACACTTTCCATGCGATATACGTGCAGGTATTTATCAAATATGAATTTTTATAAGGCGATTGTCTCCTATTGGCTTGGGTAGTTGTGTCTAAAAAAAGAACAATACTTATGTGTTTAGGTTTATATTTCTTTATTCTCATTAAAGCTTAAAGCTACATACATGAGAAAAATAACAAAAGACTTAATTAAGAAACGAATCAATCAAACAGGCAGACAAATGTCACCAAAATTATACAATATTTGTTCCTGATTGTAACAAAAACACATCAAAACATTTAAACATTTAACATAAAATGTTTCAACAGCTTGGATCTATATTCTCCAAAAGATTTTGCCAGTTTTATATGCAACAGTAATTCTTTAAAAATAAAGTAAAAAATATTACTTGTTTGGATGTCATATTAACGAATTTAACGAATCGATCCGATGATGTTTCGCACGAAACAGCATGTTTTGAAAATATCACAAAACTGTATACTGATTGGGCAAAAACGCTCAATTGTGTCTTGTATACGTGTGTCCAATCACCGCGACACATGTATGCCATGTTTTAAACATGGATCTGCGCCCGCGCACAAAAACGAGACGAGACGAGACGAGCTGTCTTATCGATGATTCTATATAGGGTCTGTTGTGACCACTCTAATGCTATTCTCCGACACCTGACCGTCGTGTCTATGGTGTGCAGATTTCCACCATATCCATCCGTGTCTTCTTTGTCAAGTGCTTGTAATGTATTTAACTTCACAAAAAGAAATCCAATTTAAAAATGTAGAAAACCTTTTCTCGCATAACGCTCAATGATTTTTTTTTAGTATTGATATTGACAGTAAATGCGCGAACGTTCGGATGCCTTGAACTTATATACAACTAACTGATGCTCGCGACTTCGTCCGCGTTGAAATTTTAAAAAAACAAGCAATATAACGCTTGACCTCGTGTTGCTATAACACTTTGACAAGGCGTTAGTTTTTTTATTTTTTATTGATCCCTCGGGAATAGTCCTTTTTTTCTGGATGAAAGGTACCCTATGTCCTTTCTGGTCTCTAAGACAACGTGTATGCAAAATTTCATGGTGATCGGTTCAGTAGTTTTTGCGTGAAAGAGTTACAAACATCCATACATCGAAACATACTTTCGCATTTGTAATGTTAGTATATAGATTCTAGACTTGAACTTTGCTTAGCCTTTGCTCCAAATATTAATAATTTGGCTTGTCATTCACACGAATGAAGTACATTATTAAATAAAGAATTTATCGAAAGAATAAAATGTAAATTTAATTCAAGGAGTTTGTTGGTTTATTTTATGTTAAACATTTATGAAATAATGAGTTTAGAATAATAAAATTATCTTATGATGAATACACTGCAATAAATTGAATTAATGATTTAAGTAGCTATCGTATAGATAGGTATAAAATAGATTGTGAGCGGTGTAACAGGAATGTTTCTGTTTATCAAACAGTTCGTGCCACAATGTCTATGTCGATCGATCGATTGATTGATGGACACATAATTATAAAAGAATTCCGACATCATTAAATAATGTTCTCTATGTCTGATATGATCCCCTTGCTATATGTTATGATAAGTATGATATGATGGCTTCTTCTTAAGTATGACTTCTTCGATGTCTTCGGAGAGTGTGCTCAGGAGCTGCATGAGCTCATACCATATCATATCATCTTGCCTCCATCGGACATTCTGACATAAGTATGGCAAGTTACCATCCTCATCTTGTCAAAATTCCTCTTTTTCAGATCAAACGTTTTAAAAACTCTTTCATAACGCACTGCCAAGGATTGGAACTCCTACTCATATAACCCAAATGTCTTATTAAAGTACGAGTGAATAGGCATTTTCTAGAGAGCAAACCCATTATTAATATTATAAAAAAGAGGAAATCAAGATAAAAGTATACGAAAATCGCAACTGAGGTGTTTCTTCTTATAGCATTTTTTTATTTTTTCAAAAAAAAATATCATTTTTTTGCAGCACACCTGAATTTTCCTGATATTGCTTGTGTGCTCAGCTCAGGCAAAGTACCATTAAGTTGGTCTGCCTTATCTTTATATATAGTTATATAAAAATTACGTGTAACGTTGTGTTTCCTCAATGAACTCCTAAACTACTGAACCGATTTTGATAAAACTTCGTAACTATGTGTAATATGGTCCAAGTTTCTAAGATAGGATAGTTTTTATCAAAATTTATAGTAAATTTTTTTTTATTGCAAATTATTTGTTTATTATATGAGAAAGAGTTATAAATTAATTACCATACACCGCCAACTGTGAGAAAATTCTCACAGATGGCGGTGTAATGTAATTTATCGGCTGGATTAATTAAATGTTTATTATAAAAAATTGCACCCCGGACAAAGCCGGCTGCCTTATTATATAACAGCAGACGACTTGCGACCAATTTGCGACAGGCGAAAACTTTCTATCAATTTGTGCAATATCACACTAATTCGTGTTTTTGGTATCACGTAACTCATAACAAAAGTGTGGTTTGCGATAAGGCCTCTTACGGACAATAACTAAAATTAAAGTGCATCATTTCTGTATAGCAAAACACGCGATCGCAAGTCGTCTGCTGTCGATAATAGCATCTCGGGAGCGGGACATCTAGTAGTATATTATAAAATACGTCAGATGGAGTGACGACGTACACGTTTACCTTAATAAATGGACTGTTATAAACATACCTAATTAGATTATGACTATAATAATATAATCTCTAAGAATTAGTATGGAGCGATCATTACCGCAAGAATTAGTGGTCCATAAAACACAATCATCCACGACATTCTCGCGTTGACGGTTTAAATAACGATAAAAAAAAAAAACTAACAGTGGCTTTATTTATCAGTTCACGTCCGAGCGGGGAATCTCCACCATCTAGACGTTTCCGCCGATGAAATTTTAGTGCGGCACCGGCCGACGTAACTTTGTGGCCGACCGACGTAACTTTGTAACTAAAAAAAATAAAAAATTAAAAAAAAAACGGTCGTCTCTGAAATATGCGCGGGTAAATAAACGAGCGTGTGGAGGAGAGCCTGGAAATTGTTTATCTCGGAGTCTAATCGTCAGGTTTCCCAACGCATCGAATTAAAACATTGCATTTTTGGCCGACACGACGACGTCACTGCGACCGCGACTCGAGATGTTATCGCGCCCATTTACGATTTATTTAACGAGGTTTGTTGCGTTTGCGGCGACCGCTCTATGGAAATTTAAAGCTACACTCTACATAATATATACTCTATTCCAACACAACTAGGTACTACTTGGTTTATAGGTGAAAGCGCTGATGATATCTCAAAAAAAAAATCACATTTTTCTTATTTTTATTTTATTTATTTATTATATATACACAACATAATGTTAAACTTAGTTTTACAATGGTGTAAACATAACTTCATTAGAGTTTTTCATATTAAGAATATATGTACATTCAGATATGTATAAATATATACATATAGATACTATCAAAATACAAACAGATAATATAAATATATAATATACATACTTAATCATTCCTATTACGCTTGATTAAACCTTTTGTTGACGCACAAGATAATTACTTTAAAATTTTAGAATTCAAATGTATGTCTAAGATAATAAGTTAATTTTGCTTGTTTACGAATAAATGTACTGTTATTAGTTAGTAGTTCACCTATGTAAGCATTACAAGTTTGTAGTGCACTGCGTTTCTGTTCGTCTGTTTTTTTTTTTATATTTTTTTTTTTTTAAATTTTAAATAAATATTATCGTTTTATTATCAACGAAATTGGTATTTTTTTTTTTTGTAGTTGGCCCATGCATACAATCATGTCATAATATTCGTACTGCAGACATATATTTATGAAATTTTATGGCTAAACTGACATTATTTGATAAAATTGATGATCATCGTGATTATCTATCTATTTATTTATTTATTTATTTATTTATTTATTTATTAGCTGTGCCCACGACTTCTTACTGGCTGTGGTTTTTTTTTTGAAAATCTGACAATAACCTAACATTTTTCAAGATAACAATCCGTACTAATATTATAAATGCAAAAGTATGTTTGGATGTATGGATGTTTGTAACTATTTCACGCAAAAACCAGTGAAATTTTGCATACACGTTGTCTGGGACACCAGAAAAGACATAGGGTACCTTTCATCGTGCAACGCGGACGAAGTCGCGGGCACCAGCTAGTTATTCTGTATGTTAATCCAAGTTAATACCTTTGTTTGTACGTCTCAACAAAAGACCCAAACATTAAAAAGAAAATAATAAAAAAAAAATCGCCTATCGAAGGATGCAGTAAACCACCGAGTGCATAATTTAATAAAACATAAAATTATTTCTAAAATTAACTAATCAACACTTTACTTGTAATTGGTGAAAGAGGCCCATAGGAATATTAGGATTTAAAGAGAACTTATTTATTGAAGCATTTAATATTATGTTTTTATATTTCAATATATATACGCTTGTACAGCAGTCTATCTATCTATTTGTCTATGTAATAAATATATATATTTTAAGAGCCAACTTAATGCTAATTAAAGATGATTATAGAAATAATCGGTCGCCTTAATTGACACATACCGAAATGCGGCTCCGTTGGTTGTGTTTTGACCGCATGCCATCACGATGGCTGCGGCGAGCGAAGTGGGGGACAAAAAGTAGGTGATGTCTGTAATCGCTTCATCCTCGCGACTTCGCGACTGTGTGTGCCGACTCGCGATTAACCATTTCATATTATTACTACATGGCACAGCATGTTGTGTTTCAGTGAGTGAACAAGGGATGCCAGAGCCCATTTCCTTATCCCGTCCCGATCCTTTATCCTTAATCCTAATATATAATAGTCGGCAGCGCACATACAGCACCTTTGGCGTTGCTTGTGTTATAGTCTAGACGACGATCAAAGTGGACCGTCTGCCTGTCTGCCTGTTTAACATAAAAAAGTAGTATGAAAGCAATTGATAATATTTTATAATTTACAATAACAATGGAATCACAATCATAGAAAAACCCGGACCACGTAATTATTATAATCATTATCAATTATGATTCATGAAACCTACCTTATTATCGTGACATCGTATCATTTAAGTTTGATTAACGTCTACATTAGATTTAAGGAATAAAGCAAAAGAAAATTCTGTCTTGGATCTCAAAGCACAGAAAAGATACTTAACAATCATAAATACTAGTCACTGAATTTATTCGTAGCCTCTGAATCGATTCTGATTAAATTTGGTATGGAAATAGCTTGAACTCTGGTGGACGTTGGCTCATTTTAAGTCAATATTCCAAAGAGGTATAATAGGATGGCCTAGTAGACATTTTTCGAGAAATCTATACTAATATTATAAATGCTAAAAGTATGTTTGGATGTTTGTAACTCTTTCACGCAAAAACTAGTGAACCGATCACCGTGAAATTTTGCATACACGTCGTCTGCGACACCAGAAAGGACATAGGGTACCTTTCATCGTTCAAAGCAGACGAAGTCGCGGGCACCAGTTAGTTATATATATTTAAGGGAGGTTCTATCACCGTACATTTACTTATCATGGTTCACCGACGAAGATATACTTTGATTTTCATGGGAGCTTTAAATAAAATGTCGTAATCGTCAACTTGATGATATCAAGTCGCGCGTCGGTCTGTCTGCCGCGTTTTATTATAAAAAAGAGCGGCGTTGGATTTTTTCGGAACTTGTGTTGATTCGGCCGCGTTGAACGATGAAAGGTAGCCTATGTCCTTTCTGGTGTCCCAGACAAAGTGTATGTAAAATGTCATTGCGATCGGTTCAGTAGTTTTTGCGTGAAACAGTTACAAACATCCATACATCCATACATACTTTCGCATTTATAATATTAGTACGGATTATAGACAGTTGATGATGTTTGCACTCGCTTGCTTTCAAACGTAGAATTCGGCTACAAAACGTATATAGATATTTTATTTATCGGAACAATAAATCATGCGTTGATCATTACCGATAATAATTGATAGTAGCGATTGGTCGGCCATTGGTCCGTGGCTATAAATCAAATTGCAGGAGTCGTCTGCTGTGCGCGTCTCGTCCAAAATATGTTACAGAGGAATTCGTTTCTTGAAATGTGTGTGTACTTACCTACCTACCTATATAAATTAATCATTTTATTCTAAAATTATTAATAGTTACTTTTTATTTTATTTTACATAGGTATATAAATGATCGTATAATATGATAAAATGATAATACTTAAAGGTTATAACTATGACGAATTTCATAAATTAGATATGAAATATTTATTATCTACTTAGTTGAAAATTTTATTGCAAATTATATATATATATATAAAAAAAAAATATTTTTTGATTTTTAAACTTTTGATTTTTAACTGTCATAGATTCATAGTCATTGGTTTTGGCAAATATAAATTCTGGCAATACTGGCTAATCACGTTATACATATTGGATACAATATGGATACCCTCGTTATCCAAATTGGATCAGAATTGAAAATCCTGAAACTAAGGTATAGGTACATTACAAAAATTGTAGGTACATGTACTCGTATTTATCCTATCCACTGAATAAAGGAATGGAATCATTGGAATGACTGAAAACGCAGTCTTTAAGGCAACTCGTCTGGCGGCAGTCTTAACGCCGAGAGACTACCGAGAAATAACAGCATTTGTGCTGCTATGTTTCGGTGTGTGAGTGTGGAATGCCAGAGCCAATTTTCCATACTAGGATTAAGGATAATTTCTTATCCTTAATTCTAGTATGGTCGCAGCGCACTTGCAGCAGCAACCGTGTGGCGTTGCTGCTTGTATTATTGGCGACGTCTTAAATCGATTGGCTAAAAATTGATTCCTGAAACTCCTGACGTGAGCTTCGGCATGCTCAAAGGAATGCTGTACAGACGCAATGGCCGGGCCCCGCGGCGCACTAACGATGCGGCGCAATTGATTGATAAATCAACGCTGTAATCGTGCGCGTACGCATATCGCAGCGCTTTGATATTCGCCGCGTCTCTGCCCGCGCTCTTTGTTTTCCTAACATTTCACACTAGATGTTAGCACAACAAACATCTGATCGGAAAAAGTGTGCATTTTATTCTCATGTGCCATATTATGCTTATAAAATTCCTATTTGTCTACTTACGATCGTGTACATTTCTAAAGTAACATTTGATTCTAATTGTTGTGATATAGCCCATTGTAAAGTGTTGCTGTTGCCGATAAAAAACGGAAGACGGGATGCGTGAGCCCTTTTCCTATCCCTATCCCTATCCTAATCCCTATCCTTAATATTACCATGGTCGCAGCGCACTTAACTGCACCATTGGCGTTATAGGTTACGGTAGCTACCTACCACCGACTGGACCATCAGACTGTTTATTGAATTTAACATTTTAAAAAAAATACAATATAAGACCAATATAAACATTGTTCCGTCCGAAAAACAACTCGCTTGCATTCGTGTTACCAAACGTAGTACTGCGACCCAATTTCCATTAATAATTCACCTCTTCTGCGAAATTATTTGAAGCGGGTCACAAATCATCGCTCGTGGGGTTGTTGGTAATCACTTTACTAGTGCACTGTGTAATCTCGTTACTGCCGCACCCCTCCGCCCCTCGGCCGAGGGGGTCATTAGCCCCCTCCTGTAATCTAATTCGGATTTCATTAGTACACCCTCTGGCCATTGTCTGTTTTCTGTTTGTTGGGGCACTCAGTCTCAGCTCTGTGTATTGTTTGTGTTTCCAAATATGCCCGACAAATGATAGCAAATAATTGGTATAACTCGACTCTCGTCGAGTATTCGTATTGGGAGAGTTCTATCTTATATGTTTGTTTGTCCGAAAGGCTGAACCGATTTTTTTTTATAAGAAAGGCACTGGCTATCTATGATAGACATTATGCTGGACGTAGGGAAACAATCAAGGTTATATTTGACATTATGCTGAAACAGAATACATTCTGTTGTGTTTTGTGTCATTGTTTAGGCTTACTTAATATTTTTACACTAATAGAAATTTTTAAATTTTTTTGGGTAATTTCTTATTTTGTTAACTCTACACACAAATAATAAATAATATTCTCAAATGCTAAGCATTTTTTGCATAATAAACCTCTTTTTACCCGTAATTTCCGGAGGAAGAAGGTTCAGATATATCTAACTATGTATATCAAAGTATTGAGATATTAGATCTTCATATCTTGATTACTTCTGCTTATGAAAAATGGTTACAATTGTGGCTGAAGGGTTTTAAGATTTAACTATCAGGATCACGTACTTAATAAAATATTCAGAAGGTATATGTTAAATAAAAAAAAAAGGAAAATATCTCTCAGTATTAAAGTGAAGTTTCAATCGGCCCTTTGGGGTGTGAGTGGTGGCGGGGGTGCATTATATGAAATTAGATTATAAGGAGAATTATTTCCATCCGGCCGAATCTGCCCGACATCCCTCCGACTGCGTCGACATTAGTTTTCATTTGAGTCCGTCATTGCATTCGTTCATCGAATTAACTTTGCCAAAGTGCATTTGCTGTTTATTTAATCTCTTTCCAATAAGAAATAAGTTCCTAGAAGATTACTCTATTTAAAAAGTCTGCTGATAGAAAGTCACCACATCGTCTGTTATCCACTAGCAATACCAGATTTTTTTACTATTAAGGTCAACAAACAGGCTGACCGCCTTTACTTGATGGTAGGTGGTTACCGTCCCCTTTAACACAAGCAACGCCACAGATGCTGCAAGTGTCCTGTCAGCAAGTTAAGGATTTAGAGATTTGAAAGGGATATATGGGGAAATTGGCTCTGGCAGCCCTTAATCACTTACCAAAACATACAGCACACGTGCTGTTACTTCACAGGGATCTTCTGTAAATGGGTGGTTACTGCCGCCAGACGGGCTGCCTGAATGACTGCAAAACGCAACTACTAAAAACACATGTAGACAAGAGATTCTCATACACGCGTGTTTACTGGCGTCTTCGGTTTTAAACTAAATTTTAATATTTTTTTTATATATGCGTTGATTTTGTTACAAATATATTATAACTTAGTTATATAGAAAAAATTAAAGTGAATCTAAGTTGTCGCTGAGGCGTGATACAGTCATGATTAAGAGGCCACGCGCCTCCATTCGTCATGCTTGCGGTACAACTCTTGCGCGTCTATGCTTTTCTTGCTCCGTGAAATTATCGAATTATATTGATAACTAGCTGTTCACCGCGGTTTCGTCCGCCTTTAAATTTAAGAGCATAAAATATTTTAATTACTTAGTTAATGATGCCACTGCAAGGGTCTTGTCGTGGGCCGTTTTTCTATACCACTTTTAGGTATTTTAAATGATCTGCTTTTGCTTTAATGTAATGAAGGAAACCTGCATCTACAGTTTTTGTTAAAATGTAATAATTTCCGAATTTTTCTTCCTCCTTGAAGAAATACGTGATAATACTTCTCTTAAGTAAATCGATTCCTTGTAGATATTTTTTCAAAAATATACGGAGTTTTCAGGAGGACTCGTAGGACAGCGTTTTGTCTCAGTGCCCCACACAAATAAACTATTAGGAAACACCTTTTCTTTCCCACATCTTCAATCTATCTTAATAACTTGAAAAATTTACTAGGATTGATTTTTTTCATTTTAACGTCATGCAAAATTAAATCGCAATTCATGTAGCGGTTTATTACAGTTACCTATATTCTTAGCAAGATTTGAACAAAAATATAGACTAGAAACTTGATATATCTCAAGCTAACACAGCAGCTGGAAATAATAGTTATCTTAAGCACATTACTTACATAAATTACAAAAAATGGGCTGATAGCATACAACTGCTGTAGATACAAGATCGGAGCTAGCTAGGTATCTGTTTCGCGAAACGCGCCAAGCTCTAAGTACTGCCATATCTTGTGACAATAAATCAGTTCACCCGTTTAACCTTTGAGAGTGGAAACCACAAATTGTGATGTCGTCGGGATTAGGCTAAGCGCACACTAATCCCTGGATTATTTACACGCGATGATTTAATGCAGCCAGCTGTCAGCGCTTCGAGAGATCCAAAAAAATGGACACATAAAACCTTTCGCCGACAGCTGGAACTCACTTCCTAATAAAATGTTTAGAAATCATGTACCTATATATCTCTATAAAATTAATTTAAATTTTTTTTTGAAAAATTAATTATTTGGTGTCCCGCGAGAGGGGGGGTAATAATTAATCGCTGACAATTTGGCCGGTAATTGGTAAGCGCGAAAGGGACGCACTGTCATTACTCAGGCGCGCACTTGATGGGGGCGTGGCCTGCGACGACCCGCGAGCATATCGTAGTGATGTCACATAAAATTTGTCGATATCGGTGCGGGTGTGTGGCTCGATTTTTATCGACTCGCCCGGACGAATGATAAAGGGCTGTGTGTACTGGCGAACGTAAAAGCACAACGGGGCGTATTTTTATTGCACTCGGATTATACTAGCAGCGAGACGGTTTAATAGAACAAGCTTTTAATTAGAGCGCAGAGTTGGTTTTATTTATGTTTGAGCGTGAGGAATTTATTACTGAACACGTTTTAAGTACGAGCCTAGACGCGACTGACTGCAAGCTGCAGGGCAGCTACGCCCGGATTAGAAAATTTCGTATTTTATTGAGGACATCCCAATAATTAAATTCTTCTTTTATTTCAGAGTGGCATTACAAACTTTATATACGATTAATAAACCCAAAAATGCAATAAACAGTGGGAAACAACCTTACCTTTGATAGCTAAGGTACCTAATCACTGTCGGTTATCCGATGTTCGTCATATTATATATGACGAACATCGGATAACTTCTTTTCCGATAATAGATAAGATCTTTTATCTTATTTATAGTCGTGAAACGTCTCTTCTTTTCGTTTATATTTTTCTGTTATCTTTGAGAGAAATATGACTTTAATGTGGAGAAAAAGATAAAGTCGTCCTGGACCAAGTTCGTCGTCTAGATAAGTTGGCTGATCTAAACGTCACTGAACAAGTATTTTCAACATTTAAAGTACCGAATCTAATTAACTTAAACAAAAGACTCGTATAAAATATTTAAATAGTAGATTCTCATTAATTCAAATAAACCCGAGTGTATTCACTTCATAACGCTTGTACATAAATTAATAAATAAATATATGCAGACGGACATACCTGCGATGCAACATACTTAGAAGTAATAGAATACATCCCGCATTAGTTACGAATCGTTAATTTATTTTAATACAGATTGGTAACGTGATACGTTCCATAATATGTTATCCGTGCATTAATAAAGAATAGATGAGATATAATTTTATGTGAAAACTTTTAAACACTAGATATTTATATTATTTCTCTATTAAAAATTAGTTGAATGTTTTTAAATACTTATGTTAGAGTTTTACAATTTTACAACTTAAACCTAATTTAATTTCTTAAATAAAAAGCAGTGGTATTTTTTAACAAATTATATTTACAAAGGACAGAAATATTTAGCATATTTAACTAAAGTTGTTATTCTGAAATAAATATCTTTATCCTTTATTACATAATGGGAAAGCCATCATACGAAATCACCATTTGTGACCAAAAAAAAAGTATTTGTACCTTAAAACAGGTTTGTACTTACTTTTCTAAGCGGAAAATACTTTTGCCTGGAGTTCTACCGTGATTTTCTGGATCTGCGATTTATTTGCAAAGTACTTATCTACTCCTAGTTTTGATATGCAATAATTAAATACTTTTTTTGTGTGTAATTAAATAAAAATATTAAGAAAATGTAATAAGTATAGTATTTTTATTGCATAAGACTAAATTTCGGTTGTGCGAACTAGCAATATATAATTAAGATGAGATCTATCTTATCTATACTACCTGTACCTACTATTATATTATGCATACTCCGTGTCTATACGAATACTTACTTATTATAAAAAGAAAAGATTTATATTTTTGTATTTAATGAATAAAGTCAAAAACTACTTTACCAATCTTAAAACGTCTCACCTATAGAAAAGATACACTATCAGCGAGTAATATAGGCTATATTTTATAAAGTTAGGCATACGAAGCCGCGTGTAACAGCTAATACTGTGTTATATACGGTTACTATTGATTGTTTAGATCTTAAGATCTATCTTTGATCATATGAAACTTTTGAGTTGACAAAATGGTAGTGGCAACGTTGCACCAGCAGCGTTTTAGCCTTGGTAGGTTTTGGCGCCGGCCGCATTACGTCGGGTCTGGTGAGCGCACGCGCATGGCTGCCTTGCACTAAGCCGATGCGCCGGCGACATACTTGTGACGCGCAATAAGCGAGCAGCGATAACTTTCTATTAAAAATTTTGGTCAGCCCGTTTGGCGGCAATAACCCACCACCTTACAGAAGACCACCGTGTAATAACAGCATGTGCACTGTGATGCCAGGGCCCATTCCCCTCGTGGCGGGGCATCGAAGTCGTGTCATAACGTCCCCACGACCCCGCCCATCAACGGCCGCGCTAGAAAGAAAGTCGTTGGGTTATAGCCGGTAGAAATCCGGCATAACCCCGCAGTGTCCCCTACACCGCCGGGTATCCAAGAGGATTTCCCAACGTTAAAAAAAAGGGCCCATTTCCCTGTCCCTTTCTCACTTGCAGCATCTGCGGTAGTAACCTAATATCAAGTGGACCGTCAGCCTGTCTGTCGAGCTTAACATAAAAAAAGTTTTTATGTGATAATTTGAGACAATCGCTCTCTTTAAGTCATCGGTGCTTATAGTCTCCACTTAAAGACTGTCCAACAGATATAATATCCCTTACATTATTACTTCACCTGACTAATTCTTTGGAGCTATGTCGCACAATTTAATTCTGCGACGGATTTCTGTATTTCGGATCAACATCCCTGAGAGGAGGCCAAGCATTGCCCTCACCATAGTTTGATAAGCGACTTGCAAAGTACTTGCAAACTTGTCAAAATATAGAGATTGTACACGTCACAAATTTCAAAAGTATCAACAGTTCAGCCAAATAGGTATTCAATAGTGATATTGTAATTTCAAAATCAAAATATTAATATTAAAATGATGATTTAATGCGTTTCTCTCGTCACTTTTGACTCGGACCTCTGATTAAGTCGGACACACTGCGGACCGTACCTTTTGTCTCCGCCATTTATCGACACAAGACCAGAGATCTATCGAATGTCTCACGCACCAATACACAACACTAACTTAAACGAAGGGCCTAATTACATTATGACAGAATTTTATTACGTGCTTCGATGCGTTTCATGATATCTTATTTCATGACTTGTATAGTCTAAAAAAATAATTTGTGTAGACATCCACTACACTGTGCAAGTAAAATCTAGTTAGAGAAAGATAAATTATATAATTTAGTTTATTTTATATAAAAATAATAATAGGACTTGAATAAAAAAAAATTGATCAATTTTTTTTTTAGAACAAGGGAAAGGCAATATAAAAATTAAAATATTGTTATATTTTAATATTACCAGCCATTGTCAGCCTTTTTTTATTTGCTAATTTAAAGAAACATACGAAACTCTGAAGTTATTGGACCAAATCCAATTAAAATACAAATGAAACAGTAACAGCAAGAAAAAAAGTCACAAAAAGTGTTCTACTCAGCATTTTGCTGGCATAGGTCAGTCAGCACTGATCTTCCGAAGGAACCGGTAGGACCATACACCATTCATAGGTATCTATTTATGCTCATCAAAACAATAATTTAATAATAATTGCCATTTGATACGTGAGAAATGATACAAAAAAATCCAAAAAATATTTAAAAAATGTGTTAGTACTTACCTAAATATTTGGAAATAATTTTTTTTATACCTAATTTTAAGCAAGCTATAAAATTTATCTGCAAATGCATGGTTATTTCAAACACCTAAAGTACCTACAGATGTTGTAGAAATATACAGTACTTATGTACCTACCTATATTTTTATGTAAATGTAGGTAGTAGTATACCTTAGTAGTATATCTTAGTAGGTTTAAGGATAAGGGGAAAAGGCTTTGGCATCCCTTAATCACTGCCTTGTGTGCCTTTGCCACTATTAAACTACTAAGGCTCGAATTCACCAACAGACGGTTATTTTTAAACAGCTGATTAAAATTTAAACAGCCGTTGAATAATATTTTGTTGATCACCACCGCTAAACTGCGGGTTAAACGCCCTTAACATCAGATTAATCATTAATTTAATCAGATGTTTAGGACGTTTAATGGTGATCAACAAAATATTATTAAACGGCTGTTTAAATTTTAAACAGCTGTTTAAAAATAACCGTCTGTTGGTGAACTCGAGCCTAAGTCTTCTAGGATCCAGAGGGTTATGGAAGATGTGTGAAGTCCTGGACAACGATGCCCAGCGGTGGGCTGTAATAATATAAATACCTACTTGTACAAGTAGGCTAATACAGACGTTATTTATAAACAAACCAGTGAAAGCAATATGAAGGAGATTGCCGCCTTTTTATCGCACATTCGTATCCAAACAAAACGTATTCCCATTACTCCTTATTACAAACGTACGCCTTTTCATGGGTTGCACAAAGAGACGCCGCCTGCGAAAAGAGCCTTTTTAAATACGCTAAATCCACATTGAGGTTTGCCTCCACTTACAGCGGGAAAATATCACATTTAATTATTATTAAAAATAATAATTTAATTGTTTCTTATTTACCACTCTACAATTGCGTAGGTTTAGAGTAGGTATTTTTTTTTGTTCTAAATCTATGGATTTTATCCCATTTCCATGATCAATTATAGAATATCGTAAGTTTAAGTTTGGTTTTTAAAAATTACTAGCTGGTGCACCGAGACTTCGTCCGCGTTGTAAATTTTAAAAAAAAAAAGCAAGATACGCTTGACCTCGTGTTGCTATAACACATTGGCCAGGCGTTAGTTTTTTTATTTTTCATTGATCCCTCGGAAATAGTCCTTTTTTTTTCTGGATGAAAGGTAGGGTATGTCCTTTCTGGTGTTCCAGACAACGTGTATGCAAAATTTCATGGTTAGGTGATCGGTTCAGTAGTTTATGCGTGAAAGAGTTACAAACATCCATACATCCAAACATACTTTCGCATTTATAATATTAGTACTAGCTAACACGACAGACGGCTCTGCTTATTTACTGGGTTCTATTGTGAATCTAAAACACCACACAGAAACCAAAAAAAAAAATACTAGAAATCAGTCCACGTGTTTAAGAGACATTCAAAGAATTATAACATATAAGAAAAAATAATAATATTAAAAGCCTATAATCTCTACTCAAACATCTTAATTTTTTAAAATATATGCAGTATATTCAAATTGTCATATTAAAGCGTAAATAAAAACTAAGTATATTTTTAAGAAAAGAAAAATAGTTACACACGCTTTAACTAGAGCCAAGCCCTTTCACGGTCCAGTTACCCCGAAGCCTTGAAATTTAAAGGGCTTCCAGAAACAAAGCAGATTCTGTGGAGCCCTTTGAATCCAAATCCCGTCGTAGTCTATTGAACATTGTTCGGTTGCGAGTGCCGTTTTTGGAACGTTTTTTATGAACGAACCACGGTAATGTAATATAGCGTATTGTCGAAATGGGATCGTGTGTCGGATCATCGTAAGTTCAGCTGTGACGGCAATAGTAGATGTCTTACGTAGCACTATTCGTACTATATTAATAATATTATAAATGCCAAAGTATGTTTGGATGTATGGATGTCTGTGACTCTTTCACGCAAAAACTACTGAACCGATCACTATGAAATTTTGCATACACGTTGTCTGGGACACCAGAAAGGACATAGGGCACCTTTCATCGTTCAACGCGGACGAAGTTGCGGACACCAGCTAATGCTTAAATACTATAACTCTATCTGTATAAAAAGAAAATATTCGTATATTTTGTTTGTAATAAATAAATTCAAAATTTAATGTACCGATTTTAAAAATCCATTATTACCTACTTAAATAAAATGTATAATTTAAGAACTCAGTCATGACATTTGGCAAATTTTTTACAATATGAATTCAAAAAATCGGGGGGGATGGAATAATTTGTACAAATATCACAACAAAAAGAAACCATAACAAAATGTCACACCCCAAAGTTGCCGCTAAGCGCCGTTGTCCCTTTGTCCGTTTGTCTATCACAGCACAATGACATTGTGTTGACAAGCATTGTCGGCGCGACAGTCTCTTGCGCAGCGATCGTATCGCTCACTCCATCGCGCTTTGTACTCCACAAACCCCAAGCCTTCCACTGGGCCACTTCCAGCTGAAGACGTTTCAAATGTAATGGGGCCCGTTTAAAGTATAATATAAGCGATAAATTATCGACGGCTGTCATAACCTCGCCCACTTTAACGAGCGCCAAACTGAACGACCTTGACTAAATTGTTTTACTCCCAAACAATATTGTTATTCAAATACAAATATCTCGTCGGAATCAATTAGGAGGCAGCTTCATTCAGAAAAACCAACAAAAGTTGTTTGGAGTGAATAATAAAATCGACTAGTGCGCTAATGGCGACTTTTTGTACGAACGATGCCACTAATTTAATAACTATTCCCTAACGATATGGAGTCGACGACATCCGAGAGCGTGGGCATAAAAATGTCGGGTCGTGCCCAATCAATCTTGGTCCGTACCTGCGTCCGAAGATCGGACCCGCGAGATAACCCTTCCTCGATGCGTAATACCATTAAAACAACGGTGACAATCCAACCAAAAAATAATTTTCAACAGCTCTTTATCGATACATTGGCGTGTTGCATTTACGAGGTCTCGTCCCAAATCCGTCTAGTGTTAGGCTCGTTTTCGTGTGGCACCTTTGGATTTTATGTCCGATGATTAAAAATTGTGAAATGATGATCATTGCTGGAGCTCCCACTGAGCAGGTTTGTTTAACCTCTTTTGTTTTTCTGGATTCCTGGTCGTGGGTCCGTTTTTAATTAATGCCCATCACGTATTTTTTTCGTCGTACGTTTTTTTTTTAACTTCGGTTTTTTGAAATATGTCTGTGGGTCCGCGGCGTGTGATGCGATATCTCGATGTCCCTATTGTTTCGTTTTGATATATTTATGCGTCCACTTCTCGGGAGTGGTGTTTCTCTTGTGTTTTTCTTTTGTATCGATGAGCGGTGGTGACGCGGCGTCATGGATCATCGATTGTTAACAGCCGACCGTTGAAGTTATACATATACTTATGTGACCGGAGAAGCTGTCGTTGCGTCTGCAGGACTTCAAGCTCCATGGGAGTTGTCTACGCGAACATGGATCTGACTGGATCAAAATCAGAATGAGTTGTTCCGCGCGGTAACACTAAAACAATTTTAGAACCGGCTTTTATCAGTTTGACCATAAAAATGGTATCGTAAACGTTCATGTCGCACAGTTTATAGTAGCTCATGTAATAGATAAAGTGACTCCAATTATACTAATTAAGTTATTTATTGACTTTATTGTGGTCGCAGCGGAATAGAAACACGCACAGTATCGTAGAGGATGACAGTGGTGTAACTTTTAAATTATAATTTTTAATTTTTCAAACTGCTTTACTCGCATGTAAAGACAAAGAGTATAGGCAATGTATTACGTCAGTGATAAATCTTTCGCATTTAACTTATAAAATGGTCCTCCAAGTGTAATGTGGAAACAAATCCTTCATTTAAAAATAAGACCCAAAAAGAAAATTTTTTGCCAAGAAAACTCAAATGCCAAATATTTATTTATTAATTACACGAATCTTATTAATAATTAATAAAAATAATGTAATTTAAATTGATAATGTTAACAAGTTGGCAAATTGAAAATCTTTCATCAGCTAAGTATATTAGATATCGAAGTTAACTTGTAGGTTGAGAACTCGAGACCTTGCTTCATGATGATATATAATAATATATCACACTATTTTCTATAATACTGAGCAGTTAATATACTGTCTTATAATAATTTAGTCCGAATTGGAAGTAAATTTAACTAGTATCGAACGTGAGTCGAAACGTGCCCTATTAAGATAAAATAACGATAATAATGAATAATTTGGACGTTTCAAAAGACATAAACACTTGTTGAGACTCGTGTGTGTATCCACTGCTTAGTTTTCATATAATCAATTCGTTTGGAACACTATTAGAATAAATGCGGTCCTGTCTCAAAACTTTCAATGTATCAGAAATGTACCTAGGTACTGTTGGGAAGTTACCACAGATAGACTTTCTTCAGGATGCACTAATTAAAATTATAAGTGGAACTTTAGGTATATGTGTCTTTTATAAGATGTACTTCGGAGAGTGTGGTCAGGAGCTGCATGAACTCATACCGCCTTCCCCTTTCTTCCATCGGACATACAGACGTACAAATGGTTACCATCCTCATCTTGTCGATATCCCTCTATTTCGGACCAAGAGCTTTAAAACATCTTTTATAATGCGCACTGCCAACGTTTGGAACTCCTGACCTCATATAACCCAAATCTTTTCAAAAATCGAATGAATAGGCATCTTCTGGGTTGAGATAAAGGTTCGTTCCATCTTAGGCTTCATCCTTGCTACACAGTTGGTTGTTGGTCAAGAGCGAACCCATCTTTTATATAAAAAAGAAACTACTGTTATATTGACAATATATATAGGGCCGTAGGACGTCTACTGCTAGACATAGGCCTCCCCTATAATTTTCCAATAGTACTGGTCAGGTGTTGCCTGAATCTACCGACGATCCGCGGCCCTTATCAGATCGCCTGTCCATCTTTGTGTCTCCACGGCCTCCACTCGAGAACCTTCCGGGTCCAGCGGCCATCGGTTCTCTCTCCGTATACTATGTGTCCAGCCAACTGCCACTTTAACTTGATCCGCCGGCTCATGTCGGTAACGTTCGTACGTCTACGGATCTTCTCATTTCTGATTCTAAATATCTCGCAGTGTAACCCCGAGCATAGATAGCCCTCTCCATAGATCATTGACAATCATAAAGTAGGCATTTCTATTAACGTAGGTATATCTATAATTCTATACATCCGTACTAATATTATAAATGCGAAAGTATGTACGGATGTATGGATGTTTGTAACTCTTTCACGCAAAAACTACTGAACCGATCACCATGAAATTTTTCACACACGTTGTCTGGGACACCAGAAAGGACATAGGGTACCTTTCATCGTTCAACGCGGACGAAGTCGCGGGCACCAGTTAGTATAATAAAATCGTAAACGAGGTGTGTCCGCACATTAGATATTTTTTCAAATAAAATAAATAGAAGTAAACCGTTTGTACACGCTGTTGTACCTACTTGTATTACCGATCTCAAAAAAATAGATTCTGTTAATCTGTGCATTGCATGCTGATCTCAGAAACGCCTTAACGTATTTGGATGAAAATTGGCACACATACGAGTATATTTAGTTTATTACCTGCATTAACATATTGAATACTAATTTTTATCTTGAAAAATATGTTACTTTCTCGTAGTATTTTCAAAAAAAAAAAAAACGAACAACAGCGAGTGCGAAGTCGCAGGCACCAGCTAAGTGTTTGATTTTATTCATTCTCTCGTCCTTCCATCGTTCGAAATATGAACTCCCCAAAAATACAACATTTTTATCGGCTATCTAAAGTGTAATGTGTCGTGTGTTTTTTTTTTTTTTTTTTTTTTTTTTTTCTTTTTGTAATGTATCACGTTTTATCTTTCCAGGTAAGTCGGTGCAACTGGAGCCGTTTCCCGCCAAAAAAGCGGAGTGGTGTGTAAGATACATGTATATTGTATATTTTGCATTTCGAATAAGTAAACGGCGACAAGAAGAGTGTTCACGATATCCAATTTCGTTTTCATCTTTAAACTACTCGGTGGTCTTAAATTAGGGAAAAAGTTGGGATGCATTTTAAGACACAAGACAAATTAGGTTAGAAAGCTCTTTTCATCGACGGAAAGAGAGAATGTGTTATTTGATATTATAGAATATTCAAACTGGATTCAGTTATAATTAGATTATGAATTTATGAATTGACTTCAATAAAATTTTTGAATAAATTTTGATAGAAGAATTAGTTAAGAGCAAATTAGCGCGGGGTGCAATTTTTTTTTTGTATATACACAAACCTTCCTTGCTTATCCCTCTTTCCAATAGTGAAAACTGTATCAAAACAGACAGACGCGGACAGTTTCGGCGACTTGATTGCTGCAAAATATTGGGTTTTTTTTTTCTACTTACTTAAAAACTTAATTATAGGTTTTGTTGTATATGTCTTAATAAACCTTCGATGACAAATTTTTTAACAGATAGTGAAAACCGCATCAAAATCCATTGCGAGGCTTAGCAAGAGTTAGCGGATATACAGACAGACAGACGCTAAAACGACTTCAATTTATATAATGTAAAAAAAATTGTATTCCTTGAATGCTTCATGAGTTCATTCATTTTTTGAATTCATCGTGCAAATACATTTTAATAAGTTTCAAAAATTAAATGAACGATCCCTGCTACAAAGAGATCAAAACAAAACACTATTCCCATACAATACATACAGACACACATCAGATGTAACATATTGTAATGCGTTTACAAATTTATCTCCCATCCACTGGATACTCGTGTTACTACTCCCTAGGGACTTCCCCTCAGCACTGCCACCGGGAATACCGGGATTATATTATTCAATATTACTTCAGTATAAAATAAATTTTTTAATAACTCTATGTGACTACTGCATTATGATGATATTTAAAAAATATATATTATAGATTATATACAAATAATAGGCCTATAGAATCATAAAAAATATATATTTACATTTATCTATTTGACGACACGTTTGGTCTAGTGGCTAGTACACCTAGCTATTAACCGAACGGTCGCGGGTTCGAATCCCGCTAGGGGCAAATGTTTATGTGTTGATATTTTACCTTTGTACCTGAGTCAAGGATGTTTTGTATTTATAATATGTATATATTTACAAAAAAAGTAATCTATGTAGTATATCAGCTGTCTGGTATTCATAATACAAGCATTAGTTGCTTACTGTGGAACTAGAAGGTGCTGTGTGGAATGTGTGATGATATTTATTTATTTATTTATTTATATTTATCTATTAATTTAAAAAATAATAATTTTAAGACCAAAAAACTAAAAGAAAATATTATATAAGTGATAGAAAATAATTTTTCAAAAGTAATTCGCCAATTATTTTTTTTTTTGTAAGAATTAAAATTGTTGGAAAATATGTGAATATTATTCAGAATGTTATTGTAGTGATACTTAGAACGATGAAAGAAGGAATTTTTAAAATGATCAGTTCTACAATAGGGAATATGAAATGTATCACTTGATCTTGTTCTGAGTTTTGACACATTGAAGTGAATACATTCTAAAAGTGAAGAAGAAACGATGTGATTATTTATTATTTTATATAAAAAGACTGCATCAATATATGATCGCATATCCTTTAAAGAATGCAGTTTGTGTCCTGAAGCGTTTTTTACTACTATGTCAAGAAATCAGTGGATAAAACGCAAAATATGTATTTTATTTTATATAAATTTCTTGTATCGTCTTCAAGATAAGCAGTCTCCCGAAACTATACACTTACGCCAACTAATAAGCCTCAATCGTTAGAACATTTTTTGAAACGATTTTTTTTTTCGGAATCTACTTCAGTGCTCGCTGCGAATTCTATTTTTAAATGTTTTCTGTCGACTGAAAACGGATGCCTGGTATGTATTATCTAATTAAGCATTAGACTTCATACAGCGAGCTGGAAACAAATTCCTGCATGGTTGGTAGCGCATTTGAATATCCCCAGGGGATTCGTTTGTGTCCTGGTATGGCGACTTCAACCACCCATCATCGAGTGGACCGTCAGCCTGCCTGCCATCATTTATAATATAAAATGACCTTTTTTTTAAATCAAATCACTATCCACTGATTGAACAACTTGATTCATCACATTGCAATTCCGCTAACATCTGCGTCTAATACGTCCATAGAGCTCAATGTCTCGCACCGTCTCTGTTCGCTGATCCAGAAAATTGAAACAAGGGAGCTCCAGCAGAGAGATTACAAAGTTGTCTATGCATTTAGAAACTGTAGAACATGGGGATAACGGGGACTGTTTGTCCGCAAAATGTAAGTTGGTTTTGGATTAGGGTCCCATGTGATTGCGGGATTTGCTGATACTTTTGAATGTAATTTGGTACATGTCAGTTTATAACGCAAATGTAGGTGGCCAATATATAGCAGAGTACGATCCGTATATAAAAGTATATTTTATTATCTCTATTGAGTAATGTCAAGAATTGTTTCCTATTGTATAAGTAAGATTCCATAAGCATTCTTATATTCCATTACCTTCGAGTTTTTCAAGAAGAATTTTATGCTCTACATGGTCATTTTTTTGTGTTAAGGTTGGCAGACAAGCTGAAGGTCCACTTGATGGTATAACACAACCACATCGCATATAATACAAGCAACGCCACTGGTGCTGAAAGTGCGCTGTCGACCTTAGGAGGAGGATAGGGAAAATGGATCTGGCAACTCACTAACCGAAACACAACAGCACACGTGCTGTTATTTCACAGTTACATAAATAGTTCGCGATTTAAAGATTTCTTTCTCCTAGTATTGTTCACACGTTAACCAATTTCACTAACAACGCTGGTCAATCAACAGTTTTTTTTTTAATTAAAAAAAATGTATCAATATTTTTACTCGGTAATTCTTTTTGTTAAAAATAATAGATAATAAATCAGTGACATATTAAACAAGAAAAAAAAAGCGACGTTTTTTCGTCCCCCTCCCCGAGGCCCCTTGATGGCATAGAAAATCGCAACACGATACTCATTTGAAAAATAATGATGTCATCAAACACTAATCCGAAAGCTTTCATGTGGATTACAAAGAGACAAACTTCTCATTGTCGCTGGCATAGAATAACTCTGTCATTTTCAACCCTAACTGTTATGTTATAAAATTTAAATTTGCTCAACAAGAATAAGTGCAGTACATATTGTTGCAGTTCCAGTACTAGGAAGATTAGATTTTACAAAATGCTATAGAAAATCAACTTTAAAACGGTCTTGGAAGAGTCTATATTCGCTTACAATGTTAAGAGTAATCCAATAGACAGTTTGTGGAATTGGAAATCAAAGTTCAAAGGTTCTCGGTCCACATTGGCGTGGCAAAAAAAAAGTAAGGGTGGTTTTATACTGGTGCGCCGTTAGTTCATTTCGATACATTAGGCGTGTGATTTATACGTGGGATGCGGCATAGTCAAAACATGTGGGGTCCGCGACAAGTGCGCTGCGTCGTTCAGTCTCATCTAAGGGTAGACCTAGGGCTGTCCAAAAATATAAACTTAAAATTAATTATTATTTCTTAACAAACGAATCATAATTTTTATTTTTTTAAGTATAAAAGCTAAAAATTAATAATATTACTCCATAAAATATTTAAAAAATTTAATGTAACGTCTAAATGTAAAGTCAAATTAGTTAATTAATTAAAACAAATGTATTTATAAATGAGCCATACATTTATATTTTTTTACTTATAATCACATTATTAAATTGATTTCTTGCTTATTTTATGCTGCTTTATGCTTATATATTATTATGATGTATTTTTATTAAAAACCCTATAGCTATTGCTATAGGAAAAATAATATGCAATTGACACAACAATTTCGAGTTAGATTGCCAATACCAGGTTTTTATTTTTTAAACGGAATACCCGAAACGGAAATCAAATTTTTAAACATGTCACTTTAAATTTTGTATACCTAATCTGTGGTAAAATATGAATGACGCAAATCTTGAATAAATAATAATTTTTATTAATTTGAGTAATTTAACTGGAGTATTGTGCAGAAAAGTTATTTTGAGTAAAAATTTAAATAATTTTCTTACCATCTCGACAACCCTATGAAATCTCGTTTCGTAACTAGTAAGAGCAAGCCATAGTATAGGTCTCTTGAGGATATAGAAACATCTCAAGGGATGTAGTACCAAAATTACTCTAAGCGGATATTGTTTTTTTGCGCGAACATCCTGTATATTACTTAATGCAGATTGCCGGCACAGGTGGGTGACAATATAACGGAAAAAAAAGCGTCACGAAATTCAAAACTTGAGTCATTAATATTAATCGTTAACTACTTTTTAATAAATAATATGCCATTAACGTGGTCATAAAAGACGTTTACAAACTGAGTTAATTTTAACTTAATCTCATGTAATATGATAAATAACTTATTTTTATTTTTTCTATTTTTAATACAAAATCAATAACGTGCAAATTATTAGTTTAAAACAAAGTTAAAATACAAATTGTCGGTCACTGCCCGCTTATCTATCATAATTTAAAAACACTAAAGGGAAGCAATATTGCAAGAGAGCTTGTCTAAAATGTTTTAGGGCACTTACACACTCACGTAACCCTTGTATATTTTTTAATTTCTAATGTTAACATAATAATATGATCATAAAGGCCACATATATAGCATAATTATATAAATTATATTCGCATATATCTTAAAGAGAGTCACATAAACCTATGGCAAAGAGAAGATGTAGAGTTATTGAGAATAAAGAGACTTGCTAAAAAAAATTCCTGCTAGCCAAATTTTTTATTAATAAGCTCTGTGCTTATCAATTTTATATTTTTATGTACTTAATGTTTTTTATGAACTGCTTATTAGTTTTATTAATTTATTTAGTTAAATACTAAGGGCCTCTTTCACCAACTACAACTCTTTCTCGTGATGGTATGCGGTCAAAACACAACCAACGGAGTCGCATTTCGGTATGTGTCAATTAAGGTGACCGATTATTTCTATAATCATCTTTAAATAGCATTAAGTTGGCTCTTAAAATATATATATTTATTACATAGACAAATAGATAGATAGACTGCTGTACAAGCGTATATATATTGAAATATAAAAACATAATATTAAATGCTTTAATAAATAAGTTCTCTTTAAATCCTAATATTCTCAAGGGCCTCTTTCACCAATTACAAGTAAAGTGTTGATTAGTTAATTTTTGAAATAATTTTATGTTTTATTAAATTATGCACTCAGTGGTTTACTGCATCCTTCGATAGGCTTTTTTTTTTATTTTCTTTTTAATGTTTGGGACTTTTACCGTACAAACAAAAGTATATCAGCTCCATTATTTCCGGTTACCGGTGACTTTAAATGGCGGTTAGCCTACTTGACACTTTACTCACAGATGGTGAAATAGGCCCTAAATTCATTAATATTTAATTTAACAATGCCGTTGCAATAAACTAACTAACTTTTATATATTATGAAACTAAATCTTATCAGTAGCTACCTACTAAATATAAAAAAGACAATTCATTAAAATAAAAAAACGTATTATTATTATCTTTTTCTAACACAAAAGAAATTAGGTAATAATTAGAAAAATACAAATCAAAATATCAAATTGTGATTAAATCTTTGGTTGAACGTGTGTGCAAGCGCTCTTATAATTTGTGTCAGCGTTAGTAGAGTTAATTCAGGAGAGTAATTTTATTGTGACGCAGAAAGGGTTAAAAGAGGTTCAACCCTCAATCGTGTTTTATGCTCTTTAATTTGTTTTTGCAAAAATGCTTTTAACGTTAGGGTCGGCTGTTCGTGTGTTCGTATGAATGTCAATGGGTGTTTATAAATCTTTTGTAATAAAAAAATAGACATAGACTTATCGTAGAGTAGATGTAGATCTTATACAAATATGAATTTCTATCTAAATAAATTTCTAGTGTCAATAATTTTGTTATCCGACAAAAAATAAGTTTGCATAAGTATTTAAAAAAATTAGCGTCATAAAAATTAGCAATGACTTTTTAGAATATTTATTTGTAAAGAACGCTTTTCGGCTGTTCATCGTTTAATTATTTAATTATATTAAAAAAAAAAATAGTTAACTAAGTATTATCTATTAATAATTATTAGTGGATGGCGTTTCATTGTCATAAATTGGATATAACGTCTGGAGGCAGTGACCACTCACTTACAGAAGATCACTGTGAATTGTTAATTCATATAATTTTCGTGTTTCTGTGAACAAATGACTTCCTATCCTTATCCTACTTTAGTCGGCAGGTCACTTGCAGCATCTGTTGCTTCAACCTGTCTGCAGGACTTAACATTAAAAATAATTGACGACGCGTTTGGTCTAGTGGCTAGTAACCCTAGCTGTTAACCAAACGGTCGCAGATTCTAATCCCGCTAGGGGCAAATTTTTATGTGTTAACATTTTACCTTTGTACCTGAGTCATGTGTATTTATAATATGTATTTACAAAAAAAGTTATCTATGTAGTATATCAACTGTCTAGTATCCATAATCCACAAGCATTTAGTTGCTTACTGTGGAACTAGATGGTGCTGTGTGTGAAATGTGTGAAGATATTTATTATTATTATTTTTTATAATACTTACCAAATAAAAACACTTACACTGTGAGCTTAGTGATGGACGCCAGGGCTCATTCAACTATCCCCATATCTTGTCCTCTTTTACATTGCAGCCACCTACCGTCAAGTTGACCGTCAGCCAGCCTGCCGACCTTAACATTTAAAAAGAACGTTAGCTTTATAATTTAAAAAAAAAAAAAAAGGAAAATCGCTACATATTTTATGACGGCAGCGCAAGTGCAACATTTATCTGTCACTTTAATGAGTTCAGCTGTTTAACAATTACCATTTTTGGATGTTGAGAACACCTGGCCTCTCGGTGGCCCTCCCCTGTTCTATTAATATGTAAACGTTTTAAGGCAACGCGTTTAATGTTCGCCTTCCATTAGCGCTCATCGTAAATTATAGCCTCGTTGCGGAGCGTGCCCGTCTTGCCCGTCTTGCCCGTCTTGCCCGTATGCCCATACCTAACAAAAAAAATTTTTAAAAAAAACTCACTTACATGTCACATAATGATTATTGTCTTTAAATTATTGAGACCGTAAAATGGAATATTAAAATGCACCCAACTAACCACTTTGGTTCACTCTTTATTAACAGGAATATTAATTATTTTTATTGTGTGTGGAACTGGAAAATTTAATAATTGCTTATTAGGGATTGATAAAGTGGTACATGTGTGTTATAGGTATTATCTTCACATTGTAATGGACTTTGACATTTCTTTGTCTCCCTAATAGTTAAAGATTGTAACTTTCCAAAATTTTGTTAACGAGTCTTATTCAAACATTTTAAGGTCGATAAGTAAATGATGTTTACTATTCCCATCGTTTATTTATTAGACGCTAATTTGTTAATTGATTTCTTTATCTTAAGTCTAAGGGTCTTTCTCCGCTCATTAGAACTATTGGGATAAATAGAGATGTCAACAGTTCACGACAAGTCAGTTGAGGACATCAGTCGAGTTGAGGATGTCAGTTGAGATAGTCAGTTCACGACTTTCAGACAGTCAGCTCAGTAAGATCTAGGATACGTTCGAGCGTTACACACAGCTTGAAAATATATTTTGTATCCAATTACACAGTCAATTGTAAAGTTAAGTTTCATAAATATAACTTCGCTACAAGGTCAAGTTATTTCCTTTCACCTTTCCTCGGAAGTCCAAGCACAACGGAAAAGATCCACCCACGAGCCAAGATACACAAGAAGCCAATCCGCTCGGGCCATTACATAAAAATTGGTGTCAGAAGAGTGGATTACGTTTTGGACAACAGGAAAATAAAACAAAGGAAAAAGGAGAGTTTTAACCAGCTGCCAATTGCTATCTTCAGTCGCCGAATTTCAACTTGCCGATTTCAACCGCAAATCACAAGACAACTATAGAAGACGCCGTTGCCGATCTTCGAGTTGCTGATTTCCACCGCAAATCGCAAAACAATAGAAGCTACTACTGAACTCCAGCAGCACAAAAGGTCAACACTTCTACGAAACTTATCAACTCATCAAGATGTCAACTTCGATTATATGGTGCCTGTGAGTACTTTCATCAAGTTGTTCATTGTTAATTTTTTGTCTGTGTTTATAAATATTTTATGTTATTATTTTTGAATACTGAGGTACTGAAATTGAGGTTATTGAAATTTTAAATACTTATTAATATTGAATATTGATCGTGAACATCTATACATTATCGAAATATTGAATTGAATTATTATTGAAGGCTATTGAATTATTAAGTCGTTGTTGAGAATTTTAAATTTATAATTATACAAAATGGCAACTTCAAGTTCTATTACGTATATTACCTTAGAAATGGCAGAAAGAATGCTAACCAAATTTGATGGCACTAAAGCTCGAATCCATGAATTTTTAGATAATTGCGATACGGTACATAATTTAATTAATCCAGGTATGAAAGGAATATTATTACAAATTATTATTACGAAAATAACTGAAAACGCTAGAGCAATGATTAGGAACCGCGATTTTGAAACTTGGAGCGACCTAAAAACTTATTTGTTAACTACATACACTGAAAAGAGAACAATGGGTCAGTGGCAATTAGAATTGAGCAGTTGCAAGCAAGACCATAATGAATCGGTCATTGCTTACGCAAATAAAGTCGAAAATTGTTATATAAAATTAATTAATTCGTTAGATTCTTCAAATCAAACGAACGAAGCTCATCAAGCATGTGTAGACTTATTAAAAAGTCAAGCATTAAGTGTGTTCATTACAGGGCTGAATAAAGAACTTAGTTTAATTATCAAGGCTCTACAACCTAAGACTTTAGAGGACGCAATCTCTTTAGCAATAGCTGAAGAACAGCAATTCAGAAGTAAAATCGAAATTTCTAAATATCAGAATATAAATCATTCTTTTACGAAACATTGCTATAAATGTAATAAACCAGGTCACACCGTAGTAAATTGCAAAGTTAGAAATATTAGTAATTATCATAATCAACATAAATTTTCTCCAAAATTTTGTAATTATTGCAAGAAAACAGGTCACGTAAAGGAAGATTGTTATTCACTAAAAAATAAAAACCATAACAATCAAAATACTTCCGTCAGTAATACCAACTATAATCGTAATCATACATATTATGCGCCACCTAAGACTAACAGTCAAACAAATGCACAACCACATTTTAATAAGCAAAAGAAAAATTTAAACTAATTACACCTGAAGGTAAGAGCCGACCCAAAGGAAAAGTAATAGAAGGGCTCATAAGTGCTATAAATAATTGCTATTTCGTTAAGTTTTCTCTGAATAATTATAAAAACGCTTCAGAATTATCTTTTCTTGTTGATACAGGTGCTACAGTAAGCATCATTAAAAGGAAATATGTGCCAAAAAATATTGAAATTTGTAATGATCTTTTAATAAATTTAAAGGGAATTGATAAAGTTGAAAATCCTATGCAAACATTAGGATATGTAAATTTAAATTTTTCGAAATATTTTAATTTTACATTGCATATTGTAGAGGATTCATTTCCTATAGAAACTGAAGGTATATTAGGAAGTGATATGCTCGAAAAACACAATGGTATTATCGATTATGAAACAAAGAATTTAGTACTAGGAACCGAAAAATTCCAACTATTTAAGGAAAGTAATTATTGTTCACAAGAACAACATTGTCAAAAGATAACGATCCAAGCTAGAACGGAATGCGTTATTCCAATAAATGTGTGTAATAATGATAAGGTCCAACAAGGAATAATTAACCGAGTAGAAATTAGCCCAGGCGTATATTTGTGTCCAAGTATCATTACCGTTAATGATAACAGACAGGGCATTACGACTGTCCTAAACACTACTGATAAGGACTTATCTATAAACGTTCCCTCAATTCGTTTAGAAGAAATAAATAATGATAATTTGAACTTTAATGAAGGAAGAATATTTAAATTTAAGGATGATAATAAAAATATTAAAATGAATAAAAATTTTGAGAGTAATAGACTTCAAAAACTTGAAGATTCTTTAAGAACGGATCATTTAAACACTGAAGAAAAGAATAGTCTTATTGACTTATGTAAAGAGTTTAATCATATATTTTATTTAGAAGGTGATAAATTGAGTTCTACTGATGTTGTTATGCATGAAATTCATACGAAAACAGAAATACCTATTCATGTAAAAAGTTATAGATATCCAGAAGCTTTAAAGGGAGAAGTCGATAGACAAATTCAGAAAATGTTGAAAGATGACATTATAAAACCTTCTACTAGCCCATGGAATTCGCCTATTTGGGTAGTACCGAAGAAAATAGACGCTTCAGGAAACAAGAAGTGGAGAGTAGTAATCGATTATAGGAAATTGAACGAAATTAGTATCGGTGATTGTTATCCTTTGCCACAAATATCTGAGATTCTAGATCAATTAGGGCATTCTAAGTATTTCTCTACACTAGATTTAGCCTCAGGCTTCCATCAGATAAAAATGCATCCAAGGGATTCATCGAAAACAGCGTTTAGTGTACCTCAAGGTCACTATGAATATAATCGCATGCCTTTTGGTTTGAAAAATGCTCCCGCAACTTTCCAACGTCTTATGAATAGTGTTTTATCAGGATTACAAGGAAATCGATGTTTTGTATATTTAGATGACGTAGTAATTCATGCAGATTGTTTAGAAAATCATAATAAAAAGTTAAAGGAAGTTTTCCAAAGATTTTCCGATAATAACCTTAAATTACAACCTGATAAGTGTGAATTTTTGAAACGAGAAGTTATGTATTTAGGTCATTTAATAACTGAAGAAGGTGTTAAACCAGATCCAGGAAAGGTATCTGCTATACAAAACTATCCTGTACCAAAAAGTGTTAAGGATATTAAAAGTTTTTTAGGCTTAGTTGGATACTATAGAAGATTTATCCAAAATTTTAGTGGGTTGTCACAACCATTAACAAAACTTTTGAAGAAAGATGTTGAATTTAATTGGACTAGTTTACAGCAAAAAGCTTTTGAAAATCTTAAAGAAAAACTTTGTGGTCCACCTATTTTAATTTATCCAGATTTTAGTCAAACATTTAATTTGACTACAGATGCGAGCAATTATGCGATAGGAGGTGTATTGTCACAAGGATCGATAGGCAAGGACTTGCCCATAGCTTTCGCGAGCAGAACTTTGAACAAAGCTGAACAAAATTATTCCACAACTGAAAAGGAACTTCTAGCCATAATATGGTGTGTTAAACACTTTCGTCCATACTTATACGGTCGTAAATTCAACATGATTACAGACCATAAGCCTTTAACGTATCTGTTTAATTCGAAGAATGACGGAGCGAGAATATTTAGATGGAGAATATCTTTAGAAGAGTACGACTATACTCCAATTTATAAACCAGGAAAATTAAACTCCAACGCCGATGCTCTTAGTAGAATAGTACCTACGAAAGAAGAGGAAACTGAAAAAATCAATATTTGTAAAGGAAAAGAAAATTATCAATCATTTATTGAAACCTCGAAGAAAACATTAATTATAAACTCTAATGTCATAGAAACTGACGATGAAATTAACACAGCTACGGATAATATTTTTATTCCCATTTCAGCAGATAAGAAAATCGAAGATGAAACGTTAAGTAACTTAGAAAGTAAATTTAAACATTTAAACAAAATTAAGGATATTAAAATTAATGAGATAGTTACATTCACAGAAAACCGAAGAAACTTTATATACGGATGCGTAAAAGAAAATTATTGGCATAAAATAACCTATGAAAATTATTTTACAGTAATTCAGAATCTGAAGAATTATTTAATAAATAAAGGAGAACAAATATTACATGTTAACAACCTTAGTGATTCATACAGTAGGTTACACTGGAAAAAATTAAGAATAATGATAAGATTTTTATTTAAGAACACTAATATTAAAATTTTCATACACAATAAAGTTTTAAAAACCCCTCTACCAAGTCAGATTCCAGAAATATTACAAGAAATGCACAATAGTGTAATTGGAGGACATTCAGGATTTCACAAAACTTATAACAGAATAAAAGGAATTTACAAATGGAGTAATATGAAAAAAGACGTAAAAAACTTTATTTCAAATTGTCAATCTTGCCAAAAAAATAAATTAGTAAGGAAAAAACATAAAGAACCAATGGTAATCACTAGTACAGCAGTCGATGCATTTGAAAGGGTCAGTCTCGATATTGTAGGTCCCTTCCCCTTATCAATAAATGGAAATAAGTTCATACTAACCCTTCAGGATGACCTTACGAAATTTTCACAAGCGTATGCATTACCCAATCATACAGCTGAAACGATCGCCAATATCTTCGTTAGAGAATTCGTTTGTAAATTTGGTATACCTAAGAGTATTCTAACTGATCAAGGTGCTGATTTCACTTCTAATCTAATTAAGGAAGTCTCGAATTTATTTAAATTTAAACATCTTACAACTACAGCCTACCACCCACAAACTAATGGTAGTTTAGAACGTAGTCATAACACCCTGGTCGAATATTTGAGACACTATATTCAAGACAACCAACACGATTGGGATCAATGGATCGATTTTGCTATGTTCTGTTATAACACATCTATTCATACTTCAACAAAATTTTCCCCATATGAACTTTTGTTTGGAATGAAACCTAGATTGCCGACGTCAATAACGAATCAACCGGAGTTTAAATACACATACGATGATTACATTAGCGATTTGACTCTAAAATTACAAAAGTCTAGAGAATTAGCCAGAGAAAATCTAATTCAGTCTAAGGAATGTAATAAAAAATACTACGATAGAAATTGTATACTAGAAAAATACAAATTAGGTGATAAGGTCTATGTTAGTAATGAATCGAACAAAGTGGGCATATCTAAAAAATTAGCTCCACAGTACATAGGTCCATACAAAATAGTAGAAATAAATTCTCCAGTAAACGTTACTATACTAAAAAATAGGAAAAAGGTTAAAATTCATGTTAACCGTTTAAAATTAGCCAAACATGATTAATATAAACTGTAAATATATCCTAATTATTAGATCCAATTTTATTGTTGCAGGTTCGCCTTCGCTACTTTGTGTCAAGGTGAATTATTTAATATTACAATTCTAGATAAAGGAGGCATATATTACGAACACTTAGGAAGTGTTAATAATTTTGATAGTGACTGGAACTTAATATCATATCTTGACATTTCAACTATACATGATAAAATTAACTTAATTGAAAATACTTTAATTAGAACGAAAAAACTTTGCGAATTCGACACTTTTAATAATTTTTCTTTATGTCAAACCTCACTTCTAATTTTAGAACAGTTATTCCCAAATTTAAGAAACCAAGAAATTATATTTAAAGAACTTATAGGACAAACAAATGTCCATATCAGATCTAAACGCTCTTACATAGATGGAGTAGGATCTTTCATGAAATTATTGTTTGGAACTTTAGATGTAAACGACGCAAAACGCTATGATGACTATATCGAAAATATAGATAAGTCAGAACATGAGGTCATTAACTTATTAAAAACCCAAAGTCAGATCGTAAAGTCAACAATTACTAATTTTAACAATTCCATAACTAATTTAAAGAAAAATGAAGAAATTTTTAATAAAAACTTAATTGTTCTTTCTAATTATACTAAAGAAGTAAATGTAAAATTATTTGATATTAATATGAAACAAAACTTAGACGAACATCTCTCATTTTTAACTTTAGTAACAACTGAAACTGCAAACGAAATTTCAATGATTGTTAATGCTATATTATTTTCCAAAAACAATAACGTTCACCCAATCATAATAACCCCTGAGCAATATATTTCAGAATTAAAAAGGACACTATCACATATTCCGCCACATACTGAATATCCTATAGATCTATCTATCGAAAACGCGTCAGAGCTACTATCGTTGGTCAGCATAATTTCTTATTATATGAACAATAAAATTGTGTTTGTTATCAAAACGCCATTAATAACTCAGCAACGTTATGATCTTTATAATTTAGTTCCTGTAACTATTTTAAATAGTAATAATACTTACATTTTTATATTGCCTTCACAAAAATATCTCCTCATTTCAGAAAATAAGATTCATTATACCTCACTAGATAATATAAACGTATGTAAAAATATTTTTAAGTCTAGATTTATATGTAACATTGTAACACCATTCTATTCCATACATGCCAAATCAAGTTGTGAGACAGAGTTATTATTAACTAGGAATAAAATTATTCCGAAGTCATGTGACACTAGGATTAGTCTTATTAAAACTGAACAGTGGTATAACCTTCAGACTGAGAACAGTTGGTTATTTGTAATACCAAATAAGGTTATCGCTACACTTACCTGTAAAAACGAAGAACTTCAAGACATAGAATTCCATTCTTCAGGAATTCTAAAACTTAAGAAAAATTGTAAAATTTATACGCCAAATATAATATTGCAGTCCACCAATATGGACACAAGCTCTAATCATTATTCATTTTTGCCGAATTTTGATATTTTAAATGACGATTGTTGCAAAAACTTTAAAAACAAAAGTTTAGAAGATAAAATCAAATTTATACCATTAAATAATATTAATTTACATTTAGAAGATTTAAATTTAGCAAGTCATAAGATAGATGAGATTAATAATGTACTCGATAGTTTGCATGAACGAAACTTTTATGAAAAGGTAACAGATAACCCTTATTTTCTTTATATTTTTCTATCAATATTAAAATTTATTGGTTTATATATCTTATTTAAGATTGGTAAATATTTGTACAACAAAAAATTCTTCTGTACTCGTCAAGGTCGAATGTTAGCTCTAGAAGACACTCGAACATGTTGCAGTAGAATAACAAATTGTATAACTTTAAATTTAAATAAAAATCCCGTCAACAATGATTTAGAACTAGAAGAGGTTCGAGATTCTTCAAGCGCAGAAGGAACACCCTTGCGGCGTTCTGTTAGATTAGCGCAATTAAAAAAGAAATGATTTATGAGATTAATGATGACAATTAATATTGATTACTAATGATAATTATTAATAAGTTAGATATAATTTTCATGAGCATTGATGTTATTATAAGAATTTATTGTGTAGTCAATTTGTTATTTTTTTTTTCTTTTATTGAATATTGTGAAAATTAATGAACTTGTAAACTTGTTATGTGTAGTCTTATAGTTTGATCTTATTGTGTATTATGTAAGTTTTTTTTCTCTTTCTTTTGAAAATAATTTAGAGATTATTTTCAAAATTTTTAGGAGGGAAGTGTAATGGACTTTGACATTTCTTTGTCTCCCTAATAGTTAAAGATTGTAACTTTCCAAAATTTTGTTAACGAGTCTTATTCAAACATTTTAAGGTCGATAAGTAAATGATGTTTACTATTCCCATCGTTTATTTATTAGACGCTAATTTGTTAATTGATTTCTTTATCTTAAGTCTAAGGGTCTTTCTCCGCTCATTAGAACTATTGGGATAAATAGAGATGTCAACAGTTCACGACAAGTCAGTTGAGGACATCAGTCGAGTTGAGGATGTCAGTTGAGATAGTCAGTTCACGACTTTCAGACAGTCAGCTCAGTAAGATCTAGGATACGTTCGAGCGTTACACACAGCTTGAAAATATATTTTGTATCCAATTACACAGTCAATTGTAAAGTTAAGTTTCATAAATATAACTTCGCTACAAGGTCAAGTTATTTCCTTTCACCTTTCCTCGGAAGTCCAAGCACAACGGAAAAGATCCACCCACGAGCCAAGATACACAAGAAGCCAATCCGCTCGGGCCATTACAACATATTCCACACACAACACCATCTAGTTCCACAGTAAGCAACTAATCCTTCTATTATGGATACCAGACAGTTGATATAATACATAGATTACTTTTTTTTTTTGTAAATACATACATATTATAAATAGAAAACATCCATGACTCAGGTGCAAAGGTAAAATGTCAACACATAAACATTTGCCCCTAGCGGGATTCGAACCCGCGACCGTTTGGTTAACAGCTAGGGATACTAGCCACTAGACCAACCGTATCGTCGTTAAATTTGCTTTTAGGTTATTTTATGCACATAAAGCCATGAATAGAAGCGCAACTTTACAAGTGCAAAAATAATCAAAAAAAAAAAAGATAACAGAAAAATCAGAAACTAATAAAATAAAAATTAAAGAACAAATAAAACTGAATAATACTTCGTTACTTTGTTGTATTGTACACATACTTACACATACGTAGTCTTGAATTTGTTATCAAAATAACATTTTACTGAGTACTGAGCATTTCTCGATTAAATAGTTTATTTTTAAACGACCTTAAATTCAACTGCTTTAGAGAATCTGTGTCCAATATATACAATTTTATAACATCATATTTCAAACGGCGCACATTCTGCGCCGTAAGTAAATATTAAAGCAAGAAACGAAAAAAAAAAAAATTAAATAAAAAAAAAAATAATAACTGAAAATATTGTGCGTCACAAAATATTATTATAAATTGGTATAGTTGCACCTAATTCCGTACAATCGTGAATTGAATTTTTTATGAGAGGCGCGTGAGCTTCTGTCATATATTTTCATTACACACTCTCTCCGCCCCGGTACGGAGAAATGAAAAATTTTATAAGTAGGACTTACACGATGCGAGCCACATTTAGTGTTGCCATATGCCACGGTCTCTTGCTTTACACAGATTATGGCCACTGATGGCCTAGTTTTACGCACGTGTTTTCATGGTTTAGGTAAAGTCGTCTCGCACAATTTGACGACACGTTTGGTCTAGTGGCTATAGTAACCCTAGCTGTTAACTAAACGGTCGTGGGTTCGAATCCCGCTAGGGGCAAATGTTTATGTGTCAACATTTACCTTTGTACTTGAGTCATGGATGTTTATATTTATAATATGTATGTATTTATAAAAAAAAAGTAATCTATATAATATAGTATACTAGCTGGTGCCCGCGACTTCGTCCGCGTTGAACTATGAAAGGTAGCCTATGTCCTTTCTGGTGTCCCAGACAACGTGTATGCAAAATTTCATGGTTAGGTGATCGGTTCAGTAGTTTTTGCGTGAAATAGTTACAAACATCCATACATCCAAACATACTTTCGCATTTATAATATTAGTACGGATAGTATATATCAACTGTCTGGTATCCATAATACAAGCATAAGTTGCTTGGTTTGGAACTAGATGGTGCTGTGTTGAATGTGTGAAGATATTTATTTATTTATTTATTTATTTATGGCGATTTCGTATAGGAAATTGTAAACGGAAATTGGTTGCCCAAATGACTGCGAAACGCAGTGTGTCCTGCCAATACTGTCTGTCAGCCTGTCTGCCACCGTTTAGTGTAAACAAAATCATCAACGGCACAAGAAGAAGACCGCAATTTTCTTTTTCCCATTCTACCGTATTTAATGCAGTCGGTGAAATATATGGCAACACTATTGAGAAAAATGCGTATTACAATAAGACAGTGTAGTGGGTACATTGCGCGCAGTTTATTTCGCTTTAAATATGTTTTAGCGAACGCTTAGCGTGATTAACTCGACGCACGATGAGATCGGAATTTTGTGGTTGAGAATAAATTTGTTTATAATGTTCGACCATTTCAAACAAGTACAGAATGAGGATTGACTGAACATGTGCGTTGATGAGAACTATTTCTATGTACGATAATATATCACGTGTGACACATACTAACTAAGATACGATAAACGAAAACAAAGCGAAAAGAAGCTTTCGGCTTGTTTATCGTTTAATAATTTAATTATATTTAACGAATGGCTGTTGCACGCGACTTCGTCCGCGTATATGCATAAAATATAGCATCGCTGTTACTCGCTGATAACATAGCTTTATATATGTCAAAGAATTTTCAACATCCGTCCAGTAGTCTCTTATAATATTAGTATATAGATAACACATTATCTACATAAGTATACTCTTAATAATAGTTAAGTATTATATAACTAAGTATAATATTCTAAGTTAATCAGTAGACGCAGAGAAGCGGCGTTTTGTAGCCGTGAATTGTGCGAACCCGTCTGGCTACAGTGACCACTTCCTTACACATACTTACACCTTAAAATAACAGACTGTGTACCTACTAAGGTTCTAAGGTTCTAAGTGTAACAGATGGAATAATCGTATAAATGAAATTCATAGATCAACGTGAGAACAAATATTTATTGCTAAGTAAATTCACAGTACAAAAGAAACATAATTCACTGTTACTAACCTTAGTACACACTTTAACACCGCTCGTTCTTAACTGCTCTCTAAAGCCGGGAAAAATGGCCGACATGACGTATTGAAACAATGTCAATGTCACGTCAAGTTTGACATAAGATAGGTTAAAGATTTTACGTTCAGATATGTTATTACACCATAGATTATTAAATATTAATTATGATCCGTTACATAAGGTACCGTGTTTCTAAGGTTTGTTTTACATAAAAAAGCCAATCATTTCGCTGATAAATTTACACTGTTGGGAACAGTGTTGGACTATAATCAGCTGATCAAGCTGTTATAGTCCAACATAGTCCAACTAGGAGATACGCAAGTTACCTTAAAATGTTTTTCTTAACTGTTGAAGTGACTGATTTATTTATTATCCACTAGCTGTTGCACGCGACTTCGCCCGCGTTACTTTATAAAATACTAGCTGGTGCTCGCGAATTCGTCCGTATCGAAAATTAAAAAAAAAAAAAGCAATATAACGCTCGACCTCGTGTTGCTATAACACTTTGGCCAAGCCGTTAGTTTTTTATTTTTTATTTATCCCTCGGAAATTGTGGTTCTGGATAAAAGGTACCCTATGTCCTTTCCGGTGTCCCAGACAACGTGTATGCAAAATTTCATGGTGATCGGTTCAGTAGTTTATGCGTGAAAGAGTCACAAACGTCCATACATCCAAACATACTTTCGCATTCATAACATTAGTACGGATCTAGTATGTACGGATCAATTCTCATTTGGAACCGAAAACTCAGACTCGACGGAGATTCGAACCAGCATCACTCTAGCCTAGTCTGGTGGTGGCTGAGCGTTAATATAAAGCGCTAATGTGTTTTATTTTTGATTCAAGCACACCTCGACTCGAGTAGTCGAGTATAGAGAACTTATTGCAGTGAGCTTTGAGTAAATCCCCATACAACACACACAGAGGGTTGTAAGTGAGTGGCCACTTGACTCTGAAAACAAGCGCCACTCGTCTTTTTTTTATAGCCTCTTAAAATATCAACTTAAACCGTACTTACTTACTTTTTTAAAATTAACTGACTCGACTAACTTCGTTCTGTCCAAACGTGAAGAAGAGAAATGAGGTTTTTACATTTTTCCGAGCAATTTTTACAATTTTTTTCTACATTTGAATCTTTCTCGGATTTCAACGAATATTTTGAGGACAAAAATTAGCCGAACTGCTGGTCAAGTCTTTCTCGAGTTTTCGGCTTAGCACTTGGCAATATATTTAGCGATTCATTCTTATTTATATAGGTACGAGTAAATGAATAAAATGCTAAACCCATAACCCACCTTGTGATTATGTAATAATAATGTCCATTTGTGGCTGCATTAAATGCATAAATCTAGTTGAACAGAAGTCTGAAGCCTATAACAGTTTCGAGAGAATAGATCTGAATCGTTAATGGCCTTGTCACCATATTGTAATTCCATGTTTATATTGCCGGTGCATTGTTTGAGTGGCGCCTACCGCCCGTCGCGCTCAGACGGGATCGACATTACTGCCTATAATACCCACTACATGTCTTTATATTTATAACTAGCTGGTGCCCGCGACTTCGTCCGCGTTGAACGATGAAAGGTACCCTGTGTCCTTTCTGGTGTCCCAGACAACGTGTATGCAAAATTTCACGGTGATCGGTTCAGTAGTTTTTGCGTGAAAGAGTTACAAACATTCATACATCCATACATACTTTCGCATTTATAATAATAGTACAGATGTCAGACACTATTTTTAGATTAAAATAATATTCAAAGTAAAATTAAATATGTATGCATTTAAAAATTAAAATAATATTCAAAGTAATTATTATATCACAACGTTGTCATAACCTCAATCAACCAACAAAACAAATCATATCAATTTCACTTGTCTCCTGTCTGTCAATGTGACAGTTTTGACATATATATGAATGTTGCCAGTTTTGTTCACTAAATCACTAAAATGTTGCCAGTTTTTGCTGTTAACTGCAACCCGGTAAAGCTTCACTTAAAATTGTACTGAAATACGCGTAAGATCAATAAGCCTAGCTTTATGGTAAAGTGAAGCTTAGTTAAGTGTAAGACTTAAGTAAAGACTGAAATACCGACCCTTAGTTTTCGCTTTAATACTTTTTATCTTGTAAGGTGGATTATCGAAAGCAAAAATAATTTTTGAATTTGTCTAGTTCTAGAGATAACCGCGTTCAAACTAACAAACAAAACTTGAATGTTTCTTGTATTTGTACAGTTTAAAAACCGTTAAATGTATGGTTACTTTCATATTTTTACCAGGCGGTCTAGACTTTAGGCAACGACAGCTATCTCCAGAAGAATTCGGCAATGGCTAAATGAAAAGTTTAACTTCTTGAGAACAGTTCCATAGATTAATTTGCAAAGAACTAACTAACTTTAGTAGTACTAAGAGTACTACCTTTGTCTAAGTATAAGACACTTTAGTAGAACTCAGAGGACTACCTTTGTCTAAGTATAAAACACTAGTAAAACTCAGAGGATTAACTTTGACTTGGTAAGGACTCTTTAGTAGAACTCATAGGACTACCTTTGTCTAAGTATAAGACACTTTAGTAAAACTCAGAGGATTAAATTTTACTTGGTAGGACACTTTAGTTTGATTATACGATCGAAGGTTCGCATAAAACTTGCTGTGAACTACTAATTTTCCCCCAATAGTTCAAATGTTATCATCACGTATGTCCTCTGCTTGTCTGTCACACATTAACATAAAAAAACTACTCTAATCGGTAAAGTGATAAATTGACACGTAATTTAGTTAATGACACCCACCAAAGTTTGAGTTCAATCCGAACATGACATATGGCATAACATTGTGCTGCCGTCGAGACAGTTACCAATTACCACCGTTCGGTGAACGAGCTGTTACCACTCGGCCCACGCATTGTAACATCAACAGATTCTAGTTTTTACTGTCGCTTATCCGGCGACTACCTATTGCAAGCCGATTAATTGCGTGCCGCTAAAATGCCATCACATGTAGGTATAACACGAATTAAAAACATCATTTTTTTTGTTTACAATTAAACCAAAAAAAATGTCGGTAAACTTTTATTAGGGTTTTCAGAAAAAAAAAATAGCCAATATGATGTAAATTTATGTAATATGTTGTACAAGAAAATAAGCAAAATTCCTCATTTCTGTATCATGTAGTGTAGGTAATAAAACTGTCAATTTTTATTACGATTGATTAATGAAGAAGAAAAAAAACTACTTTGGCTACTGTTAGTTTTAACGGCGCTAATTATATGTATAAAATTTTAGGTATTTTTTTTTTATAAAAAAATAATTTATTAGTAATAAGTAATTAATTTATCAATAACATATAATTATATATATATATATATTTTATCGCACAGAAACAAACAAAAAATAAATCTAACTAAAGCAGCATCTTAGCGCTGAAGCGTGTCATTACGTATAATGTAAAATTTATCAGCAGGCAGGTAGCGAAGTGACACAAAACAACCGCCTCTTAACATCATTTCTACAAATAATAAATTGTTTACATTATAAACTCCTGTAATCGGTAAAATCTTATCTTTAAAGTATAAAAAAATTCATATGTATATGTATAATAATGAAATATTAAGGTAACACAAATCTATATATACTTACATAATTATAATAAAATAGTAAACAAATCGTGTCCTATACATTAAAAATTTAAAAAAAAAATGTACACATTTCAAAAATTTTTTTAGAATTTTGTCTGTTAGTATGCCTATGAGTTTGTGCACGCTAATCTCTGAAACGGTTTGACGGATTTAGATGGTTGTAAAGATTGTTTTCTTTTTTTTCTAAATATTTAATACTAGCTGTTGCACGCGACTTCGTCCACGTAACATTATAAAATATAGCCTATGTTACTCGCTGATAATATAGCTTCACAACAGTGAAAGAATTTTCAAATCGATCCAGTAGTTTCGGAGCCTATTCAATGCAAACAAACAATTCTTTCCTCTTTATAATATTAGTATATGGATTAGTGATTTTTCTATAGTTTTATTCTTGTTTGTTCGGTATACTGTTATTTTTTTTAACATTTTGCTTAAGTGAATTAAAATTTTATAGACTTAAAATACACAGTGATAGGATTAAAGATGACAGCGATAGGGAATAGATAGGACTGCAAATAGATAGTCAAAGGGACCCGCATTGACACGTTATGAATAATTCTGTGCGTACGCCGACGTAACGTAGCGGTTAGACGGTTCAAAACGCTACTTACTAGGCCCCGTTTAGTAAATAATTACT
The DNA here is from genome assembly GCA_944738685.1 of Synanthedon myopaeformis. Lineage (NCBI taxonomy): Eukaryota > Metazoa > Arthropoda > Insecta > Lepidoptera > Sesiidae > Synanthedon > Synanthedon myopaeformis. The sequence continues at coordinate 440,566 of OX122934.1, forward strand.
CCGGAAGCCGCCCATAACGCACGCCACTTAAAATAAATCATCCACTTAACACTTTTTTTTTTTCGACGCGACAAATATCTAAATATACCAGGAAAGCATAAAAAGCAAATGAAAGTTTATTTCGGTTTACTTGGATGAGAAAGTATGCAGCGCGGCCTGAGCTACGGCCGCTGTCTACGCAGTGGACGTCGCACGTCCATCATAGGTGCGTCTGTCCCTCTCGCTCTCGACGCCGGCTGCTATAACGCCGTCTCTCTTTAACGAGCCAAGCGTGAACCGCTTAAGACAATAACGTAAATAATTTCACAAAAAAAGTACTCTTGAAATACACACCTTATTGTCATAGATCGAGAGTAATAATTCGATTGTGAAACCGCATCGCTCCCTTGATAAAGGTCCGTCAGTTGAGATGCGATAGTGTGTGCCGTCTCTTATTTTTACCTTTACCTTTTATATTTCGCCTAATATTTTTTTTTTTGCGTCGATATTGAAAAATGTCGTCGGATGCGTCACGGTTCGCCAGAGCGTATGTGTTTTTTTTTTTTTGTTTTTTGTTTTTTGTTTTTAATGTCGAATGACACAAAAATGCTTTTTGGCTGTCGCCTGTTATCGGTCGTGAAGATATACACTAAAAAAGTTTTCGCTAACGTTTTGCGACTTTTGTATTAAAATTCTATTTTTAAATTGTATAGGTGTAGGTAAGTATATGTTATGCTTGTTGATTAATTTAAATAACAAAAATTGTATAGATTTCATAATTATATTTTTACCGATTCATCATTGTCTTTTTTTTCTCTACTACACCTTTATTCCCAAAAAAAAAATCTTTACTACTTTTTTTTTTAATATTATGTGTATGTCGGTAGTACCTACTAGTTTTAAAATTTTTAAAATAAGTATAGGCACCTCAGTTGTAACAGTAACAGTTTGTAACTCTATGAGATACCTACATTAAATGTTCTGTAAATGGGATAGAGTTCTTTTTGTTGTAGATCAAACATTATTTTTTTATTAACAATGCGTAACAATCCGTATTTCATGAAAGGAAAGCTCGTTTGTAGTAAAATTCTATTTTTTCCGGACAAATGATTAGAAGGTGTGGTGCCATTTTGAGCGAGGCGCATCTGATCTGTTTTACTATAACTATATATAACCTTGGCATGCAAGCATGCAAAAAGCAACTTTTTTTTTTAAATAAAATTTTAACAAACTTCATTAAGTACTGTGTTGTATTAAATAATGAATAAGAGGTATGAATTATTTTGGGTTTATTAGTTAGTACCTAATTGTGTTGTTAATGTTGCCTAACGGGTTAAATATAATATGTATGTGAATTGCAGAGATAAATCCGTACTAATATTATAAATGCGAAAGTATGTTTGGATGTATGGATGTTTGTAACTCTTTCACGCAAAAACTACTGAACCGATCACCATGAAATTTTGCATACACGTTGTCTGGGACACTAGAAAGGACATAGGGTACCTTTCATCGTTCAACGCGGACGAAGTCGCGGGCACCAACTAGTAATTTATATATCTGAAAAAAAAGCTAAGGCTTTTAAATATATTTTTTTATATTTTTCACTTTTTACTCGACTACTTCTTTGGTAATTGCTAATAATGTAAATATCTTCATTTTTAACCTTTATTGGGAATGTGGACAGATCTTTCTGTAATATAGTGTTAGTAGTAATGGACGTTATTTAGATTCTCAATAATATTTACCACACAATAATAAAACACAAAATATAATGAATGCCTCTTTTCTATTACAAATTAATAGACTATCTAAAGCTTTTGAATTGTGGTATATATAGTGTACCTAAATTGTCAGCTGGTAATTGTGAATAGAAAAAAAAAGATAGTTCTTTACTTGTTTTCGGGCAATTTTTTTAATTTTTTTTTTCATAAGAATCTTGCTCGGAGTTTAACAAATATTAAAAAAAAAAAGCCTAATTGACCCCAATCAGCCGTTCTCAAATTACGCGTTTACAATCACATTTAGCGATCTATTTATTTATTATTTATATAAATGTAAAATTTATAATAATATATATTTGTGTAAATATAATAAGAATAATGTATTTATATATTATAACCTTTACATAAATTTAATAATATTTATGTTATATATTATATGACTGCGCTAACCAAACCTGATCCTCTGACTAATCGCTCTCTCCTAACACTTGGACCTCACTAGTGAACGTCGGATCGTATTAGACGCACGGACGGACGCAATGTTCGCTTGAATTATTAAATATTATACATACAGACGATGCTGCTTCGCTGTTTTGTTACTTATTTATTTATTTATTTTCGGCATACGACGCGACGAGGCGACTCGCGATGCACCTTGGTTTTAGTATTATAAACACAAATATGTTTTATATTATATAACATATTTTGAACTCACCTTAACACATACTACATACCACTGCTTCACTCTAGAAGTACCTACATAAGTTCTCGTTTATTTCTTGGGAAATGTACAGAAATTTAACAACAGTCAGATGTAACCACAATAACAGAATTATTAGGTATTTTAATATTTTTGAAATCGTAGTTTCTGGGTCCATTAAGTCGGTGTGAAAACCAAATAAATCGACCTAGTCTATATTCATGTAGATATCGTTCTAGATGCAGACCAATTTGAATGTCTCGACAAGAAAATGTATTCTTAGTGTTTTGTAATACAATGACTGAACACTAAATCGTTTCGTTTAAAATACCGTTCATCTGTTCCTAATATCTAGATCATCTGAAAAGAATTTTTAAAATTGGTCCAGTAGTTTTTGAGTTTATTTAATAAACAAACAAAATTACAAAAATCAAATATTATGTTCTCATTTTATAATTATTATTATAGACAATATTGTATCTATAGGTAAAACTTTTACAAGTATTTAGGTAAATATAGATCGTCAAGCACCATAAGTTTGGAATTCTGTTCCTACTGACATGAAACCTTACGGAGGTTTGATCTTTTATATTTAAAATCTACAAATAATACATTCAATTTAAAATCTGCATTTTTGTCTGTAAGACAATTAGGCCTTGGTACCAATTTTTTTTTAATAAACGTAATAATAACGTAATAACTTAAATATTTGCTTTGCATCTTTTGGTGCAGCCTGGATCCACAGTCGACGCGCAGCCTGCGCCTTTCCTAAGTTTAAATTGTGGTAGTCACAGTATATAAAAGTACTAGCTGGTGCCCGCGACTTCGTCCGCGTTGAACGATGTCTCGTGTTGCTATAATACTTTGGCCAGGCGTTAATTTTTTATTTTTTTATTTATCCCTCGGGAATAGTCCTTTTTTTTGGATGAAAGGTACCTACCCTATGTCCTTTCTGGTGTCCCAGACAACGTGTGTTCAATAGATTTTTGCGTGAAAGAGTTACAAAAAACCATACATCCAAACATACTTTCGTATTTATAATATTAGTACGGATTTATTTCTGTAATTCACATAATATATTTAACCCGTTAGGCAACATTAACAACACAATTAGGTACTAACTAATAAACCCAAAATAATTCATACCTCTTATTCATTATTTAATACAACATAGTACTTACTTTTGGGTGAAAGAGTTACAAACATCCATACATCCAAACATACTTTCGCATTTATAATATTAGTAATAGTATAGACTAGTACGGATTGTATTCCCACTTCAAAATTCTCACTTGGCTAGAAATGTTCATCTTATCAACGATGAATGCATGATCCATTCTAAATATATGTATTACCTTCTTAATAAATATTCAATTTTTTTTTCTAATAGTGTAATATATATTTCTATGTTTTTGATTGTTTCATTGGCTGCTTTAACATAAATAAAATGTATGAGGTTTCAAGTGTAATTGCCTATGCGTTTGCATTCCTGCATTTGCCTGAACGGTTGACATTCGCGCGTATAGAAGTGCAAGCAATACATAACGATATTATAACAGGTTCGGAGCGAACAACACTGTGAGTGCGCCGTATATATATATATATATATATATATATATATATATATATATATATGTGTGTGTGTGTGTGTGTGTGTGTGTGTGTGTGTGTGTGTGTGTGTGTGTGTGTGTGTGTGTGTGTGTGTGTGTGTGTGTGTGTGTGCAATCGAATTGCAGATGGGAACGTCGCGGCCATATTGAATTATTCATTGGTTAAATTGTAATATTATACGGGTTAAGAAGAGGGAATTTGTCGCGATCGGCGCCCGCGCACTTTACGCGCGATCCCTGACTTAAATATTTGCCTCGCGCGCGGCTTTGTCTACGACCCCGTTTCACTCGTCGCTCGAATACCGGTTCGTGCATTTGTTTTTAAATCGATCGCTCGTAAAGATTTTCGCGTCATACATCTTATCTTTATGTGTTTATCTCGTAATTAAAACTTCATTCTCCGCTTATTAATTCAAGTAGGTATGACGCCGGGACATTAACGTGTATATAGGTATTGTATTTGGGAATAATTTCTATATTATACAGAGTATAAACTCTAGGTGTTTGCACGCGACCTCGTCTATAACTTTATAAAATATATCCTATCTATTGAGTTGGATCAAACTGCACACAGTGTGTAAAATTTTATTAAAATCGGTTCAGTGGTTTAGGAGTTCACCGGCGATAAACAACGTGAAATGAAATTTTTTTATATATATACTAGCTGTCCCGCTCCCAGCTTCGCCCGGGGCGCAATTTTTATAATAAATATTTATTTAATCCAGCTGATAAAGTCAGCTGTGAGAAAATTCTCACAGATGGCGGTGTAAGGTAATTTATAACTCTTTCTCATATAATAAAAAAATAATTTGCAATGAAAAAAATACTATAAATTGAGATAAAAACTATCTTATCTTTTAAGTTTTACCAAATTATACATAGTTACGATTACACATAGTTTTATAAAAACGGTTCAGGAATTCATCGAGGACACACAACGTGACACGTAATTTTTATATATAACGTTAATTATTTTTATCATTAACAAGACCTCTACGCACCCGGTTTCGCTTGCTTGCAATTCGATTAGTTTTTATTGTAGCTTATGTCTGGAACAATGTATTTTTGAATAATTGAAGATTTTCCATATAGGTGTATTGGTCGCAGAAATTCTTAAACAACTTACAAAATCCGCTCTCTTTCATTATAAATATTATAATATCACTAAGACCGACGCGTTCCGGTTTTGCCAGGGTTCAATTTTGGGAATTTATATGCCTAATTAGCATTACCTACTACTTATCCGTCACTAGAGTGAAGATTCTTTATCTTTTAAACATTGAAATGTTTGAACTTTAAGCAATTTTCAAATATTATTCAATTCAAATAATACACCTCCATACTGTTAAATGTAAAATGACATGTGAAGGTATGGAGAAAATATTAAATGATTTATTAAAAAGTCTGATCACGCAACTTAGAAAAGTTAAGTTAGGATTGTAATTTGTTTGTGATATTAGTGTCTGCGTCGCAGGCGCCAGGAGGCACTTCTGTCGCAACGCATACTAATGTGCAGTGTTTTAAATTACCTATATTAATATGAATTGTAGGAGGTGATAGGAATATAGTAATATGACCCGAGATCCCAGGCCCACAAGACATAACTACAATACTTAATATTAGATAATATTATAAACGCGAAAGTATGTTTGGATGTTTGTGACTCTTTCACGCAAAAATTAATGTACCGATCACCGTGAAATTTTGCATACACGTTGTCTGAGACACCAGAAAGGACATAGGGTAGGTACCTTTCATCCAAAAAAAAAGGACTATTCCCGAGGGATAAATAAAAAATAAAAAAGTAACGCCTGACTAAAGTATTATAGCAACACGAGGTCAAGCGTTATATTGCTTTTTTTTTTAATATTTTCAACGTGGACGAAGTCGCCAGCACTAGCTGGTATTTAATAAAGGACAAAATGTGAGGAATCAAATTTCAAATTCATACTTAAATTCAAATTCAAGACAAAAATTAATAATAATAAAAAAAGGCGGCAGTGAAACGGATACTGGTTCAGCATAGTGCTGAAATGCTGGACCGTTTGGGACTCACTACACAAACATATTACGGTTTAGTTGAGGTTTCGCACAATTTTGTTTCGTACGAATTGTGCGAAGAAGTGACTTTAAAATTAAATATATTTTTAGTAGCTGTTTCGCACAAATATTATTTTCATAAAAAAAAAACTTGAACCAAAAGTACAGTACCGTACAAAAGTGATATCTATTTGACAACATGACACACGTTTGACGACACGTTTGGTCTAGTGGCTAGTAACCCAAGCTGTTAACCAAACAATCGCGAGTTCGAATCCCGCTAGGGGGCAAATATGTTTATATATTAACATTTTACCTTTGCACCTGAGTCATGGATGTTTTTTTATTTATAATATGTATTGTATTTACAAAAAAAAGGTAATCTATGTATAGTATATCAACTGTCTGGTATCCATAATACAAGTATTAATTGCTTAATGTGCAACTAGATGGTGCTGTGTGGAATGTTGTGAAGATATTTATTTATTATTAACATATTCTATATACGACACACTTTTGTCAAAAATCCAAAATGTTGCAGAGAAAATTATTAAATAATTAGGTACAATAAGTGAGCAATCTATCACCGTCTCCGGTCTCATTGTACCTACTTGGCCACTATCTGGTAATTTTGTGTTTAACGAGCAATTAAATCGAGTCAACCGCCATTCCGCTATACACGTTTAACACTTACTATTTAGATAAGATGCAAATGACTGATACTAAATACCAAATTTGTATGGAAATAAAAAGCATTCTAGGTATATTCTCGGAGCTCGCGTGTAGACTCAAGATTAGTCATAGAATATTTTTTTTTATCGCTCACCTACTTAGGTAAGAACCTTGTTCTTTCCTTTTTGTGTTAAAATTTATTTCCTATAATAAATATTGTCTCACAAAAGACAAAAGTCCATAAAAGAAAATATATGTACGCGTTTTATGTTAAAACCCCTTTCATATTATGTACTAGTTGTTAAGTGAAGCGTGTGACTAAAAAGCTGACTAAAACTCGAGCCAGACTAAGACTAAGACGCTTAAAAATCTTGGATTACCTATTTTAGGATAAATTGAGATAGGTAAGTACGTACGTGTTAAATAATGCAATATAAATTTGTGTTGCCTCATTTGAGGTTGCCTTTGAAAATGTTGAATTTGAAAATGTTGAATTTGAAAATGTTGAATTCTAAAATGTTGAATTTAAAAATGTTGAATTTGAAAATGTTGAATTTGGAAATGTTGAATTTGAACATGTTGAATTTGAAAATGTTGAATTTGGAAATGTTGAATTTGAACATGTTGAATTTGAAAATGTTGAATTCGGAAATGTTGAATTTGAAAATGTTGAATTTGAAAATGTTGAATTTGAAAATGTTGAATTCGAAAATGTTGAATTTAAAAATGTTGAATTTGAAAATGTTGCATTTATAAATGTTGAATTTGAAAATGTTGAATTTGAAAATGTTGAATTTGAAAATGTTGAATTTAAAAATGTTGAATTTGAAAATGTTGAATTTGAAAAGGTTGAATTTATAAATGTTGAATTTGAAAATGTTGATTTTGAAAATGTTGAATTTGAAAATGTTGAATTTGAAAATGTTGAATTTATAAATGTTGAATTTGAAAATTTTGAATTTGAAAATGTTGAATTTGAAAATGTTGATTTTGAAAATGTTGAATTTGAAAATGTTGAATTTGAAAATGTTGAATTTATAAATGTTGAATTTGAAAATTTTGAATTTGAAAATGTTGAATTTGAAAATGTTGAATTTGAAAATGTAGAATTTGAAAATGTTAAAGGTGAAATCGATAAATTATAATTAAAAGACAGTTTTCCATTCAGGTTGCTTCGATATATATATATTTTGTTAATTAAATTGGACACAGAATATAAAAAGTACAAAGACGCCACAGAATAAGTAACTCAAAATAATTCTGTGCCGGAATAGACTCGTATTAGACTTAAACATTAAGTATTCAAGGGATGTCTTGATTTAATGGACTACTCGCCTTTACCTATTTTACCTATTATTTTATTTATTTATTTATTTAGATTACATATAGCCATAAATTTAAAGAAAATATACTTATTATAGATTATATACAAATAGGCCTAAAGAATCATAGAAATAATATTTTTTAAATTTATCTATTAATTAAAAAAAAATTTATAAGACTAAAAAATAAAAAAAATTCTCCAATTTTTTTTTTGTAAGAATTAAAATTGTTGGAATATATGTGAATATCATTCAGAATGTTATTGTAGTGATACTTAGAACGATGAAAGAAGGAATTTTTACAATGATTAGATCTACAATAGGGAATATGAAATGTAGTATCACTTGATCTAGTTTTATTTTAATAGACAATTCGCCCACAACGGTGATTCTGTACAGGTACATATAAATATCTATAATCTGCGGTAGGAACAATTTTAATTTAATTTAGGTACTATTCTGCGCTCTTACATGTCAGGTACGTATCAGGCTTATAACATAACAAATTGTTGTGTCCAGTTTATAATCTTTGTGTTGAATGGAATAATAATGGTTTAATATAAAAAGTAAGATAAAAGGATACTAAAAAAAAAACAGATATTTATATAAAAACCAGATAATACTAATATACACTCGACCGCAAAGGAAAAAGGTCGGTTAGAAAATCTTAAATATTTTCAAAAGTACCTGACCTTGCTTTATGAAGTAAAGACTAAATTAAAGTTAAACTAAATAAATTTTATTTTTATTTAAGCACATTAAAATATTCTTTAATTTAGTCTTTATTTGATTTATAGCTTTTGAATATATTGAAGATTTTCTAACCGATAGGAGAATAAGAATAGGAGAATAATTTTAATAAGAATAGGATTGCTTCGTCCTATTGATCGGACGTCACGAACTTTTTTCCCGTTTGTTCAGATTAAAGAATCCAACTATCTCAGCATTTGTGAAATATTACCTATTCTCCAAATATATCCTTAATTTTCCGTGAGACTATAGTTTAATAGAAAGTGTCAATAGATTTCTAAGCGGCACTAGTTCCTAAATATTGTAATAACGCTACATATCGCCATTAATTACATTTGTGTTGTAAAAACCGCCCACCACTCATGATAATAGGCTACTAAACACCATTGATTATAATAGAGGGATTGGATATAAATGCTCAAGACACTTGGGGGGATGCTCTCGCGCTGTTTTACTTGCACAGGCGAAACCAAACGTACCTACACGTATCGCCTTCACTAAGATGACAACCTACAATTATCCGTTTTAGGGATCCGCAGTCAAATTACCAAAAAATAAACACAAATGGACAAACCTATATTTGCCAATGACGCTAAATGACATGATAATATTTAAACAGTACTTACCTATAATAGTATAATATAATGGTCATTTCGGCTTTCATAGAAATTCTGTCAATTTTTTTCTTCATCAAATGGCAAATTAAATAACTATAAATAAAATAAAACAGATTGACGCAAAGCTCGCCTAAAGCTTGCTTAATTTTCAAATTCGTAGATGCACACTTAATTGTAACTTGTATTATAAAAATATTAGTAGCTAAAAAGCAAAAAATAATCTAAAAATAATCCGTTCTGTGTTTCGTTTACATTTTTGCAGCAAAATAACAATTGATTTTGATAAAATTTGGCATTAGAATCAAAATTTATTATCAAAATTTATCAAAAACAAAATTTGGTATAAAAAGAAGCCAATAAAAAGTTTAGAAGATAATTTAATAAATAAGCTTAAAAATCAAACTTAACGCTTTTCTGCTATTTAGTTTCCTCTCATCAATAACTTAACTATTATGGTAATCTATACACTTATAAAATAGTTTGTCGTGACACACAGAGTACACAGCTCAACTCGGTGCGAAACCGGGGATGGGTCGCTAGTAGTAATATAATATACGGAATAATAATATAACGATTGATATAATATACGGAACCACGATACACATAGAGCTATTGGTGTGTGAGGGTTTTTTTTTTTGTTGTCGAGGCATTTGCCCCGTCCCGTCGGAAGAACGCCCCCTTTCGACTGGTCATTAACGCGAACAGTTTATTGAATACGTGTTACACCGCCCACATTATTAAGTATTTGTTTATTGTTATAACTGTTATTTGTTTTTAAAACGTCAATAAATTATTTATAAGCACAAATATTGCTATGGGCGTCACGTGTTGCTCGCCTCGAATGTATTTGACTTTCGGGGACCGTAACTACATAAACAATATGTTTTTTAATCTAGGTGTATTATATAATAATATTCATAATTAAAGTGAATGTAATTTAGTGATGAGGCTTTTTTTCCAAGGTTCAAGGTTACAAATACCGACATACGTAAGTATAGTTTTGATTTCGAAATATTGAATAAAGGTTTTAAAACGCGGACGAAGTCGCGAGCAAAAGCACGATAGCAGGTTATATACTTAGTGGGTAATAATAATAAAAATACTTCGTAACTTATCGCGCGTTAAACATCTTTCTTGTGTTCTTAACAATTGCGTGATAGGATAGGATAGGATAGCCATAAATGAAGAGCAGTTTTGAATTTGATTTAAGTATTTAAATGAAGTTTATTAAGTTGAGTTTAAGTTGAAGGTATACGACGCGTGTTCTAGTGCAGTAAGTAACCGGATACATTCGGGTACGTGGGAGTTGGGACGCTACATGTCCGTACACAAAAAGAATACTTATTTCAAACTGAAGCCTTAGAGAAGCCTTAGCAGGAATATTCTATTTGTCTACTTGGAGTTAAATTAAAACTTATATTATAAAAAAAAAATACATACATTGCATAATTATTACTTTTGAAAAATTAATTTTTATCACTTATAGAAAGAATATTCTCTTCTCTTTCTTTTTTGATGTTATAATTAATTTTTTTTTAATTTTTTTAAATTAATAAATAAATGTAAAAATATAATTTTTATGATTCTTTAGGCCTATTTGTATGTATATATAATCTATATATTTTTTTTTTAAATTTATGTCTTTATCTAATCTAAATAAATTAATTAAAAAAATTTTACTATATTTAAAAAAGTATGAACCGGGCAATATGAACCTACACAAAAAAAAATTTTGAAAAAAAAATGCCCAAAAAGAACTCTTGTGTTGCAGTAATGAAAATTTTCAGCGATAACTACTTACATTTGTTTTTAAGCATATTAATTAACTTAATTTCTGTAGATAGGTACTAAAGTTTACTAATAGTATACTTTTATTTCTTTTTCATATTTTACACAATATAATTTTAAAAAACTTTGCAATTTTTAATCGGTTCTGTTATCTGCAAATAGTTACAAAAATTTGTTGTTGCAAAATATCGCACTTTAATTCATAGGTTATTAAAATTGAACCCATTTTGGTAAAAATTGTGTTTGGTCTGAGGTTCATTTTATATTTTTGACACTAGTGTCTAGATATTTGGTATTTTATATCTAGTGTCTAGTAATTTATGAAATAATTTATAAGATGTATTATTTTTTAAAAGGATATTATTTATAGCCCTATTTATGGCACCATCGAAGGTTGTTTCTATTCCTCTTGTGAATTCTATACCGGAATTATTTTCACTCCTGGATCCTATGTTAACCTACCTTTTTATTTAACATAGTAATTTGGAATGGAAGGCAAGAAACATTCCAAAATCATTATGAAATAAAATGTTTTATTACAATTATTTAAATTTAATGAATTCTAATCAGAATTGAATATACGAACAAGATTTGAACACAACAGACGACAGATCAGACATTTTCGGTTAGGATTTTTTTTTGTCTAGCTAATGGGAAAAATTAAGTCACAAATGTTGTGTATCTATATATAGTTAAATATTTCGAAATATACTCGTACTAGGCACATTTTATTGTGATTTATTTAAACAAGTATTTATACTGTTAGAATTCCGATTTTGGGCACATTTTAATTTTTACTGTGCTAATTAGTTTCAATATTTCATCACAAAACTAAAGTTGTAATTTTATTTTTTAAAATGTCCACAGATAATATCAGTATTTTGTCAGTTATTCTAGTTATAAAATTCTCTGGTAACTTTCTAGTCAAACTGATTTATTTAAGATAATTTCGATAACATATAAAGAAATATTGTACGTGTAAAAATCAAAGATAGTGTTAGTTTTTAAATGTTTATTTTATCTAATGATTATAGGTATGTCTATTTAAAAGATTTCAGTCAAATAAATACACGAGATATCATCATAAATTAAATACCTAACACTAAAAATTGTACAACGTTTTTTTAAGCTATTTACAATATTTATATATCACAAAATAATAGTCGAAGAGGTCCTATTCTATTAGTAATATCACCTATACTTACAGTCTGTCCGATCCGAATGGAATTATTGACAAATTCACATTTTAAAAAAAAAACCATTTGCCACCTCACGACTCCTAAACTCTCCCTAAGTTACAGAAATGACTCGACGCAACAGGAAATCACTAGTGCGCAATTCACTCACTTAATATCATATACAAGAGAGCCAAATTACGGTAAACGGGATTCACAGTTTTTCGAAAGCCCTAGAGTTGGTTAACATTTCTCTGGTGAGTCGCCACACTTGCTTGGCGGCGTTCTCTAGCGCCGTCGGCGATTTGCCCTTGAACAAATCCACGTGCGGTAGGAAATAGTGCGGGCACCTGCGGCACTGCAGCGACGATATTAGCTGCAGGAAGATCCCGTTGATCCTGTCGCCAATGGCGGCCTCGTCCCACTCGTGTTCCCGCGGGTGCTTCTCGCACTCGTAAAGCAGTAGCGTCTTCATGTGATAACACGTCACTGGATTGCCTGGCAAGTCTAGATGCCTGTCACGGATGGTCTTCAATAGACTCAAGCATTTCCTCCGACAGCCGCCCTGAAGGAGACGGTTTTCGGCCTCGATGAAACTGAGCACCCACGCGTCGCCTTCCATCGCGGAATTCTTTCCTTGCAAGGCGAGACACTCCTTGGAGAGCAGGTCGAATCCTTCCGTTTTCACTTCGGCCACGATGTTCGGATGAGGCCAAGGTATGGCCGGCAGCGGCCAATGAGCGGCCGAACGCGGCCAAAGTCCCGCACACTTGAAGGCCGGCGTTATTTGCACTATGTACCTCTCGCGAATCCGCAGTTTCACTTCCGTCGTCTCCGCGATCATTTTCACGCAATCTCTATAGGAACACTTGTCGCAAGCCTGCGCGACCAGGGTCTGGAAACGAGATCTGATCTTCCTCGCGGACAGATAGCCGGAGGCCGTGATGAACTCCACCCAGAGGGACATGGATCGCTTTCTCCCATCGCTCAGCTTCAAAACGGCGCATCCGGGCAGAGATCCGTCGTCCACGAAGTTGAGAACCCCCATTTGGTTCAAGTAGATGACTATTTCGAACTCGTGCGGCGAAACGACTTCCAAACCGTCGAACCTCCCATTGTAGTCGGTGAGGGAAGATATGAACCGGGGCTCTTGCAGTTCGACCTCCTTGAGGACGTCCTGCACTATCCTGCACACCTCGTGTATGGTTTTGGCTATCTGCGCCTTCCTGTTGGCGACTCGCTCGTTGTAGTACTTGTTCATCTGGTAAACGAGCTTCGATTGCGCCGCCATCATCTCGGGGGGAACGAGCATGGTGGCCGATTGCGGTGGCTCTACGCGAAATACATGTTAGATCGGCGGAGGTGTACGCACGCGCACGGCACGCGGTCCCTTGTCGACTGAGCCGTGTCAGATTAGCGGACCGCGAAGGTTGGGAACGCCCATGGGGAGAGTGTAGGCGAAACTGGATTACCCATCGCCGTCTCGCTCTCACTAAGGCAACTTTTGTATATGGTGTGAGCGAAACGTACATACGTGCCCGTGTTTCCCCGTCTTCCACTGAGAGTATTGATCGCCAGCGAACTCCGCCTACGTCGAGAGAGCAGTAGGTATTTTGGCGTAGGTTCGTTGAGGTCGCGAGGTGTAATTATATGATTGCGTTATAGCGAGCCTCGTTAATTCGGTAGCTGTAACAAGATTGCCTATTAATGGCGACATTTTTTGTCTATCGCTTCGTTATCTTGTTTTATAATTATTCTTAATTCGCTGTCAGAGCTTTAAGTAAATTAATAGTTTTGAGGAGCGATTAACTTCTAACGGTTTATCGGGTTTAATGGCGGCTAAAATTTTTCTATTTGCCTCTTTTATAACATTTATTTTTTGTATAGGTAGGTACCTATACAAAATAATTTCTCTTTTCGTATAAATTACATATAAGTACCTACCTCCTAATGTAAGCTATTTTTTTATGTATTCTATAATAAATTATCCAAAAGATGGACATCATATTAAACTTTTGTATTTTTGAATTTATAATTGACCTATAACTTTTTCAATTAGTTTTTGTTTAATCGTTTTCCGTAAGTATTTAGTACTTATCTACTTCTACTTAATTATAGTAAAAATTCAGTATCCTACTCTAAATTATTTATGAAACTTTTGCCATCAACATTATATTGCAAAATATAATGTACAAATTGTAAATTACCAGGTTTATAGGTATACTATACATCATTAGTTTACACAACTTTGGAATTGTTTAAAATACTAAAGACAATCTATATTTTCATGAAATCATCTCCCAGCGAAATGTACTTTTAAAATGTAAAAATGTATTAAATAGAATCTAAAATTATTATAATTCGCCATTGAAAATGGATGAGGATTTGGGCTATACTTAGTTAAGAGTAAAATGATAAAAACCCGGCTGTAAGCATTACCTAATTTAAAAACTGAATCATAACTGAATAAGGACTCAATAAATAAAATGTCTTTGTTTTTAAAGCAACTAAGTAATTTATTGTCCCATATAGGAACTATCTGACTTTGAACTACCTACTATACAGTTGTTAGGTATACTATTAGGTACAACCTATATTTAATTACAATTTGGTAGTACCAATACCTACTTAATACCATCCATAATTATCATCCGACACGGTCATGGCTACTGCATCCAATAGACCTCCAAAACGCACAAGGCGTAGCCCACATAATATAATACAGTTACCTACTTACTGTACCTATTAGCGAAGACTAGGTAGGTACATACACCTATCTATATGGAAATAAATAATAATTTTGTTGTAAAGATTTGTAAGTTGAAAAGTGGATTTGTTAGCAAACTAAACCTAGGATTCACATTAGTCTTTGT
The DNA here is from genome assembly GCA_944738685.1 of Synanthedon myopaeformis. Taxonomy (NCBI): domain Eukaryota; kingdom Metazoa; phylum Arthropoda; class Insecta; order Lepidoptera; family Sesiidae; genus Synanthedon; species Synanthedon myopaeformis. The sequence continues at coordinate 455,816 of OX122934.1, forward strand.
AGTGAACAATCTAACTTTAAATTATCTACTTAGAGTTACTTAGTTATTGTAGCCGCATAAAAGTATAAGTACAGATGGTTTTATAGTACTATTTTATAGTAGCTAATGCCCACGACTTTGTCCGCGTTGAACGATGAAAGATACCCTATGTCCTTTCTGGTGTCCCAGACAACGTGTATGCAAAATTTCATTGTGATCGGTTCACTAGTTTTTACATCCAAACATACTTTCGCATTTATAATATTAGTAGTTATTGTAGGTAGGTACTAAGTACCTAGTGACCCGGCTTTTGCATATTATGCGCTCTTCAATTAGTGAAAACCGTATCAAAATCCGTTGGGTATATCAACTTAATTAAGAAGTTAGTAAAGAAACTGAAGGCTTTATTTTATAATTTATGTAATAGATTGACCATAATCAGGGGTGAACAATATTAGGTTCTTATTCTCGTTAACAATAGTACATAACAATATCATGACCTGTCGAAAAAATGCTCCTGCTGGGCGTTAATATTATGGATAAAATTTTAGTTAATATCAAATTTTTTGGACCTGTTTTGGATGTGTGACTTTTCGCTTCTAATTCTCACAGTGAATTCGATCAGATGAAAGAAAAATAACCTTGTTTAGACACAGAGTTGTTCGAAAGTTTCAGAATAATCCGTCGTCGTCGCCTCTCTATTTCTGTATTAAGCGATTGATGGCGCGACGCGTCGTGATGGATGGACGGGTGCCGGTTGATTTACGTAGCGGCTGTCTCGTAGCGATTCATGATCGCCTGGTACCCAAAGCTCGCTCGCCGACTACATTTCGGAAGCTCACAAACATTGAACATTGAACAAACATTCTCCTGCCTGATACAAGTATTTTTATACTTAATAGGAGGTCCTCTAAACGCTTTTTGTACCTAGGCTTAAATAGATGAATAAATTACTTTGTATTTTGAAATTTTGTATTGAAAATAAACCAACCTATACTTGAAAATATTCTATAGTCTGAATTATGGAGAGTATACGATCTGATCCAATCGGAATGGTTCCACTTGCGGACAGGGGTTTCATCCCTTCGTGGTTGATGTTCAGTTCCACCTTCGTTGTCCGAACTGCTAGAGAGTGGAACTCAATGCCTGCGTCTGTGTTTCCTTAAAATTACAACCTCGCGGTCTTCAAATCTAAGGTAAACGGGCACTTACTAGGTAAGCGTGTTCCACATTCGGCCACATCTGCACCTTACATCAAGAAAAAAACCTACTTACAGGGGGTTAGTTAGCTTTTCAATGCCTTTCTCAGTAGGTAGCTAAAAGAGACTGAAAATATCCATAGATGATTCGTAAACATCGTCTGCACATCTTAAGAAATCACACAAATTTAAAAAAGTAGTGCTACTTACACATGAATATATTAATAATGGTTATTTGACTAGGTAAAGAGGCTGCTTGGGTTGATTATTTGTTAAAGTTTGTATAGCATATTGGTATTGGAAAGAGAATACCTATAAAATTTCTGGAATAGAGAGAAATGAGTATATAATAGTCCTAAATTCTATTTAATATAAAGATACACATAAATCTATTTTAATATTATTTTTGTGATTTTGAGATACAATTTGATGAATACGGGCATTTATTTTGTGTATGGCTGACTGATAGGCACACTATAAGTAGGTACTTTATCTTCATGAAGGGATTCTTCTTGCCACTTCTTACCTACTCAAAGAATAGGCATTGCGAACTGGTAATACATGGAAAGGAATTGACTATTTGTCAGACTAAAATTTAGTCCTATGCTAAATAATGTTTTATTTAAGTATTTATTAAAAATTAACCTACGTAATAAAACGATATAGGTTATTTTTCAAGTTATTCTCGTATGTGGTTGCAATATTTAAAATTTATAATCATTTTACAACAACTAAGTATTTAAAACACATTTAACAATATTTAAATGGGTTTTGTGATTTACTGCTCCCCTCGGCGTTCACGATGCAATTCTATGAAACAAACATAATCATAAATTTCTCCAAAGGCAACATTATTTTGTATCATTTTGTCCCAAAAGCCTTTCCTAAGCTCGTGTAACAAATTTTCCGTCGGGGCACCGTACATTGCGCACGCGCGACGACCGCAAAATGGCGTCCACACGCCCCGCCCACTTCCGCCGGATATCCGCACCTCAAAGACGCCCCGACTGTTAACCTACCTCATTATAAAGTGAATTTTTAAATGAAAACAACATTAATTTGGATGAATATCCCCTCATTTACATTTTCCACGAAAATGTGATCATTTAAAGCGAGTTTAAAGTAATAAATTATCATTTAATTTACATATTCCGACATCGTTTAGTTTTAAACACATCACAAATTATGTTTCCAGGAAAGTCTTTTCATTTCAGCGACAAACTGGAAATGCTCGAATGCTGCGATCGCGTATAAAATCGTATTTATTTATCGGTACCATCATTCGAAATGAACTATCATATTTATGACTAGTGTAATAGGAAATAACGTGGCGATTATTAAACACTTGGGAAATGCAATGTTTAGATTTGTAACGTCAGTTGTAGGAACGATTTCATTGGTTGCTTGTCACGTAGGCGCCTGTGTCAACAAACTCGCTGGCAGAGTTGTAAAGGAAAAACCACTTGGCGGGAACGACGCGTCTCATATTATTTATGGCGGATCGAATTCGCTATCGTGTAGTGCAGAGGTATGAACGATGTTCACAGACGCACATCTATCATCCCCCACCGTCTGTGCGCGACTGACGTACGTCACACCCTCTCTACGCAAGTGGAGGGGGTTAAGTCCCTCCCATTCGCTCGGCGATCCTTTGGGACCTAAATGTTTAAATGCATGGCACGCTTCATTCTATATTCAACTTTAAGGTCGACTTCGCAAGTGATAAATTCGCTGGGGAATGTCTAGTTGGTGGTGTTTTAGGGTTGTGCAAAGTCAGTATCGATGTTTTTTTTTTTTTAATTTATCGTTGACTTCATTTATATTGTGAAGATATTTCGGTCGCACGGCCACAGTAATTGGTATCGTGCACGGTCACCCAATTGAGACGTCCGTATGTCTGTTGTAATTATTATAAAGATCGGTGATAAGAGGCAGAAGGGCCCCTTTTGCGGTGTACACACTCCGGCATATATTAGGTATACCCGGTTAGTTGGCTGTATATCTTTTGCATCATTAGCGAGAGGTTTCGGTCGGGTAGGTTCGTTACGGAGTCGTGTCACCGTTGCATAAAAAACTCTTAAAAACTACCTTTGCATACTTTTTCTTTTTAGGGACGCTTTTAAAGCGTTCAAAGCCGGGAATAATACGGTATTTTATTCACCAAGAAGATAGTGAGTAGGCAGTTGATATTGGGCAGGCGAATTCCGTCACCTATTCGGGATATCAATCTGTAAAAAGTCAATCTACTTAAATAAAATGTTATAAAGAAGTATAATTTGTATGTAGGTGGTAGTATCCGATTTAATTGTATGTACCTACCTATACCTAGGTAGGTAGGTATATATTTTTCGTTCCCTACAATAGATAATGTTCATGAACACGCGACACGTAAGTATACCTATATACCTACCTAGGTACAAACAATAATTATATGTCTTATAAATACACAGTACCTACTGTTAGTAAGTAAGTATAACAATATGTTATCTGCCCTTATCTATATCGTCACTAATGTATTGGTCAATTTAATACACATTATGTTCTCTATTACATGTAGGTAGGTAATACATGTACCTACCTACGTACCTACCTACCTACATATATATAATTTTAATATAGAAAACACATCTCATGTTCGTTCACGCTAATCTTGGAAACCGCCCAACCGCGATTTCGATGACATTTTATGAATGTGTATGTTAATAACCGTACAAGTTGGAAGAATGGATATGTTTGGATGTTTGTGACTCTTTCACGAAAAAACTACTGAACCGATCACAATGAAATTTTGCATACACGTTGTCTGGGACACCGGAAAGAACATAGGGTAATTTTCATCGTTCAACGCGGACGAAGTCGTGGACACCAGCTAGTAATTTATAAATATATCTACGCTTTACAAAGTTGCGATTTAGTATAATAATAAAAAAAAAGTATTTTTGTATGTCAACATATATTTTATATTGTTATACCTATAAACCTATTGACATAGGTTAGTGTTTAGTTTTCAACTAAATTCTATTCTATGACAAAGTATGTTGTCTTGCTCGCAAGCTGTCTCACTCTCTTTCCTAACACATTTAACACGGCGCATACACGTCTCTCACAAATATAATAAGTTTAATTGTATTTAGATTAAGTTACAGTGAATAAAGTGTCAAGATATGAAAATCCTTTATTTATGTGATAATCAGCCCTATAGATAAAGAAAAACGTACAGTTAGTATTTATGGTGTCAAGTCTAAAGGCGGCTGAACATGCGGGGCATAATAAGTAGCTAATATATTAATTATATCAGAAATGTATTGCTAATAAGTTTGTACAAAACTTTGGCTAAACTCAATCTTTTCTAAAACAGTCAAATAAAATATTCCTCTTAGTCAACCGAATTAATTGCCTTTAGAAAGTTAGCCTTTCAACGAAGTAGGTACCTAATTATTCAAAGTAGGTAAGTATAACTGTTTTCTCGGAAGCTTTATGAAAAACATTATACGATTTGACCGTCTTTTTGTAAGGAGGTGGTTACTGGCGCCAGATGGGCTGCCTAAATGACTGTAGCGCGCTATGACACTACTTAAACTAATTCCTATCTCCCTCCATTTCCTTACAATAAGGTTGATAGAGCCTTGAAGCTACTAACGGCGTTAATAGACGACGGTAGCCACCTACCGTTGAGTGTAGTTATCCGTCAGCGTGTTTGCCGACCTTTATAATAAAAAAAAAATATTGCCAGTGAAGACGCAGCGGGCAAGATCTAATTTTATTGTGACACATAAATAAATAAATAAATATCTTCACACATTTCACACAACACCATCTAGTTCCACATTAAGCAACTAATGCTTGTATTATGGATACCAGACAGTTGATATAATACATAGATTACTTTTTTTTGTAAATACATACATATTATAAATATAAAACATCCATAACTCAGGTATACAAAGGTAAAATGTTAACACATAAACATTCACCCCTATAGCTGGATTCGAACCCGCGACCGTTTGGTTAACAGCTAGGGTTACTAGCCACTAGACCAAACGTGTCGTCAAAATCATGAAGAAAAACTTAAATTGTATCTATAACAATAAATGAAAGGTGATTTCAGATAAGACTCCCGCTTGCCGGATTAGATAAGACTGTACTAAGAAATTTATTATGTGCTCTATAAAATCACTACCTACCTAGGTATACCTTTTTAACGAAGTTATTACACCGAGTCGCTGTACCTACCTACCTATGTAGCTTTGTTCGCAACAAATGTTAAAAAAAATAACTCAAAAAAAATATATTTTTTTTCTCTTTATTCAGGAAACAAACAGTCATTATATATCATTTTTTACAATATACATGAATGTTTAAAGACTTAGAGTTCGATACACAAAATAGATACCTACATAGGTACAGTACTGAAACAAAATTCTACACGTAATACAAAATACAAATAGATAATCAAAATTTTAAAATTTAATTTAAGAAAAACACACAATAAATACATTCAAGGAGCGATCAAAAGCCTATTACGTATCTGAATCCTAAAATTTAGGTTTCCTATAATTCCTATCCTATAAAAAAAAGTTCGGAAAGCTGCGACTGACGTCCAATGTCGGTCAAGACACTCTGTATTACTTACTGTCACTCGACGTTACAAAGTTGTGATGAAATTCCTATTATAAAAAATTTCAAAAAAAAAAAAAAAAGTAGTATACGCCTGGCGCCAATATTAAGTTGCTTCAGATGAATCGTCTAAACAAAAAAAAAAAACAATATCCTTCCGTCGTGGAGATGTTATGTTTGGCTCACGTGCGACTGATTTCACGCTCGTACGACAACGATAATCGGTCGCGACGCGCGCTCTCTACAAACGCTGCGACTTAATGCGACTTAATGGAGATTATTTGTCGCACGACATTAATTTTATTATTTATTTATTTATTTATTTATTCATTATCCACACGTATTCACATACAAAATGATTAAAATGTCTGGAAACCATTACCTATTAGGTTTGTCTAGACATTTACATGTTGGCGGATGTATAATTTAAACTTCATCAAAATATATGTAAATATACAATATATTTAATTAAATATAAGTATATAATATGAAATATAAATAAAATTAACTATCAACAAATTTAGATTAGAGCTTTTTTTCATTATATGTATGTATGTGTATAAGCATATTCTGGTCTTAATTCTGTAATTAGTCAGAGAATAGAGGCTTATTTTATTTAATTTTTACAGTTGACAAGAAACTAACAAACAAATTACGAAACCTTATTGTTAAATAATGGATATAAATTTGTGCTGCTTCATTTGAGGCTGCTTTGGCCTTGAAAATGTTGACTTAAAAGTGAAATTGATAAATTAGAATAAAAAGACAGTTTTCCATTCGGATTGCTTTTAGATATATTTTTTGTTAATTAAATTGGACACAGAATATAAAAAGTACAAAGATGCCACAGAATAAGTACTCAACATAATTCTGTGCCGGAATAGACTATTAGAATTAAACACTTATTTATTAATATCTTTTTATTAGATTTACCTAAACGTAACTTCTGGTTATATCAGGTGTAAGTGAGCCGCGCAATGATTACTTAAACGGTAAAAAAATAATTATTTTAGTGCCTCTTTCACCATGTGTCAAGTAAAGTAGGCTAACCGCCATTTAAAGTCACCGGTAACCGGGAATGATGGAAATGATATACCTATCTTTATTTGTACGGTAAAAGTCTCAAACATTAAAAAGAAAATAATAAAAAAAATCGTCTATCGAATGATGCGGTAAACTGAGTGCATAATTTAATAAAACCATTTTGATCAATTTGCGGTTTGAAAAACTGATTTCTACGTGGAAAAAACCGGCAAGAAACATTCGCATTTTTTGGTCAGCAAATAAGATAGTTAGTTTCTTACCAGTTCCACAGTCATTTATTCCTCAAAGTATATTAATGCAACTACACATATGTATGACTAGCTGGTGCCCGCGACTTCGTTCGCGTTGAACGATGAAAGGTACCCTATGTCCTTTCTGGTGTCTCAGACGATGTGTATGCAAAATTTCATTGTGATCGGTTCAGTAGTTTTTGCGTGAAAGAGTCACAAACATCCATACATCCAAACATACTTTCGCATTTATAATATTAGTACGGATTTAGTTTCGTACACAATAGTACATAGGCCTTTATTACACAAATTTTGTTTTGATAAACGATTTTCAAGTAAGTAGTTGCTTTGCATCGTTTCTATTCACATTTAAGTCGAATTTAGACCACGGTAAAACAAAAAGAGGAATCAGATTAAGGCTCGAGTTCACCAACAGACGGTTATTTTTAAACAGCTGTTTAAAATTTAAACAGCCGTTTAATAATATTTTGTTGTTCACCATCGCTAAACTGCGGGTTAAACGCCCTAAACGTCTGATTAACTTAATGATTAATCTGATGTTTAGGGCGTTTTTTATATCCCTAAGTGATAAAGGTGGCCGACCGTACCATTTTTTTTTTTATATTGCCAAACAAAGTTTGCCGGATCAGATAGTTTATACATTAAAATTTTATATTTAATTAGCATGTCTTGTTATAAATACAAAAAAAAACACGTAATATAGCAGTGGCACTTGGACAAATAATCCGTACTTCCGTACTAATATTATAAATGCGAAAGTATGTTTGGATGTATGGATGTTTGTGACTCTTTCACGCAAATACTAGTGAACCGATCACAATGAAATTTTGCATACACCTTGTCTGGAACACCAGAAAGGACATAGGATACCTTTCATAGTTCAACGCGGACGAAGTCGCGAGCACCAGCTAGTATAATAATTATAAAGCCTTTATTACTGTTAACAATATTTTACACTTATATCTAATCCAAATTTCCTAACTAACTTGGACACATATTTTTCATTAAATGTCAACTTTTTTACAATGTGGTTAAATTGAACCGTAAAAACATTTATTCTTAACTAATGACCGAAGGTAAGGAGTTGTTAATAATTACTTATAGTCTCAACATTTAACTCAACGACGCTGGTATGTTGACCACCACTTGACATTTTATACTATCATATTTTATACCATTCACCGTTATTATTATTTTTTTTTCTTTCAATAGTAATGAATATTTAATCAGTTTAATAAACCCTGTTTATGTCGTATGAAAATATCTATACCTACATACACAATTATTATAAAATAAAGTCTGTCCGTTTGTTTCACGGCTAACTTCGTCTAAAACACCCAACGGATTAATTAAAAGAATTAAAAAAAAAAAACAAATTATTGCATCCGTGCAAAGCCTGGGTCGGGTCGCTAGTGTGATAATAATATGAAACCGTTTGATTCTCGAAATAATAATATCCTTTGCTCGAAATTTAAAGGAATTATGTGACGAATGCAGAGCAAAAATATTACAGCAGCGGTTTCGATTTACGCGACAGGACGTGCGCCGGCGCAGTTACGAGAAGCGATTCAAATAATTCCACTTAGGGTTAAAAGGATTGAAAGATAATTATACTCCTGTGGAATTTATATTATCACCAGAACCAGAACCGCAGAACTGGAACCAGAACTGCAGAGAACCAGAAAACTTGGAGAAGCTGGTGGTGGTTCGAAGAGTGGATGGCAATTGGCAAGAGATCTCTTCGCCGATATGCTAGCCGATGGACTGATCGGCTATAGTAATAATAATTGTATATATACATTAATTTTATTAAAATTAAATGTAATTTTTGCAATTTTATATTTTAAAAAAGATGACAAAACAATAGTATCCTGTGTTTTCTTTAGGGGTTTCTTCTCGGGATCATCGTCTACTTACTTGGCTTTTTTTTCCCCGAAACCCTGGTAAATTTAAATTTATAATGACGATCTTGTAAATAAGAGTTTCTTGTAAAAAGTTAATTGATAAATAAATTATTGATTTTGATTTTGATTAAGTCGTTGTGCTCTTACAATCCTCACAATTTGCGAAGACTATGAAGTAGTTCATGAGAAGGCTATAAGAATGGTGGAGTGGAAATAGCTGGCGGTAGATGCCACCAAGACATTTCAGAGAAGAAGACGACACTATCTATCTAGTAGACCTGTGGGAAACACAGTGTCAAATTTGGATGAGGTTAAATTATATTAAATTTATTAAATAAAATTTAAAAAAAAAAATTTTATTGTTAAATTGTAATTTTTTTTTAAATTTATTAAAATTTAGATTACATACAGACATAAATTTAAAAAATATATATTATAGATTATATTATACAATAAGGCCTGAAGAATCATAAAAAATATATTTTTAAAATTTATTTATTAATTAAAATAATAATAATAATAATAATAAGACCAATAATGAAAAAGAAGAAAATATTCTATAAGTGATAAAAAATAATTTTTCAAAAGTAATTCGCCAATTTTTTTTTTTTGTAAGAATTAAAATTGTTGGAAAATATATCTATATCATTCCGAAACTTATTGTAGTGATAATTAGAACGATGAAAGAAGGAATTTTTACAATGATTAGTTCTACAATAGGGAATATGAAATGTATCACTTGATCTTGTTCTGTGTTTTTTAGAGATAAAAAAATAAATCAAAAAATGTAGGACACAAGAGTAGGTCTAAACAAGAAACGCATTAAGTGTGCCTACCCAAGTATAGTTATGGTTAGATAGTCGTGGAATATATATATAAAAAAAATACCATAACTCCAGAAATAGTCCGTGGAAAAGAGAGTCGCGATGACAGGAAATTTATTAACCATTCGGAATGACAAACTGCGAAATGGGGAACATACCGTCCCCTACCATTGCACAGGCTCACTCGTAAAAAATTATAATGATTTTTTTTTTAATTTTTTTTATTTTGAAACATCAAAATAACTATGAATAATGAAACATTGTAAAAAATGTCTTATAAATTGTAGACATAGGTACCTATACAATTATAGAACCCAAAAATGCAAATTTCAATGATTACTTTTTGTGTGCGAAGTGTATTTTATTTTCACATGTTTAAATGACACAATATTGTTTGTTGTTTATGTTAAACATAAACATTAAAGATTTTTTTCGATGTTGTATTATACTCGCCTGAAAAGCTCACATGTTTCCCCAAGAGTAATAATAATAAAAAAAATTCAACGAAATCGTTGGAGCGTTTCAATCGTGAAATTAATTTATATTCTGTATAGTCCACTCCAAAAATCTTTTTTGTTTCAACTTTCCAAGATAGTTACAGAAATTGTGCATTATTTTTAGTTAAAAAAGAAGCCTAATAATATGTCATGCATCGGCTTCTAACTCAACACAATTATTTCTACATACCTTCTTTCTTTAACTATGGGACTCGTAAGAAAGCTCAACTCTGCTATGCTCGGTGTTACACCGCGAGATCTAATCAGAGGGCCTAGTGCGAGTTTTACTCGATCAAACGCGTCGAATGCGTAAACGTCGTAGCGTAGCGTAGCGCTATAGCGCCGCTTCATTCCCATACGAATTGACGTTTACGCGTTCGACGCGTTTGATCGAGTAAAACTCGCACTAGGCCCTCAGCAATGCAGATCCGTAGACGAACGAAAGTTACCGACATAAGTCGGCAGATTAGTAAATTATAGTGGCCATGCCAAAGTTCAATGTACGTGATTTGTTACCATGAACAAGCTTTTCAACTATTTACGTTTGTGATGAAAATTGATTGCTATTTCTGTTTTATTGACTTAATTGATTTTATGTTACTAATTAATTATAATAATATGTAAGTTGATTTAGGTATTTATATATTTGAACTCTGACATTTGTTAATTCATTTATAATTTAATTAATCAAAATTAATGTTGTGCTTTCCTATAATTTAAATTCATACTTGTGATGTTCCTCTCTGTGAGTGTTGTATACTGTGATTAAGTATGTCTTTAGTTGGTAAGCCTTTTTAAATAAATAAATAATTGTGGTATCGAGAATCAGTGGTAGGTGTTTCGGTAATAGACGCACCAGATTCGAATCGAGCGCGCGACAGCGCGACTGTGATGTATAGTGTTTTAATTACGACTTCCCTTTGTCGCCGCACCCTGCACCCGCGCATTCATACTATTCATTTATTTTTATATTATTCATTTTTTTTTAAACATCTTATACTTTTGGTCCGAAGACCTTGAAAGCGACATTCACTAGAAACCGATAAAATAAACTACCGCGGTCAGAAACGGTCGCCAAGTGAGAAATTACTGGGGGATGGATTGTAATCGGTTTTTTTTAAAATTATTAATGATAGATTTGCTCCTGGCCATCATCTAGCAAAGACGAAGGCGACGATGGAGCGACCTCGCCCAGGAGATGCCGATTCAAAAGTGCTTTATCCTATCTGACAGACTTTATCCTTAACAAAGACACTGCCCTTTCTTATAAGTAGACAGACGTATACAATTAAAATCATAAGTTTATGTGACATCAGGATGCGCCCAAAGCGATCCCTGCGGAATTTTTGTTCGTGGAAGCTATTCTCCATCGGAGATCCCACGCCTCAATAACTTCATATATTAACGAATGTTGAAACATCGCTAAGCTGTATATATATTTCAAAATGTATAACTTACTTATGTACATAATTATGCTTAATGAATTTTATATATTTTTTTTATATTATTATAATCATGTTTCTAATAAATTTAGTTTCTAATAAGAACACCATGTATGATGTTGTATTTCGGTGTATAAATGCGAAAGTATATTTCGATGTATTGATGTTTGTAACTCTTTCCCGCAAAAACTACTGAATCGATCATCATAAAATTTTTCATACACATCGTCTGGGACACCAGAAAGGACATAGGGTACCTTTCATCGTTCAACGCGGACTAATTCGCGGGCACCAGCTAGTATTATAAAAAGAAAAGATGTGTATTTTAGTTTGTAATGATTAAACTCAAAAACTGGTGGACCGATTTTTAAAATTCTTTCACCTATAGAAAACTACATTATCAGCGAGTAACATAGGCTATATTAATATTATAAATGCGAAAGTATGTTTGGATGTATGGATGTTTGTAACTCTTTCACGCAAATACTACTGAACCTATCACCATGAAATTTTGCATACACTTTGTCTGCGACACCAGAAAGGAAATAGGGTACCTTTCATCGTTCAACGCGGACTAATTCGCGGGCACCAGCTAGTAAAATATATTTCCTTAAATACCATTAGATTTTGTGCTTCTCGGTTGAGTGTAGACTGTAGAGGTGTTTTCTTACAGCTCGCAAAGATACTTAGTAGTATTTCCCTTAATGGGCTAATGGGCTCACTTGCACACTCCCTTGTCGTCCCTTTTATTTACGTCCGCTGATAACGATCACACTCAACTGCTGATCGCCCTCGCATCGGCTCCTCGTTAATAAATGTTTATAAAAATGACATTTTACACAGCGGAATAGGAATAGTCGATGACAGGTGTCCTCTCCAATGTTATCGATTTGTCGATAACGCTGTAACGGTTGTGTAAAGTCAAAAATGTATGTATAAAAAAAAGTTTTTTTTTTTTTTTGTTTCCCCGCATTAATGTGAATCGCCGGAAGTAGGTAGGTACCTATTATTCCCGGCGCAGCGCTTTTTTTATATTGTTCGTTGAAATAAAGAGAATAAATTACAATAAAAAAATTTATGCTTTTATCGAATTTGCTATAGATAAATGTGTGTCACTTAAAGTGAAAAAAAAAATGAATTATATACTCGTACTCGTATATTATATATATATATATAAAAGAAAGTCGTTTTAGTTACACCCTTTATAACTCGAGAAAGGCTGGACCGATTTTCATGATGTTTGTTTTGTTGGATTCGTCTCCGTCCCGAATATCAGAATAACCATTAATATACCTATATCGAAAAAATTAAGGAAAAAAAAAATAAACAGAAATTACTATAGAAAGAAATTGTACTGTCAAATGGACAGCAACTGTCAAGATGTGCGGGTGTTATTAATAAATATTATTTTTTTTTTGGCAAAACAACGTTTGCAGAATCAGCTCGCAAAAATATAAAGACAAAACAAAGTTTAGTACATTTTTGTATTCTCTCGTTTTAAGATTTCTTTTTATTTTGCTTTAGCAAAAATTGAGGAGCTTTAGTGTTACAATAAAAATAAAATTGCAAATAATAATTATTAGTATTTGTTTTTATATTATATATTATATTATACACTTTAAGTCATTTGTCCTGACTGACTATCAACGCACAACAAATATAACTAACTACAAAATCTAGAAAGCTGTAATTTGAAACAAAGGATTATTTCATAATCTAATCATCCCTATAAGAAAGTATTTTTTAAAAAGGTCAACTCTGTGCAAAACCGGGAGCCGGTCGCTAGTTATGATATAGTTAGTTAGCTTCGTCCGCGACTTTACAATATAAACGTACGAACCTCGTTTAACTCTCTTCATAAATGGTATTTATGAAAACCACATTAAATCTGTTAAAAGATCTACAGAGGGACATATTTTAAAAGATCTCCCTAAATTTAAAAAAAAAAATGAAATGGTACAATGGGTTGCGGCTTCATGGCAACAAATTGCAGTTGCACGTATCACAGGCGCTTCCGGCGGCTCGCATCACACTTCAATCAAGTTCATTCATACATTCAGTCATCATTCATAATCCATACGCTAAACAGCCAAGGCGGCAATACATGTAATTTTTCATTATTAAACTGTTAAAGTCAACGTTTGGGTTTTTTTTTACAAAGGCTCCGTTATGTTAAATACACAATGTATTTTACACATTTTAGTTCGATTTTTAATAGACTGCAACAACCCTTACCTACAACAAGGGTGGAATTTTGTTAATCTCGGAGCAATACGCACCCCAATATTATCACATCCCTGCACGAAATGCCTTCTTGTTGATAGGTCACGTTTATTTACCTTAAGTACTTACCATAATCTGGTTTTTAATGACTATGGGAAAGGTACATAATTATGTTATTATTATTTTTTATATTAAATACAAAAGATTAGTCAACGTAAGATTTTAATCGAAAAAATCGTCTGAAACAATTCGAAATAAATATCAATAATAATATCCTCCAACATATATATTAGATACTAGCTGGTGGCAGCGACTTCGTCCGCGTTTAACGATGAAAAGTACCCTATGTCCTTTCTGGTGTCCCAGACAACGTGTATACAATATTTCATTGTGATCGGTTCAGTAGTTTTTGCGTGAAAGAGTTACAAACATCCATACATACTTTCGCATTTATAACAGATATAAGTATATAGCCTATGTTACTCGCTGATAATGTAGTTTTCTATAGGTGAATATTTAAAATCGGTCCACTAGTTTTTGAGTTTAATCATTACAAACAAAAATACACATCATTTCTTTTTATAATACTAGCTGGTGCCCGAGACTTCGTCCGCGTTGAACTATGAAAGGTACCCTACGTCCTTTCTGGTGTTCCAGACAACGTGTATGCAAAATTTCACGGTGATCGGTTCAGTAGTTTTTGCGTGAAAGAGTCACAAACATCCATACATCCATACATACTTTCGCATTTATAATATTAGTATAGATATATTCAGTTAGTCTCGCTAATAGAATGCACTTCACAGCACGACAACCACTATAATACCATTTATTATTTATTGCACTGATGGTGCATTAAAAGTAGCACTAATGCGAAACGATCACGCCACCCGAACAGGGGAGATGAATCGGACGTACAAGCGAAACATTTATGATGTGCAATTTTCAATTTTAATCCCCCGCGTTAAGGTCGATAATATTTTTTTTTAACAGTCCAAAACAATTGTCTCACCTCAGATGAGAATGAAAACACGTGTTTATTTCTAAGTGCTATTGTGATTTTGAGTTATTACCTTAGTCCATTAATAATAATAATAATATTTTATAACAATATTTTGGTTCTGAAGTTTTTGATAATTGCTAACAGACCGATTTAAATATCAATTGCTTGTTCTAATTAAAGACAGAATAGCTTACAATATATATTGATATATTTAATTGTAAATCGGCGGAAGTTAAGCGTAAATTGACGAATTTTTGTTATTGTTCTACTGTATTATATTTTATTCTTGTTATTTATATATAGTTATATACTTAACAGTTTATTAGTATTTGATTTTGGTCAATAAAAAGTTATTAATTGTTTAGTTGCCATGCGTGCGTTAGTAGTTTATCTGAAAATATTGATCTGAAGTTTAGGTTTCACGTATTAAATTGATATACTAGTTATACGCCCGCGACATTGACAGTGACAGGAGCGCTCCTGTCACTGTCAAAACATTTATTCAATGTTTTTTAATATATATTGCTCATATATTTTTGTCAATTATTTAACAATAAAAATTATATTGTTGTTGTCTAAATGTAAATAGATACGAGTACAACACTGACTTGAAATGAATTAGAGATAAATCCGAGTCAGCGGTGAGTGGAGGGTTGTTTGACAAATTACATTACAATTGGTCCGGACGTTTGCACCCCAACACGGCGCCCCCTATAAGTATCTGTGTCTACTATTGTAAAAACAAAAGAATTACAAAAAAAAACACTATTAGGAATGAAAAAAAAAAACCACATTTGTGTTTAATACCTTACATGCATGTATGCATTAAATTTAATGTTCATATCATAAATAAATAAATATCATCACACATTCCACACACACAGCACCATCTAGTTCCACATTAAGCAACTAATGCTTGTATTATGGATACCAGACAGTTAATAACTTTTTTTTTGTAAATACATACATATTATAAATACAAAACATCCATGACTCAGGTATAAAGGTAAAATTTTAAGACATAAAAACATTTGCCCCTAGCAGGATTCGAACCCGCGACCGTTTGGTTGACAACTAGGGTTACCAGCCACTAGACCAAACGTGTCGTCAAATAGTAACATATCAAAATACGCCTCTAAAACTTAGATTATCTCATGAGAGAAAGAGGCTTTTGAGGGTTGTTTAGTTTGAATTTTTAATAAAATCTCGCTGACTCGACAGACACGTCTTTCTGTCAAAAGCATCTCGTGTGTAATTTGAACAAAAATAAAATAAAATTGGGCGATCTTCTAATCTAAGAAGAACCTTTTTTGGACCTCCTTAATATTCCTTCTAGTTAATAGTAAATTGGTATGAATTAATTAACCGTTAATATTATTAACACTAAATTGTGTTTTTTTTTTACGCTTCGTGGCCATGCGCTAAAACAAGAGAAGAATATAATACGGTATAAAAAGACGACGAGATGCGTCAAGTGATTTACAAGATATTATTGTATTGTACATTTTAAATTACGACTAACGAACTTTTTACGACCATTCTTCATTTTTACGACAACACGGCACTAACCTAATAAGCTGTTCACTTTAAACACGTCATCGGCAAACACAAGCTTTCTCATTCGTAGGAATTTCGCTTTGTATAAAACAAAGCGAAATTCCTACGAACGACGCGACGGGTAATAAGAGGCCGCCTTTTCATTTCACCATTTTTCATTACTATAACTTCAACTAGTTTTTGTTCGCGACTTCGTCCACGTATCATTATAAATTATAGTCTGTGACGTTTCAACTATGTTACTGTAAAATTATTTCAGTAGTTCTAGCTTGAAAAAGTGTCAAACTTTCGCATTTATGATGTACTAGTAGGTTAAGGTTTAGTTATTAATTATTTAGTACCTAAACTTAAACTACAAGTATAAATTAATAAAATTAAATAAATAGGTTATATGCTTAAAGTCCAAATATATATCATCAGAAATTTTATGTTTTTCATAAATTTGTAAACTATCGCGTCATTCGTAACTCACACACGAAGCTTTAGTTAACCGTAGGTACCCGACTGTTACCGACATACTTTTATGGGCACAATTTTTAATTCATTTAAACTACGAGTATGTATTTAGCATAGGTAAATAGGTGATACCTAATTAACCAGGTACCTATTAGGTGTTGCTAATATCAGCTAATTGTTAACAGTGAACTATAATTCTGTTCCAGGTGTTGAAATATTGCGAGCATCTCCATGGAAAATGGTATTTCAGCGAAATTCGTGCGATATTCTCGCGACGCTATCTCCTTCAGAACGTCGCCATCGAGATGTTCCTAGCGAGCAGAAGTGAGTATATAATTTGCTGTGTGTTTCAAAAGTAAAGTAACTCCTCATTACTAGACAATCCCTTCTATTTTATTAGAAATTTATCTTCTATATATGCTATTAAGATGATTAATAGTAGGTACATTAAGTAAGCTCAATGTCGCTCAACGAGCTATGGAAAGAGCTATGCTCGGGGTTACACTACGAGATCGAATCAGAAATGAGGAGATCCGTAGACGTACGAAAGTTGCCGACATAAGCCGGCGGATCAGTAAGTTGAAGTGGCAGTGGGCAGGCCATATAGTACGGAAAGCCTTGGGCCGCTGGGGCCGGAAGGTTCTCGAGTGGAGGCCACGGACCAGCAAGCGCAGTGCAGGACGTCCACCCACAAGGTGGACAGACGACCTAATAAGGGCCGCAGGTCAACGGTGGATCCAGGCTGCTTCTGACCGGTCCTATTGGAAAGTTATGGGGGAGGCCTATGTCCAGCAGTGGACGTCCTGCGGCTGAGATGATGATGATGATGATGATGACATTAAATATTAAATAAATAAATAAATACTGCATGGGGGTGATACGCCCATGCAGTGATTTCTCTTTGTCCTGACATGCAATGTGACATCCTGGCCCATCTCCACTTAAGTTTCTAGTTAAAGCATCAATAACTTTTGTCCTTTGCTTATACTATTAAGATGAAAAGCCTTCTATATGTATAAAAATACACACACACTAGGTACGAACAACTTTCAACATACAAGTACCTACCTATGTTTAACTTCCAGACATCACTTTGAACAGCACAGGGTTACAATAAAACTTCTCGATTCATTAATCCAGATAAGTTAATTTATTTATTTAAGAGATGGCTTACAGTTAATTACGCCGACAACTTTGTTCACTGGCATTTATTTTATAAAGCGACATCTAGTTACAATACATTTCACCTTAGTGCTATTTCTATACACTTACGTCAAGTAAAAACTTCAATATGTACTTAATTATTTGACCGCACGCTATTTGACGCAACAAATTCGGAGTTGCTTATTGTTTTTATAGGCGGTGTACATTTTTTTATAGATGGTAAGTAGAGCCACTTGCCTACCAATCTAGTGACCTATCGGTTTGTCCGCTTTATAGTTAAAAATGAAGTGTCCTCTCTGTTTCAGCGTCAATATTCTTTGCGTTCCCCGACCAGGCGACTGTCAAGAAGGTGATCAAAGCGTTGCCCCGCGTCGGTGTTGGCATCAAGTATGGCATTCCGCAGACCAGGTAAGCAAGTGGCCATTATTGTTGGCATTTTACATTCCCTATTCACATAATAATATGCTGGCATTTCGTGCTGCACTTTAAACAACCTTTTGACTTGGTCAAACTGTACGATATGCAAATTTAAATTTATTAACTTAATATTCATTTTGTGTATAGGACAAGTCCTTGTATCTTGGGACATTATTTTTTTCTAACACTTTTATTGATCATTGTAAATTTATATTAATATCCAATAAAAATAGGATATAAAAGTTTATAATAATTTAGTGATTAATACAAGTTTTTGCAAACCATTCGTATTTGCAAATGTTCGATACCGCTGCTGCCATCTATGCGTTGTGGAGTTAAACACAACGAAAGTTTAAAGTTGATTTGTATAGTTGCGGATTCTTTTCCGACAGATGGCGGCATGTGTATATGGTTTTGTTGATAACGTCTCTCGGTGTACTTCACCAACATTAGTGTTTCACGTTTGGTCTAACTAGAACTGCAATATTAGGTCCTTAGGGTTACTAGCAACTGCTAGTATCCCTAAGCGCGCTATCTCACTGGGACGCCATGGCCACGTCGCCGGCGACGTAGGTGTGGCTACATTCGATTGCCAAATTGAGTGGCCAGTGGCGACCTGGCTACCATCTGTCAGCCAGTTCTCGTATCTAGAATGGACGCTTCGAGCATAGAAGAATTTAAATGACACTTATTTATTATGTGCGTCGCAAAAAGTTAAAAAAGATGAAAGCTAAGAAATTATGGGTCCATCCTTTTTGTGTCAGATCGAAGCCAAAGTGGTGTTTTTTTTTTTCCAAACTTTATGAAAATTTAAGGAAATATCCTCCGAAATTCTTTAACTACGTGAGAATGTCAGTATCAACTTTTGATGTATTATTGAGCTTATGTAAAAATGAACTGACAAAACAATCCATCTCGTTCGACCGTCTTGGCGACCGTCTTGGCGACCGTCTTGGCCTTGGCGACCGTCTTGGCGACCGGTTGGACACCGTGTGATGTGAGTGAGACTCGGTATACTCGTGTACATTTTACTGGCGACGTCGTCGGCTCGCCAGAGTCTCCAAACTCCACACAGTCGTGGCGACAGCTGTAGTACGCTGTGGTCGAAGCACTGAAACAAAACACTGAGCGTCGCTCTGTCTAGTGGCGTTGGTTGGTTGTTCTATTGGCCAGTAACCCTAGCTGTTAACCAAATGATCGCGGGTTCGAATCCCGCTAGGGGCAAATGTTTTTATGTGTTAAAATTTTACCTCTGTACCTTAGTCATGGATGTTTTGTATTTATAATATGTGTGTATTTACAAAAAAAAAAAGTTATTAACTGTCTGGTATCCATAATACAAGCATTAGTTGCTTAATGTGCAACTAAATGGTGCTGTGCGGAATCTGTGAAAATATTTATTTATTTATTTATTATTGTTATTATTTATTAGCAATCATACTATAAATATTAACTAATTTACCCGCAACTTCGACTATCTTAATTACTGGACATCATTGAAACATTTTCCATGAATAATCTAGACCGAGACATAGACTTACCAAGTTTCTTCTTGGCATTTATAACTGACCATTATCTTATAAAACTCCTTTCATTTTAATCACTCGATAAAGCATCAAGACATTACATGAATTCCATTCAATAGTCCCAATAAATACTCTCAAAATATAAGCGTTAAAAATGATATTGTTATTAACATTTGGATAATAACAATATAAACTTTTTAATGTGCGTTCAACGAATTGTTTATAAAATAAAAGTCATATTAAAACAACACTATTTTTATTATTTTTTATAACTTCTCATTTTGTACAATATATCTATCTTATACTTACAATTAAAAAAAAGTATATCGTTTACAATAACGTTGTACAACAAACAGCCTGCTTCAGATACTTTATAAGTAACGTATATCACTAATTATAAAAGACAATATAATTTTTATTTGGATATATATATAAAAATATAAAAGCTACTCGATCTGGCTTCTTGAAACTGGCAACACTTTTATACAAAGGACAAATAATTCGTATCCAGGCCAATGTATACTTGGGTAGACAAATCATTATAAATATTAAATTGTTATTTTTATTAAATATCATTTAGTAACTATAAAATTATATAAAAAATTAAATAAATCACGTCTTTGTTTACATACACAGCTTTAAATTAACGGAATGTTGCATTATCGAACATACAAAAAGTTAACCAAAAGACAATCTATTTTAATACTGATCACATAGAAAAACCTAACAATAAGCACACGAATATTTAACTTAACATAAAGGAACAAAGTTTCATTCACCACCCAACTTTTCTTCAATCTTTGGCGTCCATTTTGGAACGTATGTATCTTTCTTGTTTTCTAACGAGATGTCCGTTTTAACCTCTTCAACAGTTTTCTTAGTACCCGTTTCGGGGTCAACATCTTTCTTCTCGTCGAACTGTCTCATTATTTCATTCAAAGACTTCCCCTTGGTCTCTGGTAAGAACAGGAAACAGTAAGCGGCTCCTATCAGAGCGCATCCACCGAACAAGTACAACGTACCGTTACTGGTTATCATATTCTCCAGTTGAGGATAGGTTTTGATGTTGAAGAAGATTAAGATGTAAGCACAACAGGAAGTCGCTCCGGACATGACGCCTCTTATGTCCTGGGGATACAATTCCCCCGACATAATCCACGGTAGCTGCAGGAAACCCACCATGCTGAAGGATACGTGGAGCAAAACGCAGGCTAGCTTTATTATTGGGGGACCGTCGACGCTATCGCAAATGGCAGCGCCCAGCATCGCACCGCCAAGTAAAAGACCCGAAGTGGCGGCCAAAGTTTTCCGTCTAAAACTGTTTATTAAACATGCTCCGACGGCCCCCATGAATACTCTAACGCCTCCGACAATTATGGAAGCCGTGAACTCGTTCATACTGGTACCGACAGATTTGAAGAAATCCACGGCGTAGTACAGAATGACGTAAATGCCAGAAAGCTCTTGGAATATGAAGAAGACTATGAGCAACACGAACGGCTTCAAAACTCTCCGACGCTTAAAAAGACAGAGCTTCTGTTTAAAGGTCATGTTCTCGTCGCCTTTGCGGTCCTTGGTGAACTCCATGAGTTCTTGCTGGGCGGTGTTGTTGTTCTGCCTCAGCCAGAACATAGCGTTGTACGCTTCCTTCATTTGGCCCTTGGACGCCAGCCACAGAGGGGACTCTGGAACGAAATGCATCAGAAACGGTGTCAGAAGTGAGACTCCGGCGCAAATGGCTGCAACCTTTCTCCAGTGGACGAATGCTCCCAAGGAGTAAACTATGAAGATTCCCGTCGATACTAATCCAGGTCCCAAAGCGCTCAGTACTCCTCGTTTCTCCGGTGTTGTGATCTCGGCGACGTATATGTACGAGACTGTCGACATACCTGAAAAGTAAAATATACTAAATTAAATGCATTTCTTTTTAATTGCTTCAGTACACTTGCTTCTTTGCGATTTCTTCGGAATTTATAATATGTTGCCATAGTATTAGTATTAAGTAGCATTACCTAGTTAGGCGTACTGATCTAACTAGTGACAGTAACCGCCCTTTACCAAGGAAATAACGGATGCCAGTGTCCATAATTCTCTATCTACATTATGCTTTTATTAAGAACGTCAATAACTCGTGTTATTGACGTTCTTAATAACACTGTCGTGACACTGTCGTGTTCATTATTGTCATGTTGCTTGTGTTCTTAGAGGTGACTGTAGCTAAGTATGATCAAGTGGAGCGTCAGTCTGCGTACCGACTTTTATTATAAGAAACACCTATATTGTGTGGTCACATTGCGTTCCAGAATCATTAACTGGGAAGCTTGTTTGAGGGATGTTGTGTGCCTGCCTAACAGCGTATTAAATAAACTAAACATTGTGATTGCAGTGCAAGACTTGCAATGTAGTAACTTAACTCAGTTTTTAAAAGTACAATACTAACCGATAGTGAACCCGGTGATAAATCTTCCCACGCACAAGAAAATATAAGACTCAGAGAAAGCGATGACGAGCCAACCGATGAGGTTGGGAAGAACGATAGACTGCAACAACAGCCTTCTTCCGATTGCGTCCACCATCATGCCTCCAAGTAACGCACCGATCGGATTAGATATTACGCCCAAACTCGCTGAAATGGAGAAAAGCATATCATCTATACTACTTAATATTATAAAGAGAGAAGATTTGTATGTTTGTGATGAATAAACTCAAAAACTATTGGACCGATTATAAAAATTCTTTCAGCTATAGAAAGCTATGTATTATCAGCGAGTAACATAGGCTATATTTTTTATAAAGATACGCGGACGAAATCGCGTCCAACAGTTAGTGTTTTATGAAGTTTAGATCAGATTTGCACCCTCTTCTTATTAACAAACAAATCCTCGCGTGACTTTGAATCAATATCACTTCTTAGTATGTCCGACCTCCCCTTTCATTATGCCTTATCACAATTTAGCGCCTAATATTTGTCGTTCAATATGAACGATATCATTGTTTGAACATTCTATTTGATTGTGTTATGGTAAATATTGAATTTTTCATTTAGCATTAAAATTTGTGATAATAATGAAGAAATATTATGCAATATTATGTTTTCGATAATTTACTTTTAAAGCATTTTTTTCAACATTCAGTTGAATCATATTGTGGGCCAATTAAATGAAGGAAGATCATAATTTCAACAGAATACTAAAGCACTCTCTGTCATCCGATCAATATAGTCTGATTCTTTAATATAATATAATATTAGGTATATATAATTATTATATTTCATCACTGAATAGAATACATTGATATATTTATTGATTCAGGTTATCACGTAAACAATATACAGAGTTTATTATATAATCTCGTTTCTACTTTTCAAATACCTTTCAGATATGTTATCTATTCGTCTCGTTTGATGTGGAAAATATTTCACTATTCGTATCAGACGAAAAAGCGATTCGCGTCATACGAGTAATATGTCAGTTTCTATTAGTTTAAAAGAACCGTATTAGTTTTAGTTTATATAGTTTTATTAGTATTAGTTTTAAAGAATTATTGAATGAATAATTACCGATCCATGAGCTCTGTTCGTAAGTTATTTCTGGATATTCGTGCGTGTACTGAGGCAGTAGTACCGCCGAGAAACCTTGACAGAAACCCACCGATATGTTGATGGACTGTGCAGCGAGAGCCGCCAAAACCTGAAAGCAGACATTTTATATAAGCTTAATAATATTATTGATTCCGAAATGAAATATTTGGCAGCAGAAAGCCATTATATGGTGATGAAGTATGGCTTATTGTTATTTCATCGAAACCAGCACATTTTAGGTGCAAATGTTACTTATCTCTACAATTAATCTCTTGCATATATTCGTGAAAGAGTTACAAACATCCATACATCCATACATACTTTCGCATTTATAATATTAGTACGGATGCATATATTTCCTTTATCCTATTAAGATCAGAAGCGTAATGAAACATCATTCCTTTCCTTTATTGGCGTAACTAGCTGATGCCCGCGACTTCGAAAAGGTGCCCTATGTCCTTTCTGGTGTCCCAGACAACGTGTATGCAAAATTTCATGGTGATCGGTTCACTAGTTTTTGCGTGAAAAAGTTACAAACATCCATACATCCAAACATACTTTCACATTTATAATATTAGTACGGATACATATATTTCCTTTATCCTATTAAGATCAGAAGCGTCCTTTATTGGCTTAATAT
This sequence comes from Synanthedon myopaeformis, assembly GCA_944738685.1. Taxonomy (NCBI): domain Eukaryota; kingdom Metazoa; phylum Arthropoda; class Insecta; order Lepidoptera; family Sesiidae; genus Synanthedon; species Synanthedon myopaeformis. The sequence goes on from OX122934.1 coordinate 480,139, forward strand.
CTACACGAACGGTATGGATATGAGATATATGAGTACATACTTTTCGAATCGTCTCGCAGATGATTACAGGAGACAAACGCACTAATGACACGATCAATTTGTGTAATTGTCAGGCATTACGAGTAGGTAAACACGTGAATGGGAAAAATTACTGTATTTTCGCGCACGTGTTGTCGGTCGATTTCACGCAATGTTATTGTTGTGCTGATGATTTGGACACGTGGAGGCTTTTACGCTAGCTCACTGCGGGTAGGCAAAAGTTTTTTTTTGTGCAACAGTATTTCCATTGATTTGACGACACGTTCGGTCTAGTGGCTAGTAACCCTAGCTGTTAATCAAACGGTCGCGTGTTCGAATCCCGCTAGGGGCAAATGTTTATGTGTTGACATTTTACCTTTGTACCTGAGTCATGGGTGTTTTGTATTTATAATATTTATGTATTTACAAAAAAATAGTAATCTATGTATTATATCAACTGTCTGGTTATCCATAATACAAGCATTAGTTGCTTACTGTGGAACTAGATGGTGCTGTGTGGAATGTGTGAAGATATTTATTTTGGTTCTTAATCAATTTAAACGGCATCAGTATAGTTTTCATACTTCGATGGATGTATGGTTTACCTAATATTGATTTTTAATATATTTCCCACTTTATAAATCCTATTAGATCGAACTAGAAAAACTTCTAGACAGTCGTTTAATATAAGTATGTATATTAAACTGGCTGGTGCTCGCGACTTCGTCCGCGTTTAATTATACATGTAGAAGGTACATATGGCGGGAAAAGAATTTCATACACGTTGTCTGGGACGCCAGAAAAGACATAGGGTACCTCCTTTCATCGTTCAACGCGGACGAAGTCGCGGGCACCAGCTAGTAATATTATAAATGCGAAAGTATGTTTGGATGTATGGATGTTTGTAACTCTTTCATGCAAATACTAGTGAACCGATCGCCATGAAATTTTGCATACACGTTGTCTGGGACACCAGAAAGGACATAGGGTACCTTTCATAGTTCAACGCGGACGAACTCGCTGGCACCGGCTAGTACATATATATTATATAGTTTCGTGTTTTCATTCATAATATATTTTCGTTTTCGTATATTGTAATATAGTTTGTATATATATATATATATATATATATATATATATATATATATATATATATATATATATACAATGACAATGATTACCCCTTCTGAATAATGAGGCTAGACAATGTGCGAGTTTACATAAACGACTGAGTCGCGAATTATAAACAATGATGATAAAGTCAACGAGCGGAACGCGAATGCACATCACCATGCGATATGTCGAACCGCGAACGAATCTGCTAATTACTGTCATAAATGCTTTATCTAACTAGTCGTTTTCAATTGTTCTGCTATATGTATGTGGACAATCTATTTCTATTTACAAATATCAAAATTAAAATTTTTAAAATATGACATTAGCTATATATATATGCTAAATCTGATCAAAATCCGATAATCGGTATAAGCGCAATTGACACAAATGTCTTAAAATTTTCAAAGAGTTTGGGCCTCTTTCATCAACTACAAGTAAAGTGTTGATTAGTTAGTTACTTTTAGAAATATTTTTATGTTTTATTAAATTATGCACTCGGTTTACAGCATCATTCGATAGGCGATTTTTTTTTTTAATTATTTTCTTTTTTGGGATATTTACCGTACAAACAAAGGTATATCAGCTCCATCATTCCCAGTGACTTTAAATGGCGGTTAGCCTACTTGACACTTTACTCAGAGATGGTGAAAGAGGCCCTTACACATATATATTATAGTACATATGTTTGGGTATATCAATTACTGTACCTATGGGCCTATTTATTTGCATATATTACGAACATTTACAAGCAAAATCTTTTCTTCCGATTTCGTGACAGTGAAACATTTGTACCATAAAGTACAAACGGTCTAAAAGTTTCATTAATACATCTAAGTCGGGTGAAGCCGCGTGGAAAAGCTAGTGATTGTAACCAATATTATAAATTCGATAGTGAGTTACTTCGTTTGTCTCTTTGTTAGTTACGCTTTCACGCCTGTAACTATATTCGATCGATCATCATATAATTTTACATACACTGCATCAACACCAAAGATTAAGGAGAACAGACGAAGTCGCCGGCAGAAACTAAGTGTCTATTATAAAATTGGCAATTGTTTGTGTTGATTATATACATAAATAATTATTATCAGCGTTTGTGTGTCTCATCTAGCGTTTACCTTGAGGTCACTAACTAAACGTATGAGCTCCCGAGTGAACGTAAGGTCACATGTGTTTTTTCCCAGAGGCTATTCGTTCTAGTATATTCACTTGGTTTCCTAGAACCTCTGTAACTGTGTCAATTGATACAATTTCTTTATCACCGTTCAATCCAGACAGAACTAGTTCAATTAAATGTCACGTACGGAAAAAAAAAAACACTCTGTATATTTCTTGTCATATTATATACGATGAAAGGTACCCTAAGTCCTTTCTGGTGTCTCGGACAAAGTGTATGCAAAATTTCATGGTGATCGGTTTAGAAGTTTTTGCATGAAAGAGTCACAAACATCCAAACATACTTTAGCATTTATAATATTAGTACGTGTTTTGTGGAAAGTTGCGCAATGCGCAGTTCTCTTATATGTGGACATCTTTTTGGACTTTTTGTTAAGTTGTTAACGGCCTCTTTCACCAACTACAAGTAAAGTGTTGATTAGTTATTTTTTAAGAAATAATTTTATGTTTCATTAAATTATGCGCTCGGTTTACTGCATCTTTCGATATGCGATTTTTTTTAATTCAATGTTTGGGACTTTTACCATAAAAACGAAGGTATAAAAGCTCCATCATTCCCGGTGACTTTAAATGGCGGTTAGCCTACTTGACACTTTGACTTTTTTGTTGAGTAAAAACTTAAATAGTCCACTCGTGCTAATAATTTATGTTGCAGTTATTTGCGTCGGCACTGCGTTAGATGGCGCTGATTTAAATTAAACTTTGATTTTAATTAAAAAAAAATAATTAAAAACACAGGCTTTTACATGATTTGTACTTTATGAGAAATATTTTCTTTGAGCGTATTATGTCTAACTTTAAAACAATATACTTAAAATTAAGTTCTTAGTAATTACAATGAAAGTTATTGTGCTGAGAAACAATTCAATTATTATTATTTGATATTGATGTATGGGTCACCTAATACGAGTATATCTTAAGCACTTATTACACTTTTCAATTTGTATTAAACCAATTTAGGAACCTAATCTAGTGAACTTGTGATCACACTACACTAAATTGATTTCTAAATCGAAGGTATAGAATTAAAGGTATAGGATAAAATCTAAATTGGATCCAATCTGTTCTTATCGCGATTACACCTTCCGATTTTCTACAAGTCGGATAGTGTATAAACCGCTTTAGAGGCATATTACATTTAGATACAAAGATAATTTAAAATGAGCATTGTCTCATGTGTATCAACATATTATGCAGATTTCCTAGAACTACACGAGCATTGGCCCGTTGGCATTGAAGCCGCGATATCTAGAACAGAACTACACACTAAGGCTCGAGTTCACCAACAGACGGTTATTTTTAAACAGCTGTTTAAAATTTAAACAGCCGTTAAATGATATTTTGTTGTTCACCATCGCTAAAATGCGGGTTAAACGCCCTAAACATCTGATTAACTTAATGATTAATGCCTTATACGTCTAGCAAGGTGGCCCCTTAAGGATGTGGTGTGACTGTAGGCGTTAACGAAATGAGTTTTATTTATTAACTAGCTAGTGTCACAGTATTACTATGTTATTGATAAACAGTGTCCTAATGCCCACGACTTTGTACGCTTTTAAAAATATAAAAAATACAAGGAGCAATAATTTATTTGATATTTATTGCTTTTATAGTATGCCAGGCGTTGGATTTTTATTTTTATGTGATCCCTCTGAAAGGGTGTTTTTTTTTTTTTTTGAAATAAAAAGTTCTAAAACAGATGATAAACATCATTTTTTGTAACTCCTGACACATTGTATGCAAAGTTGGGTAGTTAAGGCGTGAAAGTGTAACAAACAAACAAACTCACTCTCACGTTTAGATATACCGAATTAAATTCGCGTTTTCACCAGAGTTACCAAACGAATTCGTCATACTTTTCTCAATTGAGTTTTTGATGGAAATGTTTTTAAAAGATATAAATGAGTAGGTAAATAACAATAAGGTGTCATTTGAACCACAACCTTTGGTGAACTTAAAACTAGAATGATATTATGAAGGCAGCCATTGATTTTTACGTGGTCACGATTTACTTGAAGTATTGAATAGTTTCAAGGTATTTTCAATGAATTACTATCTCTCCAGTACTTAATGTTAACCTCGTCTGGATGTAATATCACTGTGCATTAACTTAACCCTTTGACCGCTTGGATTTGTAGGAGTTGTCGTGTCCGCAAACAAACGCAATGATATTTAAAAATTAACATTATATACAAGTAGAGGAATTTGTCGACTCCGGCGAAATGGACACGAAAATAAATGTCGGATAAATCCGACTCAGGCGGCTAAATGAATTAGGGCCTCTTTCATCATGTGCCAAGTAGGCTAACCGCCATTTAAAGACACCGGTAAGGATGCAGTAAACCGAGTGCATAATTTAATAAAACATAAAAATATTTCTAAAAGTAACTAATCAACACTTTACTTGTAATTGGTGAAAGAGGCCCTTATAGGTCTATTAAACTTTAAAATTTAACAATTATATTATAATAATTTTAAAATTATAATTAAGGTTGGTAATATTTTACCAAATTTTCTCTTCATAACAACCTTCCTTTGACTTAAAAAAAAAAAAAAACGAATAGATCCAGCTTTTCTCGAGTTTTTGAGCTTAGCAACAAATTCAACGTAAGTTATTTTACTATAAATTAATTGTTACTTACATGTAATTTTATAGTTTATTATAGTTATTTGTATTTTGTTGCGGTCTTTAATTGTGGACGTGATATGTCTAACATAAAATAAATAAATAATGATTGTAAATTAAATTGATTATTTTTGTCAAGAGTTAAAACATACGCCAATGCATGTGATCGAATAATTATTTATTAAGGCATACCTCTAGACACGCATTAAGGCATATATATATATATATATATATATATATATGCCTTATATATTCTAGACCGGAAGTTGTAGACACGTCATTTACGGACTTCCGCTTCCATTAAAGCAAGTTCAGATAAATGATTTATGTCTATCTATAGGCAGTCGTGTCTGGCTAATGTTGAGATCGAAATGTGAACGTTAATTATGACAATTAATTTATTGAATGTGATTTTGTTATTTTTCATATGATTTTTTTTACTATAAATGTAATAAGTAGCAGTAAAGCCCGTGAGTTGATCTTTAACTTGATAAAAAAAAATGTTATAACCTACGTTGATAAGTGAAATTCGCCTGTTTAGGTACTACTAATAAATATAGAGAAAACTCAAATCTCGACCGTTTTTAAAACATTTATAAATCGATATCGTAAGATCTTCGTTCAACAATATTGCTCGAAAAAAATTGCATCCTAATCCATACTTAATATTATATATGTGAAAGTAACTCAAGTCTGTCTGTCTGTTACCTTGTTACGATTTAACTGTTCAACCGATCATCATGAAATTTTGCAAACACGTCGTCAAAGATACTAGAAAAGGACATAGGGTACCTTTCTTCAGAAAAAAAGTACGCATCCCGAGGGATCATCTAAAAATATATACATATAATTCAACGTCGGACAAAAATATATCTATATAATATTATAAAGAGAGAAGATTTGTATTTTTGAATGTTTATAATGAATTATAAACTCAAAAACTAATGGACCGATTTTGAAAATTTTTTTCACAAATAGAAAGCTACATTATCAGCGAGTAACATAGGCTATATTTTATAAAGTTACGCGGGCGAGGTCGCGCGCAACAGCTAGTGAACAATAAACTTTTGAATAAATGTTTTAACACAAAAGCTGGTCGGACTATATATAGTAAAAAAAAAAAAACATTGTCCATAATACAAGCACAGAGAAAGGAAATCACAGTTTATTTAAATAATTTACATAACACACTCACACACACACACACACACACACACACACACACACACAAACACACATTGCTTAATAGTTAAATGGTGTTTGTGTTATTGAACTTGAACTGTTGTGTTTGTCAGCCACATAACATGTTATGAAAATGTTAAGGTGCCTATGCAATGCACATTCCTCATAAAAATATATTATATATTTCTAATAGATATTTGTTAAACTATCTATTATGCAATTATTCAAATTTATTTGTTATTAAAACACTATAAAGTTTTATAATACACACCGAAACGCGAGGCGCGCTCTTTTTTAAGATAGCAATAATATATATATATATATATATATATATATATATATATATATATATATATATATATATGTACACTTACTAATATTATAAAGAAAAATATTTGTATTTTTGTTTGTAATGATCGTCCTTGTCGCTTCACCGACTGATTTTGTGAAGGTAATCAAATATACTCTATGAGAGGCAGGCGATGAAAAACGTGTACGAATAGTTTAAAGAAAGGAGAAGTTAAATAAATTAGCACTTTTAGTTATCAATGATTGGGAAAGTTAGGAGAAGTTTAAATGATTTTTTGAACTTTGATGTGCAACTCTAGCAACAGAAAAGTCGCTTATGCAACAATTGTATCGTGTGCGACAGGACAGTCGCTTAAGCGATATTTGCCATTGTGTAACCTCCCTAAGGGGACGTAATACACTGATACAAATGAGTGTACAAGCTTCTTAACTTATGTTAGAACAAGTCAATGTAATCTTTTGCAATTATTCTTTCTAAATAACAATCATTGTAAAATTGTAAACTTTTGAATAATTTTACATTTCAAAAATACGTTATATTAGTCATTGCACGAAAGGGGATTTACACTTTTGACAATTATTGTTTGAAATTCTACAAGTAGAAAAGTATTGTCGAATGATTAGGCTTATATAATTGCAATTCTAAAAATGAGTGCTCGACTCATTATGTAGTAGTCAATTTAAGTTCTAGGTAAAAATCAAATGTAGTCAGATTGTGTTCTAGACAGTCACACAACCCACACTTGGTGTGGGTTGTGTTGTTGTAAAAAAAAACCTCAGGGGTCGACAGTTGTTTGAAGCGGACTCTAACAGTTATATTTTGAGAGATGGAGTTAAGAAATTATTAACAATAATAAGAAAGTTTAAAGATTACATTTTATTTTATTAATTATAAAGTTACGTTTTACGAGCCACAGTCACGCGGAAGTCAATAATTATATTAATTATTATTAAAAGATAATAATATTATCAAATTACATTGTAATTGAATAATGAGAAACTCGAGACTATGGGAAAATCAATGATCATATATTATTCTCGCTGTTACAATGGCTTTATTATTTATTTTTAATATGATCTCAACAATATCTCTTGCGTATCAGAATAACACGTCTATTTAGATGCGTGCTGTTTGTAAGTAAAGTACATACTTATATTGGGGGATGTGAATCGTTAATAGAAATTTTGAAGAAATTGGAATTTACACTAATAAATAAAATTGAAGTAATGTCAAAATAACTGTTTTTCAAAAAGAATTACAACATAGAACAAATTTTTAAAAATGTTGTATGTCTGTTTGTTGCAGCTAATCTCCGGAACGGCTTTGCCAATTTCGACATTTCATTCAATGACAAGATAGCTTATGTTATAAAGAGTAACTTGGCAACTTTTATTTTAGAAAAAAAATATGTAATCAGTGTCCAGTACAGCACGCCACACTCTTCTCTGCGGCGCCTTTTTTTGACAAAAACCGTGATAACCAAATATAAATAAGATATTCAAGAATTATACGCATAAATCATCCTCGGAAAGTATCATCGATACAATCGGGAAAAAAATCCGTTCACAATTTTCCTACATACATACATACATACATACATACAGACAGACAGACAGACAAAAGGGAGGAATTCACTCAATTCTTAGTGAACTTACCATGTATAGGTCTCCATATCGGCACACCTTCCAGAAGCCTTTGATGTTTGCAAGCATCGCGCCCCACCGCGTGCCGCGCGCCTCCCGCGCACTCCGCACACCCCTGCAACAAACATACTCATGTACTACTAGCGCAATTATTTCTGCACATTATATATAAAAAAAATTTAATAAAAAATTTAATTTACATAAAAAAAATTCATTTTTACAAAATTAGATGTTTATAAAAAATTAAAATTTTTATATAAAATTTTTATTAATAAAAATATAATATAATAATTTATTTAAAAGTTTATCCCTTTAAATATTATTTTTTTTAAAATATTACTTTTAATTATATATATATATATGTATATTAGCTTTAGGCTTCGTAACGTAACGTGACGTTTTATTAAAATAATAACAAAGTAACTTCTTAATACATTTATTAATTTCAAACAGAGAAATTTATAAGTAAACAACACAGTTAAGTAGGTATTGCATTCGTCGTCATCCCGCGGGAGATGCTATATCTATATCATAATTATGTCATATGTCGCTGACATTAATTCATTAATTTATTTTTCAATTTTATTTATTTATTTAGATTACATACAGCAATAAATTTAAAGAAAATATACTTATTATAGATTATTTATATACAAATAGGCCTAAAGAATCATAGAAATAATATTTTTAAAATTTTGTCTATTAATTAAAAAAAAAAAAATTAGGTATAAGACTAAAAAAGAAAAAGAAGAGAATATTCTATAAGTGATAATAATTAATTTTTCAAAAGTAATTCGCCAATTTTTTTTTTGTAAGAATTAAAATTGTTGAAAAATATATGAATATTATTCAGAATCTTATTGTAGTGATACTTAGAATTTACTTAGATGAAAGAAGGAATTTTTACAATTATTAGTTCTACAATAGGGAATATGAAATGTATCACTTGATCTTGTTCTGAGTTTTGGTACATTGAAGTGATTTTTTTATCATGGTGATCATGTTACATGATAGACATTTTCGCTATCGCGAAAACTCAATGGTATACAAAATAAACCTTGATTTTTCCTTATGTTTACGACGCTAAACCTAAATATACGCTTTGTCCGTTGTATACAATTATAAATAGATCGGGGCCAGTGAAGCTCTAGTGTGTATATTTGTATATATACAAATACATATGTGTGTATATGTATATATGTACGTGACGCTAATAAGTTTGTTTATCACTGATAGTAGTTATTCATTTCGTAGATAGTAAAACGTTGGAACAATAGAAGAGTAATTACGAAGTCTTGAAAAATACACAAGTGACGTAAACATTATACATATATACACGAGAGAAGAGTTGTAAAGCTAGTCATGTAATAAATCATAATAATTATTAATATTTGTTTACATAATAATAATAATTAATACATATTTCTACTAACAAGACAGTTTTCAAAAAGGTTATCCTTAACAACTGCTGATCTAGCCTGTCATTTAGTTCGTCACTTCTTATTACGAGTATGAAGTAAGAATACATATTTCTATGATCATTACGTACACACACACACACATATATATATATATATATATATATATATATATATATTATGTACACATATATATATGTATATTATTATGTACACACATATATATGTATATTATTATGTACACACATATATATGTATATTATTATGTACATATAATTTTAGCGAAACGCCCCCGGCATCGCACGGATGTCCAATTTTTCTCTTCATAAGATTATTCCTTGGTATAATCTTATGAACGAACATTTGAAAAAAAAAAAATTGCCGCTTAGAAACGCATTTAGCGTTAATTTTTATTGTATAGATATAATATATGTATAATATATGTACATACTATACAATTATTGTAAATATTAATATGAGGAGACATGATCCCAAAGTAAGCACTACTGCTTGTGTAATGTAAATCATATAATATCCGCACTTCCGTACTAATATTATAAATGCTATAAAGTATGTTTGGATGTATGGATGTTTGTAACTCTTTCACGCAAAAACTAGTGAACCGATCGCCATGAAATTTTGCATACACGTTGTCTGGGACACCAGAAAGGACATAGGGTACCTTTCATCGTTCAACGCGGACGAAGTTGTGGGCACCAGCTAGTAATATATATATATTAATTTTAATAATGCGCTCGTGAACGGGGGTGACCTTGGCATTACTCATAAGTTGCACAGATAGCAAACGATTGTTCTTAAATTATCGGTCATTGTAGATTGACACTTGCATCGCAATAAAACAATTGAAATGTTTTAAAATTAAAAACATTTGTCGGATAAGATTTGGCGAGATTGTGTCAACCGCCATCGTGTTTATTGATTGCAAGCGTCGTTGCGTCGGCGGTAACGTTTAAAGAAGTTTAAGAATCTTGATGGATTAATCGATCGTAACCAAGCTGTAATACCAAAGAAAGAGAATTATGTAATTAGATCTTTCTTCGATAAGCTAGCAAGACGTATAGCATACTATGTCGAGACAAAAACATATTCTTACTTTTATTAAAAGCTGAAATTGTGACGACATTCGGATCAATCGCTTAAGCGATTAACAGCCGTTAACAGTTGAACGGATTTTAATGAAACTTTGAACGCAATCTTAAACTATCATGCTAATAATAATTTTCCTGTAAGATTTTAAGATTTCCTGTAAGCATTGCAAACTTCGAATCAGACGGTGCATTAAATCTATCGGAAATTAGTTTCCCATTACTGAAAGAGATGGCGCTGTACATGTATTTAATTTTTACAAGTTAATTAATAGCATTATTAATTACCGTGCGGTAAACGATAATTAATAATGCTATTAAATTTAAAAGCTTATTATTATTATTATTTAATTATATAAATCTTTTGCTATTGCGAATCGGTTGTAGTGTCTTAGGCTCGAGTTCACCAATAAACGGTTAGTTTTTAAACAGCTGTTTAAAATTTAAACAGGCGTTTAATAATATATTATTAAACTGCGGGTTAAACGCCCTAAACGTCAGATTAATCATTAAGTTAATCAGATATTTAGGGCGTTTATCCAAATGCAAAGTGTAAGCCTATCAGTAGACCTTTGATTTGCGACTGAAAACATAATATATTATATGTTCTCATTATTCCAATAGTTTTGTAACATGTTTTAATATTATGCAATTATAAAATATTTTTCGCATTTATACTTAATGAAAGGAATTTTTTTTAATATTTTTCTATGCAACATGCGAAATGTTTGTGCGAAATTCTTATTTATAAAAAAAAATTATTAAATAATTTATTCATTCATTCAAAATTCACAACTCTTTAACTAATTGTTAATTTTTGATAAAAATTTTCCATGCATTAGGAATCTCAAAATGTTTTAGTTGCTTTTATTGGTTTTTTTTTTTTTTTGAAAATTTACATAACTTCTTAACTTTATTAATATATTTTATTTTACGTTAAAATCAATTGTTAATAAACATGTTTACTTATACGAGAAATATTTCCTTGTTTTTACAGATGTTCAGTGAGTTTAAACAATTCATATAATATACTATTATTATATATTATATATTTCACAAAGGTACTTGTTACTTGCCCATTTGTCATTGTCTAACTAAACAAACATTAGAATCTTTTGTATGTATTTAGTTTTAAAATTTATTACAATTTGAGTTGTTATTTCTGTTTTATAATTATTTGTTTTTTTACACTAATCGTGGAAAATAATGATGGAATTTGTTGACTCAAGTGCTTAATGTACCCGAGCCCTTTTCAACCCTATTGCAAAGGGGTAAGGACGAAATTATGTATGTTTTTTTTTTTTTCAAAATTATTTTTCAATATTAAAATTAATAATGACGTAATTTGTCACGTTAATAGTACTTATAAAAATGCGAACGTTTGGAATGTGGATGTTTTTTAACTACTGAACACATTTCGATGAAACTTTACAGTAATGTAGTTCAATCGTCAGAGAACAAAAACAATACAATATAGCGTATATTATAAAAAGAGAAGATTTGTATGTGTGTGTGTGTGTAATGAATAAACTCAAAAACTAGTGGATAGATTTTGAAAATTCTTTCAACTATAGAAGGCTACATTATCAGCGAAGTAACACGGGCTATGTTTTATAAAGCTATGCGGGTGAAGTCGCGTGCAACAGCTAGTTGTAACTAGAATGGATTTATGTATGGATGTTTGTTACTCTCGCACAAAAACTACTGGAATTTTTTTTTATCCAACTTTACAGGAATATCTTACTTCTTACTAATATTATAAATGCGAAAGTATGTTTGGATGTATGGATGTTTGTGACTCTTTCACGCAAAAACTACTGAACCGATCGCCGTGAAATTTTGCATACACGTTGTCTGAGACACCGGAAAGGACACAGGGTACTTTTCATCGTTCAACGCGGACGAAGTCGCGGGCACCAACTAGTAATATTATAAATGCGAAAGTATGTTTGGATGTATGGATGTTTGTGACTCTTTCACGCAAAAACTACTGAACCGATCGCCATGAAATTTTGTATACACGTTGTCTGGGACACCGGAAAGGACATAGGGTACCTTTCGTCGTTCAAAGCGGACGAAGTCGCGGGCACCAGCTAGTAATTTTATAAAGAGAAAATTTGTATGTTTGTAATGAATAAACTCAAAAACTACTGGGCCGATTTTGAAAACTCTTTCACCTATAGAAAGCTACATTATCAGCGAGTAACATAAAAAAAAAATATGCGAGCGAAGTCGCGTGCAACAGCTAGTGTCCAATATATGTGGAATCATGGAGATTTTGACGATCATATAGATTTCAATTTACTGCCTAATATATTGAATCGTTTAAATTTAAATTTAGATATATATAACACTAGCTGTTGCACGCGACTACGTCCGCGTAACTTCATAAAATAAAGCCTAATGCCTAACTCGCTGAAAATGTAACTTTCTATATGTGAAAGAACTTTTAAAATAGATCCAAAAGTTTTCGAGTTTATTCATTACAAACATACAAAATATTTTCTCTCACTTATAATATTAGTAAATAGAAAAATTATAAAATTTATTTCGCATTCACAGAATAATAATATTTTGTCAGAGCATAGGTATATATGCTATAAAAGTTATTATTATAAAGTTACTTTTATTACTATAAAAGTGTAATAAAATGCATTGAAATCATTTGTAAGTACCTATTTCTATACTTTATCGTTGATTCTTATATGTATATTATAAGATATATATCAATATTTACGATAACCATTAAAGTTTTGAATGGATTATAAATATATATTTTTTTTATTACACTGAAATGTCGCCGCATTCAAGAATAGTTTTGAGTATTTTATGATATGTTTTGTTGGCTGCCGTTTTATTTTGGTCGACCTCAATGTTGGCAACGAACAGATAAAGATGTTGATATAAACAGACATACGAAAAACGCACAAAACGTTTTGAATTTAATTAATTAAATTCAACACTTACTTTCTTTAAAAAATAATTGTAATTTTTGTCCGATTTCTTCTAATTTTTAGCACTGGCCAAAAAAAGTCCGATATAGTTTTTTAAATTTTATTTTTTTTACGGGAAATTTCACTTTTTTTTTGCTTGCACACTTGCTTTTTTTTAAAAAAATATTTGATTATATTTTTATTTTTTTAAAGTCACTTTTTTTTTAAAAAAAATTGTAGCAATGGTCACATCACGATTCAGGCCAACGATCGACTGATTATTTCTTTTAGAGCCCTTGCCATGTGCCTCGTGCGTTCTTGACCTTGCGCTGAGACCACTGAAGCGGGTTTCGGTTCTATCCTCGCGTTTTATAACACTATATACTCTACATACCATACAACACTGTTAATGTTGTCACAAACTTTTGTCACACGTGTTCACCGTTCGCGTCACAACACCGAATCTCTATCGAGCGTCGATATTATTTCTCATTTCACAAGATAAACTGCACTTGGTTGTATACATTTCTGTTTAATATCTCGTCCGCACATTTCAATTGTACATAATCCTAATAAAACGGCCGAACCTATTCGGATAAAAATTGGACACACATATAGTTTATTACATTGATTAACGTGTAGGATACTTTTTGTCTTGTAAAAATATTAAATTCCTGTGGGATTTTTTAAAAAAAAGTGCAAAAAAAAGTCGCCCGCGCAACTAGTTATTCAATAAAGTCAATTATAATCGTATGAGAAACTTGATATATACTACAAAATACATCTAAATGGTATTTTAATGGCACTTGTAATAAGATTACTTAATAAATATTTCTTAAATGCAAACAAACATACTAAAAAGGCTCACGGGTCGACATTGAATCCAGATTGCTTCAGATCGGTCTTATTTAGTACATTATAGGGAAGTTCAGAAGTCGCACATTACATACTAGCTGGTACCAGCGACTTCGTCCGCATTCAAACTTAAAAAATAAATAAGCAATACTGACCTCTTGTTGCTATATAACACTTTGGCCATGCGTTAAATTTTTTATATTTATTTTAGACACTAGCTGTTGCACGCGACTTCGTAAATTGTATACTAAAACCTCCCTCGTGAACCACTCTATCCATTGGTGAAAACAGCATGAAAATCGTTGCAGTAGTTTTTGAGTTTATCGCTAACAGACAGACAGACGCGGCGGATGTTTTATAATATTTAGTGATGATACCTCGGGAACAGTACTTTTTTCTGGATGAAAGGTACCCTATGTCCTTTCTTGTATCGCTGACAACGTGAATGCAAAATTTTTATGACGTTCGGTTGAGCAGTTAAGGCGTGTAAAGGTAACAGACAAACAGACAGACAGAGTTACTTTCACATTTATAATATTAATAATATTGAGTATGGATATTAGTATGGATAATATTTCAATATCGATAAATAAAATTAACTAATAATTTGGACATTAAATTATATTATTTCAATGTTTTCCCGTTAGAGCTACTGTGAACAATATCAAAAGAATTATCGCTAGTAATTTATATTGCAAGTGTAGCAAACAAAACAATATTATATTCACTAACTAGCGTTCCGCCTCGGCTTCGCACGGATGCAAATTTCCGGACATTTTTTTTTTGTATTATTATACTCATAATAAGAGCCTTCCTTTGTTTGATGTTACTTCTCGAGTGTTGCCTTAGCAACATATTTACCGGTTCATTTTTATAAATTTAAATCTATACTTCTATATCTATACTAATATTATAAATGCGAAATATATATATTTGGATGTTTGTGACTCTATCACGCAAAAACTACTGAACCGAATACTATGAAATTTTGCATACACGTTTTCTGAGACACCAGAAAGGACATAGGGTACCTTTCATCCAGAAAAAAGGGACTATTCCCGAGGGATAAATAAAAAATAAAAAACTAAGGCCTGGCCAAAGTATTATAGCAACACGAGGTCAAATGTTATTTTCAACGCGGACGAAGTCGCGAGCACCAGCTAGTATTATAATATATTTTTATTTACTTTTTAGATCCTAATCCTAAACTATTAATCTAAGCCTTAAAGACTGTTATACAGTTAAGACATTCATATTGAATCAAAATCACAGAATAGGACAAGAAAAAAATACAGGTATTTTAATACAAAAAGTACCTTAAATATCGTAGATATAATATTTTGCTGAAAGAAGACTTTATGTTATTTTTAAAAGTTAGTAATACTGCATTCAAAGATTTTATAAAAATTAAATACCTACTTGCTTCGTCGGCAATAAATAATATTCTTGAAATTTGAATCAAACATTTTACGTTATTCCTTTCTTTTAAGATACTATGTTACTTAAGAAGAATTATTATTTTTTGTCCACTCTTTCGGTTGGCATCATAAAAATACGGGTGATTTTTTTTTTTCACATTTAAGTCGGTTCGATTCCCGGAGGAAGCAAGTAATTTTTAGAAAAACTTTGAAAGCAGTATTACTAACTTTTAAAAATAACATAAAGTCTTCTTTCAGCAAAATATCCTATTTACGATATTTAAGGTACTTTCTCTCGCATAGTCTTGGTACACCCTGTATATTAAAGTATTTTGTAGATTTTTTTTACATACATTTCTTATTGTCAACTTTGATTTACAGTTGTAGCAAATATCTATATTTCTGTATGAAACTCCAAAATATTTTAAAGAAATATTTAATGTACATAATTATTTAATTAACGAATAAAAATCTAAGGATTCTGAATGTACGCTTAGATCTTTTAAACTGTACAACTTATTTCAATGCGGTTTTCAATAATGGAAAGAGCGTGAAACTGGGCTAGTTTCTTATATAAAAGAACTAGCTGGTGCCCGCGACTTCGTCCGCGTTGAACGATGAAAGGTGCCCTATGTCCTTTTTGTTGTCCCAGACAACGTGTATGCAAAATTTCACGGTGATCGGTTCAGTAGTTTTTGTGTGAAAGAGTCACAAACATCCATACATCCATACATACTTTCGCATTTATAATATTAGTACGGAAGATTATGGTTAATATTTAGTTATATAACGTTCTCGGGTAGGTACTTATAGTGACGATAATGTGGAATTTTCAGAGTCCACTTGAAATGGCTGAAGCAAATTACATAGACGCGCATTACGCGGCAAATAATCGCCTGCACACGGAAATGACTGAACAGCAATTTGCGCATGCGCATCTTCTATCAGATGCATTTTTGATCGCACGGACATATTATGTTCAAATGGATTCAACATTGTTTTAAATTACAATTTTTTTTTTTAATTTTTTTTCATTTCTTAACAAAAGACCCGCTGCCGACTTCGCCCGGTGTGCTATTTTTATATAATATAGCAAACCTTCCCCGTTTATCACTCTTTCCATATGTGAAAACCGAATCAAGATCGGTCTACCCAATCTCGAGTTTTTGAAGCGTGTACACAAACCAACTTGACATTTTTATATACCTATAAAAAAGTTAAATTAAATGGCTACCGTCGCCTAAGAAGACAAGAAACCTGCAAGACCCTAAAATAAAGTGAAAGATAAAGGGGCCCCTGGTCACAGAAATAATTTTATCTTTATGACTATTTAAATGTCATGAGCCCTGCCATAACCTAAACAGTATTAATAATAATTTGCACAATTGAATTTATTTTATGCAAATCTAGCAGTATAAAAAACATACTTATAACATATACACATTGCCAATAATAACGTTTGATATATCAAAATTTATATATGTGAATATAAAATAACGTAATATGAATATACAATCGCCTATTTATTTTATAAAATTGCTTGTAATTTTAAATCACATGATTATTTTATTAATTGGACATTCAAAGTCATCTAGAGATGTTTAGTTTAGCCCAGGCCATGATATAAATTTACCTATCTATAATGTGTTTAAACACGTATAAAGATAACAAATTTCTCTTGTCGAGATAAATAGAAATATCTGTATTTCTCTGGTAATATTATAATGCGTGCGTGTGTGTGTGTGTGTGTGTGTGTGTGTGTGTGTGTGTGTGTGTGTGTGTGTGTGTGTTATCTGATGTGTATAACAATTCATTGTAAGACGTCTCTGCATACAATTGAATGTAATTTTCATTGAGCACGACTCTATATAGAAAGTTTGACATACAAATCTTTGAACAATTCATGTGTTCCTGGTACTCCGTGCGATTTAATTTAATCTCTACAACAACCAAAAAAAAAATGAGTGTGTGTGTTTCTCGTATACCGTTTAAACGCTTTATAAAAATACAAACATATATATTGTACTGTGTGCTGTATGCCTGTCATATACCTTTGACATTTGACATTGACAGTTGACAGCTTTTCATATAAATGCTTTACCCTCTCGCTAGCGAAAGCGCTAGGTTAAAGAAACGTAATCGATTTTAACAGGTTTTTTTTAGTAACAGTGGGTGAGTGGGTCACACTGCGTTCCGTAGTCGATACCTAACTGACGTTTGGCTACAGTAACCACCCTCCTTCTCATCCTATAAAAGCCACTATCCCTCGTTCGTTTTTATATATATATATAGCGTTTTGCTTATGACCGTCAACCTACTATGGCGTCCTTTACATAACAAAAAACTGTAGTTATTCATAGAAGAATTTATAGGCTAGGTATTTTTATGCTATAAGACGAGTTTTACATAGAAAAAATTGTAGAGTTTATTATTCATAGAGGAATCTAGGCTAGGTACTTTTTTTTTAGTGCATAAATTACCAACACATTGTAATCTTTTTTGTGCGTACAAACTCATCATTATTCTTAACATATCTGCTCGTAAGTACTTATTTTTTTTAAATAAATGCGTCAAATATGTAGTGTACCCGACTTAACAGCCAGGAAGTAACTACTTTCAGCAGTTTATAAAAACTGCAATACACTAGTTGAGATGGCGATAAATATTCGTATCATGCCAAGTATAGAACATTGAGCTGTCAATAAAAGTTTTCCTTAAAAGTTGATCTAGTGACGATAACGTCAAACAGCGGTTATCCCGTAGTATGAATTTAAGGAGTGCCAATTACAACTACCTATGCAAATGTTTACAACTTTTGTTAGCGCTTATGTCACTGTTTTCAAAATTATTTTGTCTCCGAGCTTGTCGTCACGTCTTTCACCGGTGTCGGTGGTAAAAAATGGATTCAAAAAAAAAAATGTAATAGATCATTTGAAAATAATATTTAAAATTTCAAAGAAACTCTTAGACAATTTTTTTTTTTTTTTGGGAAAGCTAGTTAGGAACTTAACTAAATCTTACATTTTATTATATGTACATACGGCTTTATTTATCTTCAAAAATGTTAAAACTTAATGAACTCTCTTGTTTTTCAATGCATTTTATAAACGATAATTAAACTGCATAATAACCTCCTTATCAAACTCATTACTTGACGCTAAATTTTATAACAACAACACTGGCACACAATCACTTTTTTGTTTAAAAGACGATAGTGATACACTGATTTTTGAGTTTTATGCACAATCTATCCAAAATTATCGTTTACCGTTAACAAGGAAACTAGTACAGATGTTATACCTATTCATTTGTTATGTTGTACTCTGCTTCGGATGTGTTTATAGGACTGGCGACAGTCGACTAGTCAAACACGAACTGCTCCCGATGTCGTTACGTTATCAGACTTGAACGTATAATATATTTTTATCGTTTTGTTTGCATTGATATAATAAAGTTTTTTTTTTTTAAAACTTATCTATATTATGCAAACGATACATTGATCGCTTCTTAACGTCTTGAAATATTCCTTTGTCATCTTCATCTCGACCGCAGAACGTCTTCTTGTGTCTGATCAGAAGCAGACTGGATTTAGCGCCTGGTCTATCAAGTTTGTGGGTACCATTTGTGAGTCCTGCCAATGTGTTTGTTTGGTTTTGTAATTGTAGCTCTTTTGGTGATTCTTGTAAAACTTAATTCGGTTTTATTGTATACTAGCTGGTGCCCGCGACTTAGTCCGCGTTGAACGATGAAAGGTACCCTGTGTCTTTTCCGGTGTCCCAGACAACATGTATGCAAAATTTCACGATGATCGGTTCAGTAGTTTTTGCGTGAAAGAGTTACAAACATCCATAAATCCAAATATACTTTCGCATTTATAATATTAGTACGGATTAGTACGGGTGTCGCAGTATAATAGAGAAAAAAAATATGGATTTTTTGCAAAAATCCTAGTTCGATTGCAAAGAACCAGATAAATAGGAAACTAACAACGAATTTTGTAATCATCCGAGTTACTTTCAGGATCTTTGCAAAAATCCAACCAGTTTTAAGTAATTCGAAAATAAACGCTCAACTGTCATAAGTCTCGAGCGCTGATTGGTCGAAATGAACGTTACTTATTGACGGATGCGCTGATTGACCAATCAGAACAGAGAAGCTATACATCATTAAGACCAATCACCTTGTCATATACATTTAGTGAAAAATTATCTACATTAATTTACACTAATGGAAAGACCATTAAATGTGGCAAGTTTTTTTTTTTATATATAAAATTGCACCCGCGCGAAGCCGGGAACGTGTCGCGCTAGTAACGGTTACAAAATTTTATTTCTTAATCGAATTGTAAATAGTAAATTTTTTTTCTCAATTTTTTAGCACTTTTTAGACTCACATCAACAACACATGAAATAAGGAATAAAATTACTTTGCGGTTTTTAAGGCTCGAGTTCACCAACAGACGGTTATTTTTAAACAGCTGTTTAAAATTTAAACAGCCGTTTAATAATATTTTGTTGATCACCATCGCTAAACTGCGGGTCAAACGCCTTAAACATCAGATTAATCATTAAGTTAATCAGATGTTTAGGGCGTTTAACCCGCATTTTAGCGATTGTGAACAACAAAATATTAGTAAACGGCTGTTTAAAAATAACCGTCTGTTGGTGAACTCAAACCTAAGTATATTTGCTCACTCGAACCGTAAAAGAAAATACTTAGTACTTATATCACCTTACACACTAAAAATGATACGTTTATGTATCTACTATTTATTGACTCATATATATTACATCATTTAATTTTCGAAGAACCTCTTTAAGGATTATTATGGTCGTGTCGTGCTAATAGATTTTGTTTCTAGTAAACATAACAAATTTTCAATGTACTTACGTAATAAAAAGTATACTTAGATAGGTCTTTATCGTTAAGTAACTAATGATTTATTTACATCAATTGGATTTGATAAAATCGGGAATTATCCATTTATTTTAACTAGAAAAAAGAATGGATAAATATACTAATATTATAAATACGAAAATGATTTTTTACTGAACCGATGATAATTAAATTTTGCATATAGGTACACATTGTAAGTGTTATAGAAAAGGACATATTAATAAGGTAATTTTCATTCACAAAATAAGTTCTGTTCCCGAGGAGCACGGACAAAGTCGCGGGCATAAGTAAGTAACTTATAAAAACAATACATAATTATTGTTGTCGCCAACTAATTGGCATATATTTGGAGTTATGTTATGTTTTTATTTGTTAAATAATTAAACAGAAATGCTCTACAGCTTGGAATTGATTGATTTAAATAGGTATATGTATACCTATTCTATTAATATGTGGTTATTAATTAAGATCTATTCAATGAATATATTATAATTTATGTGTTTGTATATTATGGGAGAAATTAGTGCAAATATTTAAGTGTAAATGGGAAGGCCTTAAGTACATATAAAACTATGTACGAGTAATATTACCCTATTAGGAAATCTATACTAATATTTATTGTAATGAATTATCTATTTGTAATGAATTAACTCAAAAACTATTGGACCGATTTTAAAAATTCTTTCACTATTGGGAAGCTATATTATCAGCGAGTAACATAGGCTATATTTTATAAAGTTACTCGGGCGAAGTCGCGCGCAACGGCTAGTAATATTATAAAATGACTTCTTGACATGCATTCTTGCCAATGACCATAATTATTTTGTTTCTTGTAAGATTATTATTTCTTTTCTATAAGTTAGTACAAATTTTGTTTTCTTTTTGACGTATAATTTTAAAAAAAAATGCAATAGGCATTCATTGATTGCAATATCTATGTCTAGAAATAATACCACATAATTTAATTACTTACTTGTTATGTCAAACGGCTTCTATAAAAATGTCTATTAATAATAAATAACTCTGATGGTATTTTATTTTAATTGCATTTTTTTTTTATAAAAATTGTAATTTTTATAAAATTAATTACCTACCTCTTATATTTTTTTTTTATATTTGATACAGTACACAAACAGATTGCAATTAAATACATGAAAACTATTAAATACATGTGCATGGATAAATTATCTAAATTGCACTCCTAAACAGTGTACTTAACATGTTTAATTTAACTTAGCTACTAATGGTCTTAAATACTTAATTAATTCTTAATTTATAATATTTAATTAATTTCTACTCAAATATTAGTCTTAAACTATTTTTGAATTTGAAAAACGTGCCGTCAAATATATCAAAACCGACCTCACACCCGATAACCATATCACTATAACTTCGACACTTCCTAACCAAGGGATTGTAATAGGATGTGTTGTTTTTTTTTGTTGTACCTAACTTATTCAATTTATTTAAAAATATGATAAAACAAAATGAGCTGTTCGTTATTACAAAAAATGTTTGGTGTGCGAAACAGCGACTAAAAATATATCTATTTATTTTTAAAGTCACTTCTTCGCACAATTCGCACGAAACAAAATTGTGCGAAACCTCTACTAAACCTATATTACACGCGACTGTACCAACAATGGTTGTCGTAAATCGAGTTC
The DNA here is from genome assembly GCA_944738685.1 of Synanthedon myopaeformis. Classification (NCBI taxonomy): domain Eukaryota; kingdom Metazoa; phylum Arthropoda; class Insecta; order Lepidoptera; family Sesiidae; genus Synanthedon; species Synanthedon myopaeformis. Next base: position 502,500 of record OX122934.1, read on the forward strand.
AAAATGCTTATAATTTTGTGCACGATTGTACCCCGCAAGAAGTGTGAACTGTCGGAAAAATATCAATCTCGAACAACTACCTACTGAAATTACAAAACAAATAATTGTTTAACAATTATTTGACAAAATTGTTGATCAAATATTTGATCAAAACATCAAGTCAGGTTATTTATTTATATCGATCGGTAGACCTATAGATTGATATAGATAGTGCAATTCTATGTGAGCATTAAGTATGCGTTCATCTTTATTCAGAAACTATAAGAATGAAAGAATTTTTTTATATAACACATAACGACGACGATTTATGTTACATATATTAAAGTACGTCACTGCCTTGTAAGAGAGATAATAGCGTGCGTATAGAGTTATTGTTTTAAACTAAACTCGACTTAATGTAATTAATTTAATTTGAAAACCAGTAAATATTACGCAAAACATTAGTTTCTTAATTTTAATACCTCGGCTTTTCATCGATCTGCAAATTGTTTAAACAAACCTTAGTCCGTTATCGCACTTTCCATTAGTGACAACCGTATCAAAATCCGTTGAGAGTTTTAGAAGAAGCGGTTAGAAACAGACAGAAAAATAATTAATTAATGCATTTTGCAGTTTTTTGGGCAGCCCATCTGGCGGCAGTAACCATCATCTCCTTACAAAAGATCACCGTGAAATAATAGCACGTGTGCTATTGTGTTTCGGTGAGTGAGTAAGGTATGCCAGAGCCTATTTTCCTATCCCTATCTTAAATCCTATAGTATGGTCGGTAGCGCACTTGCAGCACCATTGGTATAGCCACCTACCATCGAGTGGACAGTCCAGTCATAGCCATATGAGGAAACTTTTTTTGAGAAGGGGAAATCACAATTTATTTAAGGATTTTTTAAGTCAGCGAAGGGGTATGTGAGACTCCCCGACGAGCCTTATAACGCCGGGACTACCCACTAACAATCTCCTCCCAAATGTTCCGCAGTCTACTCTTGTGACAACCCACTGGAACATCAACGCCCAAAACAACCAGGCAGTGCCACCGTATTATTCCAGTGACGACGACCAGCTCTTCAGTCCTATGTGGATCCTATGTGACCCAGCACGTACCGTTTCACAGCCAAGCAATATGAGGAACCTAACCTAACCGGGATTGGAACATGCAGTGCCAGAACATGAAGTCATGTAACAATAATAACGATAAAATCTAATAAACAGTTTTTTTTTTGTTAACAACTCCATAACACAGCCACCACTTGTCAAGAGTTTATTCACAACCCAAACAATGAAATGCTATTAGTAATTGCGGTCTGCGGTGTAATTGAATCAACACACGTTTCGATGACATTTACTGCCTATATGGTAATTTAGTATTTACTTTTAGACGTAAGTACGTACGCGTCATACTGTTTTGTATTCTGCAAAGAGGTTCACATTTAAGGTCTTCTTGTATTGGGAATTTTGCCATAGCAATATTATTATTTTTTTGCCAAAGACTCAACGGAAACAGGACAATCTTGTGCGATGATCTCCTCAATTTATTAGTAAGAGATTACCAGATTTTTTTTGTCTCCTAACGGTGACCATGTTTACCTAGACCTAATTAAACACTTGCTGAAACATAACTGTACCTGCACAGCCAGACCAGAGTCTAAATTTGAAAAGTCCATTCCCAAAGTTGCCGGGAATCTAACTCGGGAACCCTAAGTCAGAGCGTAACCACTCGGCCAATGGGCTAGGGCCTAGGGCAATGAACTGTTTATCGCCTAGCCGCTAGGCGATAAATAGTTCATTGCTCTTTATCCACCCACTAATTATGTAGATGTTTTTACCTTATGCGGCATCGTTAAATAAAATAAAATAAAATGTCTGCTGCGGTCACACGAACTAGTGTTTGCCGCAACGTCACTTTATAAGTTTAAAAGTATGTTTGGTTTCGGATTATAATTAGGGATCAGGGTTTTGAATTAGTTAAACGCATATATTAGAAAAAAGTATGCAGATCTGCATATTCATTATCTGCGTTGCGTATTTCAAGTTTTTAAAATAAATTTAAAAGAAATTATTTTAAAACTTGTCTTAAGCAATCATTTTAAATATCATATTTATGCAAACGATTAGATAAAGTACATACGTATACATAACAATGTATATTAAACATATGTACGTAGGTAGGTACTGGTTTGTTTAGTAAAAAGTTAAATTATTTAAAAAAATATATCAAATTTCGTCAATTTCTAGATACCCATAAAAACAAAACTTAATTAACTGATGGTGAAAGCCGTATCAAAATTTGTTGCATGATTTAGGAGGAGTTAGCGGATTTACAGACAAACGGACGCGAAAAGCGACTTCTTTATTATAGAAATAATTACCTAAATTTTCTTTAGACCGAGTTTTCATATATTGCAATTAAAAAGGCATTTACGTTTAAAGGTGACACTTGCAACACAAATGAGAGATACGGATATAATCGTCCACAAATTTTCAGCTAAATTAACCCTTCAATAATGTGACAGATTTTCAGGCAAATTAACGCGTTAAATGGTGCCTAATGACCCCACTATATGAGAGCGCCGACTTCCTGCCGTTTTTTTACTTAATTATTAATGTATCTGTATTTATTATAACATTTAAGTCTCTCGTATACATAGTGGGTACGCAGCGTGAAATGCTTTGTAAAAAATGTATTAGGCCCAGCACAGACTGTGAAACGTAACTGCAACGAAACCCTTTTGAAATTATTATTTTGAAACCAGTTTTAATCGTTTTCCACACACGCTGCAACCTAAATTGTACCACAATGTGATGAAATTTTTACAATAATTTCGGTTTTTTTTTTTTGAGAGCAGACTTCTGAAAAGTGTGGAGTTCAAGTGATGAAGAAGTTGTGGTTATGTATTGTATTTTCTACAATGAAAGAGGTGTAAAAGAAGAAGTATGTGGAGACATCCCTACAGTGAAACGATGAAACGCAAACACGAGTTTCCTGCATGTTGGTTTCAATGCAATTGATTTACAATGCGTTTCAAACCGGTTTCAAAATGGTCGCGTCATGTGTGGTCTCTCAAAGGAAACTCAAAAGTAACTAGAAGTTGCAGTTTTTTTTTTAAATATTTAATAAGGTACACAAAACAGGACACTGACATTAAATACATTGAAGTGAACTAGACAGAGGCCCAAAACACGTGTACATAGCAGTTACAGTTGTGTTGCAGTTGCGTTTCACCGTCTGTTCTGGGCCTTAGATAAAAAAATATTTATTTATTGTTACCTACCTTTGTAAATAGTGACTGTGCCCCGCGGTTTCGCCCTCCTAGAATATTGCCAGAAATCAGCATGCAATAGCAAGGAATAGTTTCAATCAGTTGTAGTTAGAAATCTTTCACAATCTTTGTTTGTGTTATAGGCGACGGTAGCCACCTAACATCAAGTGGACCGTCCGCCTGTCGAGTTTAACATAAAGCAGTCATTATTAATGTTACCACTTTTTCCAAGAAAAAAAAGCAAATTTAAAATGTACGATCAAAAGTTTCCTTATTGTTTAACTTTTAAGGCTTTTCAAGTATATCTATAGAATAATAGCAGGTGTCTGTGACTTCATCCGCGTTGAAAAATGAAAAAAAAAAAAAAAAAAAAAAAATTTAACCCGAGCCATAATTTATTCAATATTTGTTGCTGTTATAGTTTTGCTAGGCGTTGGATATTTATTTTCATGATCCCTCTGGAATAGTACTTTTTTTCTGGATGACAACTTACCTTTTCTGTATCCCTGACAACGTGTATGCAAAATTTTATGATCATCTATTGAGTTTTAAGGCGTAAAGAGGTATAGCAGACAGACTGCCATTGTTATAATATCTAGGTATGCATTTTTGTTAGCATCTACCGTAGTCTTAAGGCTATAATAAATGATAGGATAAAATGAATGGGATATATTTAATTTTTGCACAAACAAATAGTGTAAGGCATTAATGAAACGTGACTTCCTTGTTGACACGTTATGTGTTTTATTGGTTGACGGGTAAAAGATTTGCACATTGTCGGAAGTAAGGTCGAGTCGAGGCGGTAAAAGTGCGAACTATCCACAGGTAGCGCCGTGTTTGTTCCGCTAAACGGAATTGTTAATTATTAATATATGATACGGAAGTGGTTTAATCGTAGCATTTGACCTTTCCGCTCGAGCTTTATTAGGGATTCCAGAAAGGTAAGACGTTAGATCATTTTTGTCACTAACACACATGTTTATCCTATTTTAATTTTCGACGTGACTATTAAAATTTGCCTGCATAGTGGGAGGGAATTCTTTTTATTATTATCATTACTAGGTTTTGCCCGCGACTTCGTCCGCGTACATTTTTCTTATCCGATCGCTACCAAACTTCACAGTATCACCAGCTGGACTAATCTGAAGATTGTCTGAAAATTTCATCGAAATCGGTTCAGCGATTTCAGAGTCCATAGGGAACATACTGGAACATACATACACACATTGCCTTTTATACAAGAAGAATATTAAAGAAGGGTTTGCTCTTGGCCAGCATCTAGACGTGTAGCGAAGATGAGGCCTATGATGGAGCGAGCTCACCCAGAAGAACTCACCCAGAAGAACCCAATAGAAAAGATTTGGATTATATGAGTTCGGAAACACAGACGCCGGCAAGGAGTTCGCATTATAAGGGATGTTTTAAAGCGTTTGGTCCGAAAAAGAGGAATTTCGACAATATGAGGATGAGGGAGATGTGGATGGCAAATTCAGAAAAGTGATGATAACAAAATTAGAGGAAACAGTTTGATGCTGTACCTAGAGGTACATATCTATTATCTACATCCAAAATTTAATTAGCTAAAGGCTAAAGGATTTATAAATTGAAGTCGCTGTCCGCGTCTCTCTACTCTCTATTTCTCAGTTAACTTCTTCTAAAAGATTCGGATTTTGATACGATTTTCTCTAAGTAACAATTTATGACTAGCTAGCTAGTCAACGTAACAATTTATAACTATAAAGAAGTTCGAAAACAATAAAATGTATTGGATTGACATATGCCGTCGCTAAATCACGTGATACATCCTTTAATAAAAAAAAATCATTTTTTAAAACTTCATTTTATTATTTTGATTAATAATTAAAATCTTATTTTGACGACGCTACTAACGATTTACATATTATGGCGATTTCGTATAGGAAATTGTAAACGGAAATTGACATTTATAATAAACACACTCGATTTAATGAGGCCTTCCAAAATGGTACGATCTGACGGAATCGAGCCATGACCTTATCTTAATTAAACATATATCTCGATCGGCAAATATTGTGTTTATTACCACGTGGGTTTAAAATAACAAGGCTGCACGGACCGGCGTTTCCTTTGCCTTGTTACTTTTTTTTTTAAACACTACACAAATTATAATTATTATTTATTACTGTAATTTAATTAAATTTGTCTAAAAATAGTCGCGACCGCACAAGTTAGTTGTTAGTTTTTGTGATGAGATCTTGTGGGATTCCTTAAATATAACTCCGGCTTGAATTGTATTAATTTCAAAAGAAACCTCATTGTTGGCGTCAAGGCTGTAGCTATAAATAGAAGAAAAAAAAACCTAACTAATACAAAAAGCTAGAATCCCTTTTGATTTATTTTTGAAAAGTGTAGATTTTTATTAATAATAAAAATATTTAAATATTACATTATTGTTCTATCGTTCGAAAATTTAAAGCTATTCTAGAGCTGGCTATTGCCTCGGGTAACAGATTAGAATTGCCATCGATTGCCATACAACGAACCTGCCTATGGGACCGAAGCTTTTATATTATATTATACTAGCTGGTGCTCGCGACTTCGTCCGCGTTGAAGGATGAAAGGTATCCTATGTACTTTCTGGTGTCCCAGACAACGTGTATGCAAAATTTCATGGCGATCGGTTCAATAGTTTTTGCGTGAAACAGTTACAAACATCCATACATCCAAACATACTTTCGCATTTATAATGTTAGCACGGATATACATATAAAAAGAGAAGATTTGTATTTTTGTATTTTTATTTGTAATGAATAAACTCAAAAACTACTGGACCGATTTTTAATTTTTTTAATTTTTTTTTTTATAAAAGATGGGTTTGCTCTTGACCAACAACCAACTGTGTAACAAGGATGAGGCCTAAGATGGAGCGAACCTCTATCTCAACCCAGAAGATGCCTATTCATTCGATTTTTGAAAAGATTTGGGTTATATGAGATCAGGAGTTCCAAACGTTGGCAGTGCGCATTATAAAAGATGTTTTAAAGCGCTTGGTCCGAAATAGAGGGATATCGACAAGATGAGGATGGTATCACCTACAGAAAGCAACACTATCAGCGAGTACCATAGACTATTTGACGCGCAGACAGTGTGTCGCGTTCGGGTCTTCGACCGCGAGCGCCCCTGACACAGATTGCGCGGGCGCAACATCGTAGCGACATTGTGCGGAAGTTGATTGGCGAAAGTGTCTTGAAATTTTAGCAACTTGTCCTTCCCTCACCCTTAAATAACAACAACATGACTATAAACCTTGTTTACTTACCAATTGGAGTAATAACGATAGCCCTGCTACTCGTAGTTTTATTAAACATGATTTGTGTAATTAATTATGAAAATGTTAATAATATTGCAATAATTTGTGTGTGTATAGAATTAATATTGGAAATTTCAATTCGGTTCAGGTCAAATCGAATAAGGTATAGCTTGAAATTTGGACATGAACCAATTAAAATATGTGTTAAGTGTGGATAATTGAATGATCTCTTGTTAGAAAACATAATATAGTTTAGCCTACTTTCCTGATATGAAAAAAAAAACAGTTTTTATACAGGTTTTATTGATATTAGTAGAAAACCATTTAATCCTTACATATTATAAAACAAAGTCCTCCGCCGCGTCTGTCTGTCTGACTCAAAAACTACTGTACCGAATTTCATGCGGTTTTCACCAATGGATAGAGGGATAATCAGGGAAGGTTTTTACGAAAAAAAAAATGCACCCCGGGCGAAGCCGGGAGCGGGAGAGCTAGTTAATTATATTAGTAAATTGCGACCGAAAAATTGATTTTCCTGGCAATTTTTTTCAATTTTTCTTATCATAATAACCTTCCTTGTATTTCAACAAATGTTTAAATAAGAAAAATTGTCGAATTGAATTAGCTGTTTTCGATTTAGATTTTTATTTAAGTAAAATATAATATTGATTTTGAAAAAGACGTTTGTTAAAGTTATATAAAAAAAAAATTAAGTCTATAACGATCGTCCTAAATAAATAATAATACTTAATCTTATTGAGATTTGCAACATTTGGAATTATTTTAAACACTCATTGGCATCTTGCACTCGAATAACCTTGTACATAGAGACTTGTCCATAGAGAAAACTTCGACCTCGCACTTGACACTCATTTACAATTTACATTTTTTTTTTCTATCTGAACATTTGTTTCACTAAACTACCGTCATTTATAAATTTTAAGGATGTTTGTTTTATAACTTCATACTGTTCTGGAAACCCTACATATATTGAAGGCCAATATAATACTAGTTCCTAGTAAAAGTTTATATATAGCCGATATTTTTAATTCTACTGTCAAAGTTTATTTTAAATATTGGTCTGACATAGCTTAAAAGCTAGTTCCAGCCACTAGAAATCTAAGGAAGCTTTGTAATATATATTGTAAAATATATATTGTGTTTGCGTCACAATTAGATGGAATCTTATCGAATGATAACTAACTTTAATGTTAGAAGGATTATATTAACTAATCTGACGACAATTATTTGACGACACGTTTGGTCTAGTGGCTAGTAACCCTAGCTGTTAAACAAACGGTCGCGGGTTCGAATCCCGCTAGGGGCGTATGATTATGTGTTAACATTTTACCTTTATACCTGAGTCATGGATGTTTTTTATATTTATAATATGTATGTATTTACAAAAAAAAGTAATCTGTGTAGTATATCAACTGTCTGGTATCCGTAATACAAGCATTAGTTGCTTACTGTGGAACTAGATGGTGCTGTGTGGAGTGTGTGATGATATTTATTTATAAGATATATTATTCTCAAAAATAAAATAAATAATTAACTAATTTGAAATCTGTCGTTTGTTACAGACGCGCATCAATGATGTCGCCTCGACAGTTGATGCGCAACTCAAACATGACACAGAAGTGGCAACGTCGCGAGATCTCCAACTTCGAGTACCTCATGTTTCTCAACACTATAGCTGGTAAGTGACGAAGAGAAATGTTATAAAAAAAAATATTAAGGTAAAGTGTCGCGTATTCGGACAGTTACAAAATTTATAGTTACGCATTTTTAAAACATCTCGTTGCTTAAAATTCAAAAGTGTCACAAATCAAAATTACACTTTTTTTTACAGATCTAATCGAAAAAAAAAAATTTTTTTTGTGTTTTTTTTCTTATTAGATATATATTAAATATATGCATATTATACATAGTTAGAAGCGTATTTTTAAGTACTTTTATAATAAACTGAATACTAGAGGAGATATAAGCATATAAATAAGTTACTTTTGTATATAATATATATATATAAATGTACTAAATATGGAATAAAACAACCATAAGTCTTTTTTGCAACATACAATATGAAGGATTGTGATTGTATTTTTGCAATAAAAATATTTTTGGAATTTTTTGATTTGTGGTACTTATGAATTTAAGCAGCGATCTGTTCCATATGGCATGAGTTTTCAGAGCAGACATCTAACCTCCAGTAACGGAGACTCCTTAAGGAAAAAGGAGAACTAGTTACGAATAAACTTAAATTATCGGATCTTTAACATACCTAAAACAATGGCTGAATTTGTCTCATGGTGTCAACACATAATTCTATGGATTAGTAAAATAAAAGCATGTGTGCTGTTGTATTTAGGTGAGTCAGTTGAAAAAGCCGGGAATATTCTCTTATCCTCGCTTTACCCTATCAAGGTTTGCAGTGGCTTTTGACAACCCTTATGACCCATCAAATGGACCATATTTTAATATATGGGTTAGGTATATACGTTTATCTATATACTTACTTTACTTTAATATTATATAAAGCTGAAGAGTTTGTTTGTTTGTTCGGTTGAACGCGTTAATCGACGTTAATTGCCTTTAAAGCCTGATTTTACGATGCCTTCAAAGCCTTCAGTGACAATTACGACTCGCGTAAGTCGCCTATTAGTTAGGCAGACATTTTAACGCCTATTTCCACATTCGGTATTCCATTTCCACATTATATTATATGATGTAAGAGTAGCATAACTACATCTCGCACGAAGTAATAACCATTACACAATGAGACATTACAGCAACAAACCGACGCTGGGTCCGCAACATTAGCACTGATCAAAAGTGGATACATAACACCAAAGTGACTGGATTCGTACAATTTTATTTATTGGTGTCACTCAATAAGGTGTGCGAGTAGTTTTACTGTGTTTGAGGAAAATCCATAGCGTAAGATTAATCGGTTGTCTTGTATGATCGCATGATGTTTGACATCATCGCAAGTGAAGATAGAATTTCTGATATGGAGGCTAATACTAAAACGTGTCCAGCAAACACAATTTTAACAAACTAGCGACTCGCCACCGCGCGGATACAATTTTTTTCCGCAGATTTTATACACAAACCTTTCTCGTGTCACTCTCGCTTATATTTTAACTCTTCAATGAATTATTACGTAACATATTCTAGTTTCAGTGGTATTGTGTATATGACGCAATATCTGAAAATATACAGAGGTGGACACATTGGACACACACTTTGGAGTTCACATTAGAGTCTTAAACTGGTTTAAGTATCTAATTGAGTTAGTATTTTTTTAGGTTTTCGTTAACATTGATTTTTATAATGTTCGAGATATTTTGTTATTGCAATTAACACACGAATACATGGATATATAGCGATAAAAGGCATGGGGGCACAGAAAAAAAAATACCACTTAAGCTTTAAAATAGATTTCCCATGTTTTCCACGTTGATTGGGAGGACTGCAAACCTCTATGGATACTTTTAACCACAGCAACAGTCATATCCAGCAGGTACTTTAGTATGTATTGTTCCGTTGCAAGAAAAAGAAGGATCACAGAGAAAATCTCCGGAAAAGTGAAAAATCAGGGAACAACCAGGTTTGTCGTGTGCTTGTTTGTAGGGGAATTTAGATACTCTCAGGTCGAGACGTCATTTATTAAATTAAACGACTCACATTAGGTTTATTGTTACCGGTCCTGTCTGTTTATATGTCATTGTAATCCAGTTCACGTGACACTAAATTGAATTATTTGCCTCCTGCAATGAAGTTGGCTCAATGTTCGAATAAACCAGTTCCTGTTATCATCACATTTATGATATGTGAGTAACTCATAATGAGTCGAATGACGCATATTAGTCTAATCCAAATTTTTTTGCCCTCCGTAAAAAAAGTCCATCAGCCTGTCAAAGCGTTGGAATTTTACAGACCGAATATGTTAATTGTTAATTTGTTCAATAAATCGTTTTTCTTAAAAAAAAAATAATAAAAAAAAAATACGGTAACAGTGTCGCGAGTTCAATGGTTATTTCCCATCTCAAAAATTGTTCTTTTTTTAAACTGTCAGCGCCATCTCTGTTCGCATTGATGTATTATTTCAATCGAATTAGTTTTCGCAAGGATGTATTATTACGTAACGTAACGCAATATCTGAAGATATACAGAGGTGTCGGTTACACGGTTCCACGGTTACGTTACGGTCACAGGTCGCGAGTTCAATAGTTTTTTCCCATCTCAAAAATTGTTCTTTTTTTTTTAAATTATTTTAAATTAATATCAGCTACATCAATGGTTACGTTACGTTACATTACATGACAGGTTTTTTCCCATCTCAAAAATGCCCAACGCGCCTAAAGAAGTTTTCACTTCATAAAACAATAATAACAAAGTAGTTTTCAAAAGTTTGGATAGAGAACTTTTGATGATAAGCCACTCACCATCGTCCGAAACTCCCAAATATAAGAACTTAGTATCTAATTAGTATAAGGCAAATTATCTTGTTTACCGAACGCAAGTGGTAGAGGTATTGGTTAATTAATAGATGAATTCCTCATTTCCCTTAACAATGCAAATGCATCGATTATCGCAATCATTGGCTCGTCAAAATTACGTATCAATTTTCATGTTAAGGTCGTCCGTTGGTGGTGCCGTCTGCCTATACGCCATTACGTGCCACCTAGAACGTCATTGTTGACGTTGATACATTCGTGCGCAAAGTTAAAGTTAATTTCCTGATTTTGTAAAAGATGGCAGTCCAACGTCCAACAGTACACTCGATGGCCACCGTCCGCAATTAACACAATCGACGCATTGACAAATTGTAAAAAAAAAATTGGTCACGTATTATGGGTACGTTCCCTAATACAATTACGAAATACAAATAATTTATTAATAGATGAATAAAATAATTTATTCATCTACTTAAGCCTAGGTACAAAATAGGGACCTCCTATTAAGTATAAAAATATTAGGCTTAGGCTAATTTAGAATAGAAAAACTAGATGATCTAAATGTGTAAGTGTATGTGTGTTGTGTGTGTGTGTGTGTGTGTGTGTGTGTGCGTGCGTGCGTGCGCGCGTGCGTGCGTGTGCGTGCGTGCGTGCGTGCGTGTGCGTGTGTGTGTGTGTGTGTGCGTAGGTGCGTGCGCGCGTGCGTGCGTGTGCGTGCGTGCGTGCGTGTGCGTGTGCGTGCGTGTGTGCGTGTGTGTGTGCGTGCGTGCGTGCGAGCGTGTGAGTTCTTATATTATGATCTAAGTATTCGGCGCAGCTATAATTGTATGCATTTTTTTATACGGAATGTCATATGAGACATGTGAATAATTTTTGTAGACTGACGGTCACTTCATGTAATGGTAGGCTACCGTCGTTTATAACGGTAGCAACTTTGTAGATGTTGCAAATGCGCTGCCTATTTTAGTGATGTAAAACATATGGAATTCCAAATTAGGAAGGAAATAGATAGATTCTTGCGCATGCATTACTCGCATACCAAAACACAATAGCACATGTGCTGTTATTTCACGATGATCTTATGTAACGGGTAGATTACTGATTCTAGACGGACTGCCCTATAATATAAAATATGTCTGTCAGAACGCATTGTGCTGCCCTGCCACTACTAAACCATAAGTCACTAGCTGTTGCACGCGACTTCGCCCGCATATTTTTTTTTTTATGTTACTCGCTGATAATGTAGCTTTCTATAGGTGAAAGAGTTTTCAAAATCGGCCCAGTAGTTTTTGAGTTTATTCATTACAAACATACAAATTTTCTCTTTATAAAATTACTAGCTGGTGCCCGCGACTTCGTCCGCGTTAAACGATGAAAGGTACCCTATGTCCTTTCTGATGTCCCAGACAACGTGTATGCAAAATTTCATTGTGATCGGTTCAGTAGTTTTTGCGTGAAAGAGTCACAAACATCCATACATCCATACATCCAAGTTCGCATTTATAATATTAGTACGGAAGTATAGTATAGATATAGATAACGTGATAAACTACTTACTTAAAAGAAGCATTCTTAAAAAATAAAAACATCACAACACATACCTTTTAAATATTTCAACAGCTTTACTCTTAAACATTTCTAAACAGTTTTTCAATTCACAACACAAAAAATTTAAAAAAATAAATAAAAAAAATCACAACACAATTTTGCCGAACGCTCTCTCGGCGTTTAAATTCACGTAAACTCACTTTCTTTTAAAAAAAAAAAAAAAAAAAAATAACCCCGAATACTTTTAAAGCGTACCTACTCAAAATCGCTTTCATTTAATATTATTATTTAATACTCGAATGATATTAAAAGAATATTATTATTAAAAGAGAATGTGCGGCCGCAAAACTTGGCTCGCGTCTGAAGAATGGTATGACAACCACCCCGTTCATGAGACGATGTTTCGCCAGTTGCGCGGGAGTGTTGTCTGTTGACCGTTTCCACGTGACGGATTAACAACAAACACAACAATGAGCCACCCATTTGTCCCACTGCAACGGATATCAAAATGTTATCGTCACGTGACAAGTGCGATGTTATAGCTAACAATACTCAATAGTACACTTTCAACGAGCGGTCATCCACCAACCTATTCCTGTTACGATACGAGGCCGATCCCTCTGTGACTTTTGAATGTTTGAATGTTTTGTGCTCATTGAATTGATAACGACCTCTTAAGAACTTTACTTATTACAGTGTAAATATTATATCAAAACAAATATCGCAATGTTTTTTCTCATTTTTGAATAATATTTTTATATAAAGAGTAGATAATTCTTACCCATATGATTAATATTCGGTACCTACTAGCGTTTGCCCGCGACCATGATACTAGGCGTTACTTGTATTAATTAGGTATAGGCGAACGGTAGCCGCCTACCATCAAGTGGACCGTCAGCCTGTCTGCCAAACTTAACATTAAAAGAAAACATTAAATTTATTAGTTAGATGTTAAAACATTGATTCAATATTTTTTTATTAATTTTTAGATGATCTCTCGAAAAACATATTTTTTCTAGCTGAAATTTGCCATATATGTATTCCTGATAACTTGTATGCAAAGTTTCACAATGATCGTTTGAGTAGTTAAGGCGTTAAAGCGTAACAAACAAACTCGATTTTGCATTTTATATAATGTTAGTTAGGATAGAGGCTTTCTAAATAAGAAATAACCTTTATTTGTTAGGCAATTAACCATAATGCTTAACCAATAAAGCTTTTATGGTTACCCTATAAGATAATGAGTCTTTGCAATGAGCTGTGCTGTAACGAATTGACTGATAAGTTGCATAGTGTTATTATTTCTTACTTAAGTGAAACTTATTAACAGTTTATCGTAAAGACAAACGCAATACGTATCTCTAAAGCGCCATTTTTATTTAAGGCAATAAAATTTAAAAGCACCTCAAAATAAATATTATAATGAAGATTATTTAAATTTATTTAATGATAATAATTAATTAATAATTAAAACTTTAAAATTACATTAGTAGTACCTATTACAGTGATTTGTAAAAAAATTCAAATACTTACCTATACTACGAGTATACTGTAACAAACTTTTTCAAATTATGAACCCGTTATTTAAATTAATAATAATGTGGATAAAATGAAAAATTATATTTTATATATTTTCGTGTGTATTACATTTTTACATCCGTAGTCCGTACTAATACGTACTAATATTATAAATGCGAAAGTATGTTTGGATGTATGAATGTTTGTAACTCTTTCACTCAAAAACTACTGAACCGATCACCATCAATAATTTTTGCATACACGTTGTCTGTGACACCAGAAAGGACATAGGGTAGGTACCTTTCATCGTTCAACGCGGACGAAGTCGCGGGCACCGGCTAGTAAAAATATATATGCACTTTTTAGCATAAGTGTAAAAAATAATAATAATATGCAACTTACATTCTTATAAAGAAATTCTTCAATGCGATCAGAGGTCTTCGCAACATGGTTACACGATAGTGAAACCATCGGTTTTCCAGCATATCATTGTACCTGTATCTGCATTGGCAGTTGGCAGACAGAATTAGGTAACAATTCTAAGAATTTTCCTGCAACTTGGTCGCACTGTTGCACGTAACACGCACGAATCTAGATGTTGTTCATTCCATAGATAAACTCACTGGATATCCTACACTGAAGTAACTTTTAAAACTAACAATTTATTGCGAAGTTTATTGGAGCGTGCCATGTATTGCTAACTGGTATGCTAATAGTAAAAACTATAACTTTAAGTGTACGTAACTTGTGACGTGCTCTGCTAAGTGTTTATTTCAATGAGCATTCGCAATTTTTAATTTGAAGAAGTAAAGATAAGTAGTTGTGCGTTGTTCACATATTATAATAAGTAATCTTTTAAAGGTCAAAAGAAGGTCAACGTACCAAACGATATTACAACAACTAAATATACTTATAACTAAATTTAAAACATTTTATTAAAAGAAAATTGTGTATTAAGGCTTAGTATAGCATATAGTTTACTATAAACAAAAAACATATCTAAATATATAATAACTAATATTGAAATTAAGTGATGTGTTTGGTCACTTTCATCCCCGTAGAAATAGGTTACAAAACCGGTGATAGGCTACTTTTATTTCACTGTGTTTGACGAACAAAATAAATAAATATTCTGTTGATTCAAATCCAAAATGATGATAAATCTAAATTAAATAAATTGACAGTAATAGAAAGCCCAAATCAAATCAAATCAAATCAAATTCATTTAGGTTATTTCAAGTAACACGGGCCAATGGGTTTGTGTATGCATGCTCTTATACAAAATCATCATATAATATACAATCTATGCTAATTTAAATTAGGAGAGGCGATTTGTATTTTTGTATGTCTGTAATGAATAAACTCAAAAAATACTGGGCCGATTTTGAAAATACTTTCACCTATAGAAAGCTACGTTATCAGCGAGTAACATAGGCTATCCGTACTAATATTATAAATGCGAAAGTATGTTTGGATGTATTGATGTTTGTAACTCTTTCACACAAAAACTACTGAACCGGTAACAATGAAATTTTGCATACACGTTGTCTGGGACACCAGAAAGGACATAGGGTACCTTTCATCGTTCAACGCGGACGAAGTCGCGTGCAACAGGTAGTACTTAATATACTTATAATATTCATTCGTTACGATTCCATTATTTTGAAAAAATAATCCTAGTAATAATGACTGCTTAGTTGCAAGTGAATTCGTGGCATGAAATGTTTAACCGAGAGGGTTAACAACGTGTTAGGAAACACAAACGCTATTAAAACCTGCAATCGAAACAGAAATGCTTCTCACTTAGCCTACCTACACTTAGCTTACCTAAGAGCCATAGTTGTCTGTAACAATGGGAGTTATTTTGAAATATATAATAATGAAACAATGTGATAACTTTCAACAATTCGCCGAGTTTCCCCTGATTCGGTCCATGGATATGACCCGAATGCGGCCGCTTTGGACTGTGAAATTATTTCTCAACGCCGTCCTTGGGAATATCCCTTGACATTAGCGTGGAAATGGAAGCGGGTCGATTGTACGGTCGACGGTCACCGTTATGCCATCGAGTGCGAATTGTTCTTTTTTAGAAATGGCCAAGTGTTAGTGACCGCCCGGTGCATTTGTGGTTGCGTCACATTACGTAACGTTATCTGCTGTGTTGTTTCAGGCCGTACTTACAACGACCTCAACCAGTATCCCGTGTTTCCCTGGGTGCTCACAAATTATGAAAGCGAAGAACTGGATCTCAGCCAGCCGTCAAACTACAGGGATTTGTCTAAGGTATGATAATTCTTTTGAAACTCTTTTGGGACCGCTTGTTTAGATGGTTTAAAAAAGTTTCTGTCGCCTGTGTGCAATAGTGGAAATAGGTATTTCTTTTCGGACTTACATACTTAAGAGGTCTTCTGGCGAAACAGGATCTTGTAAACAACGTCCTGTTTCGCCAGTACTCAAATTTCCAGGTTTTATCTTTGTATTCAAATTTCCACCATAATCTTCAAATGTAAAAAAAAAGCTGTTTCTAAAATATTTTTATTGATAATACAAGCTCGTCAACTGGCAATAATTAAAAAATAGAATTACAAATATGAGGAAAAAAAATGTACTGTTTTTTCTATACCTATACCTTTATAAACGTATAATTTACATTATACCTACAATTATACCATTAGTTGTATAATTTTTAATGGCTAATTGATTTAGCGATCCATATGGATCAATCAGAATTAATATTAATGTCAGTGTGATGACATATGGCACTCAAACGTAGTCTATGGACCTCGTGACTCGTGAAAGCCTAATGCTCGGGGTTAAACTGCGAGATCGCATCAGTAATGTGGATATCCGTAGACTAACGAAAGTTACCGACATATAAGCCGGCGGATCAGTAAGTTGAAGAGGCAGTAGGCAGGACATAGTACGCAGTAGGAGAGCCTTGGGCCTCTGGGGCCGGAAAGTTCTCGAGTGGAGGAGCTTAATCACCCACAAGGTGGGGTGACGACCTGATAAGGACCAAGGGTCAACGGTGGATCTAGGCTGCGTTTGACCTGTCGACGGTGGAAGCCATATTTATAAGGGAAACCATGTCGTGACATGTCATGTCATGTGTCGTGTCGTGTCATGTCGTGTGTCGTGTCGTGTCATGTCGTGTGTCGTGTCATGTCGTGTGTCATGTCATGTCATGTTATGTTATGTCATGTCATGTCCAGCAGTGAACATGCTACGGCTGAGATATTTATGATAATAATAGATACACTATGTCAGCTTATATTTGTGTAATAAAACAATGTAAAGTCAAATTTTATTTACTTATATAATAAGTATACATATTAACATTTTAAATTATTTTGAAGCATACTTACATCAGATAAAAAAAATATTGACTAAAATATTACAAATTATAAAATTTGCCACAACTTTCTCACAGCGATAAATTTTGAGTGATGAATGACTTTTAACCTTATTCGTCTCTGCATTGTCTTTAAAAAATTATACATACTTACAGTGATTTTAAAAAAAAAAGTATTTTTCCAGCCAATCGGAGCTCTAAACCCGAGCAGACGTGCCTATTTCGAGGAGCGATATAATACATGGGAGCACGAGTCCACTCCGCCCTTCCACTACGGAACCCATTACTCCACGGCAGCCTTCGTACTCAACTGGCTAGTTAGAATCGTAAGTAAAAAAAACACTCTTTTCTTATTAATCTTTAATGAGTTCTTAATAAAGGTAAGTACCAAGTATGGGTGTTCCAACATCGTCAACATCGAAATAAAAAGCAGAGTAAATCCGTACTAATATTATAAATGCGAAAGTATGTTTGGATGTATGGATGTATGGATGTTTGTAACTCTTTCAAGCAAAAACTAATGAACCGATCACCATTAAATATTGCATACACATCATCTGGGACACCAGAAAGGACATAGGGTATCTACCTTTCATGCAAAAAAAAAGACTATTCCCGAGGGATCAATAAAAAATAATAAAATAACGCCTATCCAAAGTGTTATAGCAACACGAGGTCAAGCGTTATATTGCTTTTTTTTAATTTAAAAACGCGGACGAAGTCGCGAGCACCATCTAGTAATAGATAAAAAATATATTTAGTTACAACTATGAAGAGAGAAAAATTTGAGATGGACACAGCAGGTCTTTCGATTTCTCGTGAATACATTGAGAACTAAGTACTTAGAACAGTATTTTATGGACTGTTGACTGTTCGGAAGGGCGTAATTTTTTTAAAATATTTTATGACTCACTGAATTGGTTGGTTTCGTTTGGAGACGACAATTTAATTCTGTTTTCGTAGCCGGATATCACATGAGAAAAAAAATTCCATATTCATAATAGTTAGCTGTTTATGAAATGGAGTTCGTTCGTGGGTCAAAAATGATTTTTATGCTTAACATGGGAAAAACATAGGGAGTATCTCTTGAAATAAATGATTGGAGAGTTAAAATACATTGAAACAACGAAATAATTGCTATGTCGGTTATTAATGTGCGCGTGCGCAGTAAAATGAACGCGATCTCGACACCATGATGCATTACTGATGAGACGCGACGGCCGTTTTAATGCTCTGTGACATTCAACATTCACTCCTCTGATTGGATTTGTCACTTGCGCGCACGTGTTTTAAGTATAAGAATAAAAAAATACTTCGAGTTTAGTATAATACTTAAAAAAGAAAATCCTGTATGGAGAAAAGTCTAATTTGAAATACCCAAGTAAGTTTCTGATTCTTTATGCACACAAATAGAACTTTAAGTATTATAGTAGGGGTTTTATCTGTGGCAGGCAGGCTGACGGCCCACTTGTTGATACCTATATAGGTGGCTACCGTCGCCTAAAGACACAAGGACACCAGGGGAGGTACAAGTGCGCGCTGTTGACTCTGTGGGAATTTGTTTACAATACACTTAAATAAGTTCATATTGTAGCTAAATGGAAACCGAGCAGAAATAGTGTTAACATTTTAAAAAACAACCTTAAATACTACATATCCCACATAATTATATATATAGCGTATCAAATTAATAAACAGTCGCAATAATACAATGTGGAATTCACTATACAAACTCCTAGGAAAAATTGTTCCCGAAAAGTAATACGTCCACATGCGTGTGAGTAATACGTCCACGACCACACCAATTTGGCTTTAAGCCAAGCAATTACAGCACTTTATTGGGCCCGCGTTTCAGTTTATCTTGAACAAATATATTTACAATGCACTCTGGTTTTATTTCAAGTTTACTGGCCATACAAGTCGCGTATGAGCGATACTAATGTACAAGTCTATAAGCGGTGCCATCAAAGCGCAGATCGTTGTAAATTATGGTGAATTTAGCGGCATCGGAGGACGTTACGGAAAGTGAAAATGTCAAAACAATCGGGAGTGAATGGTCTCGAAGGGCGACAACAGATGCGCTTTTGCCTCCCTTTGACATGATCCAATCCGACACAATCCAATCCGACACAAGACGGGGAGGGCAAAAAGTTTAAAGTCCTTTGAGACATCGAAATACGAGTATAGAACTAAAATATGCGTTCTCAGCTTTTTTTAA
Source organism: Synanthedon myopaeformis (assembly GCA_944738685.1). NCBI lineage: Eukaryota > Metazoa > Arthropoda > Insecta > Lepidoptera > Sesiidae > Synanthedon > Synanthedon myopaeformis. Next base: position 522,139 of record OX122934.1, read on the forward strand.
ATTACTCGTACGCTGTCGTTTCGAATTAAGAGAAGGTCTCGTTTAACTATGTTTATACTTTTTTTTATGGTCACGTCTCATTTAGATAAACGTAAAACACTATTAAAATGAAGTATATATTTAATGATTTCTAAACAAACGCAACAATCGTGCGAGGCTCCACGCAGCGAAATCTTTTTTGAAATTATAAATAGTAGACGTTATGTGAAATGGAAATTATTACCTACTAGTTTCGATATACTTAGTGGGAGGCAATTCAGAAAAGTATGATAACAGAATCGAGGGATGTATATCGCCTTAGTATTTCATTAAAAAAGTGTATGTGTGTTTTAGGAGCCGATGACAACGATGTTTCTGGCGCTACAGGGTGGGAAGTTCGATCATCCCAACAGGCTGTTCTCATCGATCGCTATGTCCTGGAAGAATTGTCAACGAGACACTTCCGATGTTAAGGTAAGCTTTAAAATGAAGATGTACCACTCTAATGTTACGAAATAAAAAAAAAACCGTTTTCAAATAACAAAAATTAAATTTTTAAATAGTAGCTCCACACTATTGTACAATTTTAATTCAGTTTTGATTTGATGGCCGCAGTATTTATTGCGTACTCCCACCAACAAATATCTAACAAAACGGTGCTTGTGTGAACAGGAACTGATTCCGGAGCTGTTCTTCCTGCCTGAAATGCTAGTGAACAGTTCCGGATTGAAGTTGGGCATTCCGGAATCGCCGTCCGGAGACGTCGTGCTGCCACCTTGGGCGTCTTCCGCCGAGGAGTTCGTGCGGATGAACCGGATGGCGCTCGAGTCTGAATTCGTCAGTTGCCAACTGCATCAATGGATCGACCTCATCTTCGGCTACAAGCAACGGGGCCCGGAAGCCGTGAGGGCGACAAACGTCTTCTACTATTTGACATACGAGGGAGGCGCGCGATTGGACCAAATAGTCGATCCATTGACTAGGGCCGCCGTAGAAGAGCAGATTAGGTCCTTCGGGCAGACTCCTGCGCAGCTATTGGCTGAGCCGCACGCCCCTAGGGCGTCTGCTATGCATTTGGCTCCGCTTATGTTCGCCGCGGCGCCCGATGATGTATGCGTGCGTTTGAAATTGCCTTCAAACGCTCCCGTAGTTCACGTATCGGCTAACACGTATCCGCAGTTGGCAGCCCCCGCTGCGTTGACTGTGAGCGCAGCGAGAGCTTTCGCTGCGCACCGCTGGGTGGGTGCGTGTGCGCATTCGGGCGCTAGGCTAGCGGATTCCCCCCCGCAGCCATTGCTAATGGACCCCGCTTGGGCTGCGGGGTCACCCCCCCAGCCGGCGAGACGCCAACTAGGGGACAACTTCTCCCAGCGAGTGCGAGCTCGCTCGAATTGCTTCGTGACCACTGTGGACTCGCGGTTTCTCATCGCCGCCGGCTTCTGGGACAACAGTTTCAGAGTGTTCTCCACTGACACGGCGAAAATTGTGCAAATAGTGTTCGGCCATTACGGCGTGGTCACGTGCGTCTCGCGTTCGGAATGCAACATAACATCGGACTGCTACGTGGCATCGGGCTCGGAGGATTGTACCGTGCTGCTGTGGCATTGGTCGGCGCGTCACGGGGGCGTGGTGGGGGAAGGGGCCGCGGGGGAAGCTCCGGCCCCGCGCGTGGCTCTGGCCGGACACGAGGCCCCCATTAATGGGGTACTAGTGTCGGCCGAGTTGGGCCTGGTCGTGTCCAGTTCAGAAGGCGGTCCGGTATTAGTGCACACGACGTTTGGGGAGATTTTGCGCGCGTTGCCCCCCGCCGAGGGGGTCGGGGCGCCGCAACAGTTGGCTTTGTCCCGCGAGGGCGTAGTGGTTGTGGGCTATGCCCGCGGTCATCTAGCGGCATTCTCGTTGGGCGGTAGACGCCTGAGGACGGCCACTCACGGTGACGCCCTGCATTGTCTGCTTCTGTCCCGCTGCGGGGAGTATTTGGTGTGCGGGGGGGACGCGGGGGTGGTGGAGGTGTGGCGCGCCTTCACCTTGGCCCCATTGTACGCTTTCCCCCCGGCCGGCGCCCCGGTTTGCTCGCTTGCGTTGTCCCACGACCAGAAATTCCTATTGGCCGGTCTCGAGAACGGATCTCTGGTCGTTTTCCATATAGACTTCAACAGATGGCACCACGAGTACCAGCAGCGGTACTGACCGTACCAACGCTGAACGGTGTCGCTTCGACGCGAAAGATGGCGCTATTATTAGAATTCAAAAGCGAACATAATTTTTTTTTAAATATCTCTTAAAGTTGAAAGTGTCGTCCGCCACTGTTGTCTCAGGTTCGATCGATAGTAGAACGGATCGATGATAGATTGGTATAATTATTTAGGTAGATATTTTGAAATAAAAAGTATCGATCGACATCCAATAACTGATCCGTCTACCATCGATCATAGATCGATTCGTGTGGTTACAACCCTCATAATATCAAAAGTTTTAAAAAAATCAGCCGGTTATTAATATTTTAAAAGAAACTATTATTAATGTCCAGTTACAATTGAATGTTATTTGAGTGGATTCAACAAATTTAACTTCAAAATTTCTTTTGCACCATAAAATTTATGGAATCACGAGTAGATAGTTTAGATAAATTTGTTATATAACTAATTAAATTATATTAAAATCAGAAAACTAATAATGGCGGACGACAGACACTTCACTTCACTTCACTTAAATATTCTGAGTAAATTTATAGGCAATAATATATTTAAAAAAAAAAAAACAGTTCCAAAGAAAATAATAAGTACCTACCCTATATGTCTAAAAAGTTTAAAATCTCAAAAAGTATGTTCATTTTTGAATACATAATAAAAAAAAAATTGATTTTATAATAATTAATAGTAGACAGTGCTAGTGTAAATTAGTGTTATTTCGCTAAATAAATGTTGGGATTTGTTGGTTGTAAAAAAAAAGAGTTCGTTACGTTTTGTGATTTAAAACCGTTTTAAAACTTTAAAATTTCATTTTTAAAGTGAGCAGCTAAGGCTCGAGTTCACCAACAGACGGTTAGTTTTTAAACAGCTGTTTAAAATTTAAACAGCCGTTTAATTATATTTTGTTGTTCACCATCGCTAAACTGCAGGTTAAACGCCCTAAACGTCATATTAATCATTAAGTTAATCAGATGTTTAAGACGTTTAATGGTGATCAACAAAATATTATTAAACGGCTGTTTAAATTTTAAACAGCTGTTTAAAAATATTTTGTTGATCACCATCGCTAAAATGCGGGTTAAACGCCCTAAACATCTGATTAACTTAATGATTAATCTGATGTTTAGGGCGTTTAACCCGCAGTTTAGCGATGGTGATCAACAAAATATTATTAAACGGCTGTTTAAATTTTAATCAGCTGTTTAAAAACTAACCGTCTGTTGGTGAACTCGAGCCTAAATATACTTAAATTATGTACTTAAATAATTATGTAAAATTGCATTCCATTCTTTAGTACTATAGTGAAGGGACTTTTGTATTAAGTGTAATTAAGTTAATAAGTTGTTCAATATTATGTTATCGTTTTAGTGCCATAGGACATTCTTATTATTCTGTACTTAACAAAAAAAAAAAAAAAATTAACTAAAGAATGATCTTCATCTGTGTGTGTAAAGTATTTCCTTTTCTTAAATTGAATTGACGTCCATTTTGATTTAAAAAAAAAAAATATAATTTTTTTTTTCAATGACTTGAAACTTATGTGCAATATTTATACAAACTTTTTTTTTTATTAAGTATTATATTTTTACTTTTATTTAATAACCAAAAGATAAATTTATTTCTCTTTTAAAATGAAATGATAATTTAACATTCCTTTTTTTTGTGGTGATGGGTAACAAGTACTTAATTAATTAATTAATTAATTAATTATTAAAATTAATATATAAGCCTTAATTAATTCCAATTTATTCAATATGTTAAGATAATTTTTTTTTTGTTTTTATTAAAAGGTTTGAATTTAAATTTTTGTTTTTTTTTTGTTTTTTTTTTTTTTCTATTATGTTTCCTTATTATTTTTCCTTCCTTTCATAGGTGCATATGAAACTACGATCCCAACAATAGACTACAAAAAAATCGCTGGGTTTTTGGGAAGAGAATGCGAAAGTGCCAATAATGTAAACATTTTGGCTAATTATATAATGTCAATGTAAAATCCAATAATTATTTAGAATTGGATTTTTAAATGGTATGTCATAGTGCATACTTATAGTTTAATGCTATAGTTAAATGAATAGACAAACGGACTGTACTTATTTGATGTATCTGTTTTATAGTTTAAAAAATTCGCTGTCATCAATAATGAACGAAGCCATACTTTGCTGTTACAAGCTAAATGTTAGAAGTTAGAGCTAATCGCGTTAAGGCTAACAGGCTAAATTGTATAAGAATAGTTTTCTACGCATCATAAAGTATATAGATATACAATTTGACATATATTTTTGCATCAGTCACTCGCACGCCCTTCCGTTCTGTGATTTAGGCTTAAAGAGAGCACCTCTAGTAGAATATCTTCTCTTGCATTTCCTAACTTGTGCCAAAAATACAAAATAACAGTTCAATGATAGACAATTCAGTGATTAGATAAATCTTTCTTCATAGTCTCTTTCGTCTGAACAGATAGAAATAACCTATTCTATATAGTTCGATATATTATTAGATACCTATACCTATTTGTAGTATTGTAAAAAATAACTCAATCCCTTATTCTCACGTCCCAAAGTAGTCTATGTAGTAAATCCAACGGTTTAAATATTTGTAGATCTATAAACTTCTATTCTCTAGTCTGTGTACTTAGAAAATTTCTCTATCGCATTGTTCTTCTTGATACTATTATTAGAATTATATATGAAAATATATACTGAAAACTGGTTATGAGACAAACAAAAATAATTTAAATTATGCCAATTAAATTGTTTATTATTTTGAAATTTAAATGAATTGCATTTTATCCGATTCCATGTTAGCTCTGTTTAGAATATTCCGCCATACCTAAACTTCAAGGACTGTCAATTGTCAAATTTGTCAGGAGTCGTAAAACCGGTGCGTTCAAGATTTTAAATCTGATGTTTTACTCTTGGAGAATAAAGGTAAAAAAGAGGACTAACTTATAAAACGAAAAATTCTCAAGCTACGACCATTTAATAGTAGATCATAAGTTGGCCAGAATGACGCTTGATATGATTGGTTGATTGCGTACCGTTCATGAAACCACCGTAAATAAAATTCTTCTATAGCCCCACCCCTAAATGCGCTTCCTATTTCATGGTGGTCGACGGACACATTTTCACGTATAGAGTTTGTCCTACTTACTTCTCCATGGTATTACTTTTAGAGAAATTGACTTTAGATAGTAGTAAGTGCGCCAGATTTCTATCGGACGTCAAGATACCTGTCACGCGTCTGACAGGTGACAGGCGGACACGTCCGGGCACCTTACAGTTAAGGTTGTTTCCACCTTTACAGTTTAAATGCACATCAATATAGAATCACGAAAGGTGGCTTAAATTCTAGTCTTTTCATCTGATTTAGCAGTATGTCGAAATTAAACGTCATCTCCATGGAGAATAGAGGTAAGGAGGCCCAACTCTATACATAGAAAAGTGTCCGTCGAATACGCTCAATTAGGCGGCGCTGTAGTAGCATTGGGGCGTGGCTCTGTAGTAGCATTTTTGCTTTAGTTTTTCTTTGCATTTTATTTACGGTTATTTATGGGTTATTTCATGAACTATATACGCAAGCAACCAACCATATCAAACACCAATGCTACACTAGCGCCATTCTGGTCAATTTGACTAACCTTTTATTACCCCGTCTGTACTCGAATCTATATCTATTATACTCAGTAGGTAACTTACTTCGTAGTAAAGATAGCTTTGTTTCCTTAACTTGTTAACTTACAGCCAAGGAGGATAGAGGTGAGGAGCACCATCTCTGTGTATTAAGTGTCCGTTGAAACGCGTTAAAATGGTGGCGCTAGTGTAGCCAGAGTGTAATGTTAAATCACTAAAATCTATTTAATAATTTTTCAATTGTTACTTGAATTTTTAATTATTTTAATTAATATAATGAAGCACACGATACAGGCTTGCATGCCTAGTGTGTGTCTTCATAGCCAATAAACTAAATATATATGTTCCTGTAAATAAATAAATAAAAATAAAAAAAATATTAAAATCTCACGAAAATAATACAAAAATCACGATTACAAAAACAATACGAAATTGTCCATGACAAAAATATTAAATTTTTCAACTCAGCGCACTTCACACCGTCAACAACTGCTACATTCATTTCATACATTCTGTCTACACTAGCGCCATTAGAGTCACATTTTCATTTTAACACCCATGTAAGATGGTACTCCTTACCTCTATCCTCTTTGCTTACAGCTTATTCAAATTCTATATTTCTGTTTTTTTAACTATAGTTATCTTAATGCTTACGAGAAATGCTTATTCACTTACACGCTCTATGCTACTTTCAAATTAATACAGCTACACACGTGCAAATCTGTCCACTAATCATAAGATTTATTAATTAAACTAGGTCGTGAATATTAATTTAATATTGAATTTGTAACGTTTTTAAGACGCACCCTGTGTAAATAGTAAATAAGATGTCACTGTCCATTTAATAATAAGTAAAATTCCATTTGTAAGCTGCGGGTAAGGTTTTACAGTAGTAAGCTAATACTTGAAATAATTAGGTATTATTGTAATTATGTTAAAGTAACGCATTTCAAGCACTAGAGCGTAGTTTCCAAGCAATGGCTTACACCACGCTTAGGTTAGGTACTTACGAGTAAACCTAAGTAATAGCATAGATGAAATACTACTAAGTATTTTATCTATAGTAATAGTCAATCACTTTATTCAGCTGCCTTGCCTTCGCCACCCACAATATTTAGCATAGACATAGGCATACAGTTTGCAGTAGGTTAGGATAGGCATAGGCACCCATCCTAACATCCAAAGTATGACCATAGAGTAAATAGTACTTAACCACTTAAGTACTATTTACTCTATGGTCATACTCACCTTACCTACACTAAAATGTTGTTGAATGTAATTTATGTATTGAATTCAGAAGTAGATAATACAATAAATCTTATTATGTAGGTAGTTTCTGTAGAGGTTTGTGCTGAAATCGGTAAAAAAAAACTTCATAATTTCCGTTATAATTTAGGTACACCGTTTAGGTCTAGAGTTTTTAAAAAATGGTGTTTACTTAACACGCATAAATATTGTTCTTAATGTTCTGTGAAAAAAATATCCTTGGACAATTAAATAAATAATTGCTTGTGACAATGTAATTGTTTCAAAATGTTAGCTTCCTGGTTGTTGTTTCGTTTTAATAAAAATTGTAGACGAGTAGTTTTGTTCATAAATAAAATAGGTAATTGCTAAATGTGTTATGGATTTTATTAATGGATGTTTTATTACCTTAGCACGCTGAATTAAGAACTAAAATTGTTAAACGTGTCACATTATTATTAGGATACTTAATATAATTTTACAAATGTGTCACAATTTTAATATTTATTTGTCTGGTCTCGAGCAGACTCAGCTTTTAACCTTTATTAATAACTTTTGTGAAAACTAATTAAAAATTTGTTTATTCAAATCCATTTTTTATCTTATTAGCAAGAAAATCCATAGTGAGATATATGCTAAGTATGTGGTGCGTTTGTATGTATTGAAAGTATCTTGAGTAATAAATTGCATTTAAGTAACATACAAATATTTTGTTTTATTGTCGTCACCTGAATATTTCAGACTACCTAGGTATTTGTGTGTTTGGATCTAATCTTGGTGTTTCTAAATAAGATGAGGTAAGTAGTAGCATAGAGTAAATAGTATAAATAGAGAGAGTCATGTCGAAAATGATGATAAAGTTTAGATGGCGACTAGGTCGATGATGATTATAAATTGCCATTAAAAATCCGTCAAACTCAAAGGTCGCTGTAGTCGAATACCAGTCAGTCAATTCGTATCATGCACAATAGATGGCGCAGAACTGAAGTTTCTAATGTTATCGGTATCAGGTTGTCAGTAGTTGTCAGTTGTTGTGGGCAGAGAGAGATAGCAGGTATTACACTATACATAGAGTAAAAATAAGAAGGTATCTCCTTGTTGGAATTTATACTCTGATGCACTATTCCACTCTACATATTATTACAATATTCTTCGACTATGTATTCTTTCGGCAATAAAAAAAATTTTAGCAAGAAATAAAGGAAAATACATTACAACACAAACTAAACAGTAGATACTAACGTATCAGACCATCGCCTCCTATACTTTAATTTGTTACTTTTGTACTATGAATATTATAGATTATACCTGTAAATGCATTATAACAAATTAATAACATAATGTTCTATAATAAAATTGTACTAAATAGCCTAAATAAAATATTTCTATCAGTTCATTACAATATGCATGAAATGGAATAATAATTATCATACATAAAAATACTCCTCGGATCCTGCAACGCCGCAACGAAGTCTATGTCGTACATGATCGTACGTTAAGTACTATTTACTCTATGGTCGTACTTCGTGATTCAATTTTTTAGATATTTTTTAGGTTTATTTAGTTTTAGATTTTAGTTTTATTTAGGATTTATTTTTAGATATATGGATGTTTGTTATATGTAAATATATATATTTGATTGTTATATGGCGACATCTAGTGAGCCAGAAAGAAAGTAAAAAATAGTGTCACTATTAAAACATCAGTAACACCAAATTCGACATTACTAGCGACATCCAATGAGCCAGAAAGAAAATAAAAAAAAAGTTTCAATTGAGATCGGACGTAGACTCTCTATACTGGTTAAGTACTATTTACTCTATGGTAGTAGGTATAGCTCAAAAAGAGGAATTTATACCTTACTTCCTAAGATAAGTATAGAGTTACGTGATAATTTTCGTCAAAATAATCATCCATAAAAACAAATAGGTAGGTAGGTACTATATTAAAAACAACGTATACATAAACATAGATTTGCCAGTTTCTTTTTGGCAGATTTTTACTAGGTACCTAAATACTTTTATGAAATTTCTATATGGAGATATATTTGGCTCTAAAAGAGCTAAAAGAGCCAAATATATCTAATTAAGAAAGATAGCTAATTGGTGATACTGATATGTATCAATTTTGTCGTCTTCTTTCAAATTTAGTCCTTATGATACACCCGCGACATCTGTATCAATTTCCCATAAACAGTTTTACTCTACTTTTCTTTTCTATGCTTCATGGAACGCAAATATTTAGTTTAGAAATCTGATTGCTACTTAATACAAAGTAATTAATGAAAACAAAAATGTAAAGAATTTTTCTGTTTTCTTATATAATATTTTATATGAATGATATAAACTGAACGCATCCCAACGTCAACTGACATTGACATTCTCTGACAACTGCAGACTTAAGTGTTGCTAGCATTATAAATTAAATCTTATCAGTACGAACTTATGAAATTATTAATATTACAACAATAAATAAAAAAGGTAATTAATAATTAAACGTTAATTTTTTTCAATACTTACATTCTTTTTATATTCAAACTTTATATTTTCGACACAAATTAAAACCGGCAGATAAACAATACGATAGTAGTAAATAGTAATAACTACCTAATAGGTACCTAACTATTGCAAATGACCTCATCTATGACTGAAAAGTTTACATCGTTGTGCCAAACATTTCTTATAATAGCATTGTCCAACAATAAGTGGATGAAGGTCCACTTACGTCTTCAATTCTTATTCGCTTTATTCCAATTTTGAGTAAATCGAGGTTAAAGTTTTACTTTTAATTTTTGAGATTTTTGTACTAAATTATGATGCAGAGTTATGTAAACCACCTAAAATATTAATGGTATTTTTTTTTTTTAATGGTACCTATTTTTTTAAAATAAAAAGTGAACATAGCTAATTCTTCCATTAACAAAATTACTTTTCTGCACTTTTTGCTTTTTAAAATTAACTATACATAACACCTTTTTCAACTTTCTATTTTCCAAAATATGTCTTAAATAGACTATCTTAAGGTCTGTAATCATTTAAATGGACATATTACCTTCATCAATGCAAAAAAACGAAAAAACCCAAAAATGCGACATATCACTTTCATCCACTCGTCTTCAAATGTAAATGAATAATCTGATATAGAATAATATAACTTAAGCAAAACAATAATTCTAGAAAAAGTTGGACGAAGTTTGCACTTATATTCCGAAAAAAAGATTGTAAATTGGCAACACTGGTTTGTTATAGGTTCTATCAACTTCTATCTATATTTTTCTTTCTGAAGTTTCTCTCAGCCCCGTTGCAATCATGGCGGTGAACAATATTTCAAAGAAACGAAAAGTATGTTCAAATACAACTTTAAAATATTGAAATAAATGTTTAGAAATAATGTGAATTACTTATCGCATGTGTAAAACTCAACATATTGTCTCCTTTTTGTGTTAATGCGGCGATGTTTGTGGATGTTTAGAACTTCAATTACCCTAGTGAAACTTGAATTTGTTATTATTTTCGTATTATTAAACGTATATGAATCTGTAATAATGTTGCACAGTGAAAAACCAGTGATACAAGAGAAAATTTGGTGTTAATAACGGTATTAAGTCAACATAACCTCTTCGTAATTTGCAGTTCGTCGGTGACGGAGTTTTCAAGGCGGAATTGAATGAATTCCTGACTCGGGAGCTCGCCGAAGATGGATACTCCGGCGTGGAGGTCCGCGTTACCCCAACGCGGTCCGAAATCATCATCATGGCGACCAGAACACAGAGCGTTTTGGGCGAGAAAGGTCGCAGAATCCGCGAACTCACCTCAGTTGTGCAAAAACGGTTCAACATTCCCGAGCAGTCTGTAGAGTTGTATGCCGAAAAGGTCGCCACTCGTGGCCTTTGCGCCATCGCACAAGCCGAATCTCTAAGATATAAACTTATTGGAGGTTAGTGAAACAAGTTGTTATTGTTTAACGTTTCTCCATGTGCTTTTATAGAAGACTAGCTATTATCTGCGACATCGTCCGCGCGGAATCTCCGTTTCCCTATGTCCTTTCATGAAATCTTCGCCACCTGTGTGCAAAATTTCACTGTGATCGGTTTTGGAGTCTGTAAAGGGAAGTAGTTATGATATTACAGCATGTTTGCTGTAAGAGATGTTATTTCTCTATCCCATGCGGGCAACATTAAAAAAAAAATCAATAAAATAGACAGAGTTTAACAATAAAAACAAATGAAACTAATAGCTGATTTAACTTACAAATACGACATAATCTATTGATATAATTCAAAGAAAATGTTTCAGGTGTTTTGGTACACTGTTTACATATTTGTGATTGAGTTTTAGGAATTAACAGTTTGGCTTAATTATAATTTCTACATAATAAAAGAAGCTACAATATCCTTTTTATTATTATGTAAAATGTCTGCTGAGGCCTGCTGGTGGTCACATTTAATGTTTTATTCATATAGTCTATTCTATTCTGAATTTAAAAAATATATTTTTAACATTTAGAAGTTTTTACATAAAAAAATGAATATTTGTTGTCAATGAAATGGATTTTCTCATATGTTTTCGCCATCATTGTACTACAACTATGGATTTTGCACGCCATACAAAACACTATGAACTCTATGGAACACTAGCTGGTGCTCGCGACTTCGTCCACGTTGAAAATTTAAAAAAAAAAGCAATATAACGCTTGACTTCGTTTTGCTATAACACTTTAGCCAGGCGTTTGTTTTTTTATTTTTTATTTATCCCTCGGGAATAGTACTTTTTTTCTGGACGAAAGGTACCTTTTGAAAGGTATGTCCTTTCTGGTGTGCCAGACAATGTGTATGCAAAATTTCACGGTGATCGGTTCATTAGTTTCTGCGTGAAAGAGTTATAAACGTCCATACATACTTTCGCATTTATAATATTAGTATATAAATATATTTAAGAATAACATGTCATTAAAGAAAATTTGAATTACATAAACATTAATTGGAGTTTAAAATGAATAGTAGAAGTTGGTTCGTTACTACCTTTCACCATAGACTCTGCCATGATTCCATTTTATGTGTCGCTTTGGCATTTGTCATGCAAATTCCATACATGTATTACTTCGATGAATGCACTATAGTAATACGATACGGTACTAGGTTTGGCCGTCCGTCGTGCTTGCTACGGTGTGCTCAGATTCATCATGGAGTCTGGGGCTCGCGGTTGCGAGGTGGTGGTATCGGGAAAGTTGCGCGGCCAGCGTGCCAAGTCCATGAAGTTTGTGGACGGACTGATGATCCATTCGGGGGATCCGTGCAATGACTACGTCAATACTGCCACACGACACGTATTGCTCAGACAGGGTGTACTAGGCATTAAGGTGAGATCACTATCTGTTTTAACATTTTTAATTGTTTACAAATTATAAATTACCTTAACCTAGTATTAATGAATTTAAAATTTCAGTTACTAAAAATTGAACAAAAGATGAAGCTTCATAGTAACCGACTTCAATTTAATGATATTTTTTTTTTATATTAATCCCAATAGACAGGCAGTTTAGCACACGTGGCTCGATTGTTGGTCGGCGACGGTAGCCACCTGTGTGTCGATTATAACATTTAATAATGCATTGAGTGCAAGCCATTTTAAATTTCAACTTTTCTTATCTATGTCAGCTCTGTTTATCTGCTGAAGTTATCTTGTGTCCTATTTCTAGGTTATTTTTTTTATAATTATTATTTATTTGATGAATATATAGGTAATTAAAAATAGTTTTATAATGAAAAAATAAGGCTCGTTACATTCTACCCTTTCTAGGTGTGCATATATTTGGAGAACACTAGGTATAAATAATAAAATAATTTTTTAATCACAATTAAACCGTTCAACGATATTATTTTTCAATATTAAGTTGATCCACAGAATCAGGGTTTGCGAGTCTCCAAATGACACGTGATCTAATATTGTGTGGTACATTATTTAAGCCACATTTCTAAACTTGAGAGTGTTTCTTTAAGTGCTCTTGTTTTAAAAATGTGCTGGACAAAATTAGGATAGAATACACCTTAGGATGATGGTACATTACTATGTCTGTACTTATATATTCTCCTATTGTACGTTTTCCACTAGTCGTCTTAGATCTATATAATATCTGTGGCCTGGTGCTAAAAGGGCCCAATATCTATATTCCTATCTTTCGGTAATAAGCATTAGAACAATGAACAAGAATTGATAGTTATAATTTACATGTTATATTGTAGTATTACTAAAATATCTTTTTGTTATTGTTAGGACAAATAAATATCATTCTTTTTCAACAACTTTGATGTTAAATCCCATTTTTCACAAAAAAGGACTTTGACCCTTTTAGCACCAGGCCACAGATATAATATATTATATATATATATTTTTCACACATTCCACACAGCACCATCTAGTTCCACATTAAGCGACTAATGCTTGTATTATTGATACCAGACATTTAATATGCTACATAGATTACTTTTTTTTTGTAAATACATACATATTATAAATATAAAACATCCATGACTCTGGTACAAAGGTACAAATACAAACATAAACATTCACCCCTATAGCTGGATTCGAACCCGCGACCGTTTGGTTAACAGCTAGGGTTACTAACCACTAGACCAAACGTGTCTTAAAAACCATATCACAATAAAATACAAAGAGAGAAAAGAAAAAATTCTATTAGTTAATTTATTTGATGACACGTTTGGTCTAGTGGCTAGTAACGCTAGCTGTTAACCAAACGGTCGCGGGTTCGAATCCAGCTATAGGGGTGAATGTTTATGTGTTAACATTTTACCTTTGTATACCTGAGTCATGGATGTTTTTTATATTTATAATATGTATGTATTTACAAAAAAAAAAGTTATTATATCAACTGTCTGGTATACATAATACAAGCATTAGTTGCTTAGATGTGGAACTAGATGGTGTTGTGTGAAATGTGTGAAGATATTTATTTATTTATTCATTTATTTATTATTAATTTATTTATGATATGGCCTCTTATAGGGTGAAAGCCTCGGCCATCTTTTTCCATATCGTTGATTTTATTCTTTGCTATAACCGTCCAGTCTTTTCCCGCAACAGAAGTTGTATTGTCAATCCCGTCTTTTCTTAGTTCATCTTTTATATGTTTTTCCTTTTGCAAAGCCTAACATTTGATCGTCAGAAACTGCATATAAATTGCAGCTTTATATTGTCCCGACCATTTTTAAAGACGAAAATGCAAAAGCAAGCTGGGTGTTATATATCAAAAGTAGCACAAATCAAAATTACACTTTTTTACAGGAGATCTAATCGAAAAATAATTAATGCATATTATACATTAGATATATATCAAATATATTCATATTATATACATAGTTAGAAGTGTAATTTTAAGTAGCATTAAATTTTTTAAGTACTTTTATAATAAAATGAATACTAGAGGAGATATATGCATATAAATAAGTTACTTTTGAATATAAAAAAAAATGATAAAAATATACTAAATATGGAATAAAACAACCATTTAATAAGTCTTTTTGTAACATACCAATATGAAGGAGGATTGTGATTGTATTTTTGGATTTTTTTTGATCTGTGGTACTTTTGAAATGTAATGTAGCTATTGTGCTATGAAAATCATATTGATCATAAAAAGCGTTTAAAACTCTTTTAAACAAATTGAATAGTAAATTTTAAGTAATATGAAATTCGTGTTAGGTGAAAATCATGCTTCCGTGGGACCAGCAGGGCAAGAACGGTCCCAAGAAGCCTCAGCCGGATCACATTCTGGTGACAGAGCCCAAGGACGAGCCCGTACCTCTGGAGCCCACCAGCGATGTCCGCTCGTTGGCACCTGCACCGCTTCCGCAGCCAGTGCCACCGGTCGCTGTGGCTTAAATTAAAAATGTATTAATACATTTATGATTGTTTCATTTTAATGGTGTATAACCCATATTTACAAGAAAGCCTTTCCTCTCCCAATTTTGACAATTCAAAATCATATCTGTCACTATTTTTAGACTCGAGTTCACCAAACAGACGGTTATTTTTAAACAGCCGTTTAATAAAATAAAATGCAGGTTAAACGCCCTAAACATCTGATTAACTTAATGATTAATCTGCCTGTTGGTGAACTCGAGCCGCTGTTTAAAATTTAAACAGCCGTTTAATAAAATAAAATGCGGGTTAAACGCTCTAAACATCTGGTTAACTTAATGATTAATCTGCCTGTTGGTGAACTCGAGCCGCTGTTTAAAATTTAAACAGCCGTTTAATAAAATAAAATGCGGGTTAAACGCTCTAAACATCTGATTAAATTAGTGATTAATCTGCCTGTTGGTGAACTCGAGCCGCTGTTTAAAATTTAAACAGCCGTTTAATAAAATAAAATGCGGGTTAAACGCTCTAAACATCTGGTTAACTTAATGATTAATCTGCCTGTTGGTGAACTCGAGCCGCTGTTTAAAATTTAAAGAGCCGTTTAATAAAATAAAATGCGGGTTAAAAGCTCTAAACATCTGATTAAATTAGTGATTAATCTGCCTGTTGGTGAACTCGAGCCGCTGTTTAAAATTTAAACAGCCGTTTAATAAAATAAAATGCAGGTTAAACGCCCTAAACATCTGATTAACTTAGTGATTAATCTGCCTGTTGGTGAACTCGAGCCGCTGTTTAAAATTTAAACAGCCGTTTAATAAAATAAAATGCGGGTTAAACGCTCTAAACATCTGATTAACTTAGTGATTAATCTGCCTGTTGGTGAACTCGAGCCGCTGTTTAAAATTTAAACAGCCGTTTAATAAAATAAAATGCAGGTTAAACGCCCTAAACATCTGATTAACTTAGTGATTAATCTGCCTGTTGGTGAACTCGAGCCGCTGTTTAAAATTTAAACAGCCGTTTAATAATATTTTGTTGTTCAAAATCGCTAAAATGCGGGTTAAACACCCTAAATATGAGATTAATCATTAAGTTAATCAGATGTTTAGGGCGTGTAACCCGCAGTTTAGCGATGGTGATCAACAAAATATTATTAAATGGCTGTTTAAATTTTAATCAGCTGTTTAAAAATAACCGTCTGTTGGTAAACTCGAGCCTTAACCCTTTAAGGTTTTGTAGTTGTCATGCCCCTAGTGTAATTTTTTTTAAGAGAATGCAATGCAGTGATTAAAAAAAAACATACAAGTAGAGGAATTTGTCGTATATATACAGCTCTGGAGAAATGGACACGAAAATAATTGTCGGATAAATCCGACTCTGGCGGTTAAAGAATTAACGCCAGATGCTAAAAGGGGTGTTATAAGATTGACGTGTCTGTGGATTTGTAGCTCCCAAAATGATGGACGGATTTTGATTAGTTGTTTTTTGTTTAAAAGCCAAAGTGATCGTTCTTAGCTATAATTTATTAAAATCTGTTCACGAGTTTGAAGACCATCAGCCCATTTCCTAATTGATGAATGGATTTCATTAACTTCTACAGGTTTGTAATTTGATTTACTATTATTTCACTGGAATGACCTTGATCAGGTCAAGGTCATTCCAGTGCATCAAGTGGTCTGCAGAATACCTACCCAACTCCTCAGCAGTTTACAGCAGATATAGCATGTTTAGGGCCTCTTTCACAATGTGTCAAGTAGGCTAACCGCCATTTAAAGTCACCGGTAACCGGGAATAAAGGAGATCATATACCTTTGTTTGTACGGTAAAAGTCTCAACATTAAAAAGAAAATAATAAAAAAAATTCGCTTATCGAATGATGCAGTGAACAGAGTGCATAATTTAATAGAACATAAAATTATTTCTAAAAGTAACTTTTAGTTCGTGAAAGAGGCCCTTAGGCTCAGTAGAAAGTCGGGGGAATATAATTATTATAGCTTGTATAATAAAATTAGTGTTATCCATATTAATATAACTCGGTCTGTCTGTTACCTTTTCACGCTTCTAAACCGATCATCCACTATATATATAGAAAATAAGACTATAGATGGTGTTGCTATAGCTCGCTTAAGTAGGGTTTTCATTTTCTCGACATTATAGGTAATATTTTATCTCAAATTGTTAGAGAAATTGAAAATGGTGGATTTCCAGAGATTTTTCACATCCAATAATAGGTTTCATTTAATACTAACCTTTTTTTACATAATATATCTTCTGGCTCTTGAATTATTTAATTTTTTAAATAAATCTATAGGTTAGATATAGTAGGTAATATTTTTATATAAACACTTTAAATAATACTGCGCACTGGCATTGAATAAAAAAAAGGTGTAATTTTTATTAAATTTCAAAAAATTAAAAAAATCTCCATTTCTCAGTGATTTTTTCATCTCGACCTTTTTGAATTTTTCAATTTTGTCTCCACACGAGAAATCTCAACTAAAACCCTTTTAACTTGTGGCTAAAACTATTGTTAGGCCACATTTCAACACGATAATGTTTATTGAACCCAAAATGATACTGTTTTCAAATAAAACACATACTTTTATTATAATAATGTTTATTTAAAAATAACTACATACTTACACCCGAAACCAAATTAGTGCATTATTCAGTGACAGACAAAAAAAAATGCATTCACTATTTATTTATTTATTTATTATGGTACTTCATTATATTATTATTTTTATACATATTTGTATTATGTAATCTATTTTTTTTACTTTGATACATTTCAAAATACACATGGAATGATCGTTTGGTATATAATTAATGTATAGTTAGATCCCTTTAGGCTCGAGTTCACCAACAGACGGTTAGTTTTTAACAGCTGTTTAATATTTAAACAGCCATTTAATAATATTTTGTTGATCACCATCTCTAAACTGTGGGTTAAACGCCCTAAACATCAGATTAATCATTAAGTTAATCAGATGTTTAGGGCGTTTAGTTTAATCCGCATTTTAGCGATGGTGATCAACAAAATATTATTAAACGGCTGTTTAAATTTTAAACAGCTGTTTAAAAACTAACCGTCTGTTGGTGAAATCGAGCCTTAATAAATGCTTATTTAATCGGATATGTAAATGTAAATTTTTTTTATTAAATATTCCCCCATTCACACCGAATTGTGACTATACTTACACCGTATATATATCTTAATAAGTCTTGTGACTCCTTATTAGCTTACAAATTACATTTGATCCGAGTTTTTTGTCAATAAATTAAAATTTAAAAAAAAAAAATAGAACCTTATATTTAAAAAAATAAAAAATAAACACCATTTAATACCGTGAACATTAATAACTGCTGTAAAATAATACATTTAATAAATACAGAAGCGCCTCTAAACGCCATTTTTTTTTTATTTACTAGCCGTCTCGTTCCCGGCTTCGACCGGGGTCCATTTTTTTCCCAGTAAAAAACCTTCCTGATTATCTCTCTATCCGTTGGTGAAAACCGTATGAAAATCGGTGCACTAGTTTTTTTGAGTTTATAGCGAACAGACAGACAGACACACGCGTCGGAGGACTTTGTAAGGATATTTATTTATTGATGTCAAAATATAATATGTACTTGTACAAAAAAAAAACTAGCGACTCGCTCCCAGGCTTCGCACGTGTGCATTTTTTTTTTAATTTCTCGTTTAAATCGCATGAAAAAAAAGATCCTTACAATAGTTTTTGAGATTATCGCAAACATACAGACAGAAAAACGCGTTGGGATCCCTAAACAAGGATAAGGATAATATCCAAATCTATTAAATTTTTTTTTTTACAATTCTTCACTCAAGGATACGTTTTTTTTTATATAAATAAGACATAATCTTAATAATAAGACACGTCATGTCTTTATTCTAGTAACATTTGCAAATTAGTTCTTTAATTTACACATAGATGGCGTTAGTGGACCGGTGAACAATAGTTCTCAGATACTTGTTTAATTTTTTTTTTTTTTTTTTTTTCTATAACGCACAGCCAAAACTACAAAGTCTAGAAATCTGAACTAAACTGAACTTTTTTTGCGTGCGAAGCCGGGGCCAGGTCGCTAAGTATATCACAAGTATAAGACGGTTAGAGGCTTTTATTTAGTGCATTCGTTAATAAAACATTAAACACTAACATTGTATATTGAAAAAAGTTTTAAATTTAACTGAGCAAGACAATTTTCTTTTCAAACACTTTATTATATATTATTATGTACTTATTACTGTATCAACTTATTATTATTATACTGTTTGATGGTCCTTTTATCGTCTAAGTGTGTGTGTGTGTGTTTGTGTGTATAAAATGCATTAAGTAAATAAACTGTATATTTTTTTACAAAAAACAATTATTATTATTTTTTTAATTAATACAATATAATAAAGTTGACACAGTTCGTGGAGTTCGAGACGAGCACCATCTTCTTATCTGAAAATTTTTATTTCAATTGTATAAATAGAAAAAAAAAATAAACAATGTATTTTTTGAGATATAAGTTGGCCAAGTAAGGAGAAAACTTAAAATAAATTAGAACAAAACTGATATCTATATTGAGTGAAAAAAAAGATATACTATGAGAATTTCGTTTCGAATGAAAATCCACTTTCGGTTGGAACTCCTGGTGGAACTAGCCTAAAGGAACTTCCGGTGGAACTAGCCTAAAGGAACTTCCGGTGGAACTAGTCTAAAGGAGCTCCTGGTGGAACTAATCTAAAGGAACTCCTGTTGGAACTAGTCTAAAGGAACTCCTGGTGGAACTAATCTAAAGGAACTCCTGTTGGAACTAGCCTAAAGGAACTCCTAGTGGAACTAGTCTAAAGGAACTCCTGGTGGAACTAGTCTAAAGGAACTCCTGGTGGAACTAAACTAAAGGAACTCCTGTTGGAACTAATCTAAAGGAACTCCTGTTGGAACTAGCCTAAACGTTCCTGGTGGAACTAGTCTAAAGGAACTCCTGGTGGAACTAATCTAAAGGAACTCCTGTTGGAACTAGTCTAAAGGAACTCCTGGTGGAACTAATCTAAAGGAACTCCTGTTGGAACTAGTCTAAAGGAACTCCTGGTGGAACTAATCTAAAGGAACTCCTGTTGGAACTAGCCTAAACGTTCCTGGTGGAACTAGTCTAAAGGAACTCCTGGTGGAACTAATCTAAAGGAACTCCTGTTGGAACTAGTCTAAAGGAACTCCTGGTGGAACTAATCTAAAGGAACTCCTGTTGGAACTAGTCTAAAGGAACTCCTGGTGGAACTAATCTAAAGGAACTCCTGTTGGAACTAGTCTAAAGGAACTCCTGGTGGAACTAATCTAAAGGAACTCCTGTTGGAACTAGTCTAAAGGAACTCCTGGTGGAACTAATCTAAAGGAACTCCTGTTGGAACTAGTCTAAAGGAACTCCTGGTGGAACTAATCTAAAGGAACTCCTGTTGGAACTAGTCTAAAGGAACTCCTGGTGGAACTAATCTAAAGGAACTCCTGTTGGAACTAGCCTAAACGTTCCTGGTGGAACTAGTCTAAAGGAACTCCTAGTGGAACTAGTCTAAAGGAACTCCTGGTGGAACTAGTCTAAAGGAACTCCTAGTAAAACTAGTCTAAAGGAACTCCTAGTGGAACTAGTCTAAAGGAACTCCTGGTGGAACTAATCTAAAGGAACTCCTGTTGGAACTAGCCTAAACGTTCCTGGTGGAACTAGTCTAAAGGAACTCCTAGTGGAACTAGTCTAAAGGAACTCCTGGTGGAACTAATCTAAAGGAACTCCTGTTGGAACTAGCCTAAACGTTCCTGGTGGAACTAGTCTAAAGGAACTCCTGGTGGAACTAATCTAAAGGAACTCCTGTTGGAACTAGTCTAAAGGAACTCCTGGTGGAACTAATCTAAAGGAACTCCTGTTGGAACTAGCCTAAAGGAACTCCTAGTGGAACTAATCTAAAGGAACTCCTGTTGGAACTAGTCTAAAGGAACTCCTGGTGGAACTAATCTAAAGGAACTCCTGTTGGAACTAGTCTAAAGGAACTCCTGGTGGAACTAATCTAAAGGAACTCCTGTTGGAACTAGTCTAAAGGAACTCCTGGTGGAACTAATCTAAAGGAACTCCTGTTGGAACTAGTCTAAAGGAACTCCTGGTGGAACTAATCTAAAGGAACTCCTGTTGGAACTAGTCTAAAGGAACTCCTGGTGGAACTAGTCTAAAGGAACTCCTAGTGGAACTAGTCTAAAGGAACTCCTGGTGGAACTAGTCTAAAGGAACTCCTAGTAAAACTAGTCTAAAGGAACTCCTAGTGGAACTAGTCTAAAGGAACTCCTGGTGGAACTAGTCTAAAGGAACTCCTAGTAAAACTAGTCTAAAGGAACTCCTGTTGGAACTAGTCTAAAGGAACTCCTGGTGGAACTAATCTAAAGGAACTCCTGTTGGAACTAGCCTAAACGTTCCTGGTGGAACTAGTCTAAAGGAACTCCTAGTGGAACTAGTCTAAAGGAACTCCTGGTGGAACTAGTCTAAAGGAACTCCTAGTAAAACTAGTCTAAAGGAACTCCTAGTGGAACTAGTCTAAAGGAACTCCTGGTGGAACTAATCTAAAGGAACTCCTGTTGGAACTAGCCTAAACGTTCCTGGTGGAACTAGTCTAAAGGAACTCCTAGTGGAACTAGTCTAAAGGAACTCCTGGTGGAACTAATCTAAAGGAACTCCTGTTGGAACTAGCCTAAACGTTCCTGGTGGAACTAGTCTAAAGGAACTCCTGGTGGAACTAATCTAAAGGAACTCCTGTTGGAACTAGTCTAAAGGAACTCCTGGTGGAACTAATCTAAAGGAACTCCTGTTGGAACTAGCCTAAAGGAACTCCTAGTGGAACTAATCTAAAGGAACTCCTGTTGGAACTAGTCTAAAGGAACTCCTGGTGGAACTAATCTAAAGGAACTCCTGTTGGAACTAGTCTAAAGGAACTCCTGGTGGAACTAATCTAAAGGAACTCCTGTTGGAACTAGTCTAAAGGAACTCCTGGTGGAACTAATCTAAAGGAACTCCTGTTGGAACTAGTCTAAAGGAACTCCTGGTGGAACTAATCTAAAGGAACTCCTGTTGGAACTAGTCTAAAGGAACTCCTGGTGGAACTAGTCTAAAGGAACTCCTAGTGGAACTAGTCTAAAGGAACTCCTGGTGGAACTAGTCTAAAGGAACTCCTAGTAAAACTAGTCTAAAGGAACTCCTAGTGGAACTAGTCTAAAGGAACTCCTGGTGGAACTAGTCTAAAGGAACTCCTAGTAAAACTAGTCTAAAGGAACTCCTGTTGGAACTAGTCTAAAGGAACTCCTGGTGGAACTAATCTAAAGGAACTCCTGTTGGAACTAGCCTAAACGTTCCTGGTGGAACTAGTCTAAAGGAACTCCTAGTGGAACTAGTCTAAAGGAACTCCTGGTGGAACTAATCTAAAGGAACTCCTGTTGGAACTAGCCTAAAAGTACTCCTAGTGGAACTAGTCTAAAGGAACTCCTGGTGGAACTAATCTAAAGGAACTCCTGTTGGAACTAGTCTAAAGGAACTCCTGGTGGAACTAATCTAAAGGAACTCCTGTTGGAACTAGCCTAAAGGAACTCCTAGTGGAACTAGTCTAAAGGAACTCCTGGTGGAACTAGTCTAAAGGAACTCCTGGTGGAACTAAACTAAAGGAACTCCTGGTGGAACTAGTCTAAAGGAACTCCTAGTAAAACTAGTCTAAAGGAACTCCTGGTGGAACTAGTCTAAAGGAACTCCTGGTGGAACTAAACTAAAGGAACTCCTGGTGGAACTAGTCTAAAGGAACTCCTAGTAAAACTAGTCTAAAGGAACTCCTGTTGGAACTAGTCTAAAGGAACTCCTGGTGGAACTAATCTAAAGGAACTCCTGTTGGAACTAGCCTAAACGTTCCTGGTGGAACTAGTCTAAAGGAACTCCTGGTGGAACTAATCTAAAGGAACTCCTGTTGGAACTAGTCTAAAGGAACTCCTGGTGGAACTAATCTAAAGGAACTCCTGTTGGAACTAGTCTAAAGGAACTCCTGGTGGAACTAATCTAAAGGAACTCCTGTTGGAACTAGTCTAAAGGAACTCCTGGTGGAACTAGTCTAAAGGAACTCCTAGTGGAACTAGTCTAAAGGAACTCCTGGTGGAACTAGTCTAAAGGAACTCCTAGTAAAACTAGTCTAAAGGAACTCCTAGTGGAACTAGTCTAAAGGAACTCCTGGTGGAACTAATCTAAAGGAACTCCTGTTGGAACTAGCCTAAACGTTCCTGGTGGAACTAGTCTAAAGGAACTCCTGGTGGAACTAATCTAAAGGAACTCCTGTTGGAACTAGCCTAAACGTTCCTGGTGGAACTAGTCTAAAGGAACTCCTAGTGGAACTAGTCTAAAGGAACTCCTGGTGGAACTAGTCTAAAGGAACTCCTGGTGGAACTAAACTAAAGGAACTCCTGTTGGAACTAGTCTAAAGGAACTCCTGGTGGAACTAATCTAAAGGAACTCCTGTTGGAACTAGTCTAAAGGAACTCCTGGTGGAACTAATCTAAAGGAACTCCTGTTGGAACTAGTCTAAAGGAACTCCTGGTGGAACTAATCTAAAGGAACTCCTGTTGGAACTAGTCTAAAGGAACTCCTGGTGGAACTAGTCTAAAGGAACTCCTAGTGGAACTAGTCTAAAGGAACTCCTAGTGGAACTAGTCTAAAGGAACTCCTAGTGGAACTAGTCTAAAGGAACTCCTGGTGGAACTAGTCTAAAGGAACTCCTAGTAAAACTAGTCTAAAGGAACTCCTAGTGGAACTAGTCTAAAGGAACTCCTGGTGGAACTAGTCTAAAGGAACTCCTGGTGGAACTAATCTAAAGGAACTCCTGTTGGAACTAGTCTAAAGGAACTCCTGGTGGAACTAATCTAAAGGAACTCCTGTTGGAACTAGTCTAAAGGAACTCCTGGTGGAACTAATCTAAAGGAACTCCTGTTGGAACTAGTCTAAAGGAACTCCTGGTGGAACTAGTCTAAAGGAACTCCTAGTGGAACTAGTCTAAAGGAACTCCTGGTGGAACTAATCTAAAGGAACTCCTGTTGGAACTAGTCTAAAGGAACTCCTGTTGGAACTAGTCTAAAGGAACTCCTGGTGGAACTAATCTAAAGGAACTCCTGTTGGAACTAGTCTAAAGGAACTCCTGGTGGAACTAGTCTAAAGGAACTCCTAGTAAAACTAGTCTAAAGGAACTCCTGGTGGAACTAGTCTAAAGGAACTCCTGGTGGAACTAAACTAAAGGAACTCCTGGTGGAACTAGTCTAAAGGAACTCCTAGTAAAACTAGTCTAAAGGAACTCCTGTTGGAACTAGTCTAAAGGAACTCCTGGTGGAACTAATCTAAAGGAACTCCTGTTGGAACTAGCCTAAACGTTCCTGGTGGAACTAGTCTAAAGGAACTCCTGGTGGAACTAATCTAAAGGAACTCCTGTTGGAACTAGTCTAAAGGAACTCCTGGTGGAACTAATCTAAAGGAACTCCTGTTGGAACTAGTCTAAAGGAACTCCTGGTGGAACTAATCTAAAGGAACTCCTGTTGGAACTAGTCTAAAGGAACTCCTGGTGGAACTAGTCTAAAGGAACTCCTAGTGGAACTAGTCTAAAGGAACTCCTGGTGGAACTAGTCTAAAGGAACTCCTAGTAAAACTAGTCTAAAGGAACTCCTAGTGGAACTAGTCTAAAGGAACTCCTGGTGGAACTAGTCTAAAGGAACTCCTAGTAAAACTAGTCTAAAGGAACTCCTGTTGGAACTAGTCTAAAGGAACTCCTGGTGGAACTAATCTAAAGGAACTCCTGTTGGAACTAGCCTAAACGTTCCTGGTGGAACTAGTCTAAAGGAACTCCTAGTGGAACTAGTCTAAAGGAACTCCTGGTGGAACTAATCTAAAGGAACTCCTGTTGGAACTAGCCTAAAAGTACTCCTAGTGGAACTAGTCTAAAGGAACTCCTGGTGGAACTAATCTAAAGGAACTCCTGTTGGAACTAGTCTAAAGGAACTCCTGGTGGAACTAATCTAAAGGAACTCCTGTTGGAACTAGCCTAAAGGAACTCCTAGTGGAACTAGTCTAAAGGAACTCCTGGTGGAACTAGTCTAAAGGAACTCCTGGTGGAACTAATCTAAAGGAACTCCTGTTGGAACTAGTCTAAAGGAACTCCTGGTGGAACTAATCTAAAGGAACTCCTGTTGGAACTAGTCTAAAGGAACTCCTGGTGGAACTAATCTAAAGGAACTCCTGTTGGAACTAGTCTAAAGGAACTCCTGGTGGAACTAGTCTAAAGGAACTCCTAGTGGAACTAGTCTAAAGGAACTCCTGGTGGAACTAATCTAAAGGAACTCCTGTTGGAACTAGTCTAAAGGAACTCCTGTTGGAACTAGTCTAAAGGAACTCCTGGTGGAACTAATCTAAAGGAACTCCTGTTGGAACTAGTCTAAAGGAACTCCTGGTGGAACTAGTCTAAAGGAACTCCTAGTAAAACTAGTCTAAAGGAACTCCTGGTGGAACTAGTCTAAAGGAACTCCTGGTGGAACTAAACTAAAGGAACTCCTGGTGGAACTAGTCTAAAGGAACTCCTAGTAAAACTAGTCTAAAGGAACTCCTGTTGGAACTAGTCTAAAGGAACTCCTGGTGGAACTAATCTAAAGGAACTCCTGTTGGAACTAGCCTAAACGTTCCTGGTGGAACTAGTCTAAAGGAACTCCTGGTGGAACTAATCTAAAGGAACTCCTGTTGGAACTAGTCTAAAGGAACTCCTGGTGGAACTAATCTAAAGGAACTCCTGTTGGAACTAGTCTAAAGGAACTCCTGGTGGAACTAATCTAAAGGAACTCCTGTTGGAACTAGTCTAAAGGAACTCCTGGTGGAACTAGTCTAAAGGAACTCCTAGTGGAACTAGTCTAAAGGAACTCCTGGTGGAACTAGTCTAAAGGAACTCCTAGTAAAACTAGTCTAAAGGAACTCCTAGTGGAACTAGTCTAAAGGAACTCCTGGTGGAACTAGTCTAAAGGAACTCCTAGTAAAACTAGTCTAAAGGAACTCCTGTTGGAACTAGTCTAAAGGAACTCCTGGTGGAACTAATCTAAAGGAACTCCTGTTGGAACTAGCCTAAACGTTCCTGGTGGAACTAGTCTAAAGGAACTCCTAGTGGAACTAGTCTAAAGGAACTCCTGGTGGAACTAATCTAAAGGAACTCCTGTTGGAACTAGCCTAAAAGTACTCCTAGTGGAACTAGTCTAAAGGAACTCCTGGTGGAACTAATCTAAAGGAACTCCTGTTGGAACTAGTCTAAAGGAACTCCTGGTGGAACTAATCTAAAGGAACTCCTGTTGGAACTAGCCTAAAGGAACTCCTAGTGGAACTAGTCTAAAGGAACTCCTGGTGGAACTAGTCTAAAGGAACTCCTGGTGGAACTAAACTAAAGGAACTCCTAGTGGAACTAGTCTAAAGGAACTCCTGGTGGAACTAAACTAAAGGAACTCCTGGTTCCTATGAGTAATGTGCGCGGGGCCACTCACTGCTGCACGTGCTCCATGGGCGGGGCCATCCTGGAGACGAGCTGGATGGAGGTGTGCATGAGGGACTTGATTGGCTGCGGCAGCGAGGGCCTGGCGGCGGCCGCCTCCGTGGCCACCCTCAGCTCCCGGAAGGTGTTCCTCGTGTACGGGTTGCGCCGCGACGCGTACCGCCACGTCACGAAGTAGTAGTACAGGAACGGCGTCAGAAGACCGCAGTAGCCCCTACATCCATTAACCACTGGTTTATACCACACACGGCGAATTAACTGCACATTTTACTTACTTACGGCTCCGACGATTAACTAAGAAAGCTTAAAACCTACAATTAACCTTAGATACAATATCTATAAGGTTCGTAACGCAATGCATCTTAGCTTGTGCCAAGCGGCGCAAGCTAAGATGGCCGCAGCTGGCGACCAATAGCGATACTGGTAACGCTTTAAAAACTCTTCTTCTGTGCAAGTACATCCTAACCTAACCCATATCAGTTGGATACTGATACTGTACACAAATAGGTATACAGTAAGTGTTTTAGCCTTTCTGCCCCCCCCCCCCTTTTTTTTGCGTGGGAAAATCTGCAAACCAGATCCTCACCGACCATGGGGAGATCGAGAGGATATGTCACATACCCCCTCGTTTTTAGTGGGTACAAGTCCCACATACCGTAGACCAAAAACCAAAACCAAAGACACGCAAAGGCAAGGCCTCGATGAGGAGAAAAAAAAAACACAGCACATTTAACGCTTTTTCCATTAGTGAAAACCGCATTAAAATCCATTGCGTAGTTTAAAAGATCTAAGCGTACATATAGAGAGACACAGACGGCGGGAAACTATATTATTGTATACTAGCTTTTGCACGCGACTTCGCATGAGTAACTTTATAAAATATAGCCTACACGTAACTCGCTGATAATGTGGGTGAAGGAATTTTTAAAATCGGTCCACTAGTTTTTCGAGTTTATTCACTACAAACATACAAAATATCAAATCATCTCTTTCTATAATACTAGCTGGTGTTCGCGACTTCGTCCGCGTTGAACGATGAAAGGTACCCCATGTCCTTTCTGGTGTTCCAGACAACGTGTATGGAAAATTTCATTGTGATCGGTTCACTAGTTTTTGCGTGGAAGAGTCACAAACATCCATACATCCAAACATACTTTCGCATTCATAATTATAGTAGGGATTAAGAAGAAGATTAAAAACTTTGTAGGTAGTATGGTTTAGAAAACTCACAGCAAAGCCATAACTGCCACGAGTGGGAACAAGGCAATCTCTGCGAGAGCCGCAGCCCGAAGAATGTTCCTCGACTGGAACTCCACCAGCGAGATGAGGAGACGAGCCATCCACATCGAATTCTGGCCCAGGGTCTGCAGACATTCATCCTTATCTATCCACTTGTTCAATATTTAAGAGGGCTAACAGTTTAACAGACCGTACATTATTCGTCCCGAGCGTTGAATAGTCTATTTTTTAAAAAATCATATATAAAATAATATAGAACTTAGTATTTTATAATAATATACTCTAGCTATCCGCTCCCGGCTTCGCCCTGGGTGCAATTTAAGTTGAACAAAATTAAATACTTTTTGGCAAAAAATCAAACGATAGTGCTATTTAAGCTCACTGGCTGTCGCCATCTAACGGCGATAAGCTGAACTTATTGCAGACTGCGTTTATTTTAGTCAGTCTCAAGTTTGTAATGCAATGCGATGACATCAGATGTCGCTACGCGATATCTGATGTCATCGCATTGGCTGGCCTGGGAGCTGGCCAATAGTCGCGATACTATTGGCCAGCTCCCGGCTTCGCACGGATTCAAAATAAAAACTATCCTATCTTTTAAGTTGGACCATATTACACATAGTTTATCGATTGAACCGATTTTGATAGAACTTGTGTTTTCAGTAGTTCAGTAGTTTCGGAGTTCATCGAGAATTTTACATATATAAAAAACTAGCTGGTGCCCGCGACTTCGTTCGCGTTCAAAATGTTATATAACCTAAAGCCTTACTCGATAAATGGACTATCCAACACAAAAAGAATTTTTCAATTCGAACCCATTAGTACCAATGAAAAGGGTTGCCAACTTGAGAGAACAATACACTCGAGAGATTCCCCTCCCGCCCCTGTAACGCATCGTAACGTTTTACAAGACAGACCCCCCCTCCCACTAAATTGCGTCACGTAACACTTTAACGTCCCCTTACTACCTTTTACCATTGACGCGCGAAGGCAAAGACTCCGCCACGATTCCATTTTAGGCGTACTTTTTATGTGCCGCTTTTGCATTAAGTAGTGGCGCAAAATCCATAGCTGTAGATGATGATAGATGATGTTTAGATGATGTAGATTGATGATATACTCACGTCAAGTATGGTCAGAGAGTATGACGCGGCGTGTAGAAGCGCGAACAAGAATATCGGCGTTAAAATCACTGCAGTGACAGTTAAGGCAATGAGGACATGGAGACACGGTGGAAATCGGTTATAGCAACCTTTAAGCACCTTTACCACAAAAATCGGTCGCTATAAACGGATAAGAGTCGTTACAATAAGCAATATTAATTCTCGGCAGTGACATTGCCATTTAGTGATTGTATACGAATTCGTCATATCCGGTTTCCACTGTATATATTGTCCTTTTTTTATATACAGTGTAATTTGGATATAACGACTTCGCTTATAACGTCTGACCGTTTTTAAAGACGAAAATGAGAACGCAAGTTAATGACCGACCTATATAAAATAAATAAATAAATATCTTCACACATTCCACATAGAAACATTTAGTTCCACATTAAGGAACTAATGCTTGTATTATGGATACCAGACAGTTGATATACATGAATTAATTTATTTTTTTTAAATACAAAACATCCATATGACTCAGATACAAAGGTAAAATTTTAACACATAAAAACATTTGTCCCTAGCTGGATTCGAACCTGCGACCGTTTGGTTACCAGCTAGTGTTACTGGCCACTAGACCAAACGTGTCATGTATGTATACATACATACATACATACTTTGACAAAACATTGTCCTGTTATTGCGACGGACAGTGTTTTTATTTCAGTGCTTCAACCACATCGTCCTACAGCTGAAAATTAAATGATGATTGATGATCTCCAATGAATGATTATGTGTGTCCATATTATTTTTTTATAAAAAAGGATACACAAGTTCGGAGGCACGCTCATGAATATGAGAGAGTAGAAGAGATAGTGGGCGCTGTCTTCCAATATGAAACGAGCCAGAAACTCTCTCGACAGTGATATCTCTCTCGGTGGAATCCTCTGATGCAATCTCAGGGCTGATGTGGCGGCGTTCGCCAAAAGAGCCTTGTAGAACGCTGATATTGGACTGGGGAGGAATACATTTACAAATTGTTACAATACAAAGTTGAGAAGAAACAGATGACCAGATAGAATCATATTCAAGTTCTCGTCTCAGCGAACAATCACTGGTCGACGGACAAGGCTTAGTTGATGGTAAGTGGCTTCACCGTCTAATGACTCCGAAACGACAGTAAGTAAGTCCGGGTTATTCGCATAAGGACATATTTTCAAAAAGACAGATTCTCAAAAAAATGTTTTTCCATGGCTGAGTTTGTTAATGTACTTTTTACTTCTAATATTTATAATTAATCATTGATAATTAGTTAATTGCTAATAAAAATAAAAAAAAAATAAGTAAAAAAACTAAATTTGTACCAGTGTGCAATTAAAAATCCAGACTAGAGCCAACTTTGAAAAGTTCATTTCCAAAGTTGACTGTGCCGGGAATCGAACCCGGAACTCCCGAGACAGAGTCATGAGGCAAACTCATCCAATGGACTCGTCAAATGTGGATAGAACTATGTTCGAGTTCATATCTCACTGAGTAATCAGTGATTTAAAAAAATAACCATTTAAAAACAATTTTCTTCAATACTTCTAAAATATTTTTAACAAAATAGTAAAAAGTATTGAAATGCTTGGCCTATAGGCATATAGAGGCAGACACAGATTTCGGATTGTTCATTATAGTAATGACACACCGACAGACAACGCTTTCCGCAGTCATTAAATTAAGCAGCCCGTCTCTGATGGCAATAACCAACCCGTCACAGAAGACCTGCGAAGTGCATGTGTGCTTCTCACTTAAAAAGATCTGGCAAATAGTTGTAAAGCATTGGCGAATGTTTCGCAGTCATTTACTGCCACCAAATGGGCACATTTGGTGGCAGTAACCAACCGCTTAGTTAGATCACAGTGAAACACTGACCACCGTGCTGTATGTGTGCTGTTTTTTTTTTGGCGAGTAACTGATACCAGAGCCCCATTAAGGTTTGCAGGTCACTAAGGTTGAACTACTTGTTAATAAGGCACCTATCATCAATTGAACCTTTATGTAAGTAGTTCTTTTTTATGTAAAAAAGAACTACTTAAAAATAACGATGGTCAAACATGTCACAAGGTCAAATGGTTGTATTGACAATATACGTATTTACAATTGACCCAAGTTAGCTGTCAATATCTTTATTATTTAAACAGGTCAGTTTAAATTTATATTGGCCTTGTCTCACCGGACTATGTTTTATTGTTTTAAATAATATTTGTTAGCCAAACGAAACTTTATCTGGTTGGCGTTTATTATGTATTATTAAAAGTTGTTTGATATATAATAAATATATAAAATTTATTATATATTATGTTCTTTTCTGAAACCCTGAAAACTTGTATAGAAAATTAAACAGTGATTGGTTGTTTGCCTTAAGAGCCACTGTTACTTTTTGTAAAAGGTCTTTAGACCTCTTTCAATCATTTATATAAACAAAAAACTTATAATATTAGTATGTGATAATGTATCTTTATAATATAAAAATATCATCACATTACACAGTAGGCATACGGTACCTAAATGCTTTAATTGAACATAATAAATAGTACATTTTAATAGTACAATAGTATTTTCTATCTGTTTGGGTTATATTAAAGTGGAAGCATTTCCTTTTTAAAAAATATCTATGGCACCCTCTTTTAAATCCAAATTACACTTTTATTTAAAACAAATGTTATATCGTTTGCATTCATGATATGATATCAGTTTAAACATGTACTTATATTTTTTTTTTTTTTCAATGTTTTAAAGCCAGCTACAAAAGTGGATAAAAATTCTAACCATAATATTAAAAGAGAGATAAAAAAAAAATCCTTACTTATTAAACAGTGGCAGTACATATCCAATAGTACATAGTACAGTCAAGAGTCTTATAGTCCAAAGTGCCACATCTATCTTATTGGCTGTGATGTGGGCCTTCAAGGCGGGGAAGCCTTTGGGCGGACCAGAGTCTCCGGACTGATGATCTTGAGGTTCTGTCATTTTCTGTAAAAGCAATAGATGAAAAAATAATAATAATTAAGAGTAATATACAAGCTCTTATATATCACTCAAATTCGATACTATTATTATGCAAAGAAAATATATGCAACTATTCTTAAAACTAAAAACATTGTTGTCTATATTACACATTAAATTGTGTAATAATTTCATAATTACCTACTACTACAACCTTTGACATCAAACAACTATTAACTTGTTCAACCAACCTCCACATGAATAACAATTGTAAAATGAACCTTATAGATTAACAGTTATATCTATAAGTCTATAACTAGCTGATGCCCGCGGCTAAGTCTGCATTGATAAATAAAAAATAAATAAGCAATATTATGCCATATTTATTTCTGGTGTACTTTTTTCAAGCGATGATTTTTAATTTTTAGGCAATCCCTTTTAACAGACAGACAGAGTAACTTTACCATTTATTAATATGAAGCATGGATAATAGTGTATGGATGCATTAAAATTGCTGATCTGGGTGCTTAATGTATGACTGCATTCACAGTCATACATTAAGCACCCAGATCAGCAATTTTAGGCAACCCATCTGGTTGCAGTGACCACTCCTTCACAGAACACCACTGTGAAATAACAACTTGTGCCGTTGAGTTTAGATGAGTGAGTAAGGGGAGTTTAGATGAGTGAGTGAGGCATTTTTGTCGATTTTTCGAACATGCCAAAAGAACAAAAGTTATTTTTTTAAATAATATTTTTGTAGATGGTGCAATATCTCTGAAACTTCAGATATACTAAAATATTAAAAAAAATAGAAAGTAACTGTAATGCATAACAAAACACATTCACATAACAATTTTGATTTTAATCCCATAAATTTTCATACCATGGGCTTATATACTTATATATGCAAATTGATTCTTAAGGAATCCAAAAATTATGTAATATTTGCAGAGACCCACCCTCTCCCCCAAGTGAGATTGGGTGAGATTTGGCTCAATCCCTTCCCACCCTAAACACCTCATGTAATTAATGGACAGCTAAGGGATGCAAGAGCCCATTTCCCTATTCTTTACTCTTTATCCTCCTATGGATGGTTATTCAGATGCAGCACTTTTTGCTTTGCTTATGTTATAGGCAACGGTAGCCACATTCCATCAAGCGATCGTCAGCCTGTCCGACAACTTTTACAAAATATGTATAAAAAACATCTTTTCATATAGTACTTTCGCCTATATATCCCAATTCTCCTATTATCTCTACAAGGATAATATTTTATATCATCTTTCTGATGCCTTCTCTATCACATTAGAAACTTAATCATGTTTCCATTAACTCTTTAAATGCTTGGTTTTGTAGGAGTTGTCGCTTGACTCACAATTTTTTTTTTGTTAAGAGAATTTTTCATATATATACGGCTAAATCCGACACGCAAATAACTGTCGGATAAATCCGCCTCTGGCGCCTAAAGGATTAATAATCACAAGAATATTCAGTAAGCTACAATAAATTTATTTTAATGTACCTAGGTACCTAGTTTGTGCAAAGCAAAAAGTGATGAAATCATACTAAATAATAATGTTATACACGGTAATACAAACAGTTTAAAATGAAACTTCCAATTATTGTCTCGAATGGTGTTAAAGATATAAAAAATAGAAAGTGGTCAAATACACGTAAAGCGTAAAAAACAATTAGTTTAGTAGGCCGTGTGTAAGTATAGTTAAATTTAAGAAAACTCGTCAAATACGTACTTATTTTTCTTGAGTAACATCTACAATCCAGTTTATTAACATATAACAATGTTCAAGGACTTCTTGAAGTAACTTTAAGTAGGAAAACTCGTTTCATTGAACAATTGACAAAATTTAATACGATTGTAGAGTAGATGTTACCGCTTTTGTAAAAATAAATTCTGTAATAATGACAAGTCTATAAGTACTTACAATTGTCTGTTATTAAAAAATGTATGTAGAAATAAATTAAATTTTCTTTTTCTATTAATATAGTTAGATAAAGAAATGCACTATCATTTCACTGTTCCATAAATTCAACCAAGTATAATGTAATGTAATGAATGAAATGAAATGACACACCAAAAGCAAAAAAATCTGCGGTCACTTGAGACGTGACGTGTGCTTTTGCTTTGCTTGCTTTGAAGTTTGAGTGAAAAGAATACAGAGTAGTACTCAGACACCACAGTTTAATAAACATTGGATGTTCTGTGGGTCTCAAAAAAACTTATTTGGTGGGTCTGAGTCAACTATGAGTTTATGATACCTGCTTCAAAATGAATAATTAATTGTTATAAATATTAATGATGCCCACTTTAGTTTTCATAAATATGTAAAGATTTAATGTATTTTAAGACACGTTAAGTATTGATTACACTCCACCTTTAAAAGAATTTAATTCTTTAATGTATTTTTTCTCTGTAAGTTTTTAATTGATAATTGATGAAGACTTAACTTAATACTTGTTATGTATGTATATAATTAATTGTTAGTTTTACCTTATTTTGACTTATAATCTACAACTTCGAAATTTTTGTGATGCAATATATTCACATCTCATAGACAAGGTTTCCAACATTCATCATCATCATCATCATCATCTCAGCCGCAGGACGTCCACTGCTGGACATAGGCCTCCCCCATAACTTTCCAACATTACATTTCTACATATTTTTTTAAAATTCAAAGTTAATTAATCCAAAGTTAATTCCAGTTTTTACTGACAATTCCATGACCTTGGTCACTAATTCAAATTATTTCAAATAACTATACGAATTATGTAATCTGTGAGTAAGGTTATAGCAGAGGGAACTATTCCGTGAACATGTGAATCAATCCAATCCAAAGACATTATTATATTTAAACAAGATTGTGCACTGACATAATCGGTCTATAGCAAATTATGCTCCATTTTGTTATATGGTTTAAGTTTCTGTATAAGCTAGAAAAGGGGGAAAAGGAGCCGAGCTAGAGGCACAAAAGGGGGAGTGTGTCCTTGTCATTTGAGTATTAATCGTTGGATTATCTCTCTAATACAGTGTAGGGTGACCATAACATATTCTACAAACTAGAGCGTTTGCATTTCATTAGTTTTTATGTAAAAAGTGAATAATTCTCTGTTTAAAGCCTTGTCATTTGCGTTGTTAATTTTTAAAATGTTATATACTTAAAAAAATTAAGTATTTATTAGTAATATTAAGTAAGCTAAATGTTGGAGAAAACGTAGGTTGCAGCAAACGTTTACCATTAGACGTACCGTATTCTCAAGGACGGAGATTCCATACAAATTTAAATTGCATGGTTACTACATTAGACAGAGACGCACTCCCCCTTAAGAGCCTCTCGCTCGGTTCGTTTTTTTTTTAGCTAAGTGCACAATCTTGGTTAGGTATAATGTCATTGATCTAATCATATAACATAAAACCAAAAAATTCCATAACCGTCAAACTTCCGTCAAAATAGTCAAATCAAAACAAACTTTAACTTTGTGGTTAGGTTAGGTAGATTTATAGTTTATATTAATATTTATTTCACCTCGATCAAATAATTTATTAGGCGAAAATGCGTTACATTAAAGAGTTAATTAAGCAGAATGTTTCGTTTTGCGCATTTCATTGTAGAAAATATAGCTTAATCGCTACACTACTCAAGAAAACGAATGTTGGGGAAGCGACCGAAATTAAAGTAAGTTACCCGAGAGTGTAAACCGAATAACAGATAAAAGTGCTTAATTTAACCAATTCTTGTTATAACTTACAGGGTTGGGTTAGAAGTCTTCGTGTGCAAAAAGACCTCATATTCGCCGACATTAACGATGGATCGTGTGCGCAGAAACTGCAAGTAGTTATACCAAAAGATTTAAAGACAAAGGGACTGACGTATGGCAGTTCAGTGTGTGTTACTGGCAAATTAAGCAAAAGCCCGAAAGGCCAAATAGAATTAGTTGCCGACTCTCTTAGAGTGCTAGGTGAATGCGTTGTTTTAGATGGATACCCGTTTAACCCGAGGACTTATCATCCTCCGGAGTACGTTAGACAGTATCTCCATTTTCGTTCAAGAACGAACCGCATGTCGGCAATATTGAGGGTGAGAAGCTCTTTGACAAAACATGTACATGACTATTTTTCATCTAAAAGATTTACCAACATAAATACACCAACATTGACAACCAACGACTGTGAAGGTGCAGGAGAAGTGTTCAAGATACAACCGGATAACGATGAGACAGTAAAGGCTATGATGCAGGAAGGAAAAGATAGAGATTCAGTATATTTCGGGACAAAAACATATTTGACGGTTTCCGGTCAACTGCATTTGGAGACTATGTGTAGAGGTTTAGGCAACGTTTATACCTTAGGTCCAACTTTTAGAGCTGAAAATTCAAGGTCTAGATTGCATTTATCAGAGTTCTATATGCTCGAAGCGGAGATAGCCTTCTGCGATAGTTTAACTGCATTACAAGGGGAAATAGAAAATTTAATTAAATATCTATACATTGAAACGAGGGCTTCGAATGAGGAAGATCTATATATAATAGATAAGGAACACTCTAAACTTCCATCGTGGATAGATAAAGAGTTTGTGACTTTAACTTATGATGAAGCCAAGAATATTCTAGAAAAGAAAGGTGAAGACATTAATAAGCAAGAAGAATTGTCTTTGGTGGAACATTGTAATGGGACTCCGGTGTTTGTCATCAGATGGCCTAAAAGCATGAAGTCATTCTACATGAAGGAATGCGATGATGACAGTAGTAAGGTAAATAAATATTTTTATTTACCTACAGTTGTTAAAGTTAGATTTTTTTAATCAGTTAACAACACTAAGGGCCGCCACATACTGCATTCGGAATCCAGAATCAATATTCCGAATCGAAATTCAGAAACGTAATTCAGACTGTATGTGGCAGCCCTTAACAGTCACGTCTCAAATTAAAAAAAATTACAGTACAAACCGATTATAACATGAATTATAATGACAAATTGGTTACAATGACAAATTAATATTGATTATATAACGACTATTTGTTTATTACGAGCAAATTTCAGGGTCCCTTAAATGTTGCTATACTCAATTTTCACTGTAATTCTATAATAAGAATTCTATAACATTTTTTTAATGCTAAGCTGACAGACAGGCTGACGGTCCACTTGATGGTAGATGATTACTGTCACATATAACACAAGCAACGCCACAGATGCTTCAAGTGCAACGAAGACCATAGTAGGATTAAGAATAAGGGATAGGACAGTGAGCTTTTTGGCATTCCCTACTCACTCATTGAAACACAACAGCACGTGTGCTGTTAAAATATTGGACACTATTTCATTATAACTAAAAAATAGTTAAAATGGTTTTTATGTAAGTGGGGATTAACATAAGTTTACAGAAGTGTCTTCTGTAAACTTATGTTATTTAAGAAGCATTGTCTGACATTTTTTTTAGTTATAAATATAATACTTTTTGGATTGTAAATACTTTTGCTAGCAACGTAATTATGTTACTTATACATTTTTTTTTATCATGCGCTCAGACATGTTATGTAAAAGTTATTTAATATTGACGACTCGTTTGGTCTAGTGGCTAGTAACCCTAGCTGTTAACCAAACGGTCGCGGGTTCGAATCCAGCTATAGGGGTGAATGTTTATGTGTTAACATTTTACCTTTGTACCCGAGTCATGGATGTTTTCTATTTATAATATGTATGTATTTACAAAAAAAAAGTAATCTATGTATTATATCAACTTTCTGGTATCCATAATACAAGCATTAGTTGCTTACTGTGGAACTAGATGGTGCTGTGTGGAATGTGTGAAGATATTTATTTATTTATATTTATTATTTATGTTTTGTATATTCATGTTACGATGTATATTCGTATATTATGTTATTTCACGTGTCTAATTGTACATATTTATTGCAAGTTTGATGGGAATAAAAAAATTATATTATTTTCAATTGTTCCAGGTCGATGCATTAGATCTGTTGACACCGATTACCGGAGAAGTTGTTGGAGGAAGTCTGAGGGAAGATGACTATGAAAAATTAAAAGCAAAATTACCCACAGACAAATTGAACTGGTATTTGGAACTGAGAAAATTTGGCAATATACCGACGGGTGGGTTCGGACTCGGCTTGGAGAGATTAATGCAAGTCGTATGCGGTGTTGAAAATATTAAGGACACACTGCCATTTCCAAGATGGCCACACAATTGTGACATGTAATAAAGGGGGGGTGGGGGTGGGGGGGAGGTAGTTACACAAATTTGTTGGCTTTTTAAATATAAAAGTTATTTGAAATGATCGTAGGCTATAAAGACTTAATTAATAAATTCGTATATTAAGTCCATGTTATGTTTGTCTACGAGTATATCCTAAAAAAATAAATATTATTTACTGTGTTTTAATTGTGTGATGATATCCCTTAGTTAAAAATAAATTCAAGGATCCCTAAAGCCCGTAAAAAAAGAGGTGAGAGTGGAGGGGGAAGTCAAATGTCATGTTCTATCTTGCTATGACCAATCATAGATAATATTTAAAATAAGTATAAAAATTTGCAGATTAAATTAAGGTTAGATCAACAAGTACGATTTGAAGATTTATAATTTAAAATAAATATACTTAATAATAATAAAAATAAATAATTTTGGAGGTTGGGGGATTATAGTCATGTCCTCCAACATAATCGAAGACTTTGTCTCTCATTGGAAGTTTTAAAATAAAAAATCATTTGAATTTGCATCATAATTTACTTATTATTAGTAGTCTGGTTTGTCCTGCAAGAAGTCCTGCTATAGATCACCATTTGTGAGGGACCGCAGGTGAACTCATTACGTCTTCTTCTTGCTTCATCGTTTTCTTCAACGAGGCCTGAAAAAGAAAATCCTTTTTATTTGTTTCAACTAGTTACTTAAAAGTTTCCTATTTTGCATTTCGTTCCTTACTTTAAAACAAATAAACTGTTAACCCTTTTCATAATTTATTTTAAAATACTATGAGTATAATATCCCTTTACCTTATATTCGTCGCAACAAAGAGGATGAAAGTTATCCCTTCGTGTCGAACGGCGTTGCTAAGATGCCACTCTTCCTCTTCGTCATTGAAGAAGGCGTGGAACATGTTTCCACAGAGCGCGCAATGTTGCTGCGTTGGACCAACGTGGAATTTCGAACCAATTGTGCGCTGTAACTGTAACATAGAGGGAAATAAGCGATCAGACTCGATTCAACAAATAAATAGAAGATTAAAGTCTTGCTAATTACCTATGTATCTAACAATCACGAACTCTACAGATGAAATGCCTAATGCAAAAAGAAAGAAATACTTACTTAAAAACGTTCATAAAACATATT
Source organism: Synanthedon myopaeformis (assembly GCA_944738685.1). Lineage (NCBI taxonomy): Eukaryota > Metazoa > Arthropoda > Insecta > Lepidoptera > Sesiidae > Synanthedon > Synanthedon myopaeformis. Next base: position 561,354 of record OX122934.1, read on the forward strand.
GCATTGTTATAATGAGACATTATTTACCTACATGAAATTATTTCTTTTTACACTGATTTCAAAAACCAGAGAAAAACAATTTATTACAAAATTTGTAGATTTAGGTAACAATCACGAACTCTACAGATGAAATGCCTAATGCAAAAAGAAAGAAATACTTAAAAACGTTCATAAAACATGTTGCATTGTTATAATGAGACATTATTTACCTAGGTACATGAAATTATTTCTTTTTACACGGATTTCAAAAACCAGAGAAAAAAATTGCTAAATTTGTAGATTTAGGTAACAATCACGAACTCTACAGATGAAATGCCTAAGGCAAAAAGAAATAAATAGGTACTTAAAAACGTTGATAAAACATCTTACATTGTTATAATGAGACATTATTTACCAGAAATCCGTGTAAAATGAAATTTTTTTTACACTGATTTCAAAAACCAGAGAAAAACAATTTATTACAAAATTTGTAGATTTAGGTAACAATCACGAACTCTACAGATGAAATGCCTAATGCAAAAAGAAAGAAATACTTAAAAACGTTCATAAAACATGTTGCATTGTTATAATGAGACATTATTTACCTAGGTACATGAAATTATTTCTTTTTACACGGATTTCAAAAACCAGAGAAAAAAATTGCTAAATTTGTAGATTTAGGTAACAATCACGAACTCTACAGATGAAATGCCTAAGGCAAAAAGAAATAAATAGGTACTTAAAAACGTTGATAAAACATCTTACATTGTTATTATGAGACATTATTTACCAGAAATCCGTGTAAAATGAATTTTTTTTACACTGATTTCAAAAACCAGAGAAAAAAAATTTATTACAAAATTTGTAGATTTAGGTAACAATCACGAACTCTACAGATGAAATGCCTAATGCAAAAAGAAAGAAATACTTAAAAACGTTCATAAAACATCTGTAGGGACTTGTTGTAAATACTCATTTGCGTTATACAAACTTTTTCGTTAACTTTTTAATATATATTTTTATGTCATATGTATGTTGTCACTTATATTAATTTGTCACCAATTTGTCATGTTCTTATAATAACTTTCTTTGTAAAATATAATTCTTAATCCGTCGTAATCCGTATCTTTAATTTATACAATCACGTACAGCATTAACCAACCACAAATTTGGTGACCCCGACGTGATAATCTGACGTGATTTTAATATAATTTGCACACTACATACGAATAAATATAACGATGGAACAAAATAGCCGTCCGAACATTTTAAATAGTGTGAGTGTTAAAGTACCACCGTTTTGGCCAGAAGATCCGGCACTGTGGTTTGCCCAATTAGAAGGCCAATTCGCCTTAGCTGGTATAACTACGGATTCGACAAAATACAACCATGTAATAGCAAATTTGGATTGTAGAATTATCGCTGAAATCAAAGACATTGTAAAAAGCCCACCCAATACAGGAAAATACGATAAGGTAAGAGATGAGCTAATTTCACGTTTATCGTCATCCAATGAGCAGCGAGTTCGGCAGCTCATTAGCAATGAGGACATTGGCGATCGCAAGCCTTCGCAATTCCTGCGTCATTTGTTGAACCTTGCTGGACCAGACGTTCCTGATGACTTTATAAAATCTTTGTGGTCAAATCGTCTGCCATCGCACGTCCAGTTAATAATTGCCTCGCAGTCTAAAAGCTGTTTAGAAGACCTAGCTAAGCTCGCTGATACAGTGATAGATATAGTTCAACCGCAGATACACCAAGTGTCCACGCCGTCGACGTCAAGCGAGATGATCGAACTCCGGCGGTGTGTCGACGGTCTTAGTCGCGAGATTGCGGAATTAAAGATGACAGCGCGGCCACATGCTTCAAGTAGAGGGCGCTACCCAGGCCGGCGCCGTTCACGTTCTCGGAGCAGCAATCGAAGACAACGTCGTGGTATGTGCTGGTATCACAGCAAGTTTGGCCCACGCGCGAGTAAGTGTCACTCGCCTTGCAGTTTCAATGAGGGAAATGCCGACGGCAGTCGTTGATGACGGCCAGCGATTGTCAAAATGTTTCAGCCCGTTTATTCGTGACCGACAAAAAGACACAGGTGAAGTTTTTAGTGGATAGTGGTTCAGACTTATGTGTTTATCCCGTTGGTTTTATACGTAGTTCACGCCCTAAAAAGGACAAATACGTATTATGCGCCGCAAACGGATCGACAATTTTGACTTATGGTACAATTTCTTTAAAGCTCGACCTAGGCTTACGTCGTGATTTTTCATGGCGATTTGTTGTAGCAGATGTAACAAAACCTATCTTAGGCGCAGATTTTTTAAAATTTTATGGGTTATTGGTAGACATTAGGCATAAACGTTTGGTTGACAATATTACAACACTTTCTATTAGTGGTATTTCCGCAAAATCTTGTTCTGTGTGCCATGTTAAAACAGTTACAGGTACATCTATTTTTCATCACATACTACAAGAGTACCCAGAGATTACGCGTCCAGCCGGTGATACTTCGGCACCAAAGGTGAAACATAATACGGTTCACTATATTCGCACTACTCCTGGTCCACCAGTGTACTGCCGCCCAAGGAGATTAGATGCAGAACGACTCAAGATTGCTAAGCGTGAGTTTGAACAACTTGTAAATACAGGTATCGCGCATCGATCTGACAGCTCATGGTCCTCACCTTTACATTTGGTCCCCAAAAAGAACCAAGGTTGGAGGCCGTGTGGTGATTACCGTGCTCTTAATGCTCGTACTATACCAGACCGATATCCAGTCAGACACTTAGCAGATTTTTCCTACAATCTCTATGGCTGTACAGTATTTAGCACTCTGGATTTGGTACGTGCTTATAACCAAATTCCAGTATTTGCGGATGATATTCCAAAAACAGCAATAACGACGCCTTTTGGTCTTTTTGAATTTAACTTTATGGGTTTCGGTTTTAAAAATGCTGCGCAGACGTTTCAACGTTTCATTGATGAAATTCTTTGCGAACTAGAATTCTGTTTTCCATATTTAGATGACATTTTGATAGCGTCAGTAAACGTGACAGAGCACGAAAGTCATCTGAGACAAGTTTTTGAACGACTACGGCAACATGGTGTTTTAATCAACACAGCAAAATGTAATTTTGGAAAGACAGAGGTAGCTTTTCTCGGACACAACATTTCTAGCAATGGCACAAAACCTTTACCAGAGAAGATAACTGCCATACAGAATTTTGCACGCCCCAAGACAATTAAAGAACTTCGTCGTTTTTTGGGCATGATTAACTTTTATCGACGTTTTCTACCACAAGCAGCACTTAAGCAAAAATCACTGAATGCTTTGTTAGCAGGTCCAAATTTAAAAAACTCGACGAAAATAGTTTGGAACGAAAATTTAGATAGAGCATTTTTGATCTGTAAAACAAGTCTAGCAGAAGCCACACTTCTTGCTCATCCTCATCCTAACTCGAAAGTCGCGCTGGTTACGGATGCGTCAGACTTAGCAATTGGTGCAGTTATCCAACAGCGTGTAGACGATGTATGGGAACCGTTAGGATTCTTTTCAAGAAAACTAACAGCAACTCAGTGTAAATACAGCCCTTATGATAGAGAGTTGTTGGCAATATACGAAGGTGTTAAATATTTTCGTCACATGTTAGAACTTAAACCTTTCGAAATTCATACAGATCATAAGCCAATTATTTTTGCATTTCAAAAGCCATTAGACAAATGCTCGCCTCGTCAATTCCGATATCTAGATTTCATAGGTCAATTTTCAACAGACATAAAGCACATATCTGGGGAGGACAATGTTGTTGCTGATGCGTTATCTCGACCAGTTGATACAATTAGTATTATAGATTTCGCCGCATTAGCTAATTCACAGGACACCGATCCTGATCTACAGCAATTGCTGAAGACAGGGTCGTCGCTGCAACTTAAAAAGGTAGTGATACCTGGTCTACCCAAAGAAGCAGCAATTTTCTGCGACATGTCCGGCTCAACTGCTCGTCCGTATCTTACGCCTGAGTTTCGTCGTGAAGCTTTTGACTCGCTTCATAGACTGAGTCATCCTGGTGGTAAGACGACAGTGAAGCTACTTACTCAACGTTATGTCTGGCCGGGAATAAATAAAGACGGTCGTGAATGGGCAAGAGCATGTCTACAATGCCAACGTAGTAAAGTTTCTAGGCATGTACATTCACCGATAAAAACATTTGTTCCACCATCCGAACGTTTTTCTCATGTACATATAGATATAGTTGGTCCCCTGCCGCTGTGTCGTGGTTATCGATATTGCTTGACTGCAGTGGATCGTTTTACGAGATGGCCTGAAGTGATGCCAATCGCCGATATCAAAGCGGAGACCATCACTCAAGCATTTGTTCTCGGATGGATTTCCAGATTTGGTTGTCCAAAACGTATCACGACGGACAGAGGAAGACAATTTATTTCTGACACATTTCGACGTTTGGCGAAGATGATAGGAGCTGAACATTTCATGACAACGGCTTACCATCCTGCAGCCAATGGCTTAGTGGAACGATTCCACAGGCAAATGAAAGCAGCAATCAAGTGTCATGAAAGTGAAGATTGGTTGGAAGCATTGCCTTTTGTACTTTTAGGTATAAGAACGGCCTATAAAGAGGACATTTTAGCTTCCACCGCAGATCTGGTGTATGGTGAACTATTGCGTTTACCTGGAGATTTCTTCGAGAGCTCAAGTAAAAATGTAATCGATTATACAGATTTCCTGTCCCGACTGCAATTGCAAATGCGAAAACTGCAACCTACGATAACGGTTCGTCACGGAATGCCAAACGTTTTTGTTCATAAAGACTTGAAAACAGCTTCTCACGTTTTCGTAAGGGATGATTCTGTTCGAAAACCGTTGCAACCGACATTTTCCGGACCCTATCGTGTAATAAACCGTGCAGATAATTTTTTTAAGCTCGAGATCAAAGGGAAATCGAATAATGTTTCCATTGACCGTTTGAAACCAGCATATATACTAGAGGAGCCTAGTCTGGCACCTACAACTTCTAGCGAACGTGCTGTTGTTTCACCTCAACAGTCCGCTCCGGAACGCAGAACAAGATCGGGTCGTCGTGTTTGTTTTCCCAAACGTTTATCGACCTAAAGGTCTCCGGGGGGGCTGATGTAGGGACTTGTTGTAAATACTCATTTGCGTTATACAAACTTTTTCGTTAACTTTTTAATATATATTTTTATGTCATATGTATGTTGTCACTTATATTAATTTGTCACCAATTTGTCATGTTCTTATAATAACTTTCTTTGTAAAATATAATTCTTAATCCGTCGTAATCCGTATCTTTAATTTATACAATCACGTACAGCATTAACCAACCACACATCTTACATTGCTATAATGAGACATTATTTACATGAAATCCGTGTAAAATGAAATTATTTCTTTTTACACTGATTTCAAAAACCAGAGAAAAAAAAATTATTACAAAATTTGTTGATTTAGGTAACAATCACGAACTCTACAGATGAAATGCCTAATGCAAAAAGAAAGAAATACTTAAAAACGTTCATAAAACATCTTACATTATTATTATGAGACATTTTGATGACATCGAACTGTTAACGAGACATTGGAGGCTAGCTTGCCCTTTGTAGGCGGGAGTTGAATGGGCGTGAACAGGCGTGAACTTTTCCCCACACCTGTGTCCCCATCTTTTAAAAATGAGCCACAAACAGGCATTTTTTTAACTTTTAATAATACTATCTACCTTCTAATTGAAAGAAAAACTTGTTTTAAATGCTTCACGCTTAGAAAGATCTCCTATACTTACTTACATACTTACTTAATAATTTTAGTGTTATAATTATTTACCTAATTACTTTTTAGTTATTATGATAGGTATATGTAGATCATCGAAATAATATATATTTGCAAGATGTAGATAAGTAGGTATATTTAGTTATACCATAGAGTAACCACTCTATAGTACTTAACCAGTATAAGTACTATTTACTCTATGGTTATACCTAAGTGGGTATATGAACCTTTCATATACCTACTTTTTAAAACCTGACTGAACCTAACTAAACATCGTTTTGTCACAGAATGAGTACTTAGTAGGTAGTACTAAGAGTATTTTGTATGCATTTCAAAACCTATGTGTATATATTCTTAACATTCTCTACAATTTTATAATTTATCTTGTCTTAGATTATTAAAAAAATACCTACTTTGTGAATTTAAATAATACTATGTTTCACAATACTAAGTATTAGGGTTTTGTAACCACAAATCAAACTAAATTTAACATTGGTACTAACTAAGACCTAGTTAAAAATAAAATATTGGATTATATAAATGATAAAACATCCTTGGAGTTAAATTATAGGTAATATTACAATGTTGTTAGGTATAATGTAATATTAGAAATGTATATTTGTAAAATGACAATAAACGGCCCACGGGGGATGTAATCTCCGGGGAATACTTAAAAAAAAATTGTTATAATTATTATGTACTAAATTTAGTTACAAATTGTGTAATTGATGATTTATCTGATCCTGGTGGTTTTGTCACCATTTTAATTTGTTTTTGAAAACATTTCGACTCTGGAACTTCGACCTCGCTTCCCTATGTTCCTCTTACATATTTATTCCAACCAGTTATGTAACCCTTTTTAGGTTTTTTTTACATAAGAATGTGTGTCAATAGCAACTAATTCTGTCAGAATTCGAACTATTCTATGCAATTTGTCAATAACTATCCTATGTTCAATACGGAATTAGTATTACCTGTGGTATTACCTATGTATGAACTTATGTAAAAAGCAACTATAGGGGGTTTCTGCCGAGTTCTTCCCCCTAGAAGCAGCGGTGCTAGTTTTTAATTAAGTATATAGGTAAAATGTAAAATATCTGTATAAGATAAATGTTTTGTAAAAACTTCATCGAATAAATGATTCATTATTATTATTCACATTTATTTATTTTCATCCTTAATTCTAAATTATAGTAAAAAATTATTATTATTATTACTCTTTATTTGAACCTTTAACCTACAAATTAAATTTAAAGGTATACTCACTTATCAATGTCAAAATACTGTAAATGAAAAGTGATTAGGTTTTGAATTCGGCTTTTAAATACTAAGTAAGTATATAGATATTAAAAGGAGATTTAACGAAGAAGTTTTGTATACCTATATATATAAAAATTGCATCCCGAGCGGAGCCGGGGGCGGATCGCTAGTATATTATAAATGGTAATCACTGTACGCGTCAATTTCTCCGCTAACTAAGTATTTCTGATTGGATAGTGTACCGGGTGTTATAGAAATAAAACTCTTTGTTATTTACTGCAAGAAGTAATCCTAATTTATTAAATAAACGTAAAAGTTATTTGACAAATTTACAAAACCGATCTCATGAACACCAGAGGTAAAGCGACATCTAGATACATTCTAAAATAAGTAAACAGAACAGATAGGTACGGTTTTTCACTAATGTAAAAAGCGATAAACGGTTTGTATACCTACCTAAATATATAATGATGTTTTATTATTGGAACAATTCTCAAAAATTGTACACTAAAGGCGTGATTGCGTCTCTATGAAAACGAAAGATTTATTTACCTACAATATGTGTATCTACGATTTGATCTAAATATTACATTATCATTAATAGTTAGTTTTATAAGATTTACTAACCTGTGAAAACGAATGAAACAACATTCGAAGCCTCTAATTTAGGTAAGTAAGTATGTGTTTTTATAACTTTCGTAAAAGTTTACAGTTAAGTTTAGTTCACACAAAATACTGATTATAGTTTATAATTTACCCACTCTAATTATTATTTGATTTGATGGTGGTCAGTCGTGAAATCTCGTTAGACTACGATAACAGGGTAAATTGAAACTTAAAGAAAGAGCAGCCAATACAAACTTAAAGAAAACTCTATGAACGAAGTGATTTTTTCACCTATATAGATAAGTTAGTTGTAGAAAAAAATGCATCCGTGCGATTTTTTATATATACTTATTTCTAGAACATTAGATATATAATCTACATAATATATAATCCGCTGATTAGTTAAGGTGTGAAAAGGTAACAGACAGACAGAGTTACTCTCACTTTAATAATATTATAGTATGGAAGTTATGGATAAAACAGAACTTAGGTACCTACACAGATGGCAGCACTTTGATCTAAGTAGTTAGGTACAAGAGAATAGAAAATAGGTATTCGCTGATAATGTAACTATTCTTTTAACGTTAGAAACACGCATAAAAAATAATGAATATAAAAATAACTATTTTGATTTTATTGTATTTTTGTATTATTTAGAATAAGTATTCTAAGAAACATCGGATGACCACAGTAAAGTAGGTATTAAATACTTTTATATATTAAATAGTATCTACTTTTTCGTATATCCATACAACACTGTTTATTATTACAATAAAATGAGATATTTGTTTTGTTAAAAACTATCACTATTTATTAAAATGTCTGCAGACATGAAATAACAATAAATTAATGGTTTCTTCGTAATGATGTAAAAGAATTCTTTGAACAAAGTGATGTCGCCTCATTGTTAATAAATTGTTAACAATTTCTATCATACTTATCTACGTTGAAAGCCTTTGTTAGTTTTCTAAGTAATAAATACATAATAAGTTGGAATGTCAAAATGTTTTTAAAAAACAATTCCAAATACTTATTATTGACACTAATCACTTATTTTAATAATATCGGGCATCAGCAGAATAGCTTAAGCACATGAGAAAACTTTGAGAACATACCTAGGTACTTAGTTAAGAATGAGAAATTATCAAAGTTATCACTTCACGTGATCTTATTATATATTTATAACTAAATAATAATATGTGATGTCATAGGTATATTTATAAATAATATAATTCCATGTTGTAGATTTCTTTCCGCACCTTCATATGCGTTGTAGTTCGTTTTTTGAAAATCCCACAGAAATCTAACATTTTTTCCGAATAACAAATATCCTTAAGTATAATCCAGTAAATCATCAATATTTTAAGTGAAAACTGCTTTCAAAACGGATGTTTATGAATTAAAATATCTCCTAAGTTAGACAGTATTTGTATAGCTCATAAATAGGAGTCACGGTCCTGCATCGGCTGAAAACTCCTCCAGGTTTGCTGTTCACATACTCAGAAGATCACAGGTTGGCCGGATCAGTCCACAGAATTGGGAATTTCTTATGAAAGGCAATCATAAAAGAGTCATTGTCTATAGAGATTTCGCCTGAAAGGTTTTGCATTGACTCTTCAATCAGTGCATTAGAATAAAGGTAATTCTGTTCTTGTATTATCACAACATTGCCAATTTTTGAACATCTGTTTCAACTCTGGTTTCTGAAGAACGACTTAGTATCTGCAGTGTTCGTTTTGAAAATATAAAAATAAGCTGTTTCTTATTTTGTGCCCACAATATAATATTATGTGCGATGGAGGAAAAAGCGTGGCTGGGTAATGTTATAGTAATATTTCTGACGAATCCAGAATAATAAATCCAGGACATCGTCTCAGGTAGGTGAGTCATTTATTTAATAAGTAAGTGTGGATTCTGGATAAATTTCAATTATCTTAAGTAAGTATATCTATTTATAATACTTAGTTAATGGATCATCAAATGAGTTAGTAATTAGTTTCGGTATATTATTGTTAGCGTAAAGTTCCACAAAGTATATTTCTAACAATAGAGTCATAAATTAGAGCATTAATAATAACAAAAATACTTCATAATAAAAAAACGCCTAACTAAAGTGACGCATATACGTTGCCAGTTCGATCTCTACTACGATTGGTTTATACTCAGCGATAGCCACCCCAATGCTTAGCTCCGCCCACACTTAGAGCTCTTAGGAGCGCTCTGCAGTTTCGTCATTACGACCGACGCCGCTGTGAGAGCAACTCATTTTGTGTAACACTTATGTAAGTGCAAGTGAAGTGCTGTGAAAATGACTTTCGGCAATCCCAGCGTATGTATATTTTTATTTTTAACTATGTACCTACCTAATATTAGATTAAACATTCAAATTAATTTCGAAAATAATCCGTAATATAATGTTTTGCTAAAAAATTATTTCATATTATACTGAACAGTATCATCATCGCGATTTTTGATATCATCGCGAACATACATACAGACAGACGCGGCGAAAGACTGTGTTTTATAATATGTAAAGATAGTAAATACTTGTAAATATAATGATCTAACATTTCGCGTATCCCTTTGAAATTAGCTTTCACATTTTTTACCTGTCAATTCATGAATAGCTTCATATTGTGAACTGTGGTCGTATTAGCCTATATGCCAATGAAACTAAGATTCTTTTTTGTACGCAGCTCGAAACCAAGTCGACCGGAGCTTGCAACGTCACCGGTATCAAGCCACTAGGTCGTGTGACCAAGAGGAGACACTGTATTACCATTGAGATCAAACCTGACGTTCTTCCAGCTTGGTGGCAACGAGACCCCCGTCTCAATAAAATCTTAGCCGACAGATCGGAAAAGACTGAGGAAAAACTCGCTAATGTACCTTACCCCAAAAAAAGAAAGAGTAGCCCGAGCAAATCTTTTCCGGAGAAACGGTCCAATTTGGGAAGAAAGGTTCCCTGCCAAGAAGATATTGGTAAGATTTTTTAAATATTGGTATTAATCCATGTATTCTTTGAAGTGTCTATTTGTACCACCACAATAATCGATGGTAATATAGGTCTTATTGTTTCTTTTTTTTTGTATAATAATTTGTATGTGACTGTTTTTGCCTTAATAAATAAATAAATAAGTTTACTGAACTAGGTAGGTAACGGGTTTCATAATAGGTACTCGTTCGAGGTCGATTTTAATCCGAATTTAAAAGATTTCCTATCTTAAATTAAAACTTGGAACTAGATTCTGTCTTCTAAATAATTATATGCAATATTCTAATTATACTTATTATTTTTTAAATAATAAAATATACATATAATTATCCTTTTTGTAGGTCGCGACTTTCTGGTATCAACGTCAGAATTGGAAAATTTCTTCTCGAAAACCGCAAGCATCCCTGGGTTAGAACTTGAAACACACGCTGAGACCACATATCCAGTCGTTCATTTGATCAAAGATGAGTCGGACAACGAGGTTTTGGTGGTGGAATCTGAAGACAAAAGTTCTAATAGGTAACACATGGACTGAAAAGTCCCAGGCCTAATAAAAAAAACACGATTTTTTTGTTCAAAATTAGCTTTATTCATCAACGTAATCTCCATCAAGAGCAACGCAATCATTCCAACGCCGCTCTAACATTACAACACCACTTTTGTAGAACCATTTATCTTTTGCCTCAAAAAAATAGGCTTCCGTTTCAGTGATAACGTCTTCATTAGTGCGAAATTTCTTACCGGCGAGCATTTTTTTTAGATCTGCAAACAGCCAGTCGTCGCTGGTAGCCAAATCTGGCGAATACGGTGGATGTGGGAGCAATTCGAAATTCAATTCATGTACTTACTCATAGTTTTGACATTGTTTTGATTGACTTGTGACACGGTGCGATGTCTTGATGAAATAAAATTTCTTTTCTTTGCCATATGCGGTCGTTTCTTTGCAATTTCGTTTTTAAAACGCTCCAATAACGCTATATAATAATCATTGTGGTTGGTATTTCCCTTCTCAAGATAATCGATGAATATTACACCAAGCATATCCCAAAATACCACTCAGATGACGATCGTTTTGATCCATGTTTCATCCATTGTCACATATTGACGCAAAAATTACGGTTTGTTACATTTAAACATTGCCAAACAATGCTCAGAATCATCAACACGTTCTTGTTTTTGGTCAACCGTGAGCGAACGTGGCACCCACTTTGAACAGAGCTTTCTCACAGTCAAATGCTCATGCAATATAAAGCCAACACGTTCCTTTGATACCTTTACGATGTCAGCTTACTCACGCAACTTCTCTTTTAGATCATTCAAAACGATTTGGAGGATTTTGTGCAAGTAAGCTCGTAAGTGTGGATGGGTCGATGACAACAAAAAAGTCGCTGGCTCAAACTGGTGGCAAATAGCGCAGGACAGAGAGCAGTGGTCATCTTTGGAGGAGGCCACTTCTCTCTACCCAACCTGGGGACTTAGCTTAATGCACTTTAATCAAAATTACTAGAAATAATCAATTTAGTATTAAATGAAAGAAAGTTAAGTTTGTTTACATAGCAATTAGTAATAAATTTTAAAACTAAGATGTAAATGTAACTTGTAGCTTGGTCAAATAAAGGCTTTTTTATTTTTATTTTATTTTATTTAATTATGTGTATCTACAATTTGATCAATTACCTACATTATCATTACTAGTTAGTTTTATAAGATTTACTAACCTGTGAAAACGAATGAAACAATATTCGAAGCCTCTAATTTAGGTAAGTATGTGTTTTTATAACTTTCGTAAAAGTTTACAGTTAAGTTTAGCTCACACACAATACTGATTATAGTTTATAATTTACCCACTCTAACTATTATTTGATTTGATGGTGGTCAGTCGTTAAATCTCGTTAGGCTATCGATAACGGGGTAAATTTAGCAATAGCAAAGCTGCAATTACAAACTTAAAGGAAACTCTATGAGCGAAGTGATTTTCTTTACACCTATATAGATAAGGCACACATATTCTTTACACCTATATGGCGTTCGCGTGAGTCACACGGTGCTGGCTGAAAATCAGCGCTGTAGGCTGCTGAGCCTGTTTAGCACCTCGGCACAATGCTGAGCCAGTATCCGATTCACTGCCGTGAGGACACACACATCTTACCTGTCTGTTTTTTATTAATTTTCTTGTGTCATTTTGTTTTTGTTGTTTCTGTTTCTTATTTAATGTTAATGTCCTTCGTGCAGCGAATAAATGTCTTTCTTTCTTTCTTCTTTCTTTCTATAAGTTATTTGTAGAAAAAAATGCATCTGTGCGAATTTTTTCTATGTACTTCCATAACATTAGGTATATAATCTACATAATATATAATTTCACAATTTAACTAATCGGTTGATTAGTTAAGGTATGAAAAGGTAACAGAAAGACAGAGTTACTCTCACTTTTATAATATTATAGTATGGAAGTTATGGATAAAACAGAACTTAGGTACCTACACAGATGGCAGCACTTTGATCTATGTAGTTAGGTACAAGAGAAAAGAAAATAGGTATTCATTGATAATATAACTATTCTTTTAACATTAGAAACACGCATTAAAAAAATATAAAAATAACTATTTTCATTTTATTGTATTTTTGTATTATTTAGAATATTCTAAGAAACATCGGATGACCACAGTAAAGTAGGTAACAATACTTTTATATATTAAATAGTACTTTTTGTATATATCCATACAACACTGTTTATTATTACAATTAAATGAGATATTTGTTTTGTTAAAAACTATCACTATTAATTAAAATGTCTGCAGACATGAAATAACAATAAATTAATGGTTTCTTCTTAATGATGTAAAAGAATGCTTTGAACAATGCGATGTCACCGCATTGTTAATAAATTGTTAACAATTTCTATCATACTTAATTACGTGAAAACCTTTGTTAGTTTTCTAAGTAATAGATACTTAATTAGTAGGAAGGTCAAAATGTATTTAAAAAAATATTCCAAATACTTATTATTGACACTAATCACTTCTGGTTTCACCGTAAATTTATTTTTAATAATATCGGGCATCAGCAGAATAGCTTCAGCACATGAGGCAACTTTGAGAACATACCTAGGTACTTACTTAGTTAAGAATGAGAAATTATCAAAGTAATCACTACATGTGATATACTTATTATATATTTATAACTAAATAATAATATGTGATGTCATAGGCATATTTATAAATAATATAATTTCATGTTGTAGGTTTCCTTCCGCACTTTAAGTTAGACAGTATTTGTATAGCTCATAAATAGGCGTCACGGTCCTGCATCGGCTGAAAAGTCCTCCAGGTTTGCTATTCACATACTCAGAAGTACACAGGTTTGCCGGATCAGTCCACAGAATTGGGAATTTCTTATGAAACGCAATCATAAAAGAGTCATTGTCTATAGAGATTTCGCCTGAAAGGTTTTGCTTTGATTCTTCAATCAGTGCATTAGAATAAAGGTAATTCTGTTCTTGTATTATCACAACATTGCCAATTTTTGAACATCTGTTTTAACTCTGGTCTCTGAAGAACGACTTAGTATCTGCAGTGTTCGTTCTGAGAATATAAAAGAGAAGCTGTTTTTACATCTTATTTTGCGTCCACTATATATATATTATTATTATATGTGCGATGGAGGAAAAAGCATTGCCGGGTAATGTTATAGTAATATTTCTGACGAATCTAGAATAATAAATCCAGAACATCGTCTCAGGTAGGTGTCATTTATTTAATAAGTAAGTGTGGATTCTGGATAAATTTCAATTATCTTAAGTAGGTATATCTATTTATAATACTTAGTTAATGGATCATCAAACGAATTAGTAATTAGTTTCGGTGTATTATTGTTAGGGTAAAGTTCCAGGAAGTATATTTTCTAACAATAGAGTCATTAATTAGAGCTTGTAAGTAACAATAACAAAAATACTTCATAATAAAAAAACGCCTAACTAAAGTGACGCATATACGTTGCCAGTTCGATCTCTACTACGATTGGTTTATACTGAGCGATAGCCACCCCAATGCTTAGCTCCGCCCACACTTAGAGCTCTTAGGAGCGCTCTGCAGTTTCGTCATTACGACCGACGCCGCTGTGAGAGCAACTCATTTTGTGTAACATTTTTGTAAGTGCAAGTGAAGTGTTGTGAAAATGACTTTCGGCATTCCCAGCGTATGTATATTTTTATTTTTAACTGTGTAGCTAACTAATATTAGGTTAGACATTCAAATTAACTTCGAAAATAATCCGTAATATAGTGTTTTGCTAAAAATTTATTTCATATTATACTGAACAGTATCATCATCATCATCGCGATATTTGATATCATCACGAACATACAAACAGACAGACGCGGCGAAAGACTGTGTTTTATAATATATAAGGATAGTAGATAGGTACATGTAAATATAATGATCAAACATTTCGCGTATCCCTTTAAAATTAGCTTTCACATTCACACCTGTCAATTCATGAATAGCTTCATGTTGTGAACTGTGGTCGTATTAGCCTATATGCCAATGAAACTAAGGTTTTTTTTGTACGCAGCTCGAAACCAAGCCGACCGGAGCTTGCAACGTCACCGGTATCAAGCCACTGGGTCGTGTGACCAAGAGGAGACACTGTATTACCATTGAGATCAAACCTGACGTTCCTCCAGCTTGGTGGCAACGAGACCCCCGTCTCAATAAAAACTTCGCCCACAGATCGGAAAAGACTGAGGAAAAACCCGCTAATGCACCTTACCCCAAAAAAAGAAAGAGTAGCCCGAGCAAATCTTTTCCGGAGAAACGGTCCAAGTTGGAAAGAAAGGTTCCCTGCCAAGAAGATATTGGTAAGATTTTTTTAAATAAGTTTACTGAACTAGGTACTCGTTCGAGGGCGATAATAAACTGAATTTAAAAGATTTCCTATCTTATACTTAATTAAAACCTGGAATGATCGTTTTAAATAATAAAATATACATATAATTATCCTTTTTGTAGGTCGCGACTTTCTGGTATCAACGTCAGAATTGGAAAATTTCTTCTCGAAAACCGCAAGCATCCCTGGGTTAGAACTTGAAACACACGCTGAGACCACATATCCAGTCGTTGATTTGATCAAGGATGAGTCGGACAACGAGGTTTTGGTGGTGGAATCTGAAGATAAAAGTTCTAATATGGTCGAGGTGAGTAGACCTACCTAAAGGCCCTATACTCGTACATGCTAATGACAATGTCGTTGTTGAATTTACTTTAATTTGGTTTTCTATTGTTAAAAGATTTTATAATACTTCTATTATCTATAGATTGTCGAAGACTTGGAAGACTCGCAGCAGATTGAGGAGGAAGAAGATGACCTCATCCACATTCCGGAGCTGATAGAAAAGGTGCTGGTTGAAGATGACGATACGGATGACGAGACCTCTGCCGAACGAGCAGTCAGGGACCAAAATGTATTGAATTTCGCTAATATCGAGATCAAACAGGAGCCTATTGACCCAAGTATGCTTTCAATATTTAGACTTCACTATTTTTTCTTTTAGATAATTGTTTTATATGATATGGTCGTCTGACAGGCTGACGATACCTTGATACCGTGACCTATAACATAAGTAACGACTTAGGTGCTGCAAGTGCGCTGCCGACCTCAGTAGGATTAAAGACATAGGGGATAGGGTCTCTTAATCGCTCACAGTGTTCTTCCATAAGTGTGTGCCCTGCCTCTACTAAATTATGTTTTTTTTTTATTGATAGTTCTCATGCTCCAGTGCTGATACAATTTAACCAGAATAACATTTGAATGGTGTATTAAATTTTACATTATTTTCTCCCATAGATGACGAACCAATAATAACAGCCGAGGAAGACCCGATAGTGCCTGTGGTGGAATTGTCCTCCACCCACAGCACTGTAACTTTAACCATGGACGGAAATGTGGAGCCGAGTGCGCCTCCGACATCTCTCCCCGCTCCGATCAAAATTAACATCACCAACTTTCCAAAGGTGGCTCCCACGCGTCCGACCCTCGTCCAACAGGATACGGAAGAAGATCCTCTCATTCCAGAAGAGGAACCCGAATTCACCGTTAAGGACACAATGAGAGACGTGCACTTTAGTTGTCAACCGCCTGTGCAAAGTGGGGATGAGCTCTCCGCAATGTGCTCGATTATGTGAAGTGTCATCAAGTGTGAAAACCTTTGTGACAAGCTTTTATAAGTCCCACTATTGGACAGAAAGGACATTGAAAAATATTGTGTAAATATTGTTTTTTTTTTTTTGTCTATGAATATCATGAATTCAATGTATGTAATGTTAATAATATGTAATGTTTAATGTTCATCTTAAAAACAAAATTTTAGTTAAATTTGTAACTAAAACAATGTTTGTAAATTGATTTAATCATTTTAATTATTTCACTATATCATTACAATTTGATATTTGTATCCTTGAAGCTTGATGTTGTTTTTGAACATAAGTAGTCCAAAATTGAACAATTTTATTATTTTATTGCTATATTCGATAAGATGAAAAACAAAACTTTTATTTGTATCCAAAAATTGTTATAATTAAGTTATAACAAGCTCTACATATTTTTAAGCATTTGAAATTTCTTTTAGATCTATCGTATTTATTTAAATATAATTTAGTTTAGAAAAAAAAAGTTGTGATACTAATGTTAAGTTTTTTTTTTATAGGTATATTTTTTTCAGTATATAGCATTATTACTGTAATATTGATTTGTGTTCTTAGTGTAACATACTTATATTTTACTTTTTAAGTTCGTTAGAAAAATCTAAAAATATTCCATCAATAAGTTTTCTCTTTTCTTCTTTTTTGTAAAATTATATTTAGTAAAATAATTTATGTTCAAAAAAAGTGTAATCACAAAATTTTGTACTTTATAGTGGTTTTTAATTGACCAAGCCATAATAATGGTTGGAATACAATTTTGGTTTACAATAAATGAGTATACAAATTTGTAAATTTCGTGTTTTATTTATCAATATCAATATCTTATTTTATTACATTATTATATTACTATATTTTATACATACTTATATTGATACATAAAAAAAATATTAATACAAAAAAAAATGTAAGGAAATAGCAAAAAGGTTAGTCGACATCACAGGAGACCGAAGAGCTGGCAGCTACCTCGGACAAAGAATTAGTGTAGCTATTCAAAGGGGGAACGCTGCCAGTATCTTCGGAACCTTGCCTAAAGGGACTCCTTTTAATAATATATTTTAGTATTATTATTTATAATATGATGAATTAATATATTAGGTTGTAAATAAACAAAAATAATAATAATTAAATCATTTCGTACGCACTGTACGAAGTTGCGGGCACCAGCTAGTTATATATAAATAAAATTAAACACATATGTTTGGACAAATTACAAAATATTAGCGATAGCAAATTTATCGCTATTTTACATAATAGCGTTGTTTTCAAAAAAAAAAAAATTTTCAACCAAGTCGCCGAAACTGTCCGTGGCTGTCTGTTTCTCCGGAAACTGCTTCTAAACCATTGTATTCTAAAATGTATCAATATCGACGAATTTTGATACGTCGTGTGATCAACGAATCACGGTTTTCACTAATGGAAAGAGTTAGACAAGGAAGGTTTGTATACATGGGTTTGTATACAGGTTTTAACACATGGGTTGAAAAGTCCCAGGCCTAATAAAAAAAACACGATTTTGATTTTTTTGTTCAAAATTAGCTTTATTCATCAACGAAATCTCCATCAAGAGCAACTCAATCATTATAGCGCCGCTCTGACATTTCAATACCACTTTTGTAGAACGATTTATCTTTTGACTCAAAACAGGCCTCCGTTTCAGCGATAACCTCTTTATTCGTGCGAAATTTCTTACCGACGAGCATTTTTTTTAGGTCTCCAAACAGCCAGTAAGTCGCTGGGGGCCAAATCTGGCGAATACGGTGGATGTGGGAGCAAATCGAAATTCAAATCATGTAGTTTTGGCATTGTTTTGATTGACTTGCGAGACGGTGCGTTGTCTCGATGAAACAAAATTTTTTTTCTTTGCCATATGCGGTCGTTTCTTTGCAATTTCGGCCTTGTCGATGAATATTACACCACGCACATCCCGAAATACCGAGGCCATAATCTTTCCAGACGATTGTTGTATTTTCGGTCGCTTTGGTCGAGTATCACCAGTTGCTGTCCACTCAGATGACGATCGTTTTGATCCATGTTTCATCCATTGTCACATATTGACGCAAAAATTACGGTTTGTTACGTTTAAACATGGCCAAACAATGCTCAGAATCATCAACACGTTCTTGTTTTTTGTCAACAGTGAGCGAACGTGACACCCACTTTGAACAGAGCTTTCTCATAGTCAAATGCTCATGCAATATAAAGCCAACACGTTCTTTTGATATCTTTACGATGTCAGCTTACTCACGCAACTTCTCTTTTAGATCATTCAAAACGATTTGGAGGATTTTGTGGTGGCTCAAACTGGTGGCAAATAGCGCAGGACAGAGAGAAGTGGTCATCTTTGTAGGAGGCCACTTCTCTCTACCCAACCTGGGGACTTAGCTTAATGCACTTGTAGGGACTTGTTGTAAATACTCTTTTGCGTTATACATACTTTTTGGTTTTACTTTTAATACTTTTTATATATATTTTTATGTCATATGTATGTTGTCACTTATATTAATTTGTCACCAATTTGTCATGTTCATATAATAACTTTCTTTGTAAAATATAATTCTTAATCCGTCGTAATCCGTATCTTTAATTTATACAATCACGTACCGCATTAACCAACCACAAATTTGGTAACTCCGACGTGATTATCTGACGTGATTTTAATATAATTTGCACACTACATACGAATAAATATAACGATGGAACAAAATAGCCGTCCGAACATTTTAAATAGTGTGAGTGTTAAAGTACCACCGTTTTGGCCAGAAGATCCGGCATTGTGGTTTGCCCAATTAGAAGGCCAATTCGCCTTAGCTGGTATAACTACGGATTCGACAAAATACAACCATGTAATAGCAAATTTGGGTTGTAGAATTATCGCTGAAATCAAAGACATTGTAAAAATTCCACCCGATACTGGAAAATACGATAAGGTAAGAGATGAGCTAATTTCGCGTTTATCGTCGTCCAATGAGCAGCGAGTTCGGCAGCTCATTAGCAATGAGGACATTGGCGATCGCAAGCCTTCGCAATTCCTGCGTCATTTGTTAAACCTTGCTGGACCAGACGTTCCTGATGACTTTATAAAATCTTTGTGGTCAAATCGGCTGCCATCGCACGTCCAGTTAATAATTGCCTCGCAGTCTAAAAGCTGTTTAGAAGACTTAGCTAAGCTCGCTGATACAGTGATAGATATAGTGCAACCGCAGATACACCAAGTGTCCACGCCGTCGACGTCAAGCGAGATGATCGAACTCCGGCGGTGTGTCGACGGTCTTAGTCGCGAGATTGCGGAATTAAAGATGACAGCGCGGTCACATGCTCCAAGTAGAGGGCGCTACGCAGGCCGGCGCCGTTCCCGTTCTCGGAGCAGCAATCGAAGACAACGTCGTGGTATGTGCTGGTATCACAGCAAGTTTGGCCCGCGCGCAAGTAAGTGTCACGCGCCTTGCAGTTTCAATGAGGGAAATGCCGACGGCAGTCGTTGATGACGGCCAGCGATTGTCAAAATGTTTCAGCCCGTTTATTCGTGACCGACAAAAAGACACAGGTGAAGTTTTTAGTGGATAGTGGTTCAGACTTATGTGTTTATCCTGTTAGTTTTATACGTAGTTTACGCCCTAAAAAGGACAAATACGTATTATGCGCCGCAAACGGATCGACAATTTTGACTTATGGTACAATTTCTTTAAAGCTCGACCTAGGCTTACGTCGTGATTTTTCATGGCGATTTGTTGTAGCAGATGTAACAAAACCTATCTTAGGCGCAGATTTTTTAAAATTTTATGGGTTATTGGTAGACATTAGGCATAAACGTTTAGTTGACAATATTACAACGCTTTCTATTAGTGGTATATCCGCAAAATCTTGTTCTGTGTGCCATGTTAAAACAGTTACAGGTACATCTATTTTTCATCAAATTCTACAAGAGTACCCAGAGATTACCCGTCCAGCCGGTGATACTTCTGCACCAAAGGTGAAACATAATACAGTTCACTATATTCGCACTACTCCTGGTCCACCGGTGTATTGCCGCCCAAGGAGATTAGATGCAGAACGACTCAAGATTGCTAAGCGTGAGTTTGAACAACTTGTAAATACAGGTATCGCGCATCGATCTGACAGCTCATGGTCCTCACCTTTACATTTGGTCCCCAAAAAGAACCAAGGTTGGAGGCCGTGTGGTGATTACCGTGCTCTTAATGCTCGTACTATACCAGACCGATATCCAGTCAGACACTTAGCAGATTTCTCCTACAATCTCTATGGCTGTACAGTATTTAGCACTCTGGATATGGTACGCGCTTATAACCAAATTCCAGTATTTGCGGATGATATTCCAAAAACCGCAATAACGACGCCTTTTGGTCTTTTTGAATTTAACTTTATGGGTTTCGGTTTTAAAAATGCTGCACAGACGTTTCAACGTTTCATTGATGAAATTCTTTGCGAACTAGAATTCTGTTTTCCATATTTAGATGACATTTTGATAGCGTCAGTGAACGTGACAGAGCACAAAAGTCATCTGAGACAAGTTTTTGAACGACTACGGCAACATGGTGTTTTAATCAACACAGCAAAATGTAATTTTGGAAAGGCAGAGGTAGCTTTTCTCGGACACAACATTTCTAGCAATGGCACAAAACCTTTACCAGAGAAGGTAACTGCCATACAGAATTTTGCACGCCCCAAGACAATTAAAGAACTTCGTCGTTTTTTGGGCATGATTAACTTTTATCGACGTTTTCTACCACAAGCAGCACTTAAGCAAAAACCACTGAATGCTTTGTTAGCAGGTCCAAATTTAAAAAACTCGACGAAAATAGATTGGAACGAAAATTTAGATAGAGCATTTTTGATCTGTAAAACAAGTCTAGCAGAAGCCACACTTCTTGCCCATCCTCATCCTAACTCGAAAGTCGCGCTGGTTACTGATGCATCAGACTTAGCAATTGGTGCAGTTATCCAACAGCGTGTAGACGATGTATGGGAACCGTTAGGATTCTTTTCAAGAAAACTAATAGCAACTCAGTGTAAATACAGCCCTTATGATAGAGAGTTGTTGGCAATATACGAAGGTGTTAAATATTTTCGTCACATGTTAGAACTTAAACCTTTCGAAATTCATACAGATCATAAGCCAATTATTTTTGCATTTCAAAAGCCATTAGACAAATGCTCGCCTCGTCAATTCCGATATCTAGATTTCATAGGTCAATTTTCAACAGACATAAAGCACATATCTGGAGAGGACAATGTTGTTGCTGATGCGTTATCTCGACCAGTTGATACAATTAGTATTATAGATTTCGCTGCATTAGCTAATTCACAGGACACCGATCCTGATCTACAGCAATTGCTGAAGACAGGGTCGTCGCTGCAACTTAAAAAGGTAGTGATTCCTGGTCTACCCAAAGAGGCAGCAATATTCTGCGACATGTCTGGCTCAACTGCTCGTCCGTATCTTACGCCTGAGATTCGTCGTGAAGCTTTTGACTCGCTTCATAGACTGAGTCATCCTGGTGGTAAGACGACAGTGAAGCTACTTACTCAACGTTATGTCTGGCCGGGAATAAATAAAGACGGTCGTGAATGGGCAAGAGCATGTCTACAATGCCAACGTAGTAAAGTTTCTAGGCATGTACATTCGCCGATAAAAACATTTGTTCCACCATCCGAACGTTTCGCTCATGTACATATTGATATAGTTGGTCCCCTGCCGCTGTGTCGTGGTTATCGATATTGCTTGACTGCAGTGGATCGTTTTACGAGATGGCCTGAAGTGATGCCAATCGCCGATATCAAAGCGGAGACCATCACTCAAGCATTTGTTCTCGGATGGATTTCCAGATTTGGTTGTCCAAAACGTATAACGACGGACAGAGGAAGACAATTTATTTCTGATACATTTCGACGTTTGGCGAAGATGATAGGAGCTGAACATTTTATGACAACGGCTTACCATCCTGCAGCCAATGGCTTAGTGGAACGATTCCACAGGCAAATGAAAGCAGCCATCAAGTGTCACGAAAGTGAAGATTGGTTGGAAGCCTTGCCTTTTGTACTTTTAGGTATAAGAACGGCATATAAAGAGGACATTTCAGCTTCCACCGCAGATCTGGTGTATGGTGAACAATTGCGTTTACCTGGAGATTTCTTCGAGAGCTCAAGTAAAAATGTAATCGATTATACAGATTTCCTGTCCCGACTGCAATTGCAAATGCGAAAACTGCAACCTACGATAACGGTTCGTCACGGAATGCCAAAAGTTTTTGTTCATAAAGACTTGAAAACAGCTTCTCACGTTTTCGTAAGGGATGATTCTGTTCGAAAACCGTTGCAACCGACATTTTCCGGACCCTATCGTGTAATAAACCGTGCAGATAAATTTTTTAAGCTCGATATCAAAGGGAAATCGAATAATGTTTCCATTGACCGTTTGAAACCAGCATATATACTAGAGGAGCCTAGTCTGGCACCTACAACTTCTAGCGAACGTGCTGTTGTTTCACCTCAACAGTCCGCTCCGGAACGCAGAACAAGATCGGGTCGTCGTGTTTGTTTTCCCAAACGTTTATCGACCTAAAGGTCTCCGGGGGGGCTGATGTAGGGACTTGTTGTAAATACTCATTTGCGTTATACAAACTTTTTCGTTAACTTTTTAATATATATTTTTATGTCATATGTATGTTGTCACTTATATTAATTTGTCACCAATTTGTCATGTTCATATAATAACTTTCTTTGTAAAATATAATTCTTAATCCGTCGTAATCCGTATCTTTAATTTATACAATCACGTACCGCATTAACCAACCACACACTTTAATCAAAATTACTAGAAATAATCCATTTAGTATTAAATGAAAGAAATTTAAGTTTGTTTACCTAGCAAATAGTAATTAATTCTAAAACTAAGATGTAAATGGTCAATAAAATTTAATCAAATAAAGGCTTTTTTATTTTTATTTTATTTAATTTAATTATGTGTATCTACAATTTGATCAATTACCTACATTATCATTACTAATTAGTTTTATAAGATTTACTAACCTGTGAAAACGAATGAAACAACATTCGAAGCCTCTAATTTAGGTAAGTATGTGTTTTTATAACTTTCATAAAAGTTTACAGTTAAGTTTAGCTCACACACAATACTGATTATAGTTTATAATTTACCCACTCTAACTATTATTTGTATTGATGGTGGTCAGTCGTGAAATCTTACTTTTATAATATTATAGTATGGAAGTTATGGATAAAACAGGACTTAGGTACCTACACAGATGGCAGCACTTTGATCTAAGTAGTTAGGTACCTACAAGAGAGAAGAAAGTAGATATTCGCTGATAATGTAACTATTCTTTCAACATTAGAAATACGCATAAAAATAATAAATATAAAAATAACTATTTTCATTTTATTGTATTTTTGTATTATTTAGAATATTCTAAGAAACACCGGATGACCAACCACAGTAAAGTAGGTAACAATACTTTTATAAGTATATTAAATAGTACTTTTTCGTATATCCATACAACACTGTTTATTATTACAATAAAATGAGATATTTGTTTTGTTAAAAACTATCACTATTTATTAAAATGTCTGCAGACATGAAATAACAATAAATTAATGGTTTCTTCGTAATGATGTAAAAGAATGCTTTGAGCAAAGCGATGTCACCGCATTGTTAATAAATTGTTAACAATTTCTATTATACTTTTCTACATTGAAAACTTTTGTTAGTTTTCTAAGTAATAAATACATACCTAATAAGTTGGAATGTCAAAATGTTTTTAAAAAATAATTCCAAATAGTTATTATTGACACTAATCACTTCTGATTTCACGGTAAATTTATTTTTAATAATATCGGGCATCAGCAGAATAGCTTCAGCACATGAAGCAACTTTGAGAACTTACCTACTTAGTTAAGAATGAGAAATTATCAAAGTAATCACTTCATGTGATATACTTATTATATATTTATAACTAAATAATAATATCTGATGTCATAGGTATATTTATAAATAATATAATTTCATGTTGTAGGTTTCCTTCTACACTTTAAGTTAGACAGTATTTGTATAGATCATAAATAGGCGTCACGGTCCTGCAACGGCTGAAAGTTCTCCAGGTTTGCTATTCACATACTCAGAAGTACACAGGTTGGCCGGATCAGTCCACAGAATTAAGAATTTCTTATGAAACGCAATCATAAAGGAGTCATTGTCTATAGAGATTTCGCCTGAAAGGTTTTGCTTTGATTCTTCAATCAGTGCATTAGAATAAAAGTAATTCTGTTCTTGTATTACCACAACATTGCCAATTTTTGAACATCTGTTTTAACTCTGGTCTCTGAAGAACAACTTAGTATCTGCAGTGTTCGTTCTGAGAATATAAAAGAGAAGCTGTTTTTACATCTTATTTTGCGTCCACTATATATATTATTATATGTGCGATGGAGGAAAAAGCGTTGCTGGGTAATGTTATAGTAATATTTCTGACGAATCAAGAATAATAAATCCAGAACATCGTCTCAGGTAGGTGAGTCATTTATTTAATAAGTAACTGTGGATTCTGGATAAATTTCAATTATCTTAAGTAGGTATATCTATTTATAATACTTAGTTAATGGATCATCAAACGAATTAGTAATTAGTTTCGGTGTACTATTGTCAGGGTAAAGTTCCAGAAAGTATATTTTTTAACAATAGAGTCATTAATTAGAACTTGTTAGTAATAATAATAAAAAAACGCCTAACTAAAGTGACGCATATACGTTGCCAGTTAGATCTCTACTACGATTGGTTTATACCGAGCGATAGCCACCCCAATGCTTAGCTCCGCCCACACTTAGAGCTCTTAGGAGCGCTCTGCAGTTTCGTCATTACGACCGACGTCATTGTGAGAGCAACTCATTTTTTGTAACATTTTTGTAAGTGCAAGTGAAGTGCTGTGAAAATGACTTTCGGCATTCCCAGCGTATGTATATTTTTATTTTTAACTGTGTAGCTACCTGATATTAGGTTAGACATTCAAATTAACTTCGAAAATAATCCGTAATATAGTGTTTTGCTAAACATTTATTTCATATTATACTGAACAGTATCATCATCATCATCGCGATTTTTGATATCATAGCGAACATACATACAGACAGACGCGGCGAAAGACTGTGTTTTATAATATATAAGGATAGTAGATAGGTACTTGTAAATATAATGATCAAACATTTCGCGTATCCCTTTGAAATTAGCTTTCACATTTTGTACCTGTCAATTCATGAATAGCTTGTGAACTGTGGTCGTATTAGCCTATATGCCAATGGAACTAAGGTTCTCGTTTGTACGCAGCTCGAAACCAAGCCGACTGGAGCTTGCAAGGTCACCGGTATCAAGCCACTGGGTCGTGTGACCAAGAGGAGACACTGTATTACCATTGAGATCAAACCTGACCTTCCTCCAGCTTGGTGGCAACGAGACCCCCGTCTCAATAAAAACTTCGCCCACAGATCGGAAAAGACTGAGGAAAAACCCGCTAATGCACCTTACCCCAAAAAAAGAAAGAGTAGCCCGAGCAAATCTTTTCCGGAGAAACGGTCCAAGTTGGAAAGAAAGGTTCCCTGCCAAGAAGATATTGGTAAGATTTTTTTAAATAAGTTTACTGAACTAGGCACTCGTTCGAGGGCGATTTTAATCCGAATTTAAAAGATTTTCTATCGATAAAATATTTTCAATAAAATATACATATAATTATCCTTTTTGTAGGACGCGACTTTCTGGTATCAACATCAGAATTGGAAAATTTCTTCTCGAAAACCGCAACCATCCCTGGGTTAGAACCTGAAACACACGCTGAGACCACTTATCCAGTCGTTGATTTGATCAAAGATGAGTCGGATAACGAGGTTTTGGTGGTGGAATCTGAAGACGAAAGTCCTAATATAGTCGAGGTGAGTAGACCTACCAAAAGCCCTACACATGCTAATGACATGTCGTTGTTGAATTTACCTTAATTTGGTTTTCTATTGTTTAAAGATTTTATAATACTTCTATTATCTATAGATTGTCGAACACTTGGAAGACTCGCAGCAGATTGAGGAGGAAGAAGATGACCTCATCCACATTCCGAAGCTGATAGAACAGGTGCTGGTTGAAGATGACGATACGGATGACGAGACCTCTGCCGAGCGAGCAGTCAGGGACCAAGATGTATTGAATTTCGCTAATATCAAGATCAAGCAGGAGCCTATTGACCCAGGTATGCTTTCAATATTTAGACTTCACTATTTTTTCTTTTAGATAATTGTTTTATATAATATGGTCGTCAGACAGGCTGACGAACAACTTGATATCTTGATACCGTGACCTATAACATAAGTAACGACTTAGGTGCTGCAAGTGCGCTGCCGACCTCAGTAGGATTAAAGACATAGGGGATAGGGTCTCTTAATCGCTCACAGTGTTCTTCCATAAGTGTGTGCCCTGCCTCTACTAAATTATGTTTTTTTTTTTATTGATAGTTCTCATGCTCCAGTGCTGATACAATTTAACCAGAATAACATTTGAATGGTGTATTAAATTTTACATTATTTTCTCCCATAGATGACGAACCAATAATAACAGCCGAGGAAGACCCGATAGTGCCTGTGGTGGAATTGTCCTCCACCCACAGCACTGTAACTTTAACCATGGACGGAAATGTGGAGCCGAGTGCGCCTCCGACATCTCTCCCCGCTCCGATCAAAATTAACATCACCAACTTTCCAAAGGTGGCTCCCACGCGTCCGACCCTCGTCCAACAGGATACGGAAGAAGATCCTCTCATTCCAGAAGAGGAACCCGAATTCACCGTTAAGGACACAATGAGAGACGTGCACTTTAGTTGTCAACCGCCTGTGCAAAGTGGGGATGAGCTCTCCGCAATGTGCTCGATTATGTGAAGAGAAATCAAGTGTGAAAACTTTTGTGACAAGCTTTTATAAGTCCCACTATTGGACAGAAAGGACATTGAAGACATTGAAGTGAAAAATATTGTGTAAATATTGTTTTTTTTTGTCTATGAATATCATGAATTGTTATTCTATTGTACTTATATATTTCCATTAACTTAGTTAAGAAAAAAAAAAGTTGTGATACTAATGTTAAGTTTGTCGTGCGAAGCGGTTCTTTCTTTGACTATAATGATATTAGGAATTATTGTATAGGTATACTTTTTTCAGTATATAGCATTATTTTTGTAATATTCATTTGTGTTCTTAGTGTAACAATTTACTTTTTAAATTTGTTAGAAAAATCTTATAATATTCCATCATTAAATTTTATCTTTTGTTCTTTTTTGTAAAATTATACTTAGCTAATTAATTTATGTGTAATCAGAAAATTTTGTACTTTATAGTGGTTTTTAATTGACCAAGCCATAATAATGGTTGGAATACAACTTTGGTTTACAATAAAGGAGTATACAAATTTGTAAATTTCGTGTTTTATTTATCAATATCAATATTTTATCTATCTTATTTTATTACATTATTATATTACTATATTTTATACATACTTATATTAATACATAAAAATAATTAAATCACATGCATGCTGGAAAGGTAGGGGCGTGGAGGAAACTAATTGGCCAAAAAGAATAACTCGCTTAGCTCGCCGAATCCTGCGTAGTACCCAGGACGCTTGCAGTGTTCCCTGAGTGTTGAATTTCTAACTCTATATGTTGCGTAAAGAAAGAGCTGGCGCGTCGGTCGTCCGATTTCTCAATTAGGAGTTTTCCCGAAGGATTTAGCATCGGGCTATCACACTCCAAACGTTTCCACCGCGAACGCTAGAAATTCAAAGTGGTCCGCGAGGCCTTTTTTTTAAGTTTCTCAGCGCTGAGGGCGGCGGAGCCGTTGCCTCATGTGCTGAAGCTATTCTGATGATGCCCGATATTACTAAAAGTAAATTTACCGTGAAACCAGAAGTAATTAGTGTCAATAATAAGTATTTGGTATTATTTTTTAAAAATATTTTGACATTCCAACTAATTATATATATATAGATACTTAGAGAACTAACAAAGGTTTTCAATGTAGATAAGTATGATAGAAATTGTTAACAATTTATTTTAGTAGTTTAAAAAAAATAAAAGTCAATACAATGCGGCGACATCGCTTTGTTCAAACTTTCAAAGCATTCTATTATCTCATTACGAAGAAACCATTAATTTATTGTTATTACATGTCTGTAGACATTTTAATAAATAGTGATATTTTTTAACAAAACAAATATCTCATTTTATTGTAATAATAAACAGTGTTGTATGGATATACGAAAAAGTAGATACTATTTAATATATAAAAGTATTTAATACCTACTTTACTGTGGTCATCCGATGTTTCTTAGAATACTTATTCTAAATAATACAAAAATACAATAAAATCAAAATAGTTATTTTTATATTCATTATTTTTTATGCGTGTTTCTAATGTTAAAAGAATAGTTACATTATCAGCGAATATCTACTTTCTTCTCTCTTGTAGGTACCTAACTACTTAGATCAAAGTACTGCCATCTGTGTAGGTACCTAAGTTCTGTTTTATCCATAACTTCCATACTATATATATAATATTATAAAAGTGAGAGTAATACACCGAAACTAATTACTAACTTATTTGTTGATCCATTAACTGAGTATTATAAATAGATATATCTACTTAAGATAATTGAAATTTAGCCAGAATCCACACTTACTTATTAAATAAATGACTCACCTACCTGAGACGATGTTCTGGATTTATTATTCTAGATTCGTCAGAAATATTACTATAACATTACCCGGCAATGCTTTTTCCTCCATCGCACATATAATATATATATATACGCAAAATAAGAAGTAAAAACAGCTTATCTTTTGTATATTCTCTGTACAAACACTGCAGATACTAAGTCTTTCGTCAGAGACCAGAGTTGAAACAGATGTTTATTTATTTATTTAAAAAGGCTTACCAAAAAAAAATCATATTTAATAAAAGTATACAACACTCACAGAGAGGAACATCACAAGTATGAATTTAAATTATAGGAAAGCACAACATTAATTTTGAATTAATTAAATTATAAATGAATTAACAAATATTCAAAAATTGGCAATGTTTCGATAATACAAGAACAGAATTACCTTTATTCTAATGTATTGATTGAAGAATCAATTCAAAACCTTTCAGACGAAATCTCTTTAGACAATGACTCTTTTATGATTGCCTTTCATAAGAAATTCCCAATTCTGTGATCTTCTGAGTATGTGAACAGCAAACCTGGAGGACTTTTCAGCCGATGTAAGACCGTGACTATTTATGACTCATAAATTATGAGCTACTAGCTGGTGCCCGCGACTTCATCCGCGTTGAACGATCAAAGGTACCCTATGTCCTTTCTGGTGTCCCAGACAACGTGTATGCAAAATTTCATGGTGATCGGTTCAGTAGTTTTTGAGTGAAAGAGTTACAAACATCCATACATCCAAACATACTTTCGCATTTATAATATTAGTACGGAAGTACGGATTACAAATACTCTCTCTTTAGTAGATATTTTGATCTACTACGAGTATCAATGCATAGTAAGTATATATATTAATAAAACTTACGATTTTGGAACTCCGTAAGTGCATATAATAAAAATTATTTCATAACTAGATATTGCACGCGACTTTGTTCGCGCAACTTTATAAAATATAGCCCATGTTATGACAAACAATATTTTCATTTTAGATTAAATCTCTCCGACAGCTTTTTCCTTAATCTTCAACAACTATTGTCATATTTCAAACAATTTACACAAAAACTTTACGAATTAAACACCTTCCTCAATGACAACTGTTGATAGATGAAAGCCGCATGAAAATCCGTTCAGTAGTTTTAGAAATCATCTTGTACCTACACAATATTACACATACATCCAGATAGACAGGCAGACAGACGCAGCGGGGGACTTTGTTTTATAATAATTATTATAGATAAATAAAACATCAAAATTTACACATCAGTACACCTTTATTATAAACAAAAAATGTATTCCAACCATTATTATGGCTTAATTGATTAAAACAACTTAGAATACTAAGTTAATTTACTAAGTTTCATTATAAGAAGAGAACAAAAGAGAAAACTTTTTTTTTATTTTCTAACAAATATCAAAGTTACACTAAGAACACAAATGAATCTTACAAAAATAATGCTATATACAGAAAAAAAAAAATGTATATACAAATAATTGCTATAATTATAGTCAAAGAAAGAACCGCTCTTCGCATTACAAACTTAACATTAGTATCACAACTTTTTTTTTTTTTTTTTACTTAACTAAGTTAATGGAAAAATTTAAATACATTTTATATTGAGACAGTATTCATATATAAAAAAATATTTACAACATTATTCTATTTATTATTTTTAATTTTAAGTAAGAGTAATTATAACAGTCGAGAATGATAGAGGTCTTATTTAAATTGAGCTTGAATACTGCGCAAAATCTAGACTTTTTATTGAGCTCAAAAACGCTATATCTGCTCAAAATCGTTGAGGAGTTGGGCTACTTCATGCTGCAGCATCAGATCAAGGTCACTATGTCGTGGAGATACCACACGAGTAACTGTATACAAAATTCCACAAAATTAATCGAACCGTATGGAAGTTAATGAAATCATCAACTAGGAAAAACATATTTTATATTCAAACGTCTGAACGTAATATCATCATAAACTAAAAAACCATTTCGATCAGAATAGTTTTCAAACAAATAATAAAAAATAAACCATCAGTTTGGGAGCTACGATTCCATAGACAGACACACGGATAGACAAATATTTTTTATGAAACGCTTTTAAGATTTTTTTTAAATTTAATTTTATTTGAATTCAAACGAGTAGAGTAGATTGGAAATTTAAGAGAAAAGATATTCAATAGATGAGACAGATTGTCATTGAAAAAATTGTTTTTGACTGGAAAAATCTCGTAGTCAACTAGAAAATGGCAACATTTAAAAGTAATTAAAGTATCAATAAGTAAATCATCAACAAGAGTCAATTCTTACAGTCATTATTTTATTGAAATTGTGACTGCAATTATTAGTTATTTAAGATTACATTTAAGATCACCTCGTGCCGGATTGTTTTTTGATTTTTGGAATAGCCTTTATGTATAGTGTATGGACATAATTAGAATTAATATAATTATAATTCTATAGATCCAATGGAATTTTTACAATGTGAAATATCCCAAAAACAAAAAAAAAAAAATAGTTAAAAATTTGTGGGGTTAGTTATTATAGTTAAACTTTATTTTCACAATTTAAAAAAAAAAAATTAGATATTATAAACGTCACCTTTTACCTTTTACTTCTCACCTCGTCAACTAAGGTCAAAAATAATTTTTAGGCCATCGAAATCGAGCTTTAAAAAAATGAAAAAAATTTTGAAAAAAAATAGTCATCGAAATCGACCTTCAAAAAAATGAAAAAATTTTTGAAAAAAAGTCATCGAAATCGAGCTTTAAAAAAATGAAAAAAATTTTGAAAAAAAGTCATCGAAATCGACCTTCAAAAAAATGAAAAAAATTTTGAAAAAAAATAGTCATCGAAATCGACCTTCAAAAAAATGAAAAAATTTTTGAAAAAAAGTCATCGAAATCGAGCTTTAAAAAAATGAAAAAAATTTTGAAAAAAAAGTCATCGAAATCGACCTTCAAAAAAATGAAAAAAATTTTGAAAAAAAATAGTCATCGAAATCGACCTTCAAAAAAATGAAAAAATTTTTGAAAAAAAGTCATCGAAATCGAGCTTTAAAAAAATGAAAAAAATTTTGAAAAAAAAGTCATCGAAATCGACCTTCAAAAAAATGAAAAAAATTTTGAAAAAAGTCATCAAAATCGAGCTTTAAAAAAAATGGAACATTTAAAAAAAAAAGCACATTTTCAAGACGATTACATAGAAATAGTTATGCGCTAAACCAATTTTGTAATTTATTATTAATTGTAAAGTATTGAGTCCACGAAAACAACTCAAAAAATGCCTCAGGCCTTGAGACCTATATTTACCAAATATAACATTTATTTATTTATAATAATATTATAAATAAATAAATGTTGAAAAAATTACTTGTATTAATTATATCACTGTTAATATATTTGTAATTGTTTTTTGTATTTTATTAGAAAAACAATGTTATCGGCGATGCCACAAATTCAAGAAGAGTCAATTTTTAACTGACCGACTTGACTTGAGACAAAAAAAATAATCAAATTGCAATAATACAATTAAGGCTCAAGTTCACCAACAGACGGTTATTTTTAAACAGCTGTTTAAAATTTAAACAGCCGTTTAATAAATTCTTGTTGTTCACAATCGCTAAAATGCGGGTTAAACGCCCTAAACATCCGATTAACTTAATGAATAATCTGATGTTTAGGGCATTTAATCCGCAGTTTAGCGATGGTGATCAAAAAAATATTATTAAACGGCTGTTTAAATTTTAAACAGCTGTTTAAAAATAACCGTCTGTTGGTGAACTCGAGCCTAAATGGATGATTATTATTTTAACTGTATTATTTGATATATTTTTTTAAATCTTAATTAGGTTTTTTTTTTAAAAAACACCAAGCCATTAACATTTAATTATTACAATTTATAATTTAACTAAAGATTCATACTTTCATAATATTTATTACAGTATATTAAACCAAATGCAAAATTCAGTTAAATTTACAAAGAACTCATCGAATAGATTCTTCTTTTGCCTAATCATAGGCAAAAGAAGAAAAAAAAAACCACAATATGTACACCACATGAGCATTAGTTTTAAAGGAACTCTCTGCCTAAACTAGTCAATGTCCTCTCTGCCCAGTCAAGTGTAACTTAAGGCGCTTAGTGCCGTCCAATGGTACTTTCTTAAACCTAACAAAAAGCTTGAAAACTAGCTTACGGATATTGGAAAAAATAGTTTATCATTTTCGATTAGAAATGTCGCTAAGTCGGCTGGTTAAAACGCGCTATTGTTTCGTTCCTCAACGCGAACTACACTTTTCATACACACATGATTTCTATCTGAGCATCACTGACGTTTCACTGAGAGTTCGTCTGCGAATTTACTGTTTAACTATCAAATTCCTTATAAAAAACTGTCATAATATGTAAATCAATCAACATTTTCATTCAAAACATCGATATATACTAATTCCGGTATGCGGCACTACACCCCCAAACCTTAAACGACTCAAAGCGCCTTAACACTTGACACACAAATAATTTCTCACTCATTAATTTCACTTCACATTATTGAACACAATCCGGAGAGTTCGTTCCCTCTTTGGACGGGCGGTTGGCAACTGAAGTGGACATCTTTCATTGTGTCCTTAACGGTGAACTCCATCTCCGGCTCCTCGCCGGGCGGGAGGGGCTCGTCTCCCGTGTCCTGCGTCTCCTGGTGGACGAGGGTCGGTGGCGTGGCAGCCACCGTTGGCAGCTTGGTGATGTTGATTCTGATCGGTGCGGGGAGAGATGCCGTGGGAGCTGTCAGCTCCACGTTCCCGTCCAGGGTCGAGGTCACTGTGTTGTTGATGGTGGACAACTCCACCACGGGCACTATTGGCTCTTCCTCCGCTGTTATTATCGGTTCATCGTCTATACGAGAAAATTATGTCAAATTAATTAACTGTATAAACTTTTTATAAAATATAGCCAACGTTACTCGTTGATAATATAGTGAAAGAATTTTTCAAATCGGGGTCCAATAGTTTCGGAGCCTATTCAATTTAAACAAACAAACAAACAAAATGTTTCCTCTTTATAATATTAGTATAGATTTAATACAACCAATCAAATGTTAATTTTAAATAAGAGTAATAGTTTCACTGTAAAGTTATGTTTTTGTAAAGTTTTGCAAAAAATATTGACATTTTTGAATGGATCATGAGAATTATGAATAAAAAATAATTCAAAATTTAATAGTGGCCAATTTAATGGTGCACTGCGTTTCGCAGTCATTCGGGCAGCCCCGTTGGTGACGGTAACCACCCCCTTATAGAATGTGAAATAATGTAAAGGTAGCAATAAAAAATTTGTGTAAATATAATGTATTAATTTAATATTTTATCTTGTAGGTAAAATACTTTTTTATGTATACTATTTTCATTTGTGTTTTGACTTATGTGTCAATCTAATTGTTTTTTATAATATGTAAAATTGTAAATAGATTAAAAATAATGAAGAAATTGATAATATTAAACTTATAATGTCGTTTTTTTTGATTAAATTTACAAAGCAACACAATTGTTTAATTTATTTTATCACATTATAAAACGACATTATAAGTTTAATATTATCAATTTCTTCATTATTTTTAATCTATTTACATATTATAAAAAACAATTAGATTGACACATAAGCAAAACACAAATGAAAATAAAAAAGTATTTTACCTACAAGATAAAATATTAAATTAATACATTATATTCACATTATATTCACACAAATTTATATTATTACCTTTACATGTAAGTAAGAAAGTATTATAAATTAAGAATTAATTAAGTATTCAAGACCATTAGTGGCTAAGTTAAATTAAACATGTTAAGTGCGCAAGTGTTAAGGAGTGCAATTTAGATAAATTATCCATGCACATGTATTTTATAGTTTTCTAGTATTTAATTGCAATCTGTTTGTGTATTGTATCAAATATAAAAAAAAATTACATGTTTATTGTAAAGGTGCTCTCTCACTGGGAGCATTCACCTTTTGAAACATTTCAGATTCAATTTTGAACATTTAATTCAGGCGATTGTACCTACTAGTGTTACAACAGGTTGTATAAAAATATTAAAAATTGCATAATTACAAGATGCGCACTGTAATGTAATGCTCCAATGTGTAACGTTACATTACAGGCGAATGTTACCAGTTAGGGAGCACCTTTAAAAAGATAGAGTTACACTTCAATAAAAACATCTTTACTATATTTATTTGAGTGACGATACGATGGTTCTTATGTATTTTCGTAAATATTGACACAAATTCGAAATAGAGAACTAGACGTTACAGTAACTTTTGTTAAACTCAATTCAAAGGGGAAGAACATTTCCAAGAACCAAGAACATTTCCTGTCATGCTCACTTAGTGAAATGAGTGAAAAGAGTGAAAAGAGTGAAATGAGTGAAATGAGTGAAAAGCATACCCGGGTCAATGGGCTCCTGCTTGATCTTGATGTTGGCGAAATTGAATGCGGCGTGTTGGTCCCTGGCGGCGCGCTCGGCTGAGGTCTCGTCGTCCGTGTCCTCGTCTTGGACCAACACCTGCTCCACTGGCTCCGCCTTGTAGATCACGTCATCTTCGTCCTCCTCCATCTCCTGCGAGTCCTCCAAGTCTTCCACAATCTATGGATACAATATTCAATCAAAACTAAATTCTATTGAGATCGACTTTAATGAGCCAAATAAAAGGTGAGTAATCTAAGGGGAGTCTGAGAAATCGTATGTGCTCTTACATGGGGGTAGGGGGAGTGTGAGTAATTTTATGTGCTCTTACATGGGGGTAGGGGGAGTGTGAGTAATTTTATGTGCTCTTACATGGGGGTAAACGTAAGAGAAATTTTATGTGATCTCTTAAATGGTGACACTAAGAGTCTAAGAAATCTATGTGCATAAGGTGGGTCAAAAATGGCCAAAATTGCCCCTACGTGATTAATGACAAATAAGAGCCACGATTGATACTAACCTCGACCGGTTCATTCTCTTTCTGTTCTGATTCAACGACAACAACCACAGACTCGTTATCCGACTCGTCGTTCAAGTCGTCGACGTCTTTAATCTCAATGGGCTCCGTGGATTCCTCCGTTTTATCCGAAGAACTTATCGTTAAAGATTCAGCCAAAGATTCGGAGGGAGGCTCTTCCTTCTTCGCCAACGACGCCTGTAAACATTTTAACACAATTAAATCTTTTTTTTTATGTCAAGGTCGGCAGACAGATTGACGGTCCTTTTAATGGTAGGTGGCTACCGTCGCCTATAACACAAGCAACGCCACAGGTGCTGCATGTGCGCTGCCGACTACACTAGGAATAAGGATAAGTGACAGGGAAATGGGCTTTGGCCGCCTCTCACTCACTCACTCGCCGAAACACAACAGCACATGTGCTGTTATTTCACGGTGGTCTTCTGTAAAAGGGTGGTTACTGCAAAATCACCGCGAAACGCAGTGTGCCCTGCCACTACCTTGGTACTTTCCAGATCCAGATCAGAGAAAAGTTAATTTAAAAAATTGACCCTGCCGAGTATCGAACCCCGGAACCCTAGAACAAGCACTCTAACCGTTATCGAAGATAAGCCAGAGGATTAGTAAATTGGCGTGTTTGTGGGCAGGCAGACAGTATGGACAAGTGCAGCTTGGGACGTCCATTCACAAGATGGACAGGCTTGCAGGACCGTCTATGGACGTTCTGTGGCCGAGATGATGAATGAAAGGAGTAAATCAGTACCTTGTAGTCTTCGAGACACATCGGATGGTAGTTGTCGTCGTGGTGCTTGACGGCGTTGCGCAGATGCCACTCCTCCATGTCCTCGTTGTAGTACTGGTGGAAGAGATCGCCGCAAAGGGCGCAGCGGTGGTCGACGGGCGCGCCCGCCGCCACGCTCGCCTCCTCGCGCGCTTCGGCCGCTTCTCCGACGGGCGCGCCCGTCGCTTCACCCCCGCTCTCGAACCAACTCTTCTCTGTTGCCATTCAAACATCACCATTAATATTTTTACAATAAAGCACAACACACGCTCAGTGAGCATCACTGGCACTCAGTGACGCTCAGATAGAATTCTTATATGAAAAGTGTAGTTCGCGTTGAGGAACGAAACAATAGTGGCATTATCGTTTCGTACCTGTAGGCCGACTCAGCGACATCTATCGTTGAAACAATAACAGTTTTCACTTGTAACGTGCAGTCTAACTTTTTTTTATTGACTGCCTACTTGACTCAATAAATAGTGCTAACTGGGAACAACTTAACTTAATGGTGCTGACTATAACCCGCCGGCTTAATTGTTTCGCTGCGCCGGCAGGTTATAACACGCTAACGTTTCGTTCCTCAACACACGAACTACACCTTTCATACAAGATTGTTATTTTTCCCCTTAAACCCTCTAGTGTTATTTTGTATACAAAATCAGTGTGACCATGTCTTCACTTCAATAATTTATCGACACCTACCTCTCTCATCCAAATCCTCCAGCTCCTCGTACTGCAGCCAATCTGCCAGATCGTAGTGCCAGTGGCGCGAATGCGCCCTTCTGGCAGACTCCCTCTCCCTCCTGTTCTGGCGGAAATGCCAGTCCAGATGCTGCGAGTAGCGGACCGTGTGCTCAGGTGGAAACCTTGTCCCGCATCCGCTGCACTGCATGCCTCCGTACAACTTGGCCACCATCCCGGGCTGTTTTATCCTGAGGGTTCCCGACTTCAACAGGTCCACCCTGTGGATCGTGTTCCTCTCATCGCGCGTCTTCACCTCCTGCGCCGTCTGCTCGGTCTTCGCTTCCACCTTGTCCGCTTCCACTGGAGTCTTGATGATGCCTTTCGCCACCAATTTGGCGAACAGATCGTTGACGTTCAACGGATTGGTTAGAGGGGGGGGCAGGGTAGCAGCATTGTTGGTCTCCGGCTGTGAAGGAATCTCCAGGCCAGGTATACCTTCGGCTATACCTGGACCTGGAGGGAAGAATGGTTCCGACCTGTATTCTGATGCAGACGACGGTGCCATCGTGGATGGCATTAAACTCGCTAGCATGTCGAGCCCTGTCGAGAGGATATCATTATTTACAATATAAATACACTAGACGTTGCACGCGACTTCGTCCGCGCCCTTACAACAAAAATACATATCTTTTTTCTTTATAATATTTATTTGTATAGATAGAAAAGTTATCGTTTGAATGTTCTGCTAAATATTGAGGATTTGGGTCACATGTAAAATGGATAAACTGATCAATTATTAGTACAAAACAAACCAATTTGCTGCCAATTTATATGATTTTTCATGATAATCAACATAATATTACTAGAGATGGAATCATGAAACATGTTAAGTGATAGATAGTACCTATGTATAACGTTGGAGGCCTCTATTCATTGTATAATATGATAAATTACCTTGGCTCATTCCGTCTGGACTTGGAGTCTTGACCGGTCTACTGGAATCTTGATCTATTTCCATGACGTGATTCGTCGACGCATTGTCCAATACTGTCTGTGGAATGGACGTTGACATTTGACCCTCCATGTTGGCTATGAAAGTGGAACCGGGCTTCACGTGTCGCGGCAAAACCGAAAATCTGACGAAATGTTTTGTGTTTCCAAAGAAAAATGGTTTTGGCAAGCCTCCGAATTCCACTTCGAACGGCACTTCATTAATCAGAACCGTCCTCAACGCGTCCACAAAGCGAATTGTGAAGAAATTTCCATTTATCATAAACTTTTGCACTTTACTGTCGAGGAAAATTGGGCACATGTGAGTCGCGTCCACAATGAGATTGATTTTTCCGGCGCAAAGATCTGTCCTTTTCGTTTTTCCTATGTCCACTTGGGGCAACGGTCCCTCCAGGCGTATCAAACGCGGTTTCCCATCAATCAACACCCCTATGGGCGCAGCGCCAAAATAACACTCAAACCACCGTCCATTTATGTACAACTCTCTAGTGGGGGCACCAAATTTTATGTCAAACGTCTGATCGTCAATCTCCACTTGCTTATAGCCCTCGTTAAACGACACAATCACGGAATCCTTATTGTCAAAGGTAACCCTACGACTGCCGGGCAAAAATTTAATTTCCCTCGGATCGTCCCAATCGAGCATAATAACAGCGGTGTCGCCGTAAAACCTAATCTCTCGCGGTATACCGTCAATTTGTATTGTTTTGACCGGATCTTGGTCTATGTATTCCAAAAGTCTAATGTCTGTGGGCGGCAGGACGACGTTGGGCGTGCCCAATGGTACTGGTGGGTTCACTCTATTGTATGGCAACAGGGGAGATTCACCCTGACACGTTCCCATCTGTGGTGTGGGCAATGGTGGGACATGGGGCATCGGTAGACGCGGATCAAATGGTGTTCTGATGCCTCGTTGATCGAATTTGCCTCTGAAGAAGGGAGGCATAGGCCCTCTGGGACGCCTGCCAAACTCCTCATTTCTAGATCTGCCTTGAGTCCTCCACGGTGGAGGGAAAGAGTTCACGTTTGAATTTGGGAAAATTGGCATCGGAGGCATCGGTTGCAAGGGCATTTTTCCATCGACTGTCTCCTGAAAGTTGACCCTCATATCAGAATCCTGAAGGCCCCCTTGACTATCAGGCGGAGTGTCCAAAAAGCCGGCAGGCGTTATCCTTTCGTCTATATCGCCAAAATTATTGCTCTCTTTTGGTGGTGACGTTTTCGGTGAGGAGACTTTATTTTCGTCCACCAGATGCGCCTTCAGTTTCCTTTTGGATATCTCCAAGGACTCCCTCTGTTTGGCTTCTTTGAGTTTTAATTTCTCGTTCAGTTGTAACACTTGGTACATCAGAGCATTATATTGACTCTTGTCCAGTTTGCCGTCGTTGAATTGTTCCTTGGCTTGTGTCATGATAATGGAAATGGTCATCTTGTTGCCTTCCGTGTCGAGGTCGGATCCGTCGTCTCTTAAATCGACGTCCTCCGAACTCACTGTGCGACGTCGCTCCCGTTCCAAGCCTTAAGTGGGGGCAGACATTTGTATTAAACACTGTTTTCAATTATTTGAATTGTTTTAGAATACTTATGTAATTGAACCGACTTGAGAATTTCTAGAGAAAGATCCAAAGCTTGCCAGACATAACTAAAGGACTTTTCTAAAGGACAAAATATGGGGAATCGAGTAGTGTCCTATGTACTTTGAACGTATGGGTGTCTGCTAAGTTGGGTAAACGGCCATCAGGTGAGAAAGATAAGAAAAAAAAGGGGCTAACTTCACCTGTTTTCTAAAGGCGGATTTTCATATAAGTTTTGTAGAATATTATTACAAAATGAAAGAGGTCTATAAAGCGTCTGGGAGGACACCTATTTATTTTTTAATAATATTCTACAAAACATATTTAAAAAATCAGTCCTTAGAAAATGCCTGAAGTTAATCCTATTTTTACTTACCTTTTTCACATGTTATCTCTAAATTTGCTGTCTACCCTATACGTTCAAAGTACATAGGAACACTACTCGATTTCCCACATTTTATACTTTAGAAAATAAGTTATGTCTGACGGGCCTGGGATCTTGGGCTATTTGTACAGATATGTTGCTAAAAACTTGATAATTTCCAACAAGAAACTACTATCAAGATCAATAAAAATTATAAATGTTTTATAAATTTAACACTGTCAATATAAATTAATAAGCTGGTATGTTATTACCAGCATTTTTAAATCAAATATAAACTAACTTGGAGATTTGCTGAAGAGTAGAGGCCTTCCGAGTCTGTCCTTGCCTTTGGTGGCTTCCGCCAACTTGGCTCTGACCAGATCTAACTTTGAGGGTTTCTTATTACTGCCCTCTTTCTCTTTCACCTCGTTCCAGTCCTTCTTTGGAGAGTTCTTTGGCGAATCAAATGGCTCGTCTGTGTCCATCTTTTGTTCTTCAGCGTTATTAGTCTCTGTCTTTGGAGATGCATCGTTTATGGTCGGCGGTGGGGGAGCTATGATTTCCTCCACTTGCGGCAATTGCCTGAGATCGACGTCTTCATTACCAAAAAGTCTGCAAAAAGAAAGCTCGACATTACTTCTTGTTTTTTTTTTTTAATTATTATTATTTTATTACGATTTTGATACTTCTAAAACAATATTTGGTTTTTAGTCAGTTAGAAGAAAATAAACTAATTCCAATGAGTCAGTTTTTTATTTATTTATATTTATAGATGTGTGAAATCTAGGAAAATGTTAAGTATCAAGATCTCTTTGTAGTGTCTAACATAGACAATTTACAATCTTCATCGACTAGCATTGCTTTTCGTTACTCTTAAAATGTTATCTATACTAACATTATATGGAGAGAAGAATTGTATTTTTGTTTGTAATGAATAAACTCAAAAACTACTGGACCGATTTAAAAAATTCTTTTTTCTATAGAAAGCTACATTATCACTGAGTAACATAGGCTATATTTTAATCGAGTTAAATAAGGCATCCCTGCGAAATCTCCAATAATCCAAGGCGTAAAAAATATATACCAATATAAAGAGAAATTGTATTTTTAACTCAAAAACTACTGGACCGATTTAAAAAAATCTTTTACCAATAGAAAACTACATTATCAGCGCGTAACATAGGCTATACTTTATAAAGATACGCGGACGAAGTCGCGTGCAATATCTACATAATTTGGTTTAAATTAATAGTTAATTGCTTACATGTCGAATTTCTCCATTTTATTCTTCTTTGATTTCACTTCAATACACTCTGTAGACGGTCGTTTCTGGGTGACAGGCGAAGCCTTCTCGCTAACAGCTGGATGTAGAACCCTCAGGTCCACATCCTTATTCTCCACAACAGTCTCCGGGACACCTGGAAATGTGGCTACATTTTTATGCAGTTAAAAACGAAATAGAAAACCTAAATCATTGTGAAGTTGAACCTTTTTACCTGTTCGGTTTGCCAGCACGTCTTGAAGAGTACCGTTGTAATCTCTTATTGGAGCACCGTTAGAATATAGGTGCTTTTTTTTTGTTTAGTGACAAAATTTGGGTGTTTTGGCAGATTTAGTTTAATTAAAGTATTAATTTTATAATATTCAAAAAACCATACGCACATTGGCAACGCTAAGGCTGTTTGTAAAGAAATGTGAGGTCCATGAAGGTCAAAAAGTAAGACAAAAAATCATC
The DNA here is from genome assembly GCA_944738685.1 of Synanthedon myopaeformis. Classification (NCBI taxonomy): domain Eukaryota; kingdom Metazoa; phylum Arthropoda; class Insecta; order Lepidoptera; family Sesiidae; genus Synanthedon; species Synanthedon myopaeformis. The sequence goes on from OX122934.1 coordinate 604,084, forward strand.
CTAAAACATTTAGTCAATTGCAACTTCTCAAATAATAATTATCGCTAATACTTACCCATTTTTATTATTTATTTTATACATCGGCTAATCTATATAAATAAAAATGAATCCCTAAATGTGTTGCTAAGCTCACAACTCGAGAGCAGCTGGATCAATTCCGCAATTATATAATTTTTTTATATATTTGTGAATAATTTTTTCAAAAGTCCGAGGAGGGTTCTTATTAAGAGAATAATATGAAAAGTTGTACATTCATGCCAAGTCGGGGGCGGTTGGCTAGTTTCTTTTTTATTCTGATGATGACAATCACCATTTTCATTGTAAGATTGGCTGCACATTGGTACCTATGCTTGACCGTGACGAAACTGGTGATTTTCTCACTTGAACATCTAATTCAGTAAAATTAATAAAATCAGGGGAAATAATTCATGTAGGTAGTTTTGAAAATTGGTACAGAAAATATCTTCCACTTCCTCTTTTCCTAGCTTGACAAGGAATAGTTGCTAGTGGTGATAGAGCCACTAGAAGAACTACTAAGAAACCCTCCTTCCCTAACAACAGCATCTTACACAACTTAACTCTCTGTTAACTTACACAGCCTGTAGCTCCTAAAGTATTGATCGTAGAGTACAAAATGAATATTGAATATATCCTGAGGAAAATTTGGTCAAAAGTAGGTAATCTACTTTATTACCCCCCCACTAAGGCACAATTCTTTCCCCTGATTGCCCATATTCGGATTAATTTGACTGTACTAATCAATAAATCTGATATTCATCAAATTTAATAGCGACAGATAAATCATTGACAGCTTAATGTTTATCAATTCTTAAACGTCCGTGGTAAATCTACACTAATAGGTACAATAAGTTCTTGTTTGTTTGATTGTACGCGGTAATCCCAGGGACTACAAGTCGGATTTAAAAAAATCTTTCACCTAATAATAGAAATCTACACCATCACCGAGTAACATGGGCACTGTCTTTTTATAAGAAAAAAAAGCTATATTATTTTAAAAAAAAAGACGGATTTTTTTTTCTTTTTTCCATAGCTGGTATAACCTAGTCTATCGCCCCGTGCACGCTTGGCGTTGATTTCTGGGACAACCTGTAAATATTGCCCTCCAAATAAGCCTATTTTTTCTCAGTAAGAACAAAAAGTTGAGATATGATTTTTTTTTTGTACACACGTAGAGAATATTACAAGAAAAAATATGGCTGTGGGGGAAGTGGATTGGACCTCAGTATTTAGTGTTTTTGTGGATTACAATAGCTGTTATTTATGTATCTAGAATATCGCTAGTTCATGACCGGACACACTGTATAATTATACGTATTCGAATGTCTATGTCTTCGTTAACTTTTTCTTAACCAACCCATCGGATATAGTTTTCACTAATGCAAAGAGCGATAAGTAAGATAGGTTTGTTTACATATTGAAAAATTTGCAGAAGATGTATTAAGAGCTCCCTTTCCAACGGAACCTGCTTACCAATTACATACTACATAATTCCATGATTAGGTACTCGCTTGTTATTGGTCGTAGCAATACATAAAAAAAACATGTCATTTCTGAGATATAATATGAAGGTTTGGATGGAAACAAAAACCTAAATTAATTTCATATCTAGATTCATATCAATTAATTTCCAAAATGTACAGATTTTTTGACATTTTTGCGGGTTCAAGTGGGAATAGACGAATATATCTGTAGCGTACTGTAGGATGGGCGTTAGGACAGAGGAATATTTTGACCACGGTCGCATGGTGGCACTCGTTAAAAAGCCCTGTTGTCCAGCAGTGGACACTTAACCCTGGGCCACGAAACCAATGTTCGAAGCGAATTCGCTTTTCGCTGCGTCAAAAACAAATGGCTCATGTAAAATGGGCCACAAATTGCAACGAAATTTTTGATGCGACGACGCTGTCGTTTGCAGTGCAAAGCGAATTGACTTCGAGCGTTGGTTTCATGGTCTTGGGTTGTATACCAGCAGACCTTTGGACAAATATTGCACGACCACGAGTTAGATTTGTTTGATGGTGCTGGGACGACCTACAATAGCTACTGTCAGAATTTTATTTTTAGGCGACAAAATTAATTTATTATCAAAAGACGCATCATTTGACATAAAATCTATCACATTTGATAGCTGGCCGATTCAAAACTGCATAGAATACCTCTCATCCAAAAAAAAAATTCTGTTTCCGATGATGCAGACGAGAGACCCTGCAAGCGGGATAATAAGTGTCGGTAGTGTTACATCAATGATATTATTGATACGTAATTGATATAGATAGTCAATGAAACCTCAAATAGCCAATTGAGGTATCGCGGGACCAAAATATCTGGTCAGATTCTTTTATAACTAAAGCGTTTCTTAAGATATCTTATTAATAATATTAAGACGCCGCTATTTTTTACGATTTTGAATTCCATAATTTAGGTTTACATATTTATATTAATTAATAATCAAAAGGTTTCTTAGATTAATTTAAACCATTTCATCACCATTAACCCTGGGCCACGAAACGAAACCAAAGCTTGCAGGCAATTCGCTTTGCGCTGCAAGCGTCAGCATCGAGCGTTAAAAACAAATGGTTGTAGTTCGTATAAAGGTGTCTACACACCAAAGCCTTGCCGGCGGATTGCGCCATCAGCTTTGGTGTGTAGACATCTTAGAGACCACAACATGGGCGCTACAAATTGCACAGACATTTTTGACGCTCGACGCTGAGACGCTTGAAGCGCTGCGGGACATCTCACTCTGAGCGATCTGAGCGGCTAGCGACAGAGTTATGCGTCCTCGAGCGTCGTCGCGCGTTGCCTGAGCGCGGTGACGCGTGAGTTGCTGACAGAACCGGACAGACAGTGCTGAGTTTGCAATGACAATCGACGACGTACGCATTCGCGCGGTATGCCGCGAAATTGATGCGTCAAGACACTCAGTGTAAATTTGCCCCTAATCGAATTCGCTTTGGGCATTGGTTTTGTGGCCCAGAGGTTAAAGATACATAGCTGTTAAGTAATAATTGTCATTCCAAGAACAAAATCTACACATATCTCACTGCTACTGATATCTTCAATTCAATGTTTATAAAAAGCAAATATCGCAAGTATAGTTTGTATGATATTAAAAGCAATGCCAATGTATTGTTGAATACCATAGCTATCCTAAAGTTTGTGGAGATTCTAGGAAAGCTTTTGATACTTCTTACCACTTATAATATAACGGAATATTTGGTTTAGTTGTTTAGTTAGTTAGAATAGAAGAAAATTAATTTAAGTCAAACGAACATCTAAATCAATACAGCGGAAAATGAAACTTCTTCAGATAGGTACCGATTCTAAAAATGAAAATGAATAGGTTTTTTGATTTAGACTTGTGGTGTGCATAGGTAATTGTTTACAATCATCATTGCAATGTTTTCTATTCCTACCACCTAATTGTACATTTTAAACCAGAATTAAAAGCCTCACAATCATTAGAAGAATTTAGAAAAATTAGCTCAATATTAAACTAATTTTTCTAACCCTTAGGGCCAATTCACATTGACCGCGACGTCATGATGAAATTGCAAACTCTGTGAAATAAAATTTAATCCTCTGCAAAGCGTAAATAATTGGCTCAGTGTGAATTGGCCCTTATAACCTTACTCTACTTAATCACTTGAGCAAGTGTAATAGTTAAAAAAATGTAATTAGACGCATATACATTTTTTCTTTGGTCATTTTGAAAAGATTACATCAAGAGCCTTTATCTAGCTAGAATAATAATAATAATAAAATAATCATTATAAAACCGGAACTATGAACAAACCTCTAATGTATCTGTAAAATATTTCGTAAAGAAATCAAAGAGTATTTAATACAAAAATTAATCTCATAGTTTTTAAATCATCTGGATTTAACTCTTCAACAGATATGTACAATTGTTAATTAACAACAATTGCCACTAAAGATAATATCAAAAACTAAGATAAATTTCAGAATAACAAAAGGCAGGTACGAAAATAAGAAAAACACTCGAAAATGTCATCTATTCTTGAAACTTCGTAAAGAGAATGAAAATTCGCATCAATCCAAAATCAACAACTTCACGATACCTAATAACCTTTTTTTTTTAAACTTACCCTTCAATTCTTAATATTACCTCTAAATTAGAAATTATACCTACATTATACCTACTGTATAATTAAAAAAACTTACCATTCAACCTTTTTTAACCTTCAACCTTCATAATCAGATTAATTGAATATTATGCTTTATGACTTTACTTCAAGGTTCATCTTCGAATGAGGCAATCTTTAGATGTCCATTGATTGGTCACCAGCGTTCACCAGCTCTTCAAAACACGAAGACTTATCCTCTTCATTATTTTAAAATTCATTTCACTTCACTTTAAACTTATTTCAACACTTGATTGAGAATTTAATTACTTATGCAGAGAGCGTTTTAAAACTATCGTGTTAAACTTTAGAACGCTTATTTACAACTTAACCGAGTATTTTGTGTTGCAAATGTTGCCCATATTGAATGTGGTACATACCATATACCAACCATTACGTGAATATTTATGCTTTTAAATAATAGAAAAAATATTAAATCTTGAGAATGCCTAATTTATTTTATTGTTAATTTTACTAAATAAAATTTTAGTAAAATAAAAAATCTATAATGTTATTCGACTAATTTAAACCAAATTTTCATAAATGCGATATTAAATGAGAAGTTGCAAGTCGTTTCGACTGTAAAATATTCGGTTTTTTTTTTTTTTTTTTAATTTAAAATCTTCTGCCAAAACCTTAACATATTAATGGGGTTCTTGTAAACTCACATTGAATAACTCAACAGAGCTGGTAAATGTTTTATTTGATCTTACTATTTTATTTTTATTTTTTTTGCTTACACTAATATATCACAGGGTTTTTTTATTTTTTTTCTTTATCTTTATCAAGAGCGAAACATCAACCGCATCTGCGTGGAAAACATGTAGATATCTTACTTGTGTCATCATCCTTTGTCGATTTCGTTTCCTTGTCTTCCAGAGTGTTGACCGGACTCTCAGATTTCTCCTTGTTCCTTCTCATGTATCTGTCCTTGTGGTAATTCTTCAGCTCCTTAAACGCCACCACTTCCGTAACGGCCTGCTTCGTTTGCTCCTGCTGCTGATCCACTTCCATCGTCTCCTTCGCCTTTGTGGACTCCTTGACTTTCTTCGACTTGAACCTTTTCTCCGGTGAGGAACCGCTCGAGCTATCTTTCGAACTATCCCGTTTCTTCTTGTCAATGTCTTTCCTCTTTTTCGGTGGTGTTGGAATCGCATTTTTCGATTCGTCCCTATTAATTTTTGGTATCGGTGGCAATTTGCTTATTCTCTTCACGTCCGGTATCTGCACATAGTAGTGGTCGACCGGTGGTTTTTCAGAGACGTTTCCTTTTTCATCTCTCTTCCTATCCTTTGCGTCTCTCTTCTCCTTTCTGTCGGCGCGTTTGTTGTTGAGACGAGGGTCTCTTCGGCGCAATGACGCCGGAGCGCCGGAGTGAGGTGCGGTTGGTACGTCAGGTCGCACGTCAATCGTGATGACGTTCTTTCTTTTGGTGACGTGGTCTAGTGGTTTAATGTCGAACACGTTCGGGGCTATGGGGGCCGCGGTGGCTGTGTTGGTCGTGTGAGCTGTGTGAGCTGCGTGGGCTGCGTGGGCTGTGTGAGTTAACGGGGCTGTCACGTGGGCGTGTCTCGCGAGACGAGGATCGCGACGCGCAGTCACCAGCGCACCACTGACCGGCGCAATTCGAGCTCCGGACGGTTTGTTTACTGGCTGCAAACAAAAACTAACCTAAGTCTCACCGTAAATGTTTAAATACTAATATTATTATTATACACTCTGTCTGTTACCTTTTCACGTCTTGGGATACACATTGTCATTGGGATACACATTAAAGGACTAGTAGGATAATCTTAAAATCTAAAATCCAACCCCTGGAAATAGTTATAACAGGAATAAAGATGTCAGGCGTTTCATTTTTTTTTTTTTTTTTTAACGCGGACGAAGTCGCGGGCACCAGCTAGTATATAATAAAATCGTAAACGAGCCGTATCTGTACATTGAATATTTTTTCAAAAAAAAAAAAAAAAATTTATACATTTGTTACTGTCAAAAAAAAAAAAAAAAAAACAGTTTTTAGAATTTTTGTCTGCTCATTTGTTTGTCTGTGCCCAGTAGTAATCTCAGAAACGGCTTATCCGATTTGAATGCAGTATTCACTGATGCAATATAATATAATCTATGATTTTTACCTAGATTAAACTGTATGATACTTTACGTCCTGGATGGAAAAGTGTTATCGATTCCTGTGGGATTTTCAAAAAAACCAACTACAGCACATAAATAAATGACTCACCGGACCGAGCCGTTGCTTGACAGACAAAGTGGCCACCTCCGGTGCTGAAGCAGTGACCGGGACCGACTGAGTCACCACCTCCGGATTCACAATCACCGTTGGCATCGTTGGGTTCACCGTTGGAATCACCTGAACGACATGCAGACGAATACTTCTTCAGTTTTAAGACAATATATGTATGTAGTCTATACTAATATAAATAGAGAAGATGTTAAGAAACCAAGCCACAATAATAAGAAAAAAAAAAATTAAAAAAAAAAAAAAAAAAAAAAAAAAAAAAGAGAATCAACAATCATCCATCACTCATCATTCAAATCAAGCAAGCTTCAACGCATACATTTTTTCTTTATATAGCCTCACTCCGTTTATACAAGCCAATTTTGTCAAAATCTCAAAAATAAACCACTAACAATGGCATTCTAATTTTCAACAATATTTCCTTGAAGACAACAGAACTGCAGTGGAGTTAAGCTACAGAAGATTTGTATTTTAACATAGTGTTAGCCAATTTCCACTTCGTATACATTGTTTTAATCACTTTATGTTTAAGAAAATAGGGGAAAAAGACGCAAGGGTCGACCATGTTGAAAGTGGCAAGACTAAATAAGGGCAATTGCAGGCAGGGACTGGATTGAGAAAGCGCAAGACAAAGATATTTGGTATTCTATGGAGGAGGCTTTTACCCAGAATTAATAATGAAAAATTGAATAAATTTTAGACTAATAATGAACGACAAATTGTGAATACAATATTGAATCTATTAAATATTGACAACCAAATGCATGAGAGAAAAAAAAAAGACATTTTTTTATTATATACTTTTACTCGTATAATACTTCAACGAATGTTGTGCTGTATGTAATTATATTTAATTTGTGATTTTTGTGATTATGTATGTATGGGAGAAATAAAGCTTATTATTATTATTATTATTTATTATTATTATGTTTAAGAAAAAGAGGAAGACAGAATCGTAGATGGGAAGATGATATAAGAAAGGAATGTGTAGCACAGGAGCAACATGGATGAGAATGGCCCAAAATAGGGAACGGTGGAAGGACTTAGATGAGGCCTATGTCATTTGACAGGCGAAGAATTTTGTTTAAGTAATGTAATGTAGCTTGTTTTTTTGTATTAGGATTCCTCGAAATTAAAGGCTATCTTTATGTTTAGTCCCAATACTTTTATCGTTCGACCGATATAATTATCAGAACTATAATTCCAACTATAAGAATGTAAACATACGACCAAGACTTCTCTTCGCGAAACCGTTCGTTCAACTGTCTGATACCTTTTTAAAATCATGTCACCGAATAAATCTGAATGAACGAGCACCTCTTTTTGCAACGTCACAGATTACTTAAATAGCAGACGCTAACAATAGGCTTATATTTTATAAATTCACGCAGGCCAAGTCGCGTGCAGCAGCTAGTTATTATATAATCTCGTATGTTATAATGTCACCGATTATTTAAGCGACAATGAAGCCTGGATTTAAGCGATTCAGAGAGCTCATACTATGTTTAGTATAATTTTGTTTATAATTAAGTGTAATTGTTGTAATTTTTTATTTTAAAGATGACAAAAACAATAGTAATCTCTGAGTTTCTTTCGAGGTTTCTTCTTAGGATCGTTATCTCGGCTTTTTTTGTCAAAGTTAATTGTTTTTGCGTACTTATGTAGTATAAGTATGGAAAAATTTAATAACTGCTTAATGATATCACAGAAAAAACCTTGGCGCCGACTAAACTACTATACTTACTATAAAATATAACCAACATGACCCAGTCATGACTCATGAGCCATTACAAAATGTAAGAATTCACCTATTGCGATTATTAGGATAGTCTTAAAAAGTCAAACCTAATTTTAAACAAGAAATTATTAAATACATTAAGTTGTTTTATGAACGCAACACATTAATGGGATTGTATTAAAATTATAATTACCTTTTTAACAGTTTTCTCAGCCATCTCGAGTTGCCTACGAGTCTGCTCGAGTTCCATTTCAATCTTCTTCCGCTGAAGCATCAGCAGTTCTTGTTCCTTCTTGGCGAGGATTGTGCGCATCTTCTCCTCATCAGAGTTCGAGGTGGCATTCGGTATGCTCGTTGTTGCCACCGGCTGTAAGAGAATATATTATATCTTTTATTTCAACACACACATCGCAAGCGATACAAGTTTGTTTAACTTTTAAAAAATTACAAATCAGTTAATAACTAGCCAACTAATGAAACAGTGCATTGCTTTATACCATTTGCTATTTAAACAAGACATAATTTATTTATTAATCATCATAAATATCCTTCAACTTTGGAAACAGATAATATAGAAAACTTTCTTTCTTCTTTCTTTATATATAAATCTGACTAACCAAGAATCTGCTGATATGAGGAAATTAACAAAATTTGTGGATGTATGCATACAAACAAAACAACTGAAATGGCGCTGGACAGGACATGATCAGACAACCATCAGAAAAATGGACGAAGAAGCTAACCGAGTGGACTCCAAGATACAATGCCAAAAGGAAGAAAGGTCGGCATCTTAAAAGATGGTCAGATGACATAAAAAGGTCTGCCGGACCTCTATGGATGAGATTGGCTCGGAACAGAATAGATTGGAAAAAGTTGGAGGAGGCCATCTGTCAGCAGGACATGCTGATATGAAACCGGACTGATGTGCATTATTTATTCTTAAACATATGAATCAGCAAATAAAGGCCTTTTATTTTTATTAATCAAGAATCTGTCGAATATCGAAACAACGAAAATTAATGTTAAGTTGGTTTGTGTACACTTTAAAAACTGGTAAATGGGTAGACCAATTTTAATTTAGTTTTCTCCACATTGAAAGAGGGATATGATTTTTTTTATTATATAAAAATTGCACCCCGAGCGCAAAGTGATAGTATTAATAAAAGATTTTTATAATATTGCGTAACATTATCGATATATAAATATTGGCACGACCCTAAATGGTTCAATAGCTCCTTTTGTTTTAAAATTACTTATATTCTGCAGATTAAATAAATTATATATCTTGAATTAACCAATCTTAAAATAACTAAATAGATTATGTTAATTGGCAAGTCACCTAACTCCATTTCAACAAATTTTATGAACAATATATTTTATGACTCCTTATGAACATAACATCGTGTTATTAGATAGTACAAATGGGGAAAAACAGTTTTTTAAATTCATTACTTTATAAGTTGTAATCTTAATACCTTTTAAAACTAAAGCACAAAGCAAATATCAATAAAGCATTGGCGTGACTGATAAATTATAATTGCCCTGGTTCAAGTAAATATTAACTTTTTGATATTAACAAAGCCAACTGTACATAACTTTCTGTTATTTTTATCATGTACAATTAACATAAAGTATGTAATCCTTTAAAAAAATAAATTCACCGAAACACTGTAAGGCTCGAGTTCACCAACAGATGGTTATTTTTAAACAGCTGATTAAAATTTAAACGGTCGTTTAATATGTTGTTGAAAACCATCGCTAAACTGCAGGTTAAACGCCCTAAATATTAGATTAAACATTAAGTTAATCAGATGTTTAGGGTGTTTAACCCGCATTTTAGCGATTTTGAACAAAATATTATTAAACAGCTGTTTAAAAATACCGTCTGTTGGTGGACTCGAGCCTAAGTGTCTCCTGAAAAGTTAATTGAAATGAGGTTCACTGATATTCTAAGGTTATTTAGGTGTAAAAACAACAAATGGATAAAAACAATGCATAATTTAAGAGAATCCTTTGATAAAACTTAAAAACTATTAAGAAATATAGCATTATACATATATTTTATGAAGGAATTCAATCGGTGGGGGCCTAACTACAAGTTATATGGTAAAATTATGCCGAACTAAACATAAACAACTAAAAAAAAACACCTTTTTCAGAAAATTTGGATTTACATGGATGTTGGACTGCTGCGGCTGGGCCTGAATGGGCCACGCAGGGTCAATCAAGTTCACTTTAACATCCAACTGGTACAGTTTTGTCGCTGGAAACACATCGTGCCACGTCTCGCGGAGTTTGAACATCTGCGATCGAATTTTCTCATCCACCTAAAGAATAAAAACATTTATGTAAAATAAACGGAGGTACAGCTGAAACTTATCAATGGAAAATATATTTTAAACATTATGATTAAACTAAAAATGAGTCATGAAAGAAAAAAAACATATTTACCTGTTTAAATGTCTTCGTAAACATGTTTACAATGCTCTGTGAAAACTTCTGCACATACGCTCCGCCGACATTCTTGATAATAGAATCAACTAAATACAGTACTGGCAGCTTGATGTCTGAATGTACCTGTGTAGACCAAAAACACTCAAGATCTAGTCCAACTCTACAGACACAATGCGAGTTGGATTTCTTCTTGAAAATGCTTCAACGGTGCAGGAAAGAATAAGACAAGCGAAAAATGTTCAAACAACTTTTAATCTTCGTATGCACGATAAAATAAAAGTAGACAGTAATAAAAGAGCTTTATTTTTGACACTTTCTTCGTTTACACAAATCAAAAAGAATCACTTTTATACATACCAACGCAGGTAGTTTTAGTGTACGCATAATTTAGATTAAGCATCTCCTAGTATATAAAAACAAAATTTACATAGTGAACACGAAAAAAACTATGCTACGCTAAGTATACCATAATACTTCAAAAGACCATAGCCACGAACAAAACTAGGAGATACCTTCTCCAAGAACTGGTTTCAAAGAAAACTAGGTCGTATCAGCAAGAAGTTATACATATAAAACACCAATGCGTCATACACTTTCGCCTTAATCGCGTGGATCATTTGTGCCATTTTTTAACCACACCGAAACGCGAAACCTTTTTAAAAATGCAAATTCACCTTCTCTAAATGCTTTTCCACCGTTTCAACGATAACCCCGGCGTGGTCGACGTTCTCTTCTGCTAGAATCGTCAACATGTTTATCAAGGGTTTGCTGTTGACTGTGAGGTCCGACAAACTCGACGCGTACTCCTCCGCTATTTCCTTCGACATCTTGGAAGACGACTGCGGTCTTTAATGATAGCATAGCATACCAATCGCAATCTTCACGAGAACATTGCTGCAAAGAATGATAACAAAAAATTTATCTTACATACTGTTACGTGGACTATCCAACATGGCGTGATTTTTTTCAATACGTAGCACGGAAAACTTACGTTTCAACAACAGAGATTACACTGAACTGTTGATAAGTTAAAGTAACTGTAACCACATCACGTACAAATAATTAACAATATAAAATATCACGTTTCTGGAGTGATGATATAAAATTCCGACTATCAATCAACCGATGTAGTAAGCGCGAAAGCGAAATTTTAAAATGGCGTCGCCGTGCCACAAACTACATAGAAGATACTACTAGTGCCCGTGCAAGAATGTCCCTGTCCTGACCTGTTGTCAGTCGAGGTCCTGCCTGTCATGTCATAATCGTGGGACATAGACAATTAGGCTGGCCTAACACAGTCGGAATTCATAATATGGCTAGCCTAACCAGCCGGAATATCTCTCTGAATTCATAATTTGAATTCACAATCTAAATTCGAGCGCATTGCTTCACACATATCTTAAATACCGATCCGGAATACAGAACGCTCGTCAGTATAATTCTTACAGATCGATCTGAGTAATTCATAATCTGAAAAAAAAAAAAAAAAGAAAAAAAAAACAGAATGTGTGGAATACATTGTATGGAATTCCGGTCGTTCTAAATTAATAATATGAATTCAGAGAAACATTCCGGCTGTATGAGGCCAGCTTTAGACATAGACATATCTATGTAGTTTATGGAATGTTGCCAAAGTCAAGGCCAATGTTACCATGTTACACTCCGAGATTTTTTATTATTAAATGTAGCTTATGTAGCCTATGTTACACGCTGTATTGTAACTTATATTATTAGTAATAGATTACGAAAAAAAAACATTCATTTAAATTGATTAGAGAGATAAGTTGAGCGGCCACAACTTAGAGTATAGATAAGCAAGCAAGGCCACAACCTACTATTTATTCGTAGGCCACAAAGAACGATTTAGTTTACAAGTCTAAAATAAGTAAAAAAATAATAATGGATCGGTAACTGAATTTTTGGCTTTGTTTTTTCTTAAGAAAGAAAAAGTAAACTAAAATAAGAAAAAGAAATAAAAAAATATATTAACATTTTCAAAGACATTGACAGCCTTAGATAGACTTTGACTTTAGATTTAGACTTGATCAAGGAACATAGACTTGATTGATTGTAATGTAATTGTTGGTCCTGCCTGTGTTTTTTTTTTGTGTCCGTGTGACGTGAATTTTGTTGATTGTTGATTGAAATTTTTCAATATTTTTCATAAAATAAAACTGATTACATATTTTTATTAATATAATTATATTAGTTTTTTCCTCTAATATTGTGAACAAATGGATTGTTGAATATTTTTGGACTAGTAAAAAACACCTGAAATATGTCGAACGTACAAACGGGAGAGCTTCTCAATTTTCAGGATTACTCCCCGGAACACAATGATAGAAGTGCTAGAATTGACGTAGAGGCTGTTCATACGAATCAATATAGCTCCATGTCAAACTCTAATAACTATAATTCGGATTCAAATTATGCAAATCCAAGTTACGGATTTGAGGAAACCAAAAACATAGACGAACCAGATTCCCCTCCTAAATGTAAGCTATTACCTATTTAATATTTCTTTTAATCTCAAGGCGGCATAATAATATTGGCTTGATCAAGCTGATTGTCCAATGTAAGGGCGGCATTTTGCATGACTCACTTCACTATACAATTTTTTTTATATGTTTAGGTCGACAGACAGGTTTGACGGTCTACATGATGGTAGGTAGCTATCGTCACCTAACTGAAAACACAACAACACACATACTGTTGTTTTACGGTGGTCTTCTTAAATGGTGTGGTCACTGCCACCAGACAGATTGCCCAAATGACTGCGAAATGTGGTCTGCCCTGCCTCTACTTTTCAGATCTTTGAAAAGGTTATTTCGAAAATTGACCCTGCTGGAAATTGGATCCGGGGATCCGTTAAGGCAAGGGCAAGCAAAGCCAAGCAAGGCCTGTCTAAATGGCTCGATTAAGCCAATTGTATGATGGTAGATGTGTGTGGCTGGAATTATAATGTTGTCTAAATACCGGTGAATCTTTACATACAGGTGTCTCAGAATGTTTTTCGTTTTTGTTTTGACCATTGTGCCCCAAATGCAGACAGCACGCGGAATGGAGTGCTATTAAAAATTTGGCGGGCTTGTTTAGTTTAGTAGCAATGGATTCCATCAAATTGCAGCACGCATTTTACGTGGGTGCGTTTTACATAGACAATGATTCGTACACTGTGATCTGAAGTCTCTAAAAGACATTTTTATTTGACGACTATGAGGAACGTGCTAAGTGCAAGCAAATTTAATCAAATATTGAATTTGCAAGTTTGAAAGAATGCCAAATAAATCGCCTTCCTATTGAAAGGACATTAAAGCAAAACACCCTTACATGTCACATGCTCCTCTATGATGAACTCCTAACCGATTTTGATCAAACTTTGTAACTATATTTAATTTGGTCCAACTTAAAAGATAGAATAGTTTTTATTTTGAACCCGGGTGTAGCCGGGAGTGGGCCACTAGTATATTAAATATCTCAGATAATTAGCGATAAAGATATCAAAATTTAATGGCACTAAAGGGACACTAACAATATAAATTAGAAAGTTAGTTTAGTTATAGTTTTATTTGCTCCAGCCAACCACAACTTCTGGACTATAGAGTACTACCAGAAGTATTTTGATGTCCACACAAATGAGGTTGTTGAGAGAATCATATCATCTGTTGTTCCTCAAAAGGTGTCTCCAAACTATTTTGATGAGAGAATTAAAGGAAAGCCAGACTTGTATGGCCCAATATGGATATCCGTTACTTTGGTAAGATTACCTTGCTTGTTTGTCATTGAATTTGAACTTTATTATTACGAATAAATTTTATTTATTTACATAATTTCAACGGTGGATCCAGGCTGCTTCTGACAGATCCTTTTGGAAATTATAGGGGAGGCCTATGTCCAGTCAGTCGTAGACGTCCTAAAGTGGAGATGATTTAACGTCTGCCACAGTTCTATACCATTGTGGTAACTCAACCTAACTATGCCACATATTTTATGAGAATAACTGTCAAAGAAAAAAGACAATGTTTATACATAAGAAACAAAACATTACAAAAAAAAAAGAAATTTCAGTAAAAGGTTGTTTCTTTTGTTCACATCACCAGATATTTACTATAGGAGTGAGTGGAAACATTGCAAACTACCTTCAGAGCGCTAACAAAGCAGTGCATTGGAGATATGACTTCCACTTGTTGTCGTATGCTGCGACGGCTATAATATGCTACGTCTGGCTCGTTCCCATCGCTCTGTGGGGAGCCATTAAGTGGACTAGTCAGTCCGACGGCTCCGATGAAATGGAAACTCAGGTTCGTTGTTTTGAAATAAAATTTTGTAACACCAGCTGGGTACTCTATTTTTGTTGTATAAATATCTTTTGATGAATATTTAATGCTTATTAATCTCCAACGGATTGTGGCGAGTTCTAGAGGAGGCGTTTAGGCCTTTACTAAAAGTCAAGCGGACACATAAAAGGAAAACATTTGGTTAACTTCTTAAAAAGTTAACAAGTTAACTTCAACAAATGGTACTTCTTAAAAAGAAAAAAAAAATATTGTTCAGAAAAAATTGTAAAATGTCAGCAATAAAGGCTAATAACCTCCAAAAGAGGAGCGTTATAAGTTTCTTATCTTATGCCTCTCTGCGTATCTGTTTGTCTGTCTGTGGCATCGTATCTCCCAAACGGATGTTCTGATTTTGATTAGGTTTTTTTTTTTCTGTTTGTAAGTCGACATAATCGAGGTGGTAGATACTTGGTTATAATTCATGAAGATCAGTTCGGGCGTTCGAAGATCATCACAACTCATTTTCTAATCGACTGAGGGATTTCACTAACTTCTACATGTTCGATTGATGTGAAATTTGGTTTACCGTTACTACGGTGGAAACTCCGTGACATGGTAACCTTGATCTGATGCTGCGGCATCAAGTAGTCAGCGGGACGACCAACTTTTGAGCAATTTACATCAGATATAAAGTGTTTGGCCTCATTAGAAAGTAGTTTTTAATTTTAATTATTACATGCTTTGTTACAGATTGTGAATTCTCCAACTCTGATGTCGCTGTTCTGCCTTTATGGCTACTCGTTGTCAATATACATCCCGGTGGCCATTTTGTGGACGATCCAAGTGTCCTGGTTGCAATGGTTACTCGTGCTAATGGCTGCGTTCATATCGGGTGCGGTTTTGATTTTTTGGCTTCTACCCGCTTTGAGAAAGTCCAAATATTTTTTGATCTTGATCGGTTCCATATTGGGTTTTCATTTCCTGTTGGCCGCTGGATTCATGTTGTACTTCTTTCACGTGCCCAGCAGTGGTCAGACACCGTTGATAGTTTCATCGACCCTGGCGCCCGTCACCACTGTGTCTCATTAAATTTGATGTTTTTTGAAAATAAAAAAATAAAAAGATTATTTCTCTTAATATTATTATGAGCTCTTGTTTTTTGTTTGTTAGTAAAGTTGAAAAATGGCAGTTCAGTTTGTTCATGTTGTGTACCGTTTGATGAAAACTTTAAATGTCATACAATCTTTGATTAAAATATAAAAAAAAAATAAAGCATTCGTTTCCATGTGACACTCTTTGAGCAAATATTATACATTCGACTTTACCGGGGTTTGGTTTTCACGTATTTATGTTATTACTAGTGACCCGCTCCCGGCTTCACCTGGAGTGCAATTTTTACATAATACAAACCTTCCCCGTTTATCCATAAGTCAAAACCGAATCAAAATCGGTCTAGCCATTTTTGAGTTTTGGCGAGACTAACACGCAAGGCGATTTATTTTTATATATTATATACTAGGTACCCGCTCCCGGCTTCGCATGGGTGCAATTTTTAACTCTATCCATCCGATAAATTACCTTACACCTGTTACATCTGTTAGAATGTTATGGAACTCACAGATAAATTATAACTCTTTCTCATATAAATAAACAAATGATTTGAAATAAAATAAAAAAATTGCGACTATAAATCGAAATAGAAACTATCCTATCTTTTAAGTTGGACCAAATTACACATACTTACGAAGTTTTATCAAAATTGGTTCAGTAGTTTAGGAGTTCATTGGCGTCAAACAACGTGACACGTAATTTATATATATATAAATATGTAATATATATATATATATATATATATATCTCTGTGGCCTGGTGCTAAAAGGGCCAATATCTATATTCCTATCTTTCGGTAATAAGCATTAGAACAATGAACAAGAATTGATAGTTATAATTTACATGTTATATTGTAGTATTACTAAAATATCTTTTTGTTATTGTTATTAGGACAAATAAATATCATTCTTTTTCAACAACTTCCCATTTTTCACAAAAAAGGACTTTGGTCCTTTTAGCACTAGGCCACAGTATATAGATATTATTATGTTGTAATATGACACTAAAGTTTAAATTGATGATGATTTAAATAGTCGTAAATAATAGGTTAGAAAAAAAAAAAAATTACTTACGAGTACGTACACAAGTTGTTATGCTATTATAATTATGCTAATACATCCGTATTTTTTTTTAAGTTTGTGCGATTTTTCTTATTTAACATAATTTATATTTTATTATATCAATGAGAGTAAAGATGTTTTATTAATTCTTAGTGCTTACAAGTGTTTTAACTTTTTTTTAAATGAGACTTTAAATGAATACGATAACATTCCTTCGGCGTTTTGTTAAGTAAGTAAGAATCATAGACTAAATAGTACTTAACAGTAAGTACTGGTTAAGTACTATTCACTCTATGGTAAGAATGTATTGTGTTGAGCCTATTTTATTTTTATTTAACAGATGATGATATTCAATCAAAGAATATCGATGATACTGAGTAAAAACTATTTTGGTTGATTTTTTTTTTTTTTTTTATGTAAAATATGACCTTTTTTTGTGGGATAATTTATACAAGATTTATAGATGTGAATTAATCGTAAAAGTTGTTAATTATAGTCACATTTCAACTTATCTTTGCGATTTTTTTTCATAGGCTACTTAAGTGATTGTATTAAATTTAAAAAAAAAAAAAAAAAAAAAAAACCAGTCATCTTTCGTTAATCAGACTTGATTTCAAATTGGTACCTATAGTGAATTTTTGTAATCTATGCAAACAAACTATAATAGTCATAACGTAATCAAACATGTTTATAAAAAAAAATATGTGATAGTATTATAATAAAAGAGTGATGAATTTAAAAAGTTATTTTATTTCGAAGCTGATTAGAATTGGACCTCAAACTGAATATTTATTGATAATTTTTATTCCAATTCCTTAAGAGAACACGTGGGTCAAAATAAAACTTAAAAAAAAACTTGATATATATTTTTTAATTTTAAAATATACAACTAACTAAAGTATGTTTTATAAGTAATTGTATTTATCAAATAAAAGTAGAATAACTTTCAATTCCTTTATATCTCTTTAAAAAGTACGGCGAGTACAGGAGCGATGTTAAGTAATTGAACTAGTGAGACTTTTTAGTTTAGATAGTTCAATTAATTAATGTAATTGGACTACTGAAACTAAAAAGTCCCAATAGTTCAATCAATTTAACTAGTGGGAATAGACTATGCTTTTGTGATTCCCAGTGGTTCGATTATATAGTTTCAATAGTTCAATTAATTAATGTAATTGGACTACTGAAACTTTAAAGTCCCAATAGTTCAATCAATTTAACTAGTGGGAATAGACTATGCTTTTGTGATTCCCAGTGGTTCGATTATATAGTTTCAATAGTTCAATTAATTAATGTAATTGGACTACTGAAACTTTAAAGTCCCAATAGTTCAATCAATTTAACTAGTGGGAATAGACTATGCTTTTGTGATTCCCAGTGGTTCGATTATATAGTTTCAATAGTTCAATTAATTAATGTAATTGGACTACTGAAACTTTAAAGTCCCAATAGTTCAATCAATTTAACTAGTGGGAATAGACTATGCTTTTGTGATTCCCAGTGGTTCGATTATATAGTTTCAATAGTTCAATTAATTAATGTAATTGGACTACTGAAACTTTAAAGTCCCAATAGTTCAATCAATTTAACTAGTGGGAATAGACTATGCTTTTGTGATTCCCAGTGGTTCGATTATATAGTTTCAATAGTTCAATTAATTAATGTAATTGGACTACTGAAACTTTAAAGTCCCAATAGTTCAATCAATTTAACTAGTGGGAATAGACTATGCTTTTGTGATTCCCAGTGGTTCGATTATATAGTTTCAATAGTTCAATTAATTAATGTAATTGGACTACTGACACAAACAAAAAAAAGTCCCAATAATTCAATCAATTGAACTAGTGGGAATAGATGCTTTTGCGATTCCCAGTGGTTCGATTTTTATTTTCGATAGTTCAATGAATTAATGTAATTGGACTACTGAAACAAAAAAAGTCCCAGTAATTCAATCAAATGAACTAGTGCGAATAGATCGTAGCCTTCTATGACTTCCTATAAAAGGTCCTTTTTTTTTGAAAAAAGATATAAAGGAAGACCTAAGAAAAGATGGATTCACGATATAACTTCTGCTGCAGGAAAGGACTGGATGGTTATAGCAAAGAATAAAGTCAACTGGAATAAAGCTTTCACCCTACAAGGGGCCTTATTATAAATTAACCAATACAATTACCATCCATATCATGATATGGATAAATAAAAAGCTTTATTATTATTATTATTATACAAGGTCCATATTAACCCTTTAGCCGCCAGAGTCGGATTTATCCGACAATTATTTTCGTGTCCATTTCGCCAGAGTCGTATATATACGACAAATTCCTCTACTTGTATAATGTTTATTTTTAAATCATTGAGTTGCTTTCTCCATCTTTCTCTTAAAAAAAAAAAAATTACGAGTCAGGCGCTAGGGGCACGACAACTACAAAACCAAGCGGTTAAATGGTTAATATGGTCAACAAAAAATTACGGTCGGTCTTTTTAAGGTAATGACGAAAGCATTTGATCATATTAATCACGAAATTTTTCTAAACAAATTATTGTATATGAACGCAATAACGGTGGAATGTATATAAATTAATTAATTCTTATCTAATAAAATAATTCGCCCTAAAATAAAAATAAAAACTGTATTACAAGTATATTTTCAACTATAAGCAAAATACGCAAGGAGTTCCACAGGGTAGCATTTTGGGACCTCTCCTGATTCTTATTTACAAAAACGACTTGTAACATTAACTAGTTTCGTGGGAACATATATCATGTCATTATAATTTTAACAACTACAGATAGACAGATAAAGTAATTTTATATACATAGCTATCGCTATATTTGTATGCTAGTTGTACTCATATACTTATATACAAATGTAAATTAAATAAATTATTAATTAACATTTTCATTTATAAAACACTGCGCTCGAGATTATCAGTAGTGTTTGGACACTGAATTTATGTTAATATTTCATTATTAAATAATGATTTATTAAGAAAGTAATATTACTTATTTATTTTGGAAAAATTTAAACAAAATACAGAAAAATACTTTTGTAATTTTTTCTTTATTTTTTTTTTAAACTGGTATAGTGTCAACAGTCCACAGAGAATTGATGTGTTAGGTATATTGTCTAAAGTAAATTAGACAATTTAATCTCTAAAACGACCTCAAAGCTCAAAACTTTGGAACTTTTAAAAGCAAATTTCATTGGTTTTAAAGATGTCATATATTACATATTAGAATTTCTTCTTCTTCTTCTTCTTTTTTTGATTATATCGTACAAGTTAATTTAAAATAGGGAGTCAGTTGTTCATCGCCGAAATATTGCAGTCCGCTCAACAGCTCAGACAAGACGTATTCTAGAAAAAAATTCACATATACTTAGTAAGAATTTTGAAGAGATATAGTCTTTCTATGTTTAGCAGACGAAAATGTATATTTCATCAATTGTCATCTATGAGAAAATAAATCGAGATTGTTTTACCTATTAAAGTTTGCTCATGAATATACTTAGTTTAATAAAAATCCTATTTGATATCCTAATTTGTTTTTCTGTTGCAGATATTTGCTTGCTCCGATTTTTAAATTTCAAAGTCTTAAGATTTTCGCACGCAACTAATATAATATCGAAGCTATAATTATATTATTTAATAATGTTACACATGGATTCTACAATCGGAACAAAGACAATTTTATGATTATCTTTACTAATATTATAAAGAGAGAAGATTTGTATTTTTGTATGTTTTTAATTAATAAACTCTTAAACTACAGGACCGATTTTGAAAATTCTTTCAATTATAGAAAGCTACACGTTATAGCGGCGAGTAACATATAGGCTATATTTTATAAAGTTACGCGGGCGAAGACGCGTGCAACGGCTAGTAGAAGATAAATAGTCATTCGAGGTCGTCTACTGTTACTCCGTCCATTGTCATCCTTCATCATTCAATCGTGATCATTCAAAATTTCCAAATTCATCATTCATTGTGAACCATTAACAATTGTAAATTGTACAATAAGAATAAAAAAAAAACATCTTCTACAGCCGGCATTCTTATTTTACCGAGAAATAATAATAATAATAAGTAGAATAAAGAAATTTATTTCAGAATAGTAATTTTAGTTTTAGCATATATACTTCTTTTTTAAACACTAGACTCCGCTTGTCCTATGGGGGAGCAGAGTCAGCAAAAAAATATCAGCAAGCAATAAGCAACAAACAAGAGGAAGCAATCAAAAATATCCTAAGAAATGGGCAACAACAAATCAATATTCATAATCATCCTTGAAGAATTTTAACCCCCTCCCCCCTCCCTAAACGTTACTTAACAACCAAGTGACCATTTTTTACCAACGAAAAGACCAAAAATCGCATCACTTAATACTTTAACGTCACCCTAGGCTAGGGAATAAGCATATATAAGCATAGATATACTGACTGTCGTCCTTCGAGTGAGCAAACTTGTCCATGATCTCGAGCACGATCTGAAGGTGGCCTTCGTAGAGCTGCAGGGCGGCATCACGAGACGCCAACGCGTACAAACACCTCGCTCCAGTCCACACCACACTTCTCAACTCCACACACACAGAGCCCCCAAATTCCTCTGAAATTTGTTTGCTCTGTGTCCGTGCTGTGTAACACTTGACTCTGTCTGTCTCTTTCCCGCGCGGACTCGTGCACGAGTGCGACAGAGACTACCACGAGTACAATGATCGCACTCGCTAGCACTTAGGTTTAAATGGCAATGCGGCTCATTTTAAAATGGCCATTGTCTGCCAGTGTCAAGTTAATGTCGATTGTCGCGTTATTATTTTGCCAGTGTCATTTGTAAAAATATCAATTTGTAATAGCTTTTTTTTTTTAAAAAAAAAGAGGCAAAATTGAAATTAAAATCAAAAGTAGCAGATCCAGTCACTAGTTAGTCAAATCAAGTCTATAATTTTTCTTAGTTTTTTTCCAAAACAGGTCCGTCAAGTCTAAAGCAGTCGGGTCAAGTCCAAAATATTTATATGGAAAATTGTCAATTTGACATTGACAGGTGACAGTTATTCATATAAATGTTTTACGCTCTCGCTAGCGAGTGCGGTGATTGTGCCTCATGGTATAGAGATACCGTTCCTTTGTGTACTGTGAACAACTTGGCATAAAGTTAGGCACAACTTTATTTAACTCACTTATGAATTCCGTTTTCACGTCACATCGCTATTACAAACAATGTACACGATATTGGATGGACTTGACACGAATACGATTTATTTTTTTATTTTTTTTGTAGTAATTATTACACTCACCCTCACTTGTACTAGTTTCGGTGATATCTTTCAAAAAAACAGCGCATATCCTTAATGCGTATGTGATCACTTGAACAAGTGTCAAAAAACAGCTACGTCTGAAACGTAAGGAAACGTCAAACTTTACGAAAACACGAATAAGGCTAGATGCATACCGAAAGCTAAGCTAAATTAGTTCAGCTCAACTCGCATAGCTAACGTACGTTTTTCACACTTTTATTGCAAATTGCATTATTAAAGTAGACTAGTGTTTTAATATTATTGTTAATTCAGATTATTAGTGGTTAAGTTAAATTTGTGTTAAGTTAAATGTGTCATGTACACTGTTTAGGACAATTTATCTATACCTATACACGTATTTTATAGTCTGTTTGTGTACTATAATAGATATCACATACTTCCCTCACATATTTCTTAGAAAATAATATATCTTAAACTATTTTGTCAAAAATAGCGAAATATGCTCCAAAATGAGTGTAGATTATTATAAATAAATAATAAATATCTTCACACATTCCACACAACTCCATCTAGTTCCACACTAAGTAACTATAGGCTTGTATTATGGATACTTACCAGACAGTTGATATAATACATAGATTACTTTTTTTTGTAAATACATACATATTATAAATAAAAAAACATCCATAACTCAGGTGCAAAGGTAAAATGTTAACACGTAAACATTTTACCCCTATAGCGGGATTCGAATCCGCGACCGTTTGGTTAACGGCTAGCGTTACTAGCCACTAGACCAAACGTGTCGTCAAAATATATAGAAATATATTTATAAAATTAATAGATACTTATATAGAAATACACATTAATCAAAATGTTTATGTATTTATCAATTTGAGTGCACAAATCTAAAAATATAAACGAATTGTCGGGTCGTAAATTTACTGTTCTATGTAAATTAATTAAAATCTTGTAAACATGCGTTTGCGCAAATGAACGTTTAATTGATGCACAAGTATGAAAAACTTAGCTCAACCATTAGCTTAGCTTTCGGTGTGCATCTGGCTTAGTCTTTCATTAAATTCACCTGTTGGTGTCCGCAAGCGTGAGCGCACTTTCAGCACTAGTGCTAGTGCTGTAACACAATTCGACGAGGTCCCTGGTCACGTCTATAGCTATCGCGACTCTCTTTTCTCTCTCAATACAACGCAAAGTGTTCTCGGCTTGTTTCGATATTATCAATACGAAACACGAGTCTGAAATTACCAAAATTGTGACGTACTTTGTGTTTTTTTTTTTGTTTTTTTTTTTTAGCGATTCTGTCTTTATGCGAACGAAAGCTAATTTTTTTTTTTTTTTTTCAGGCAGTGCATAAAAAGAAATACACCTCCAGTGTGACACACGCAGTCACATAATTGTAAACTCAATTCATAGGAGAGCTTGTTTCGTTCAAACTTAAAACAACTGTAAAAATTCAATTCCTAAAGTTAGCTTTGGCGGGAATCGAACCCGAGGCTGAGGAAGAAAAATAATATGTCGGAGAGTTCGAAAGTGACCTTACTAGCGGATGGTTTAACGACTATCTGTAAAAGAAACTACTAGTGTGGGGACCGGGGTTTGTTTCTGAAATTGTAAAGTCTTACGATAATCCGTATTTTTAATATTATAAATGCGAAAGTATGTTTGGATGTTTGTGACTCTTTCACGCAAAAACTAGTGAACCGATCACAATGAAATTTTGCATACACGTTGTCTGGGACATTAGAAAGGACATAGGGTACCTTTCAAAGTTCAACGCGGACGAAGTCGCGGCCACCGGCTAGTAAAAAAATAAATTATTTGAAATTGAAAAATAAAAAAAAACTAAACAGAAAGCTAATGAAGACCGACTCTATTCCCAGAATTCCCAGTTTTTTTTAAACATAACAAATAAATAAATGTCTTCACACAATCCACACAGCGCCATCTAGTTCCACAGTAAGCAACTAATGCTTGTATTATTATTGATATACTACCATAGATTACTTTTTTTTTATAAATACATATTATAAATACACATGACTCAGGTGCAAAGGTAAAATTAAAACACATAAACATTTTACCCCTATAGCGGGATTCGAACCCGCGACCGTTTGTTTAACAGCCAGGGTAAGTAGCAAGTAGACCGAACGTAAAAAGGACTCACCCTTCTCGAACAGAAACAGACCGCGGTCGTCGGTTCTGAGCGTCGCGTGCGAGTGCTTGTCGCACGTGACGCGCGACGGCGCGACAATGCGCGTCGCGCGACACACGACCGCGTGCGACGCGCGACACCGCAATATGCACAGTACGCAATCGAGCCCCTTCGCGTTGTTTAACAATAACAATATGGAATGCAACAGACCACTGTACACTACGCCCGTCAACTGAAATACATACGCTACTTTACATTTTTTAAGTGAAAAAACATTCTAGTGAAAAAACATTTTTAAGTGAAAAAACATTCTAGTGAAAAAACTTTTCAAGTGAAAAAACATTCTAGTGAAAAAACATTTTTAAGTGAAAAACATTCTAGTGAAAAAACTTTTCAAGTGAAAAAACATTCTAGTGAAAAAACATTTTTAAGTGAAAAACATTCTAGTGAAAAAACTTTTCAAGTGAAAAAACATTCTAGTGAAAAAACATTTTTAAGTGAAAAACATTCTAGTGAAAAAACTTTTCAAGTGAAAAAACATTCTAGTGAAAAAACATTTTTAAGTGAAAAACATTCTAGTGAAAAAACTTTTCAAGTGAAAAAACATTCTAGTGAAAAAACATTTTTAAGTGAAAAACATTCTAGTGAAAAAACTTTTCAAGTGAAAAAACATTCTAGTGAAAAAACATTTTTAAGTGAAAAACATTCTAGTGAAAAAACTTATCAAGTGAAAAAACATTCTAGTGAAAAAACATTTTTAAGTGAAAAACATTCTAGTGAAAAAACTTTTCAAGTGAAAAAACATTCTAGTGAAAAAACATTTTTAAGTGAAAAACATTCTAGTGAAAAAACTTTTCAAGTGAAAAAACATTCTAGTGAAAAAACATTTTTAAGTGAAAAACATTCTAGTGAAAAAACTTTTCAAGTGAAAAAACATTCTAGTGAAGACATTTTTAAGTGAAAAAAAATTATTAAGTACAAAAAACAATTTTTAGGGAAAAAATATTTTTTAATTGAAAAAAAAAAACATATTTTTAAAATGAAAAGAGTTTTAAGTGAAAAAACAATTTAAGTAAAAAAAAAACAAATAATTTTTTAAGTGAAAAAAAAAAACTAAATAAAAAATAAAAACAATTTTAAGTGACACTTTTTTTTTTGAGATATATATCTTAAGACAAGAATAGAATCCAGGAAAAGCCCATTTTTTAAATGATCTTTTCATAGTTGGCTCTAGTCTAGATCTGCCTAGATCTGGCAAGTGGTTGCATTTTGCAGTCATTTGGGCAGCCAATCGACAGTAATAAAAAAATCCACCGTCAAACAGCACGTGTGCTTTTATGTTACGGTGAGTGTGTAAGGGATTCATTTCCCTTACACACAACAAGTACAAGTGAAGGCAAAATGATCATACAATAATCGTTCATGAAAATTATGTCCTATTACCATCACATTAAGATTGAAAATCAACTTTTCAGTAACAGTACACTTACTATACTATAACATAATTATTAATACACTCACTGTATCCTCGATTAAGCCGCATATCCTACTTATTAAATCGAACAATCTGACATCGTCTTGGTTCGTTTCTATAATTGTAAACAGGTCTAGATTTCTCGGCGCTTCTAGAACATTCGCCAATATGGCGACCATCCTTCGAGCTAGTATGGCTTGCTCATCTTTGTAAAGGGCCCTGAAATATTTATTAGAGTTGTGTGAAAAAGTGACAGTGATTATTTAAAGGTGACGATAGCATTTGACGGTTGGTGGTCACCGTCATCTAAGGAGATAAACTAGTGCTGAACAAAAGAAAAATTAGGACAGAACCGAAATACTTCAGTGTCTCAATCAAATATTGATGTATTCAGTCTATTTGGGATTCATAGTTTTTAAATATTGATGTATTCAGTCTATTTGGATTCATAGTTTTTAAATATTTATGTATTCAGTCTATTTGGGATTCATAGTTTTTAAATATTTATGTATTCAGTCTTTAGGATTCATAGTTTTTAAATATTTATGTATTCAGTCTATTTAGGATTCATAGTTTTTAAATATTTATGTATTCAGTCTATTTAGGATTCATAGTTTTTAAATATTGATATATGCAGTCAATTTGGGATTCATAGTTTTTAAATATTTATGTATTCAGTCTATTTGGGATTCATAGTTTTTAAATATTTATGTATTCAGTCTTTAGGATTCATAGTTTTTAAATATTTATGTATTCAGTCTATTTAGGATTCATAGTTTTTAAATATTTATGTATTCAGTCTATTTAGGATTCATAGTTTTTAAATATTTATGTATCCAGTCTATTTAGGATTCATAGTTGTCAAATATCGATGTATTCAGTCTATTTGGGATTCATAGTTTTTAAATATTTATGTATTCAGTCTATTTAGGATTTATAGTTGTCAAATAGTGATGTATTCTGTCTATTTGGGATTCATAGTTTTTAAATATTTATGTATTCAGTCTATTTAGGATTCATAGTTGTCAAATATTGATGTATTCAGTCTATTTGGGATTCATAGTTTTTAAATATTTATGTATTCAGTCTATTTGGGATTCATAGTTTTTAAAAATTGATGTATTCAGTCTATTTGGGATTCATAGTTTTTAAATATTTATGTATTCAGTCTATTTGGGATTCATAGTTTTTAAAAATTGATGTATTCAGTCTATTTGGGATTCATAGTTTTTAAATATTTATGTATTCAGTCTATTTGGGATTCATAGTTTTTAAAAATTGATGTATTCAGTCTATTTGGGATTCATAGTTTTTAAATATTTATGTATTCAGTCTATTTGGGATTCATAGTTTTTAAAAATTGATGTATTCAGTCTATTTGGGATTCATAGTTTTTAAATATTTATGTATTCAGTCTATTTGGGATTCATAGTTTTTAAAAATTGATGTATTCAGTCTATTTGGGATTCATAGTTTTTAAATATTTATGTATTCAGTCTATTTGGGATTCATAGTTTTTAAATATTGATGTATCAGACAAATTGTAAAATTCCGAAGGCAATATTGGATACTCACTTGCCTGAAACGAGCTGTGCGTCATCTACGTATACGAAACAAGTCGACGCTTCTATGTAACGCTCCGTCATTTCCTTCTGGAAAGAGGTTCTCTCCATTCTCTCCAATATCGTCTCTAGTTCGCTACAAACCTCACTCAGGGCTAACTTCACCACACACAACATCTGAAAGGTGATTTTTTTTTATACATTCACAAACGAAATATTCCATTTTTTTTTTTTTATTAAAAAAATTAAAGTTTGGTCCGAAATAGAGGAACACTGACAAGATGAAGATGGTAAGATTTTATACAAAACAAAATTCTAAGGCCCACCAATAAGCTACGAGAGTGAATCAAAAAAATTTTTGAACTGCGTAGTGTTATAACATTTTTTTTGTCAGTCTTGTTTTTTTTATTTTTATTTTTTTTTTCATTTAATCTGTTCATTTTTTCATTTTTTTTTAAATCTTTTCGTTTCGATGTTATTATTTATCGTGTAAATTGATTGTATGATATAAATTATAAACAATGAAATTGTATAACGATTGAAATATAAAAAAAAAAATTACGTCTTACAAAATATACTATATATTATATATAGAAACATTTCTCGTTTAACGCTCAATTGTTTCAATTGGTGAAAACCGCATTAAAATACTTTCGAGTATTTTAAAAGATTCAAAAAGATTCAACGTACACAAAGAGGGAAGAGATTTTGTTTTATACTATACGAGAGACATTTAACAAGGCTTTGCTCGTGTGACATCCAGGCGACGGTAGCCATGCATCTGTCATCGAATGGACCGTCTGCCTCCATTTTTATATTTGTTTTTTTTTTTTTTAAACCATACTCACATTTGACAAATTCCTCTGCGAGACACCCGAGAGGGTAGCCATTGAAGTTAAGTCCTCGTGAACATCTTCAATGGCCACGACCCGTTTCACTTGTCTATTGGCGCATTGGGTGAAGAGTAGTCTGTGGCACGTGCTGTAGACGGTGCACTTGATGGTGTCAGTGCGTTTCTGCAGTTCCTCGCTGTAGTCCAAAATGTTCTTCTGTAATGTTGTCGGCTCCAAAATTAGAGGTAGCATTTCGTTCAGCTTGATACTGAATTCTGGAAAGATATGCGTTATAATTGTATAGTCAACTAGCTGGCGCCGGCGACTTCGTCCGCGTTTAACGATCAAAGGTATGTCTATGTCCTTTCCGGTGTCTAAGACAACGTGTATGCAAAATTTCATTGTGATCGGGTCACTAGTTTTTGCATGAATGAGTCACAAACATCCAAACATACTTTCGCATTTATAATATTATAATAATAATTAATAAATATAGTACAGAAGTACGGATTCAAAATAAAATTATTATTTTTTATCAATTAGTTTTCTCCGACAAAACTTTCTCATTAAGAAACTCTTTGAAAATAATAACAATTACAATAATTTCAATTAATTATAAACAAAATCAAAGTATATAATATATATATTTATATAATATATATATATATATATATATATATATATATATATATATATATATATATATATATAAATATCATCACACATTCCACACAGCACCATCTAGTTCCACAGTAAGCAACTAATGCTTGTATTATGGATAACCAGACAGTTGATATACTACATAGATTCCTTTTTTTTTTTGTAAATACATACATATTATAAATAAAAAACATCCATGACTCAGGTACAAAGGTAAAATGTTAACACATAAACATTCACCCCTATAGCTGGATTCGAACCTGCGACCGTTTGGTTAACAGCTAGGGTTACTAGCCACTAGACCAAATGTGTCGTCAATACAATATTATATATACAATAATATAGTATTATTGTATTATATATACAATAATACTAAACATAGTATTGAGCTGAGAATCGCTTAAATCCAAACTTCATTGTCGCTTAAATAATTAGAGATTATTATTATTAAGCTTTGAGAAAATAATTTGATTTTGATTACACTTTTGAATTTATTTATATGTTAGGGTACTGATTATCTCGGATAGTTTATTATAAAAAAAACCATACAAATTGACCTGTAATAATTAAATTAGTTAACAGTGTACAATTCACCT
This sequence comes from Synanthedon myopaeformis, assembly GCA_944738685.1. NCBI lineage: Eukaryota > Metazoa > Arthropoda > Insecta > Lepidoptera > Sesiidae > Synanthedon > Synanthedon myopaeformis. Next base: position 633,692 of record OX122934.1, read on the forward strand.
GGTGTGATGATGTTCTTCACTTTCAAAAACCTAGACTTCTTTACTGTTTTCGAGACATCACTTGTCACTTGTACACCTTTTGACTTCACATGCACATTGTGTTGCTGTGTTGTATTCATGTGTTTGATTCTAAAACACAAACACACGAACACGTGAATTTTGTGCAGGCAAATTATCTAAATCTTGTGTAGCGGACAAACTATCCAAATTATTGGATAGTCAGTACATTGACAAACTGTTTTCTAGTTTTATGGGACAATGTAAATATTGATATTACTTTTTTTTAAATTTTTTTTTATTCAAATCTTGCGATCAGCCTTGTCGGCTAATAATTTATTTATTATATATTATTAATATATAATAAATAAATAAAATAGGTTAACATGATGATGATAGACGTCCATTGTGACCTCAAAAATAGCTCGAAGGATCTTATGAACATGATTTGATTAGAAATGAAGTGGCGATAGACAGACATAATTATATGGAAATATTCGAGTACATATATACATTTTATTTATGACCATCAACAATCTCAGTCCTTCATCATTAATATCATATCAGTCCACTGCTGGACGGACATGGACATGTTGGAAACTTTCGTTTATCTATGAATCTCAACATTAGTGAATTGATCTTAAAAAACTTAACCTACAGAAATTGTCTCGATTACAAGTAAAGTGTTGATTAGTTACTTTTAGAAATAATGTTATGTTTTATTAAATTATTTTTTTTTTATTATTTTCTTTTCAATGTTTGGAACTTTTACCGTACAAACAAAGGTAATATATCATCTCCTTCGTTCATAGTTACCGGTGACTTTAAATAGCGGTTAGCCTACTTGACACACGGTAAAAGAGGCCCATAGACATTTAATATTGTTTTAATCAAATAATTAAATACTGACATCAACTTATTTAAAAAAAAATTAAACGTGGCCTCTGTCATGGCGGGCTCAACATGCTATTCGGAGTTTCTTTGGTGGATTGAATCAGAAATTCAGAAAAGAACCAAGGTTGGCGACGTAGCCAAGAGTATTAGCAAGTTGAAGTGACAATGGGCCGGTCACATAATATGTCACAGAGGGAATAACCGATTGGGTAGAAAACCTCTCGAATGGAGGCCACGAATTGACAGATGACCTAAAAGGCTTCATAGGAAGCAGATGGAAGCGAAAGACAGAAGACCGTGTGTGGTGAAGAGACACAAGCTGCTGATGATGATGGTGATGATTTTGGAAAATTTTAAATCCAAATTTTCCTTATTTTCTGTAAATGCTGTCACGTCTGTAATCTATATAATATATTATTACTTTAATTATTGTATCTAAATTATTATGTCAAGCTGTTGGTTCGTTAGGTAATTAAATAAATTTTTAATCTTACGTTGATGACATCATTGAGACGTCACTTTTGACCACTTGTGTTAACTTCACCTTGCTTGACTCTAGTAATTTGCATTTTTCCTTCGTATTCATTATCTCTATATTCTGTAAAGATGTTTAAATAAAAACATTAAAAAAAAATATGCAAACACATATATTGTAGTATTTTGTTCAGCAAATTTATGTATAATATCAATTACACCTTCTTCTATAAATCCTATTAATATATTAAATGTGAAAGTTTGGATGTTTGTTCCTCATTAACGCAAAATCGGCTGAACGGATTTGTATGAAATTTGACACACACATAGTTTATTACCTGGATTAACATATAGGATACTTTTTATCTTGGAATAATGTTAGGTTGTCGAGGTATTGTCTAAAAATTTTAAAAATTGTTTCACCACCTTCATTGCAACAATAAAGATGTCAGGCGTTATATTTTTTTTAAATTTTCAATGTAGACAAAGTTGCGGACACAAGTTTATTAGAAAAAAAGAGAAACATACATAAATGTAGATAACAGTGCAATCGACAACATTTTCTATGAATTAGTAAACAAAGTTTATACTTAGAGGATATACAAAAATATACCAAAAAAACAAAAACAAAGAAGAAAACAAAACTTAAAACATTAATTTAATAATATTATTCATGGGAACTAGTTAAAAATAAATCAACTTAATAATGAATATTTATTATAATACCTGAAAGTCTAATTGTGTCTTCAAATCGTGAATTTGTTTATTAGCGGCAGCTATTTTTTCATTCAACTCTATTTGAGCTTTCTCCTCTGCCTTCACTTTTTCCATACGAGCTTTGTCTATGGCCGCTTGAGAGCTTTTCAATTGAGCACGAATTATAGACACCTCGCCCTCCTTCGTTAAACATTTCTCTACCAATCTACCATTTTCGGCTTTTAATTTTTCATTTTCCTCTTGACACTGAAGTAGTTGCCTATAAATAGAGACTGAATCTTGCTTCTTATACACTCTATCTTGAAATGACAAGTCGTTGGATACATTTCTGTTTATATTAATAAAACCTTTTGATATTTCTGGCATCGGTGATGAAATTCTTTGACAATTATTGTTCGTTCTCATCGATGGTGTCGGGGGTGATAGGGCATTGGGTTTTTTAAATGTGTTAGCATTGTTTTCGAGGTAATATTGTGTGCTCGTAGATGCTGGTTGCATGCAAAGGCTGTAGTCGGGTAATGTACACATACTTTCGTTGGCTATATTGTGTTCAATGGCTTCGCTGGCCTGCAGCAGTATGTCTTCATCAATGTCGTCATCCCAAATGTCATTATTATTTTCTGTTAATTAAAATTTTGTATCTGATAATTGTTGGAATAATTTAATTTAGTACAGGTACTCTTATATTATAATAGGGCAGAAGGATGACTTTATATTGGCAGACGGGTGACACAAGGCATTGTTAATAATTAAAGGATAAAATGTTAGTAACAAAGTGGGGTTAAGGGATATAATCTTTCGGAAAGGAAGTCTAAAATGCTAATTCCGCCTGACGGGCTGCTCACTTTATTATGGCTACACAGAAATGTGTTGTAAAACTAAAAACAGTAATGTAAAGGATTATTAATAAGTACCTAAATGTTATTTCAAGTCATTGCCCTATAACTTTATCCAGAGCACTTGGAAGTGCCATCAAGTGGTCCATTAGCCTGTCTGACGACCCTCACATAACGAAAATATTTTTTACACCTATATTACACCGTGTGAGTGGATGTTTTTAGACATATAGGTTACGATCCCTAGCGGTATGCATAGAATAGGGATTTCGTAAATTGTTCATGGACAAAAAACATCAAAATAACATTACCATTTCGGCTTTGAGGGAAATTGTGATCCAATTCACTCATATCAAGTTTCGCCTTTTTGTTTCCACCATACTGTTGCGGGTAGAACCTTTTAGACATTTTTTTCATTCAAACTTAAACTAATACAATTGAAATGAACTTTTTGAATTGGCGGCACAAAACTTTGACTTTTATTAAGCAAAAATACCTATAAAATAAATACAATATGTATATACAACAAACAAAACACCATCAAAACATGACTGAAAGTATGACATTGACATTGACTCATCAGCAAACTTTTTCTCTATAATAGGGTTGTCCATATCCTAACAGTAAATTATTGTTTATGGACAACTCTGAAGTACCTAATTGATGCATTTATGAATACGTTTACTAAAATAGAAAGAATTATTTTCTATTCATATTTCTATAACATAATGGAACGAACGCGAGAACACGCTTAGGTCATAACATGAAATAACATGACAACATGAAATAACGTAAATAATAACATGAAAATATTCGCACTGTGCTATTATTTTATTAAACGTAATAAGGATCTGTAACGATTTTAATTATGAAATTAATTTTTAGTCTTGAGAAATTAAAACTGGAGAAAAGAACTGATATCGAACATGAACTGCAGCACATCAAACTAATATTTGTTTATATGCTGTTTGTAGCGTATATAGCATCGCAGACATAGAGTTTCTTTGTAGTTTGGAGAAATAGAAACCAACCTTATACCATTACTTACATGAAAAAATGACCTACATGAAAAATTGGGGTGTGTCGCTGTAGTAGCTGCGCTACTCTATACCAATGCTACACAAGTGCTATTCTGGCGATTTATGAATTAATGGCTTTGCAACTTGTCAGTTTTTACTAAAAACTAAACTAAACTAAAACACCCATATCCTTACCTCTATATTAAATGCTCTGTCATTAAGTGTCATCTAGCCCTCACCGAATCTACTCCGTAATGCCGAGTTGACTCGATTTGTTTCACTCGAGTACAAATATTTACACAGTCGAATAAATAAAACTTATTACACAATTGAATAAACAACTCTTTTATGCATTCTAAATATTCGTTTTAAATATTCGTCTTCCATTTTTGATTTGTGTGTTTCGTTTCGAAGCATTCGAAGTGTATATTATCTTTAAAATATTTTATTATAATCAATTAATATTTTTTATACAATGAAATAAATAAGTTACTAGTATTCGGTACGATTGCTAGTATAATATAGTACGAAACTGAATAAAAGTAGCTACACTACAGTTTCGAATGATTTTTAAAACCATAGACTCGGGAGTCGATTTCAATATCGATTATTATCTTGGGCAACCCTATTTGACTTTCATTCAATCATTCATCTGTTCGGTTCTCTATGCTGCGTTGAACTGACCGACATATTTAGTTTTCAAATCAGTCGTTCAGTTTAGTTCGTCGTGAATAGTTGTTGAGTGCATACGTAAATCATGTCTGATACTTATAAAATTGGTGATTTAGTTTGGTAAGTAATAAAAACAACGTTTTTAACTTCATTTCTCTTAAAATCGTTAATGCGAGTTCACCGACCATGATTATATTTTTGTTTCAGGGCAAAAATGAAGGGATTCAGCCCATGGCCCGGCCGGGTAAGAAGCTTCTAATTATATTTTCTAAGTAAAATAGACTACAAATACAGTCAGCATACTGTGTGAAATAATTAACAGGAGTAATCTACGCCGTGAGCGTTATTGTTTTATAACTATTAATAAGAAAATATTGAGGGCGGGAAATCTCATGAGCTACGTGTCTTTTGTTGGACGCTATGTGTGCCTACAACAAGTCACCACTCATCACATTGCTTATTTTTCTGTTTAGAAATCAAAAAAATCTTCTTAAGTAACTGTTGTTAATAAATTATTATTGTTTTTTTCAGGTGGCAGTTCCCACACCAGAGTTGAAGATACCAAAGAAATCAACCAATATTCATTGTATTTACTTCTTTGGTACAAACAACTAGTAAGTTACTTTATTATAGTATCATGTGTACGCTTAAAAACAATGTTACATGCCTAAACTAGTGAAGTCATTCTTTGCTGTCATTTAAACCTACTGTGGTTGACTGTACTTGCAGCAGCTGTGGCGTTGCTTGTGTTATAGGCGACGGTAGCCACCTACCATCAAGTGGTCCGTCAGCCTGTCTGTCGTGCTTAATATAAAAAAAAGACTGAGTTCCTCAGTACAACCAATCTGTAATAACTCCAATGTAGAGTTATTATCAAAGATTCAAGTCCAAAATACTTAGAATAATTACAAACGCCCCCTGTTATATCACAAACTAGCTGTTGCACGCGACTTCGCCCACGTAACTTACAAAATATAGACTTATATTATTCGCTGATAACGTAGCTTTCTAACAGGTGAAAGAATTTTTAAAATCGGTCCTGTAGTTTTTTAGTTTATAATATTAGTATAGATAATCAATTACACTGTGACCTCAAAATGAAGACTATCAGTGTGAGGAAATAACTCATTATAATATGAAATCCAATAAGGATAGACTACTCAAACGTTCAAATACATTTGCAAACAAGTTGATGCAATGCGACTAAGTTTACAAGAGTTTCAAAGCTCGTAAGTTGTAAGACTAAGTTCTAAGTTTGAAGAGAAGAGTCCCGAGAGACATATTATAGGGATGAGTATCACCGGACAATATGACCGCCAAGTCAAATAAAACTTTTGTGTCCATTAGCTGAATGTCTTTTAGACATTATTGCAAAAAAGAAAAGGGATAAAATGTCCTCAGTACAGCGTGAAAACCTATATTGGTCCGGACGGACAGCTTCATACATTTCCTTTCAAAATCAAAACAACTGTCCCACCTTTAATGAAATTTAACTGCCTTAACTGCCTTAGAATGTAGAATAGAGTCTTGGCAGTGTCTGCGTTAAACGGTTGACAGGCAAGTTGACATAACATTCGATGATTACTATTGCCTATAAACACAAACAAAAAAAAACTAAAGACTAATAAATAAATAAAATAAAAATAAAAATAGCCTTTATTGCTGAAGTTAACAAGAGACAAAAAATAAAATATAATAATTATGTTATTTATCACCAACAACTCCAACTTGTCTTGCGACATAGGCCTCTTCCAAAGTCTTCCACTCAGTGCGGTCCTTTGCCGTTTTTTGCCACACTCCGTTTGTGGTCTTGTCCAGGTCATCTGTCCATCTGAGATAAGGTCTTCCTCTTTTCCGTAATGATCCGTAATCCATAAAAAAAACTAAAGACTATGTCTTAACCTTAGCACTAAAGACATTGCAAGTGTCCTGACATGTCCTATGTAACAGGCTGATGCCTCGGAGTGTTCGTTTTCATGTTTAAATAATGATCGATTAAACATTGTGAGGAAACATTTATATCTTATTGAGCTTTAAATGTTTCTATAGCTTCATTTGTTCATTTGACTAATGCTTAGGATTTATATTATTATGCTGTCTAATTTAATTTTGATGTAATTAATTAGAGGCCAATATAAATCTTGAATATTCAAATTCAAACATAATTAATATAATTACTCATACTTACTTATTACAGAAAATACTATTCATAAATTTTATAATATAAAATTCCTCTACTAATATTATAAAGTCAAAAGTTTGCAACGATGGATGTTTTATATACATAAAAATTTGGAAATTTCTTAATTATAATAATAATAATAAGGACCGGAGTATTATAATAATAATAATAATAATAATAATAATAAATATCTTCACACATTCCATGATTCCATGCTGTGTGGAATGTGTGAAGATATTTATTTGTTTATTATTATTAATCTTTAAAGGTACCTACTTTCGTTGGTCATCTAATTATGTTTTTTTTTTTTTTTAAATTAGTGCCTTGATCGAAGACAACAACATAAAGCCTTACCAGGAGTTCAAGGAGCAGTTGATCAAGTCAAGTAAATCGTTGGCCTTCAAGGAAGCCGTCAATCAAATTGAAGAATATATTTTGGATCCGTCGGTGAGTTGTTCGTTCTTTCACATGATTCTTTATTTTATATATTTATTGAATACTAGCTGTTGCACGCGACTTCGCCCGCTTAATATAGCCTATGTTACTCGCTGATAATGTAGCTTTGTATAGGTGAATGAATTTTCAAAATCGGTCCACTAGTTTTTGAGTTTATTAATCACAAACATACAAATCTTCTTTATAATATTAGTATAGATATACTTCACATATATCAGCTTTCACGTGTATAATTTTTTTAACGCTAAAAGAGGGATGCTATAAGTTTGATTTCTACGTCTGTGTGTTTGTCCGTGGCATCATAGCTTCCGAAGGGATGGACCGATTTTAATCAGGTTTTTTTTCTTTGATAGCTGACTTGATCGAGATTGTTCTTAGCTATAATTCATGAATATCTATTCAGGCGTTTGAAGAGTATCAGCCCATTTCCTAGTTGACGAAAGGGAACTCACTAACTTGCACATGTTCGATTGAAATGAAATTTGGTATACTGTTACTTAAGTGGTGTTTCTGTAACCCTGACCTGATGCTGAGCAGCATCAGGTCAAGTAGTCTTCGGTATATCCATCTCCTCAACAGAGCTAGATATTTAGATATAGCTTAGTGTTTGGACACAATGAAAGTCTGAGATCGGTTTATAATTTTTTTTATTATATAGTTTGTCATTATTCATATTAGAAATGGTGACAGACAGGCTGACGCCCCACTCGATGGTGGTTACCGTCGCCCAATGACACAAGTAACAGAACAGAACGGAAATTTATATATGTATCGGTTAAATTTGAAATGGTCAAGTCTGTTTGTTATATTGCTGTAACTTAGTCGAGTACAAATTTGATTCTCGACTTAGTCCTTTCAAAAAGTCGTAATTAACATAATATAATTTGTTTTAAATAAGGTAATTTTAAATTAAAATAAAAATTTAACTTCTCTCTAAAAAAAAATATATATTTGATGCAAATAATTGCGAGAAAAAAAAATTCAATTTCGAATTTTTTCAATTAGACTCGATACTTTCCAAAAAGGAGAAAAATTAAAATAAACAATTTAAAATAAGTATGTTTTATTTAATGTATAGAAGAATCTATTGATTGATTTGATTGATGATTGATTTCAATATTTATTCAAATAAAAATTCAACTTATGATATTACTAGCTTGTTGCACGCGACTTCGCTCGCGTAACTTTATAAAATATAGTCTATATTAATCGCGCTGATAATGTAGCTTTCTATGTATGAAATTATATTTAAAATCGGCCCAGTAGTTTTTGAGTTTATTCATTACAAACTTACAGATATTCTCTCTTTGTAATATTAAAATATAGATAGCCATAAAGTCTATAAATTCCAGAACTCGAGTTTATTTGTAATAGGATAAGTATTACATAATTTAGAAATGAATTTAACATTTTACATTCAATAATAAATATAAATAAATTTTCATTTGGACGTCTACAGGATCTTATTTCATAATAAAATAAATAAATAATAAATAAATAAATATCTTCACACATTCCACACAGCACCATTTAGTTCCACATTAAGCACTAATGCTTGTATTATTATTGATATACTACCATAGATTACTTTTTTTTTGTAAATATATACTGGTAAGGCTTTATGTTGTTGTCTTCGATCAAGGCACTAATTTAAAAAAAAAAAAAAACATAATTAGATGACCAACGAAAGTAGGTACCTTTAAAGATTAATAATAATAAATAAATAAATATCTTCACACATTCCACACATCACCATCTAGTTCCACAGTAAGCAACTAATACTTCTATTATGGATACCAGAAAGTTGATATAATACATAGATTACTTTTTTTTTGTAAATACATACATATTATAAATAAAAAAACATCCATGACTCAGGTACAAAGGTAAAATGTTAACACGTAAACATTCGCCACTAGCGGGATTCGAATCCGCGACCGTTTGGTTAATAGCTAGGGTTACTAGTCACGTGACCAATAATAATAAGTTACAGTACAAAGTACATTATGTTAAGCAAATATTTGCTAGTTAGTTAGCTTATTGATCTATTCTAATTTAATAATCTATTGTAAATTTCTTATTATTTTTCCTAGGTCTTATAATTAGGGCCACAAATAATTTATAATTAGGGCCTCTTTCACCATCTGTGAGTAAAGTGTCAAGTAGGCTAACCGCCATTTAAAGTCACCGGTCACCGGGAATGATGGAGCTCATATATATACCTTTGTTTGTACGGTAAAAGTCTCAAAAATTGAAAAGAAAATAATAAAAAAAATCGTCTATCGAATGATGCAGTAAACCGAGTGCATAATTTAATAAAACATATTATGTCAGACAAATATACAAAAAGCTACGAATATTTCTAATCCTAATAATATTGTAAATACGAAGGTTTTTATGTTTGTTACTCAATCACGCTAAAACGCCTGAACGGATTTGAATGAAATTTATCAAACAGATAGTTTATTATCTAGATTACCTTAACATATAGAATACTTTTTAGCCTGAATTTTTTTTTAGGTTTTTGTGGGATTTTCAAAAAAAATCCCTTATCCTTAATCCTACTGATTTCTTTTTCTTTTAGTAGATTATATTTTCTTTTTGCTTTGTATAAAAATAGGTGTTTTTTTAATTGTGTATTTATAGTGTTAGCGTCTGCTATTTATGTCGACTGAAGTCGATTGATTATTTAAGGCGGAAACTATGCAAAAAGAGGTGCTCATTCATTCAGATTCATTCGGTGGCACGATTTTAAAAAGGTATCAGACAGTTGAACGAACGGTTTCGCGAAGAGAAGTCTTGGTCGTATGTTTACATTCTTATAGTTGGAATTATAGTTCTGATAATTATATCGGTCGAACGATAAAAGTATTCGGACTAAACATAAAGTGATTTAATTAATGTACCCAAACTAGAGGGTGCTTAATAATAGGTTTTATTTTAATTTTAACTATTTTATTTTTGAAAATTTTCTTTGTTTTTGGTGCTTTTATGTATTATGTTTTGTTTAGTAATTGCGTAAACGGAAGACCAGAGCAGGTTTTTACTTTTTACAACTTGCATTATGCTTGAGTTGGAGCCGGTTTGTGGCCTTTGTGTTTGCCCTTCTATAATATGTTTCTTTGTTACAAATAAAATCTTATTCTATTCTATTCTATTCCACTACAGTACTTGCAGCTCCTGTGGCCTCGCTTGTGTCATAGGCGACGTTTAGCCACTGACTGTCTTCGCACAAAATTAAATTTAGTGACCCCCCAAGTTGTGGTGTGTGTATTGAATGTGTGCAACGATCGTTGTAGAAATTCGGTGACATAGACGGTGAGACCAGAGACCCGGAACAGGAGTTTGACAAGTTGAAAGAGGAATTGGAGGACGACACCCAGGACGAGAACAATACGGACAAGGAGGTGGAGAAAACACCCGAAGTCAAGAAGAAGAGCTCCACTCCAAAGGTAATTTTACAGTTTGTATATCCTTAACAACCAAACAAATTCTAATATTTAATGTATACACTCACCCCACACACACGCACACGCACGCACACACACACCACACGCTCACGCACGCACGCACACGCACACACACGCGCACACACACACACAACACACACACACGTACGCACATGCGTCTCTTCCTTTGAAATGGTATTTATTGTTTACTGTTCATAACTGTTTTTATGGTAAAAAAAGAATTCCATTATTTGCAATAGGTTTTAAGTATACATATCTATTTATTCTTATATTATTGTCGCATTGAGTGCTGTGCGACTGTGTTTCAATGAAATAAATAATAAAAAAAAAACTGTATGATGCACTTAGAATTAGAAGTGTTTGTAATTATACTCGTATATAATCTCTGCTCATTGGTTTGAAATCAAACAAAAAAAAAAAAAGAAAAAAGTATAATATAATAATTGCGCGTGTACGGCATCATCAAACACCTGTGTGTACAGTCGGGGTATGAAAAGTCTGTAATTCAATTTAGTCGTAGAGGAGACCTTTTGAAAGCGGACAACTGATCTAAGACGTTTGAAATGTTATTTTTTTTTTGGTGATTCAAGCAAAGCCCCCGACTGTACATAAATCAATGGTATAATTGTGTTCTCGAAATTTATAGATACGTTTGGGCATTTCAAAGGTGAAATCAGTGAAACGCTCGTCGTCAACGGGCACAAAGTCATCGAGCAAAAGAAAAAAGTTCAGTCCGTCTCGGTCGTATGCCGACTCGGATCCGACAAACGAGCAAAGGCCTTCGATGCTCAATCACTCCTTCTCGAAGAAGTCCAGCTTGCTGCATCGCCCCTCAAACATATTGAGACCTGTGAGTGGATAAAAAAAGAAAAATTTGATAAATTTACTCGTTTCATACAAATTTTTTGCCTCTTAATATTTTTTTTTTATAATATTTATTGTTTTTTTTTTTTATATTGTAAAAAATTTAAAAACTAAGAAAAAAAATATATATATACTTGGATAATAATAATAATAATAATAACCGTCTCCCCCTCATTTTGGGTTTTGGAGGGGGAAAAAGAGGTAAATAGAAAAAAAAAAAATAATAATAAATTTATTTGATAAGTATTTCATTACAAAATAGAAATGAAGTTTTTTTTTTTAAAATTTATTATTTATAAAATTCAATAGGAGACATAATTAAAAAATTAAAACAATATAAATTATTATATAAATCGCAATTTTAGTTATTAAACGATCCTTCTGTGTGAAAGATTTAAGATTCAATTGTCTCTATTCAAACAAATTTAAGGCTTTTTATAATTGAAAAGCATTTCAGTATGTGTAAATAAGAGAAAGACTATAACTATAGATTTTGTAATATTTTTACTAATAACACTTTAGGGTCTAAGTAACTTGAATAAAGTCATTTTATTATTATTATTATTATTATTATTATTTATTATGTCAACTCCAATTAGATGGTCAAGCTATCTGACATTTATTCTTTGAAGAAATTCTATTATTATATTATTTAGTGGTGTCGGGTTTCCTTAGTTTTATTGCAAAGCAAGAGATAGAAAAAAAAAATGGTTTTATTATTATTTTTCTAAAGTGAAGAGATAGAAGCCACAGCATGTATGACAAAACTTTACATTTAAAAAAAATGCTCCACCTATCGTGCAAACATTTTTAAAAGTGATTGTCAAATTAAAATTAAAAAAACAAAGGCCAAATATAATTTTAAAATTTAATCAAATTTTAAAAAGGCCAATTAATATAGGTACTGTATACTAGACATTTGTCATATAGATACAGCATACAAGTATATCTAATCAATGCCAAATTATATTACTACAACATATATACAACGCTCGTTAATTATATTACTATTAACTAGAAATAGTAATATAATTAACGAGCGTTGTATTTTATGCGCTCTGAATGCGCACTATTTTGAATCTAATACACTTTTTTGAAGTAAAATTTTGTTTAAGCGGTTTGTAGGGATAATTTGGCAAGAGGTGTTAAACAGTAAATTAAACACCGCCAATTCAGCCACGCTGGTTTTGTATACAAAATAAACACAAGCAACACCAGACAGTTTAAAGAGGAAAAATACAATTGTTGTATGAATTGTGTATTTCATGTTGAGGAACGAAACGATAGCGCGTTAAAACCTGTCGGCGCAACCGACATATGTCGCAGAAAAAATAAATAAAACTATGAGAAAATGAAAATCTTGTATGAAGTGTAGTTTGCGTTGAGTTGAGGAACGAAACGATAGCGCGTTATAAACTACCGGCGCCGCGGCATATGTCGTCGAAAAAATAAACCATTTATTTTTGTGAAGCTATGTTTTCATTTCTGACATAGAGTCCTGTGACTGTCATTTTTTTTCTAATGTTAAAGTCGTCAGACAGACTGACAGTTCACTCGATAAGTAGGTGTCAACAGTTCGCCTAAACACAAATAGCAGCAAAACCACAGGTGTTGCAAGTGCGTTGCCTACCTTAACAGTAGGAAGCTAAAAGGATTAATCCTTTTAACGCCAGAGTCGGATTTATCCGACAATTATTTTCGTGTCCATTTCGCCAGTCAACATTATATACTCTTGTTTGTATTATATAAAGTGATTTTTTTTAAAATCGCAGTTACCCCTTGCTTAACAAGGGACCTTATTCATCAATTTTTTTTTTTCAAATTAAATTTCTCACTAGTCTTCTATTTAATTTTTCTTCGTCCTGATCGACACCGTTGCCATTTTGTGGCAGAAGTCTGAATTTAATTTTTTTAACTTTTAACCAACAAAAATCTGCACGAAATCTTGAAAAATAATTCAAGATTTGGTGCGGTGCAAGATTGGTGCAGTGCAGATTTTTTTGAAGATAGTAAAGTGATCAAACCCACCCTCCGTTACAGGAGACGCCTTCTCTTGACCTGGAGAACGTGTCCGAGACACTCCTCGAGAAGAACATCCAAGCGAGCCAGATGAAGTTTGGCTTCCTCGGTCTCGGGATAATGGGAAGTGGGATAGTAAAGAATCTGCTCAACTCCGGTCACAAAGTCATCATATGGAATAGAACTGCTGCCAAGGTGAGTGGAAAGCCTTTATTTATTTATTTTCAGGATTTTTTTTTAGTGTGTTATAATAGTGCGAATGAACAGGAGCAGTGTTGCAAGAGTGAAATATTAAAAAAAAATATATATGGGGAGAATTTAATTCAAAATTTAAAAAAAAAAAAGAATATTTATGTTTTGAAATACTAATTTGTGAGAAATTTGAATAGGAATTTAATTCAATAGTGAATTGTCAACATTGTTGTACACCTATTGGTGATTAATAATAAATTAAACTTTAAACATGTTTTAAGTGTTTTAAAAAAACATTAAGAATTGTACAATATAAAACAACGACTTATTTTATTTTCAACTTTATCAAGTCTGATTTTATAACGAAAAAATTATCATTAATGTTTTAAAAACCTGAATGTTCGATAGCACATTTTGTATTTGACTCGGTTGTTCGAGGACACCATTGTAGGCAAATGAATTACCATAAATAATATAATATCCAGATCTAGTATTTGATATGAAAAGCCTGAACAGAACAAGACCAGAACTGGATCTGAAACATGACACGACCGAAACCTCTCGATTTCAACATCAATAATTGATCTCTTTCTTTCATCGCCTCCAATACAAATAAATGCGACACATCTAGGCAATCGATATTGTCTTAAAAACTGAAAGTCTTAAACCTAAATTTTAGACAATAATTGGATTTTGAGGAGAAACTACTTATTTATTTAAAAAAAATCAAAACACTCTTATCTCATCAAAGATTTGGAAGCTGAATATATTCAAATGAATACTACACTTGACATTAGAATTTAAATGAATTATTAAAAAAAAAAAAATTGTTCTACTGTATTGGATGTTTTGTTTTTATAAAGTCGTAATTATTTAATTATACCAGTTTTGGTATAATTAAAAAAAAACGCAGTTGTAGAACTGTCAAACTTGTCACTCAAAATGACACTCTCATTACACCATAAACGATAGTTTTGATCTCGTATAGTTAGAATTATATTACTCACTAGCTGTTGCACGCGACTTCTTCCACGTAACTTTATTACTCGCTAATAATATATTAATTAGGCTTTCTATAGGTGAAAGAATTTTTGAAATCGGTCCAGTAGTTTTTGAGTTTATTCATTAACAAACATACAAATATTTTCTCTTTATAATATTAGTATAAATAAATACTAAAGTATGAGTAATGTTTACGCCCGACATCATTATTGCTGTAACGACGGTGACAAAATTCTTTATATTTTTAAACGATCCCTCGGGAACAGTACTTTTTTTTGGATGAAAGGTCCAATGGTCCCTGACAATGTGTATGCAAAAATTCGTGATGATCGTTCGTTGAGACAGGCAGAGTTACTTTCACATATATAATATTTAGTAGGGATAATATAAAAAGATCCAATCAGTCGGATGTTAAACTTATGAAATATTATACTCTCTATAAAGTTACTTTGTTAAACCTAAAAATAAACTAATTTGTTGAATTATGAATTGTTACTCCAATAAAAATGATTAAAATTTAATTCATAAAATGTGTGTGTGTCGTGTGTGTGTCGTGTAGTCAAGTGCAAACCCAAATTATAATAAGAGCGCTTATTTCAAAGAACGGTCTGAATTTGTAGAAATAGCACAGAATATTATAAAGCACAAAATGCAACCTTTTCATAAAAACTTTTTTTAACACTTATGTTTGATTTTAAACATATAAAAATCGATTTCAACAAATAATAAAAATTAGAGAATCTTATTTATGTAATTTAGGTTTTTTTTTAAGTTTTTTTTATTTTTTTTGGGTTAAAAATAGATGACCAAGTGACTCGATAGTAAAATTTAGGAAAATACGACGAGTCGCTAAAAATAGAATTTTACGTACCTATATATATAAACAATAATTTTAAATTGCAACAGTATTGTGCTATCCTCTTTTATTTTTGTTTGTATTGTTTTTATGTGAATCACAATCATGTTCAGGAATTCATTTAAAACGACACTAATAAATCGTTCAAACTGTTAACCCTCTCAATGCCATTTTTGTTCTACGAGTACAAGTGACCATGTCTAGACACAATTATGACATAAGATTGTTCAAGTGATCAATCTTAATCGACTTTGTCATATTCACACCACTTACATTTACGTATCTACTGGCCGTTGCACGCGGCTTCGCCTGCGTAACTTTAAAAAAATATAGCATACGTTACTCGCTGATAATATAGCTTCTAACAACAGTGTAAGAATTTTTCAAAAACGTCCAGTAGTTTCGGAGCCTATTCAATGCAAACAAACAATCAAATATTTCCTCTTTATAATATTAGTATAGACTAGCTAGCTGTATTCGATTTTTTTTTTTTTGCAAACTCCACAGGAACCTAACATCATTCTAGGATAAAAAGTATCCTATATCTCTGTGTGTATTTCATCCATATCCGTTAAGCTGCTCTTGCGTGATTGAGTAATTGTCAAATCTAAAACCCATTCTTTCATATCAATTATTGATGTTATAAAAGCAAATGGACCAATTTTATTGCAAATTTGCATATCATATACATTAAGTGCTTAGTAATGATAGGGAACGAATGAAAGTGTGAAGTTTCTTATAATAGTATGTCAAGAGATTCTTTCAATAGTAATTTTCACATTTTTTTTTAAATTACACTCACATGGGTAGGGTTTGAAACTTTATTTATATTCTTTTACCAATATTTGAATTTAAACTTCATTTATCGTCATTGGATTTATATATGTATAATATAGTAAATATGCAAATTGCAATTCGTATATATATAATTATATATATATAGTTACAACAGTTTGTTTCTAAAAATTAAAACTTTCCATTGGCCAAAAATAAAGATTATAATGAAGTTATCGTGTTTTATTTTATATTTATTAGAAACTCATTTTAGAATATCTCATTTAGAGTAATATGTAGATTAATTGATAAACGATTACATAATATTTATGAATATGATATATCTCAACAATTACTTTTCCTGCATAATTATTGGGTTGTGCTCTCTTTGATAAAATCAATTTATTTGGTTAAAGTTTACAACCCCCTTTTTGTAAAAATATTCAGTTTGAAAAAAATAAATAAAACCATAGAGATACATTGAAAAATAATTTATTTCCATAATTAGCCGTTCACTCTCATTATATATTTAGAAAATGTTCAACAATATTTGTATATTTTATTATGAAACTTCAAGTATATAATATAATCATTGCTGAACTGTGTTTTGGCATATCACTGATCGCTGCTAGACCGTGTTACACCAACCTGATCGTTGCTGTCTCAAAATATACACATATATAATGTATATATATATATGTATATACATAATATTATTTAGAAGATTTGAAAATTTCACTACTAATACGTATTGGAGACATAATTTTTAGAACAGAGGGCGCGTATGATTAAGAGTTTTTTGCCGATCTTGGGATAACCGATTTTTTTTAGATTGGCAACAATTATAACAAGATATTAACAATTTCCTTAAACCTCACATTAGTATACAAACTACTTTGAGTTGAACAAATACAAAATGCATAACTTTCTAAGAGTTTACCCTAAAAATACATCAAAATGGAAAATGATTGAAATAATAAGTATTTACAAGTTCAATTCAAACACCCCATAGATCGCTTAATTCAATCGGTCAATTGAGTTTGATGGACGACCGGCGATTTACAGATCAAGTTAACTCCCTTAAACCTACCACTAAGGATTGTATGAAATTAAAATTGTTTTACTAAAATTCGAATCTAGACTATCACAGCTTACTTAGAAGTACTCAAGCGGCATCCGAAATGCGATCCTCCTCTCACTAACTCATATGATCTCCGAAACTAGAATGCTTCTCAAACTTATGAAACCACTTTTAACGTTATGCGTTAATGTGGCCACAGGACCTCACGTTACGGCCAGACACACTTCAGCGAAAATTGAAACGCATATTCATAAAAATTTCATTTAATTTTCAAATTGTCTAGAATTAATTTTGTTCACGCCTTGACCAAAATTTTCGCTGTGAAAACGTTTCTGGCTAAGAGAGATTGATGAATTTATAATAAAAACATCGTCGAGTTGAGATTTAAATGTTCAAGAAGCATTCATTTTCGATATATATATAACTATATAAAGGATAGAAATTATATATGGGCAAGATATGTTCCGCGGCCATTGGCTTACACGTATGAAGGCGATTGACCGTAGTGGCACAAGTGCATTTCGGGTAGGCGACGCGCGAGCGCTCGTCCTTCTACGGCGTATATCTTGAAAACGCGCGTGAGCAGCCTGTACTACAAGGGCGTGTTCTGGCAAAGGTTCACACACTCGCTGCAGACCAGCTGGTCCGCCGCGTGACGCACTTGGCACTCGGGCTTCGTCAGTTCGACTGCCAAAAGCACTCGCGCCTGCCGATGGCGTTCGCGTTCAACGTCCACAAACAGTTCCGGGGAACTAACACTCGCGGGTAGATTGCACTTTTTGCGATAGCTCCGGATGTCGCGCACATTACGTCCCAACAAAGGTTCACTAGACGGCTTGGCGTCCACTGTTTCGCACTCTATGTAAGTCTTGGCGACCGGCACGTGTTTAGAGGTCGATGGAATCGGTGAGCCGGGCGGAGAGGGCGTCTCGCCCGTAGGCGCCGGCTCGGTCTGAATCGGCCGAATCATGGCCAGTAGACGCGGCGGAGGCATCCTCTCTATCATGTTTATGTGGATTCCGTCCGGAACGGTCACGGGCGAGTTTCGCCTGGAATTCAACGAGCGCTCGGTCGGCGTGTAGTAGACGGACATTTTGCTCTCGTCGTCCATGATTGGACTGGGCAGATTCGAGAGCATCTCGATCTTGTTCTTGAGATACATGTCGATGACTTCGACGTCCGGATCGAAAGCCATCGAATCGCTGCGTCCGCACGATCCGCTGCGACAGTTCTCGAAGTACAAGCTCGGCAGGTTCTCCAACACCTTGTTCAAAGTTTGCTGTTGATATTTGTAGGACTCGCGCAACCGCAATATTTGGTGTGCGCTGAATTTTCTTATCTTGTTTCTTTGGAAAACGTAGTTTTCACGCACCCAATTCAATTGGGTCGTGGAGTATTCTCGGACGCGTTTCACCTGTACAAAAAAATCAGATTATTTCAATGGAACAATAAAATTTATTAAATATATAATAAAAAATTTTAAACGTGCGAGTAACAAACCTGGTCGTAATACTGATCTTTCATGGCGGTCAAGTGATTGGTACCGATGTCCCTTATATTGCGAAGGTGCGTCGCTTGAGACGAATAGCTGCTCTGTATCCAGTCCATCTGCTGAGTGCAGTTCTCCTTTATGCGATGCACCTGGAATTGTTTGCGAGCGTTACGGTAAAAGTTCTTGTTTTTTACCTGATCCCAATACCCTCAGTATATACTCACTTGAATGGCGTAATTTTCGCGCAATTTCTCCAGTTGCTGTCGCTTATATTGTTCGATGTTGTCCAGCATGCAGTAAATTTGACGTGTGCGCGGTGCGTCACGGCTGACACATGTACAACAACTGCAACACGTTTCCAAAAGGTGGAACCTGAAAAATAAAATAAAAAGAAATATGTTTATTCAGCAGTTTTTCACATCTAAGAAGGAATGTCTGCTGTATAATTTTGTTAAGATGTTATCAGTAACATTACACTGTATTTTTATTGCTCCATCAACATTTTTATTATATGAAATTTTGGACAATATTAGTTGTACTGCGTATTCAGAGATGAAGTATTTATAAATTAACTCACCTGTAAAAGATGTACCGTAGCGCCTGCACCAATAAAGTTAATCCCAAGAAGGCCGCGGCGCACAAAGCTCCGAACAACAAACTGTATATTTTGATTTCATACATTGTCATTGGATCTATGTTCAACACGACCTCTGCGGATACGTTTGCCGAAGGATTCGTAGCGTAACATAAATATGTTCCACTGTCTTCCCGGTGAATGTCCGTTATCAATAGCGAACCGTCTTCCCGAACCTTGACTCTAGATTTGGAGTTATCGATGCGACGATAGTGCTGATCGTGTGCGACCCCGTGCTTATGGAAGATATCTGGTATCAAGGGGTCGGGGTTCCAATGGTAAACGTTTCTCGTGGGAGTCACCCAAGTGATTGACGGTGCGGGGTTCCCTTCAAATTTACAATGCAACAGTGCCTCAGTTTGCAGTCGATGCAGAGTCAACGGACTGCTACTGACCAGTTTGGGGGACGTACAGTGAGTCTCATTCAACACCCTCAACATATCATTTGGGTATGCCAGTCTGCAACTGAGGTCCGATTTTATGACATCCTTGCGTTTCTCGGCCCATTCGACGAACCACGCCATGCGACAGTCGCAAGCCCACGGATTCTTATCCATTCTAAGCTCTTGCAAATTGTCTAGCTCATTCAGGGAGAGCGGTAAATAAGTCAGAGCGTTCGCACTTATGTCCAGGTGCGTCACCGATGTGATATCTTGAAACACGTACGGTTCTAATTCGCGTAAATAACTATTGTTTCTTATATTAAGTCGCTGTAAATTAATTAAGCCTTTGAAGATAGTATTCTCTATAACTGTTATATCAGTGTGATCGAGGTAGATTGTTGTTAATTTTTCGTTATTTTGGAAGAGCTTAGGCGGCAACGACCTGAGTCTGTTGCCGCCCATGTTTAATAGTTTTAAATTTTTTAAATTCTTAAAAGCATCTTGTGATATGTTTTGAAAGTAATTGAAACTTAGATTTAGTTCTCTCAGCTGTTGGAAATTGTCGAACAGTGATTTGGGTATATAATCTAATTTGTTGCTGGACAGGTCCAGGGTCTCCAAATCCTTCAAGTTGACTAGAGCGTTAGAAGTAATTTTGACTAGGCTATTATTATTTAGGAACAGTGCTTTCAGTTGTTGATTAGGTTTAAAATCGTAATCTAAGAAAGTAGCTATTTTATTGTAAGATAAATCCAAATATTGCAATCTTATCATCGGTCCGAAGACCTGGAATGGTATGACATGAAGACGGTTGTGCGATACGTCGAGGACCTCCAGCACCTCTAGATCGGCAAACGTGAATCTCGGTATATCCTCCAATTGATTTCTAGATATATTCAAGTGTTTTAAACGAGTGAGTCTAGCGAATATGCCATGTTCGGTTCTCTTCATTTCGTTTCTGCTTAAATCGATGTATTCCAAGTTGTAAAAACCATCGAAGAGGTTATTCTCGAGGGCTTGTATGTGCGAGTTGGTCCAAGATAGTTCTTGGAGATCGGTGCCATATTCACTAAGAGTTGATTGCTTTATTATGTTGGGTTCGGAGGTGGCCGAGCATGACAGTCTAGTTGTAGTGCATGTACATGTCTTTGGACACGATGCCTCTACTGCTCCGCAAATTATCGCCAATGCCAATATTTTATTTGGCCACTGCATTATATTACAACCCTCATAGTCTTACGTACTGCAACAAGAAAACGAGACATAAATGCAACATCTACACTGCACTGTTTATTTGTCTTATGTTGTAAACAATTTTGACATATCTTTGGGCTTGTTTATTGAAACAGTGTATAGATTAGATTGTTAATAATTTAAATTGTTGTAAACATTTAATGACCAATTAGTTTTTGAGCACGAAAAGATTGTTGACATGGTTGAATCATGTGATGCTAAAACAACACGAGTGCTTTTTTTGAATATCACTTTTCAACATTCAATTGTATGATTAAAAATGCAACTTGCTGCAAAATCCACACTAATCATAATTAGGTATAAACTCTTCATAGTAAATTCATAGCACACTTACTAATGTTGTAATATTTTGCTTTTGTGTTAAAAAAATACCTAGTGTAGCTATTGTTACTTTGCCCTGTGCATATTTATGTGGTTTTAAACTAATTAATAATAAAAAATTGAGGATGTAAAAAGGTAATAAGACAAAGATCTTCTAAAAAAAAATATTTGGCAACAGAAAAATATTATTTGTTTTAGTTAGGTCTGCTAGTTTCTAGTATATAATATTTATGTATTATATTAAATGTTTCATTTAATTTTATTTTTACTTTAAATTCACCAAATGCTTTGTGTTTATTATTTTTACTTAATATAATTCGTTTTTATTAAGTAACAATTAAGAGAATAGTTTTATAAGGAATACTTCTTTAAATATTAAATAATTTTTTTCATGTTCCTCAAAAATATGGTTTCATGCACTTGTGTTGTTTCAGTATTACATCATTCAATTTATGTGGAAAAAAATTAAAATTGAGTTAAGATGATAAGATTGCTTCTAAGGGTCATAGCGTGATGATAAATAGTCTTAACTATCTAAATACCCAGGCTAACAAATGCCAAATTATTTTTTAAGATCTGACTGTTCTATAGTTTAAGCGCTGAACCAAAGAAACTGAGCTTTGTTATATTAGTATAATTTTTTTCTTTAACATTAAAAAGCCAACAATAGTGATTCATTATACTAAAATGCCCCTCTCTGTTTGTTAACTTTGTAATTCAAATAAACAAAAGACTATAGGAATTTAACTGACCAGTGAATTATACTCAGTGATGATTAAACATAGTTAGTGTATTGAGGTCACATGAAGCAATAACTAAGCACACTTGGTTTGGTTACTCATTATTCAGACAGAGAAATAACTTATGCACAATGTTACGACTTGTTTTGTAGACAAATTTAAAACATTTAAATATTTAATATTTGTCCATTCATATTTTAATAAAATTCATACTTAAAAGTACTTATTTCAGGGTTGTAATTTAATTTTATAATGACCAAATTGCTTTGTATAACAATATGGAAATAAATAGGCAAGTGGATTTAACAGCTGCACAGTTTCACACCTATAGTTGTTTATGCAGTAAAACATTAACTGTGTTGCTTTGCGACATATTTTCAAAGAGCTATAAATTAATTAACTCTAATAGATTTGTATTTTATTCTCGAAGCGTCGCCGTACCACATTACAACTCGCTAGACACAAAAATCTATCTGATCTGCCCACATAGACTGTCTGGTTCGCCTTTCTACGCACCGTTTTATATACTCACTTCAACACAACGCCGCTAAACTTTCTCACATTATCTGCAGTTAAATATAACACAAACCGAGTCACAAAATTATCTACAAAAACAAATAGTGACACGTAATTTACCTAACACTCGTCCACATTTTTTTCCGACTTGCATAATCCACGTTACATCCCGTCGACAACAGACACCGAAACGCCAGCCATATTTCTCTCTTAGTGCAGAATTCGCTGTCGTCACCTTGACATATTACATCGCAAACGTAGGGACATCCGCTCGTGTGTTTCTAAACTTTCTAAGTTCACTATAGTGTCGTGTGAGTAAATCGAATGTATAAAATTCACAATATTATGTACGGGGAATAAGCTGAGCCTCAGCGCTCGTGAATATTGCAGTACGTACGCTCTCACTACAGACGAGACGAACGGACACTAGTGGAACTGGTGGGGAATAAATGGCGGCCGTCACACAGCTGCCCGCTGCGCTGCGCAAGCGTCCTCTCTCTGTCTAACATACGGAGAGTGCGTGTCGCTATCTCACTCGCACACTCAGCCAGTCAGCTGTATGTTGCGATATTTTCCGAATTTACCCGAACGTTTACGAATTACTTTCGGATCGGATGCCTCCTCGTCGGTTCTTTTGCTTTACTTTGCGATTGCGAGCCTGTGTATTGAAATTTGAAAACGGTCTTATTTTTATTTAGTAACTAGCCGTGCCCGCGACTTCGTTCGTACACACGGTGTAGGTATTCGGAATAATTGATTATTTCAATTAACTTAACTTTTTGATTGTAAACCGATGGATATGAAACAAACATTGAAACCGATGAAAGTGAAAACCGCATTCAAATCGGTTAAGCTGTTTCAGATGTTAGCGTGACAAACAGACAAAAATTCAAAAATCAATTTTTTTCACCTCTATAGCGTGTACAAATTGTTTTTTTTTTCTTGTTTTTAATTTTGTGCCAACACGGCTCGATTTACGATTATTTAATAAGACTAGCTGTTGCAGGCGACTCCGTCCGCGCAAATTTATAAAATATAGCCTATGTTCATCCTATGTTACTCGCTGATAAGGTGAGAGAATTTTAAAATCTGCCCCAGTTAGTTTTTTAATTTATTCATTACAAACAAAAATCACAATTTTTTTTATATTAGTATAATTATATACTTACCTAATAGCTGAAATAATCTGAGCCATTTAATAGATTGTATTGAAGACTTAAACAAAAAAAAAAATTTTTATTATGTTGATCATGATTACGGAATTAGATAACGATATTATCGTTTACGAAATAATATTATTATCGTTATATTTGGCTAATGATGCATCGGTCACGTATTTATAAAAAAAAAAAAAAAAAAAAACTTATCTTTCGGTAGTTATAACTGTAGACAAAGACTTCTACTTTGGAAACAATTTGAACGGATAAAATTTTTTAGTATAGGTACGTACCCCGACCTTTTTTTAAATTATTTTTCTCCTTTGACACAATTCGTAAAACCGGTCTCAACTAGATTACATCCAGCCAGTATTTAAATAGACTCATGCCATGCATTTACATTTTATAACTCGACTGCTTACCGGACTGTTATTATTACTACTTATTAATAATAATATTATAAATGCGAAAGTATGTATGGATGTATGGATGTTTGTAACTCTTTCAACGCACTACTGAAACGATCACCATGAAATTTAGCAAACACGTTGTCTGGGACACCAAAATGTACATACATAGGGTACCTTTCATAGTTCAACGCGGACGAAGTCGCGAGCACCAGCTAGTAACACAATATGTAAGACTTTTTGTAATATGCAATAATAAAATATTATTTGTTTTATCGAAATATTTTACCCCTTAGCTTTTTTCATACCTTACACATGTACATACACTTTACACTTTATTTTTTGAATTTACAATTGGTAAAATATTAATATAATTTTTTTTTTAAATTAAATTTTCTTTTGTATTTCACTAATGAATAATATTTAATATTTCTCAATAATCTGAGGTCTTGTTCCGCTGTTCTGTCTGTCTGTCTGTCTGTTTTTCCGCTAACTTCTAAACCAGCCAATACATTTTGATTCGGTTTTCACCGATGGAAAGGGCGATAAACGAGGAAGTTTTATTATATAATATAATTTGCAAAATATATATATTACATTCGTGCGAAGGGCGAATTGCTAGTTCGACAACAAATTTGCCCAATACTTTTTTAAAATGTTTTTTTTTAAATGGCTGAAATTCACGCTTTAAAATTTAAAGGTTTTTTATATTAATAAATTGGTGTTAAGAATAAAAAAATACCAAGTTTTAACGTTTGAATGATAATTCGTTGCGAACACAAAATAAATCCGAACGCATGTTTACATATTTATTTTCCTGTTAAACATATTTAGAATTACTGATTGTGGGAAATTATTAAACAAACGAAGAAGTATATATATATATTATTATTTAGTATTATATAAAAGTATCTTATTTACATCGTGTTATAAAAATAAAGTCGCTTTCCGCCATCTGTACCCCTATATGTACCTACGCTTAGATCTTTAAGCATTAAACTACGCCACGGATTTTAATGCGAAACTCACTAATGGAAAGAGCGTTAAACGAGAAAGGTTTTCTATATACAATTTGCAGAAAACCCGTGCGAAACCGTTCGATAGTATTATACTAAATATGCCTGCTAAAGAGTATTATCCATATCTCCAGTCCTCCGTATAAACCTTTAACGTCTACCAAATTTTTCACAATCCTCTGTCCGCGCAATTTTCTTAAAAAGTGATCCAAAGTTATTCATCACGTATTATATATATATGTAAAAATTCATTATGTCAAGCGTAAAGAGATATAATAAGGCAAGAGTTACATACATTAAATGAAATACGGATTTCAGTGCACACACCGATGCTTATATGCGCATACGCAGTGTGTATGCGGGTGTGTGCGTGTTTGTGTGTGCATTTGCGCGTGTTTGAATGTGCGTGTGCGAGCAATGCATTCGCCGACGTACTCGTAGCTGTTTGCCTTCCACTTGAGGTTTCGATAAACACATTGTTATCGTGAATAATTACGGAGTTAATGTGTTTGCCGAATGTAGCTTAACCCAGCCTTGATGTATGCCACTCAGGCTCAGTCTATCTACTAGAGTGATTAACGTATACATATAGGTACCCTACTATATCATTTATTTAAATAATTGAGTAAATAATGTCAGTAACAGAAGGATAAAACGAATAGAAAGTTTATATAATAATAATATAATGTATTTATAATAAATACATTTAGTCCTCGCCTAAGTTAGGCGAGGACTAATTTGACTTCTTAGAGTAAAATTAAAAAAAACATGTTCGTTACTCTGTCACGCAAAAACTGCTGAACGGATTTTAATTAAACTTTACAGTATAAGCTATAATTTTAGCCTATTAGTAAAATACGCGGACAAAATCTAGTTTATATAATATAAATAAAGTAACTGCACATTCTTTCAGCGTCGAACATGGACTGTCTTTTCTTTATAAATTAATAAGTAAGACGGCCTGTCCTTGCAGACGAACTCGACAACCCACTTTTGTAAATAACGGGCGAAGCCTTACTACAGCTTGCAGGGCAAGACGAGGGCAAGGCCAAGATCCGAGCTCACCTATTAAAATATCTACATAGTAGACACTAAAGTACCTACCGAACGACTACTGTCCCTTTCTAGCGCGTATCGATTGAAATGGTCCGGAAGAGACGGACATATTATATAACACGAAAACATGTTAGGGACGCTTCTATTCATTCATTCCTAATAAAGTTGACACAGTTGTCTAAAGAGAGAAGTTATTTAAAAAAAAAAAGTATTTATTGTAGGTAGACGTTTCAAATGAAAAGCATATCTTCAGGAACAAAGCATTTCAAAAAATACAAAAGGTGTTTTTATAAAATGAAAAAAAAAAAAAAAAAACCAAAAATGTTTGTTGCTTCTTATAACAAACGTGTTGGATGATGGATGACAATGTTGGATGATGAATACAATCCTTTCCTTCTATTCTATAGAGTAAGAGCCTTCTATTCTATAGAGTAAATCGTTGGCAAGAGACAACCCTAACTAATCAGTATTGACTAATACTATATGCGAAATTGAGTTTGTTTGTTTTTTTTTTTTACGCTTTCACGCCTTAACTATTTGACCAATCATTAGTAAATTTTGTCAGGAATACAGAAAATGTTCTCGAGCATAATCAAAAATAAAAATAAAAATAATATTTACGCCTGACAAATATATATACCAGAAATAACTTGAAATAAGACCTTTTATCAAAACAAAAAAAAAAAACTTTTTTTTGGTACTCTTGAAGGATAATAAAGATGTACCTTTTATCCCGTAGAACAGTAGATAGGTAAATACTGTACTGTACTGTACTGTACTGTACTATTTTTGAATAACGCAGACAAAATCGTGAGATACCTAAAATAAGAGAATTTAGTTCTTATTTTCGTATTTTAATTAATCCGAGTATGTATAATTAAAATAACTTTATTGTGTAAACAAAATAGCAAAACAAAAAAAATCTGTTAAAAATCAAGGTCGTATACACATTTACAAAATTTGAAACCCCTTTGTGTTGTTCCTGTGCAGAAATTTTAATAAAAAGCTTCTTGTAGAAAAAGGCATAAAAGAAGTCAAATTGTATGCCCACTAAGGCTCGAGTTCACCAACAGACGGTTATTTCTAAACAGCCGTTTAATAATATTTTGGTGTTCACCATCGCTAAAATGCGGTATAAACGCCCTAAACATCTGATTAACTTAATGATTAATCTGATGTTTAGGGCGTTTAACCCGCATTTTAGCAATGGTGATCAACAAAATATTATTAAACGGCTGTTTAAATTTTAAACAGCTGTTTAAAAATAACCGTCTGTTGGTGAACTCGAGCCTAAGTAATAAACAAAGTGTTTGTACAGAAAAAAGAAGCAAATAAGGCTTCATTGGAAGTACGCCAAACGAGCGAATGTGCAGTGCAGTGTTCAGTGTGAAGTTGGGAAACGATACAAGTATTTTGAATTATTAATTGACTATAAAAAAGAAAATAGATAAATAAATAAATGATATCTTCACACATTCCACACAGCACCATCTAGTTCCACATTGTAGGATCAACATGGCTTTTGCTTAATTCTCCCTTGAGACAACGATATGCTTATTTGCCATCACGGGTGTGTTGCCGCCATTTTCAACAAAATAAAAAGATCATCACTCAATAAATCTCCAAATCCAATATCCAGATAAACAATATTCTCTGATCATTGGATTAGAATATTCCGAGGTTATACTTGTATGTCGCTTTTTATTCTAAAATAATAATATTTACTCGAACAATTGACGCACTCTCTCATAACCTGACTGACGACTTAATACCTACTTACTTTGTTTATACCGAGATTAAGGATGATTATGTGTTGGTTTTATAGCGTCTTTGACGTATCATATTAAAACAATTTTGGTGTGCGTAGTTGAGTTCACGAAACACTTAGGCTCGAGTTCACCAACAGAGGTTTATTTTTAAACAGCTGTTTAAAATTTAAACAGCTGTTTAATAATATTTTGTTGATCACCATCGCTAAAATGCGGGTTAAACGCCCTAAAAATCAGATTAATCATTAAGTTAAGTTGTTGAGCCTTACTCTTCTACAGATTTCAATTGAGTCTGCATGCCTAATTATAAAACATACCTAGTTTAATATTCGAAGCTAGCAAACGCTATCGGCAATGTTTTTATTTTTATAACCCGTCTGACCTTTGTACATTGTAAAGACTTAATTGTGTGGTATGGTTTTGATGTTTGTAAACACCTTATTATATCTATAATAAATAATATTACAAGCTGAACAGGCAAACTTTGTTTTCCCAAAAAAAAAAAAAATTGGGTGGACCACCCTTATCATTTAGGGGTATAAAAATAGTTTAGGACCTATTCTCAGACGTAACGAATATATACAAAAAAAAATTCATAAAAATCGTTCAAGCCATTTCGGAGGAGTACAAACACTGTGACACGAGAATTTTATATATAGAAGATAAGATGTTTATATGTTTATTTGTATGGAGGAGGTAATCTTCGAAACTACTCACTCAAATTAAAAAAAAATCACCAATAATTAGATAAGAATTTCAGGATGTTCCCTATCTATCTAAAAATAAAGATCTAACGCATGGCAAAAGAATAATGTCAGGCGTCAATTTATGTCAAGCGTTTATATTGTTTTACATTTATTTTGACAGGCGTTATATCTTTTATATTTCAACGCGGGGAAAGTCGCGGGCACACCAGCTATTCTTTAAATAAAAATCGACGTGTAGGTATGTTCCATATGGACTCAAAAACCGCTCAACCAATCATGATGAAATTTTGCACATCATAAAGGATATAGGGTACACATGTCCTTTTCACCCAGAATCAAAATTAAATTAAATTAATAAAAAAAGTTTCACTCAGAAAAAGTACCATTACCGAGGTACGGGAAAAAGCTAATTTATTATTCAAATTTTTACGACCTTCCTTAACCTTGTTTATCAAGTTTTCAAAAGCTTACCAATTTTATGATTTTATGGAACAACATTACTATTTATAGATATTATTGATGTAGCGGCCCGCCCCTGGCTTCGCACGGTTCCTAGTTTATTGCTCTATCGATTAGTGAAAACCGTATCAATATCCTTAGGGTATTTTAGAAGAAGTTAGCTGAGAAACAGACAAAGAGCTGAGGACAGCAACTTTATTTAGATATAGATAAATATCTACATAGCTTTTGACCTGTATATGACCTGTACCTGTATATGATGATAAGACAATGTGACAAGCATGTTAGGTTAAGTTAGACCGTGCCTATAGAACCCAAGTTAATTAATCTTTTAACTTTAGTTCAAAAAATATATAATAGCTTTTTCTCGCGTTTTGGTTGTATACAACATTTCATGATGACTGAAGACACAGTTGAGAACCTACTATCTAAAGTGAGGTTAAAGCATGAAAGCCTTAACAAACAAACTCACTTCGCATTTATAATATTAGTTGGGATTAGCATCTATCCAGCTGTTGTTTACGATCAAGGGGTATATATTAAAATATCTTAATATCAGCGTAATTTTAACCATTCAGTTTACAGAAGAAATTGTAACATCACACTAATAAAAAAAAATTAGCAACGACTTATTACATTTGTTTTTGTGCTCATTAATTTATTTAACTTAAGTTCTGTACTAAAGTTTTAACATATCGTTATATTCCGCCCATTTCCCCGTAAAAATTGTGTTCGTTCAGAACTAGGTCTTGGAGTTTAGTTTTACCGTTTAGCGTTACCGATTGGTTATCGAGTGATCATCAAAAATAAAAATCAAATTTAACGTCTTACAAAAATATAATATCTAATGTCTAAATAAATAAAAAGGAATCGCTAAATGTGTCCCTAAGCTCAAAACACGACTGCTTAGATCTAAATGCTCTAACATTATAACATGGGAACATCTAAGAACGTGTTGTTTACACATGGCAAGCTTTGGGGGGTCAAGGGTTATATAATAAAAATTGCTCGTTTAAAGTTATTACATTTTACTACCTGACCCGACAGACGTTCTGTTAAAAGCAAGCAAAGATAAAATTATTTGTCACATGGTTTAGTCCACAAGTCATTATACCGTGTCATTGACAAGCAGTCAAATCATTGTTTTTCTTGATAATAACAATAGTTACGTTACGTTACGTTACGTTGTCACAAATGAACAAATTTATATCGAACATTACTAATTGTGTCGACTGTGAAAGAACATTTAATTGAAGAATCTCTTGTTTTTATCACTGAACGCATGTCCTATGACATTATGCACCTTGTCTCCAGTGTCGTAAAGTCTAGAGTTGTTTGAATCAAACGAGGTCGTACGTATCAGCGTGCCATTTTAAATGTAACATTTGTTAAGAATTAGTTTGTATGAAACTAACATTCCACTGACACTTAGTCAGAGACATAACATCACACGCTTTTATTCTTTCTCTTAATTATTTAAATTACTTTTTTTAATTTAAAGGATTTCTTTTTAAGTAAAGGTCTTCGGCAACAACCAAAGTAGGCACCTACCACTAAAATTTATGAAATGGCTCTTTTATAAATAGTTACAAAAAACTAAGGTAAGTTTTTTGGTGTAAAGTTGCGTTTCAACAAGAAATACAATTATATAGGTAGACATAAAAAGAAAATCATATCTAAATATAAAATTTAGAGCCGTTTCCAAGATAAGCGAAATAAATTTATATTTATACAAAAATTCCTCATTTAAAGTTATTAGATTTTACTAGATGACCGGACAGACGTTCTGTCAAAAGCAAGCAAAGATAATATTATTTGAATGATCAAAAGCTATTCGTCCGTTCTATAATGGCAACTATTTTAATGTGTAATTGTCAGCTAGTAAATAGGTACTTATACTTTTTATGAGAAAAAGCAAAATTTTTATGTTTTTCTAAAAATATTTTTAAAAATTTCTCTTAATTTTAGAAAATTTAATAAATTTATTTAGAGTACAATAAAGTGTTAGATCTTTTACGGTGTTCACATACTGTGCCTTTTTTTTACCATTGCCATATATATGTTTGTATATACATGAAATGGATGATTACGTCAAAAATAACTTTTTATTGCAGTCAATCAATCTACATTTAATATGCCACCGCAAAAATTATTATTTATTAAGCCGTGCCAAGAAATTCATTATGTTTATGTTATTTCTTTGTGTTTATTATTTTATGTTATTCGTTTACGATTATGTCGTTTTGTTTATATGATAAAATATCATAATATATACTCGTACATCTAGCTGTTGCACGCGATCTCGTCCGCGTAACTTTATAAAATATATATATATATCCTATATCTCTCAAGTTGGATCAAACTTTATAAAGCAACACAGCGTGCAAAATTTTATTAAAATCGGTTCAGTAGTTTAGGAGTTCATAGCGGATAAACAAAGTGACACGAAATTTTTATATAAATATATAGAGATATGGCTGTCAAAGTATTTAATAAATTAACCGGAAAAGCTAGTATCTAAATTTAAAAATGCTTTATTTAAATGTTGCTTTATGATGCTTTATAATGTTGCACGAAAAATGATTTGCACACACCTAATAGGGCAGTAAAATATATGTTGGAACATTATAAATAATATGTAAATAAATGAATACGACGAATATTAAAAAAATATATAACCAAATTGATGCTATATGATGATCTGAGATTAGCGTGCATATAATATGATGATGATAAGATAAACTTATCTCAGATTTGTTATGTGCATTATGCACAGAATGTGCATATCAATAATAAACCTAGGTACTATATTAATAAACTAGACCACAATATATACCCTTTTAAAATATGCACATCAGATGACATAACCTAGTTTCATTTAGAGCTCGTGAAATAGTAATATTCATGATTGTGTATTTGTATTTATCGAACACAAGGCGATAACTGAATACCGACGAAGTGAAGTATGTGTTAACAACAACCAATTACGTCTCACAAGTAGCCATTTTTTCTTATCTTGTATGACAGAGAATTTCACTTTTATATCTATCAAAAAATCAAAATTACGTTCTATTTCTATAAGTGTTTGGTAGAATATTTAAAAAAAAAAGTTATTATTCAAGTATTTATTTTCGTTCTTATATTTAATTTTTTTACAATAAGAAATTAAAAAAAAAAACTATGTAGGTTTTTTAAATTCAAAAATAGTTTAAGACTAATATTTAAGTAGAAATTAAGAAAATATTATAAATTAAGAATTAATTAAGTATTTAAGACCATTAGTGGCTAAGTTAAATTAAACATGTTAAGTGCGCAAGTGTTAAGGAGTGCAATTTAGATAATTTATCCATGCACATGTATTTAATAGTTTTCTAGTATTTAATTGCAATCTGTTTGTGTACTGTATCAAATATTAAAAAAAAAATATACCTAGAGTGATTAGGGCTGCCGAGTGCAGAGTGAGGAACCTCCTGACAATTTTTTTTGTGGTTGTAAAGATATTCAGCAATGTAAAGATATTCATAGGAAAGTGTTTGATTAAAACATTCGTTGAAAGTGTCGTGAAGTCGTGAAGTGTTTTTTTTTTTTTATTATATATGCCTTATCTTGTAATTTTGGGCCCAATACCAATTTTCTTATCTGAAGCGTTTGTAGATAACGTGCGTGAGGTTCAAAGAATATAATATAGCATAATATAGCATTTGTCGCAATATAAAAGTTATTTATTTATTTATTATTTTATTTTATTAATTTTTGGGACACATACAGACAAACAAAACCAAATATATAATAAAAAAGACAAAAAAATCAAACACACGCCTGTGGTCGCAGTATACATTTATTTAAGAGAGAACAGAACAAAACATGAATACAAAAAAAAATTTAAACCAAAAAAAAAAATAAAAAAAAAATTAGGAAAAAAAAAAAACCAAAAAAATTAATATAATAGAAAAATAACATTTAAGTAGAGCAATTAGGCAATTATCTGCTCACATTTAAACACTATTGGTTATTTTTGGATTGTAGTGTATTTATTTAACATTTCCAAAATCCATAAGCGGCCGTCAAGCAATTCCATATTTTTTACTAGCTGGTGCCCGCGACTTCTTCCGCGTTGAAAAAGAAAATATATAAGTAAAAACGCCTGACATCGCTATAGCTGTGACGACGGTGGCGCCGCCACGCTACAGTGGCGCCCAATTGTTTATATTTTTAGACGATCACTCAGGAACAGTACTTATACAAATACAAAAAACTTAACAAATTATTATACTAAAACCTTCCTCGAGAACCACTCTATTCATCGGTGAAAACAGCATGAAAATCGGTGAATTAGTTTTTGAGTTTATCGCGAACAGACAGACAGACATATTATAAAGAGGAAATATTTGATTGTTTGTTTGCATTGAATAGGCTCCGAAACTACTGGACTGATTTGTAAAATTCTTTCACTGTTGGGAAGCTTATATTATCAGGGAGTAACATAGGCTATATTTTATAAGGTTACGCGGACGAAGTCGCGTGCAAGAGCTAGTAATGAATAAATTAAAGATAAAGAACCTGTTGATGCATCATGATGATGCATGTTGTAATAGAATTCGCCCCAAAAATGGTACACTACACAACAGAACCTCAAGCAAGACAATACAAAGTACTTAATTGCGCAATTGACACGGTCGACGAGGCGTCACACATTAAAATGCCCCTCGTTTCATTTACATAAAGTATAATAACAGCCCCTCGCTCTGCTTGCTCTATCTATTGCCTAAAAATATTTCTGTCAGCGTCTTATTTTATCACAAACAGGGTCGATATTGAGACCTTTAATACTACGTAACTAGTAGTATTGTTGTTACATTTAACACTTTAACGTTTTATGTCAGACTGTTATTTGTTCTCGGGTCGCGTCTGTTCCCATAACTATAGAAAGAGAGAGAGAGCCCACACGCAGGTGGCTTGTTCTTGTAACTAAGAGTCAGCAGATATGCAACCGCTCGTTCGATTCTTAGTAACGTACAGGCAGGTACTTGATGCAGGTAACCGTTTTGATATATACGAGTATTTTTTATCTATATAAATCTGTACGAGAATTTATATATTGTCAAACACAATAAAAGCAAAGCAAGCAAAGCAGGGAAGAAACAAGCAAGAAACCTCAAGTCTATTATAAATGAATCTTCATTTAACATAAATACATATAATTACATTAAATAATGTCAATCCGCATTTTATCTTTATATTTGCTAATAATAGGTAGGCAAGATAATTTGCTAGTAGGTCTTCATTAAAAATAAAAAATAAAAATTGAGCCTTCACGGGACGCCTGACAGTTAAGAAACATCGAAAAAATCCCTTGTTTAAAAAATATGTAACATATTAGTTCCGACAAAGTTTGGCCAAAGTTAGCATTCGCTGCGCCAAACAATCGGTCTCATCCGCTGCAAAAGATATCACGCATAAAACCAATTACAACCTGGTAACCAAACCATTATGGTAATTCTGAATTCTGAAGTCCTCGTGAAGTTATTTTAATGACAAGAAAATTGTTGGCGTATTTCTTTCCATTAGTTAAAACCGTATCAAAATCCATTGAGTTTTTTTAGAAGTTAACGCATAAATATACCACATAATATTGATATGTATACACATTGACCCACGAACCCAATTTGGATAGTTATCTTAATCCAGGGAAAAGAATAGTGACAGCTCTTTAATTGGAAGCTCTTTGGAAATGTTTGGACGTATAAAACACCCGCATAGTTGAAACCTTGCTTTTATAGTACCTAAGGTGTGGCTTAAATAGTCCACTCGCCCGATTTCCGATCACTAGGTAGTCTAATTCCGGTCTTGTTTCGATAAAGCAGGTATTCTTATTACGTGAAGTGGCTATTTATATAATACACACTTGTTGTGTTGTGTGTACAGCGGATGAGAGCTATTGTTAAAATATTTTTCAATTACACCTACTGCCGTCGATTTCGTGGGGGACACAAGAGTGAGGAACGCATCGTATAAAATAATCTTTGATTTTCTTATTTAGACAGTACTGAGCGAATAATTTGAAGGAGAATTTACAAATACGCAATCAATCTTGCTTAGGAAGCTATTTAGTTGGATAAGGATTAATTTCATGATACGAATGTCTTCGATCTTTCGACTGATTTGAACAAAAAACAGTTATTGTGACTTAAATAAGTTCAGGAGGCTAACTATTAATGTTTATCATATTTAGCCTCCTGAACTTTTATGTGGGTAATTATGAGTACTATGAACATGTAATAGGAGGTACATTTTATGGCCAAATTTGTATACCTTGGATTAAATTATTGTAATTTTCGTAAAATTTTCGCAGCCTACTCGCTTACAATATAACCTAGCTTTCTATATTTTTTTATTTTATTGTATTTATTTATTTATTTTAAAGGCAACTCAAACAGCCCATATTTTCAATAACTTTTCATATGCAAGCTGTACAGACAGTGTACAGTTCATAATGACGTTATATTTTTTGCATAATCAATTGCGCTATTGTTATTGTAATAACAATTGTGATTAGTGACAATGCTCGTAATCCGGTTACGTTGCTAAACATTTTGCCGAACATAATAATGTTTGTTATGCCAATCAGCTTAGGCGAATTACGCATATGTAACAAACTGAAAAATGGAGACATCCTAAAGGAATTTTTATTGTATTTAAATTGTAATGTTTTTGATACGAATTGGAAAACAAACTTGCCATTCTGGAGGCCGATGTTTCGGCGGAATATTCGGGAATTTCGTATTCTGAAATCATTCTTTTTTTGTACGTCGTATACAAAATACAAAATAATGATATACATAATGGTTTTATGATTTCAGAGTACCAAGTAGTCGGTCGAAACATTTTCCGATTGATGTAATGAATAGACCGTCTGTCGATCTGTCTAAATTGCTTGTGTAGTCCTTCTGGCGTGTCTTTGAGGTGACACTTGTTTCGAATCTTACTTGCACCTTATTTTGAATACACTGGTGTTCACTTTGCTGGTATAAATTTTTAAATAAATAAATAAATACTAGATTAACCTCGCTTTTTAATATAAAAGAAGCAAGTGTACACTCCAAGAGGGTTATATTATACACTCCAAGTTTCTTAACGCCTATAGGCCCATTCTTTACTTCAGCTAACTGATTCTTTGAGTTATGACGCTCTTATAGCTCTTATCATTCTTTATATCTTGCCGAGCGACTTGTAATTTGTGACATTTCATCAATGTTTAGGTCTTTAGCATTGTATCTCAAAACTCCCTGAGACCGCGTGGTCCGACTGGTTTGAGATAAATAGGTACGGGGGGTTAGGGATGAAAATATATTTTCTTTTATATTTTTTAATATCAGTTCTTTTTACTGCCATGAACAGACCAGTTAGGTAAAAATATGTTTTAAATAGTTATAAATTTACAAATGGGTTGTAATATCTAATTTTGGCTCCCAACAGTTGAACAAATAAGCGCTTATAAACCTGTTTTGGCGCTAATTGATTCAGACGGCGCATGATGCAATCAGAAATGCAAATTTTATATATATTCTTCTATCTAACGGTGTGGTTTTAAAACGAAATATATTTTAAACTAGCTGTTGCACGCGACTTAGTCCGCGTAGCGTTATAATAGCCTAATGTTACTCAGTGACTTTTTAAGAATTTCTTTAAAATCTATAAGTGATATATACTGTCGGATTGTCCAGTACCTATTCAACATTTTTGACAAGTCTATTATGTACTCTTTCTTTTGTGTTTTACAGCAACTATGTAAAGACATATAATGAATAATAAACGATTTGTTAAAGAGATAGGCGAAAAGGTCACACACAAATAACTTTTACTTTTGTTCGGCGAACGGTGCGAAATGGTTCTTTCGGTCGACCTTTACCCGCCCACGATCACTCCTCCACTCCTCCTAACCTTGCCAATATAATGTATTCTAACCGAAAGCAAATCTGCCGTTACTTCACTTCGTTACAATCTTTACTAATATTATAAATGCGGAAGTAAGTTTGTTTGACACAATTTCACACCTCAACTACTGAACTGATTATCGTGAAAAGGAAATAGGGAATAATGAGACAGTTAATCACTGCACTTTTTGTTGATTATTTTTTTTAAATTTTAATTATATAAATTTTTTTTTTTTATATAATCACGAATAAGTGTTACGTGTTATTTTTTATAAATTATAAATACGGCACTGCAGTAAAAAAAAATATGGAACCACTGTTACACAGTAAATATATTATGATGTCTAATTTACATCTTAACTTACATAACTAGCTGTTGCACGCGACTTCGCACGCGTAACGTTATAAAATATATACTATGTTACTCGCCCATAATATAGCTTTCTATAGGTGAAAAAACTTTGAAAATAGGTCCAGTAGTTTTTGAATTACAAACAAAAATACAAATCTTTTCTCTTTATAAATAATATTAGTATTATAGATCCTATATCTATACAAATGGTTCCCGGTACCAGTAGAGCTAATTGAAGGTAATTAGGGATTCCTGCAACAATACAATAATTACCCGTCATTTGGAGAGTAATTAACTTCGGGATTAATGACATGTGCGGTTTAACGCAACGATTGGCCGATTATTTATAATGCCACTACTAGTTTTTGCTCGCGACTGCGACCGCTTGTCTTCGTAATATTCAAACTAATACCAAATTTTCATTAAAATTGGCTGGGCGGATTCGGAGTTTAGCGTGCACGAACATCGTGACACGTGATTTTTATACATTAGGTAGATTAGAATTCCGATAACTGCAAACTGACAGTGTAGATTTGATTTTTTTTTGTAGCCTCAAAGTTAAGGCTTATCTTTATAGGAACTAAATTCTTTTTATGTATAACAAGATTGGCGCACTCCGGCTTCGTCTGGGAGCAATTCATGGGATTACTATACATAGGTCATCTGAAATAATGTACCTTTCAAATAGTGAAAGAATTATTCGTATAGATGATATTATCTTCGGCAGATTTTTAAAAATTGTGTTAAAACAATCGAAAATCAATGTGTAAAATTTGCATATATAATTATTGTAAAATTATTTGGAAATGAACTTTAAAAGTTGGCTCTGGACTGAATCTGGAAAGTAGTGGTAGGACATACTGCGTTTCGCAGTCATTTTGTGCAGCCCGTCTGGCGGCAGTAACCACCGCCTTACAGAAACAACATAATATGTGCTGTTGTGTTTCACCTTAATGGTGGTCCGCAGCGCACTTGCAGCACCTGTGGCGTTTCGTCTGGTCTATCGCATGTCTGTCTGTCGACCTTAACATTTAAAAAAAGCCAGCGACTGTTTGCTCCGTCCGCCAATTAGAAATCTTTATGAAGAGAGACATTAAACAAACAATTCCGGCGAGTCAAGTGTTTCGATCGAAATGATCGCACGCTTTCTATGGACGTCCGCCAAAAATGTGCCACTTTTTAAGAATGGATGCGCCTTACCTTACTAATTTCGTGCGTCATCCGTTTTACTTGTGATGTGTTATTCGAGACGATTATAAACAGTTCTTGAGTCGGAAAAGGCAGGTGTTGTTGGTCACGGCAATTCTCGTAATTAAACAGATAATTAAGATGCGGTTACAATAATTATATTATAAAAATTCTAAGTAGACGCGACAGACGCTCAGTCTTAAAGCTATTGGACTGTTCTTTAGCAGCTTAATGTGAACTTTGAATGGTAAAAGAAAATGGAGGTTTTACTTAATTTTTTTTTCTGATTTCAATGAATATTTAAAAAATCATTGCCGAATAAAGTCTAGTCGTTCTCGAATTTTCGCACATAACAACATATTAGCGATTAATTTTTTATTTATTTATACAGATTGATTTCACCAGGCCTCGATGAGTTAATTTAATATTATAACGCAGGAATAAATCTATGCTAATATTATAAAGAGTTTTTTTTTTTAAATTTTATGTTTGTAAAGTTCCAAGACAAGTTTAGTGGACCGTCAGCCTGTCCGACCTTAACATTAAAAAAAAAATCATAAATTTTCGTATGTCTCGTCCGGCAACCGACACAGTCTATCTATGGGAGTATTGGAAGGCGTGAATTTCCTTGGAACGAGTAGGCACGTGTGACGTCATCTATGCAAACATTATTTAATGTACACCCATTGACCTTGATTGACAGCAGACTGCTGCTGGCGGGGCGTGTGTCGCGAACTAATCTAAACATTTACTTAACTTTGATCGTTATTTTGGAATTTCACATTAAAAGTCTAGATTTATTCAACGTATATATATACATATAGACAGTACAGTATGTATCTACATACTTCATACATTACTATGTAAAAGAACGGTCATTTATGTGCTAAAATGGCCGATGGGCATGAATATAACACAAGACATATCTTTACATATTCGCGATATGCTCAATAACTACTGCACCGATTTTTATGCGGTTTTCATCAATGGATAGCGGAATAATCAGGGAAGGTTTTTACGAAAAAAAAAATGCGCCCCGGGCGAAGCCGGGAGCGGGACAGCTAGTCATAATAATAAGTCTAACAATGCTTACGAAAATCAAATATCAATGAATACCTACTTATATTAAGCTAATATAATACCTAATAGTCATTATGTACTAAACAAAAAAAAAGAGAAAATCGGTTGACAACCAAAAGGTTGAACTGTTTTGTAATTAACTATTCATTTCATATTCATTTATAGATAACTAGTGATCCGCTCCCGGCTTCACCCGGGTTGCAATTTTCATATATTTTATATATGAAGATAACCAACCCATGGCGATTGATTTTTATATATGTAGATTGGTTAGTTAGATAAGATAGGTGTACCTACTACTCTAACACAGTGAATATTGTGACCACGTCATATTGAGGATGCCTATGTAGGCTGATGCGGATATTACATGGAGGGTTTTACGCTTTATTGGATATTACCTAACAATTTTTAACCTCTGCTCAGTTGGTAGGTATTCTATAAGTAGTTAAGTACTTACATTCTTTTCCATTAATCCGTTTCGTATATCCCAAGGCCACCGATGTCTATATAAAATGCTTTGTCGGTTAAATATGTAATTCTTGCAAACATGACTAAACCTGATGCCTCTGTTTAGTCATTGAGTACGTTCGTTAAATACCAATACTAAAACGTAGCTAGACATTAGGTACTTAAGTAAGTAGGTTTTTACTTAAATTTTAAATAGGTATCTTTATGTTAGTGTATTTTAATAAGTAGGTATATCGTAATAGGTAGGTACGTATCTACCACTGTTATTACAAAATGTCAGGTAATTAATATAATTAAGATAATACTTAATATCTAAGCAAATACTCATTATACTTTATTCGTAGACTATAACAGTTACATAAAGTCTTTTACAACAACAGATTGTCAGATAAATAAAGTACCTAGATTATTACATAATAAAATTGATATACCTATTTTATTTTTTTATCCAATTTTTGCAATGCTTTCTGAATTAGCTAAGGATTGTTATGTAATAGAAATGACGATAGCTGTCGTCTGCACTGGTTTTGTACAACAATAAAGTTTGTGTGTACCCACCCATTGCAGAAATCAAGATTATTGCATGGTTACCGTTAGCCAAGATATCGTCCGCTTTCCAACAACGTACGGAAGCGGCACCGTGTAACGGTTGTTAGTGACACGGTCGGCTGTGTGAATATCAAAATGGCGGCACGCGGCACGTGTCATGGCGGCCGTTGCGAGAGCGGAGCGGTCGTTGACGCGACGCCGCTTTTGTAAGCGACGCGGCTCTTATCGATTCACCGACCGTCTGTGCCTCTGATGTCGCGCGGTGACATCTAGTGGCGAATCGCCGAACTAGTAGTTCAAAAGCCTCGTGTAGATGTCGCTGTTTATATATTATATTTTTAAAAGGAATTGTGTTCGAACTCTGTAAATAACGGAAACGATTATGTATTGTGCTCAAATTTTATTTAATGTTTTAATGTTGAGTGACTGCCAATCAAAGTATTTACAAAGATGCATATAGTATATCCTACAACTTAAAAACCTATTAGTTTTTTTTTTATTGAAAATAATGACACAAAAATATAAGTATTAATCTTTAGCGACCAGTTCCCGGCTTTGAGCGGAGTTAAAATTTACGAAAATCCTTTCATAGCATATGCTTACGTTATAAAATAAAGCTGTGTTTCAAATTTCAACTTTCTAAGACTGAGTACTTAGTTTTGGCTGTGCATTCAAAGGCCTCAGTAAAAAGATTGTAATGGAGATGTTGCTCCAATGTCTTAGCTATAATATTCGTCTCGTCTTTGTTCACAGTGTAAAGACTTTGAGAAAGTTGGAGCGACAATAGCGGTAACGCCGTGCGACGTTGTAGAGGAAGCCGATATTACGTTCTCGTGTGTTGCTGACCCGCAGGCCGCAAAGGAGGTAAAAATTCCAAAAAAAAGTTCATTTTTTATACGATTGATTGATAGGTTCAAAGAGCGAGAAGCCCTATTATTTAACTGTGATCATTAGTGCCCCAGTGGGGTGGTGGTTGACCATGAATGCAAATGATATAATAAATATGTCTTTATTGGACGATTTAAAGGTTGGGCGCGGCAGACCATTAGCGAATTGGCCGATACAAACAAGTGACCTTTTTATATATATAAATAAATAAATACATCGAATGCGTCGCGTTCAACTGACCCCAACAACATCTGACCTTTTAAACAAATCGACAATAGTATTAAGTCGCGTGTAAATATTCTTATAGAACTTATCTTTATAATAAAATTTGTTGGGAAAAAAGGGATGAATATTGAGTGAGTAAGAGTATTGCAGATGGTATTCGGCAATTGCGGAGTGCTGCACTGTCAGACGCTAGAGTCGAAAGGGTACGTGGAGATGACCTCCATAGACGCGGACACGTCTCACGATATCGTCGAAGCCATCAGCGGGAAGGACGGCAGATATCTTGAAGCACAGGTAACTTTTAACATAGCGACATCTGTTTCATTTTTCATCTTTGTTTCTTGACTAGATTTTTTTTTTTCGTTAACTTTTAACATAGCGACATCTCTTCATCTTTGTTTTTTGACTAGATTTTTTTTTTTTTTTTTTTTTCAGTTAACTTTTAACATAGCGACATTTATTGGATACGACATCTGTTTAATTTTTCATCTTTGTTTTTTGACTAGATTTTTTTTTTTTTTAAATTTTTTTTTTTTAACATTTGACATAGTATCCAAATTTTTTGTTTGTATTAATTGTTTAGATTCTATTTTATTGTTTGAAATTTAAATTTATTTGTTGGAGTTTACGTACCAAAGTGAATTATGTGTTCAGCTCTAATTGTCTTGCACACTGGACCTAGATGTTGAGCGATAGGGTTAGATTAGAATGATAAGTGTGCTAAGCTGTTGCTGTTTTGATAACTGTTTCTCATGTTGCATCCCGAGCGAAGCCGGAGCGGGTAGCTAGTAGACATGTATGTATTTAGAAAGAGAAATTGGCTGTGGTTCCAGATCCAGGGTTCGAAGACTCAGGCTGAGGAGGGAACGCTGATCGTGCTGGCGGCCGGTGACCGCTCCCTCTTCGACGACTGCCAGTCCTGCTTCAAGGCGATGAGCAAAAACTCCTTTTACCTAGGTAGTCGTTCACGTCTCCTCTTTTATCGCGCACTAGGTGACATCCTGTCGCCGCTCACGTCCGAAACCCATTAAAAGCGTTACAAGCGTTATAAACTTTCTCTAAGTTTTTAATAACGGCCGGAATTTTGCGTTCAACGTTTACAACACGCACGCACACATAGGCATACGTACGCTCGCACGCACGTACACATGCACGCACACGAACGCTCGGACGCGCACCCACATACACGCACGCATACACTCGCACGCACACATAGGCACACGTACGCTCGCTCGCAGCACGCACATACACATGCAAGCACACGCACGCACGCACCCGCACGTATAGAGTGTAAAATATAGAAGACTTGTCGCAGGCGACATCGGGAACGCGTCGAAGATGAACTCCGTGCTGCAAGTG
This sequence comes from Synanthedon myopaeformis, assembly GCA_944738685.1. Classification (NCBI taxonomy): domain Eukaryota; kingdom Metazoa; phylum Arthropoda; class Insecta; order Lepidoptera; family Sesiidae; genus Synanthedon; species Synanthedon myopaeformis. The sequence continues at coordinate 677,151 of OX122934.1, forward strand.
GTGGGCGGGGTGTCGCTGGCGGCGCTGGCCGAGGGCCTGGCGCTGGCCGACCGCGCCGGCCTCAACCAGACCGACTTACTAGACGTGCTGGCGCTCACCCCGCTCGCCTCGCCCCACCTCATCCTCAAGGGCCGCGCCATGGTCGACTCCGCGTACTCGACGCATCAGCCCCTGGGTCACCTGCAGAAGGACCTCAAGCTCGCTCTGGGCCTGGGCGACGCACTGGAGCAGTCGCTGCCCTTGACGGCGACCACGAACGAGATCTTCAAGCACGCCAAGCGCCTCGGCTACGCTAGCCACGACGTCTCCGCGGTCTACATCAGAGCGCGCTTCTGATGCGCGCTATCCGGCACGAAGGACCACTTTCTATTAACATTTCTACATCAATTCTACACCCGGAAAGGCGATCAATTAAAAACGTCAACTCTAAGATCAAAACTTAGATAAAATCACAGAAAAAGAAAAAGTTTGAATCTGGCAGTTTTTTTTTTTCTTCAGAAAAGTATATTTTCCAAAAAAAAAAGCTCCGTATTAAAGTTCTAAGTTTAATCATAAACGAAAATAAAAAAAAAAGCCTTTTTATTATTATACTTACTTCAGAGAGGTGAGCATTTTAAAGTTTTCAAATATCTGAAAAATTAATTTCTCTTCTGAATAAGGGCCTCTTTCACCATCTCTGACTAAAGTGTCAAGTAGGCTAACCGCCATTTAAAGTCACCGGTCACCGGAATGATGGAGATGATAATAATATGGTACCTTTGTTTGTACGGTAAAAGTCTCAAACATTAAAAAGTAATAAAACATAAAATTATTTCTAAAAGTAACTAATCAACACTTTACTTGTAGTTGGTGAAAGAGGCCCTAAATCTAATAAAAGATTTTTATATCGCCGAATATTATTAAACTGTCCCCAGAAGAGAGGCGCACAGGAAAATTCATATTCAACTATGACACAGTCTGAAATCATTTTGGGAACATTATTTAAAATGATATGTAATCGATGTGAAGCAGAATTGTTTTTAAAAAACTGTTTCTAAATCAGAAAATATTGTGACATTACTTTTTTTTAAAATAATTGTCACTATTTTGTATTTGCTGTAAATTCTGATACAAAACTTTGAATTTATTTTTTTCATTAATATACTTTGCGATGTATTAATAAAAATAAATAAATAAATAAAGTTATAAGACATTTATTTCTCTATGTGCAAACATTTTAGAATAATTTATTAATTATTGATATATTTGCCGTTTTACTCGATTTTAGATGATGTTCATTGTCATTTTCGGGAACGCCCCTATATTACAGAGACCATCTACGTATTAATCCATTTTTTTTAATACTACAGGTACCCCTGTATTTGTACTCGGAGATGAGTATCAAAGTTTAAACTTATACGTTCACAAATAAGTTTTGTGAACCAAGATTATAAAAAACTGAACTATCTTAAGTTTATCCTCTTTTTAGACGTTTTTCCTCTTTACTGCTGTCGCTTTCCGAAAAGCAAATTTCAACTTAAATAAACTATTGATATGCATTATAAAGTGTCATTTTATATACAAATTGTCATTTCGGGAACGCCTCTCATAGGCGGGAACGTTCCCGGAATGACGGTTTATTTTGGATGCCGGTTTAAAAGGGTTATTAACAAGCGAGCCATTATATTTATCAGGATCATACAAAAAGCATATGCTTTTTGGAAAAACTAATTACAAAACAGCGTCCCCGTAATGACAGAGAATTAAGGTACCCTAAACATAATAATATATCAAATTAAACGGTACTTACCAGCAAAATAAATTATTTATTTCCGAAAACATATCAAACACCGTTTAGTTTAACTTGCGGTCTTCACACTGTTTCTCACTAACGCCATCTACGCAATTTTACAGATTAATATTAACTGCGATCACGAAATGATTTGAAAAATGTCGGACGACCTATTGAGTAGCCAAAATATGAAAAATTAAAATTATTTCAATATAATTTACTGTCATTTTCTTATTTTAATAATATTTAAAGGTAATATTAAAGACATGCGATTTAAATTTTATCTTCGTTTACTTTTTTTGACATATCTGAATTACGATATATGGTTTAAGGACACGTTCCCGAAATGATTATTTCGGTATATTTTTGTTTAAAAATCAATGAAAACATTATTTCTAAAAAAAAAAAATACGCAAAATGCGTATACCTGTGTACGATAACTGTATATTTTAATGTGTTTGTTAAAATTTTATTTTTTTACACAAAAACTTTGTCCAAAGCAAAATGTTCACCTCTATGATTTTGACCCATATACGTTTAATAAAAAGCAGTTTTAACATTACAGACAGACAGACACTTGAATTTTATTTATTCATATATAGATTGAAATGCAAAACAATGTTATTAACAAAACAAGCGCGTGTTCCCTGCCTCGTCTGAACGCACCCTTATCGACTCGATTCAGAAGTTTTGGTCCACTGTTGGGACAAGTTCCAAATAACTGTTGACAGAAAATAATTCTGAAAAAAAAAAAAAAAACCTCTTATTCTGTAATAATTAGTATTGAATTAAAATTGAATAAGTTAATTGGAAAAAATGTTTTTTTTTTTTTCTTTTTTTTTTTTTTTCAAAAAAATTCTCGTTTTTACAATTAAATCGAGACTAATTATGTTTCTTTGAATTAAAACTATGGACGCTACACATATAGAATGATATTCTAGAATAATTTTGTTTCTACTAGTATTAACTTGTAGATCTGTGAAGGTCTGGAAAAAATATAGATAAAAACTAGGTGACCCGATAAACGTTGTGTTGAAAAAAAAAATAATAATAATTGGGGTGGGCCACCCTCCACTTAGGGGTATAAAAAATAGTTTACGACCTATTCTCAGACCTACCAAAAATACCTTGAATATACACAAAAAAATAATAAAATCGTTCAAGCCGTTTCGGAGGAGTTTTGTTATAAACATTGTGACACGAGAATCATATATATATATATATATATACTCTCTTATATATAAGAAAGTCGTGTTAGTTACACCATTTATAACTCGAGTACGGCTGAATGTTTGTTTTATTGAATTTGTCTCCATCCCGAATAGCAGAATAAAAAACTTATTAAAATATTAAAACTTCGGAAAAGTATTCATGAAAAGAATATATGAAGAAAATTCATTTTCTCATACATTTTGTATGAAACGGGTTTTTATTCTCTCTGAGGAGATACGAAGTTCGCCGGGTCAGCTCGTATAATACGAGTATACAGTTTAAAGTCTTTGATGCTATAAATATTTTATTATATGGACGCTGACTTTGATAATTAAAACGCGATTTACTCGCTTTATTTAAAAAATGAATAAAAGTTAAACAGCTGAGATAATGTTATCTGTGCTATCTGTGGAATTGTCAAATAAATTCAATAGTATCCTGTGGTTTCTGAGCTGAGGTATAATATATGTAGATTAATTAGCTGGTGCTCGCGACTTCGTCCGCGTTGAATATTAAAAAAAAAAAGCAATATAACGCTTGACTTCGTGTTGCTATAACACTTTGGCCAGGCGTTAGTTTTTTATTTTTTACTTATCCCTCGGGAATAGTCCTTTTTTTCTGGATGAAAGGTACCCTATGTCCTTTCTGGTTTCCCAGACAACGTGTATGCAAAATTTCATGGTGATCGGTTCAGTAGTTTTTGCGTGAAAGAGTCACAAACATCCATACATCCAAACATACTTTTGCATTTATAATATTAGTACGGATTTATTTATTATAAATTGGAATAAAAAATACTCGCTCACATTTGCTAAGCTAAGTCGAGTGTCTCAAAAAGCGTCCCATAATTGTAAGTTTATCAATTTATACGATTTTTTTTTAATTCTAATTCTTTTGACAGAGTGAACGCTAGATGGCGTCTTTTAGGATTTTAATTAGTTTTTACATTTTAATGTCGAATATAAAATATTAGCGCAAAGTGTAAATAAGATTGAATTTAATTTTTGTGTTTCTATTAAATTACGTGAATTCATTTCGCTCTGTGAAAGAAATTTCAATTAGATTTAATTTTTCCTGCAAATATTGAATTTTCAATATTTTCTTCAGAAAATTCCAAAAAAATTTGCTTTGACACTTTTTTAAATTAAAAACTTCAACCGTACTCGCTTTAAGTCGTCACCGTTTTTTTTAATGTTAAGTCGTCAGACAAGCTGACCGTCAACACGATGGTAGATGGCTACCGTCACCTATAACACCAGCAAAACGCCAAATTGGAAATTAACAAGAATAATATTTGACGAGAATAACAATATTGACTTGACAAACTTTTTAATGGCGCTAAACAAATTATTTCATCACGTTTCATTGAGATAATTTTTGCATAGGTACTGTATAGGCTATCTGGCGACAGTAACCACACCCCCTTTACAGAAGACCACCGTGAAATAACAGCATATGTGCTGTTGTGTTTCGGTGAGCTAGTAAGCGATGTTACAACCCATTAACCCTTCCCTTCCTTATCCCTTATCCTTAATCCTTCTATAGTCGACAGCACATGTGGCGTTGCTTATGATATTGGCGACGGTAGCCACTTACCATCAAGTGAAAAGTGTAAATAAAAAGAGTAGGAATATCCTGGGTGTTTTTGAAATGTTAAATCAATGAAATGATCATTTATAAATGTCTAATTTTTAAAATTTGCTGCAACAAATAAAGTCTCGATGAGGTATTAAATGTTTTTAGCCTTAAATTGGGTTCTATTTTAAAATGATTTTCTATTTGAGATAGATTTGAACAATGTTTTAATGTTATTCTTTGATCATAATGCAAACGAAGCTGGGGTTGAAGGAACAAATTGTAATAGGATATAAAAAAATGTCTTAATTATAAAAGTGACTATTATGTAAGTAGGGCACTCAATTTAGCATTTATGTATTTTTTAATTATTTGTTTTAAGTGAGTTTTTAGTTCTTTTTTTAAATGTTAATATGATCTAATTATATTTTTAAAATATAGAAGTGTTTTATTTGTATGTAAGTTTCATTTTTAACAGTAAATAAAAAGGATTTTGGCCTCAACAAAAGTTCTCCTAAAACCCTAAAATTCCACAGTGCCTTAAAAACAAAAGTTTTAAACTACAGAAATTGTAATATAAATCATATTTCTGTGTTTTAAACCAATGTGTGTTGCCAGCGATGAGATGTTTCCTGAAACATGGTATTTACTATAGAGTTTACTCAAAGAGCTATGCTCGAGGAATAAGGAGATCCGAAGACGGACGAAAGTTACCGGCACAAGCGAATCAGTAAGTTAAGTGCCAGTGGGCAGGACATATAGGATCTCCATCCACGAGGTCCAGTGGATTCAGGCTGCTTCCGACAGGTTCTATTGGGAAATGATGGGGGAGACCTTCGTCGAATGGGAAATGAGTTGATTATCTTCATAAATGACCTCGGTCACGCTTTCAAACAAAAAACCGCATCAAAATTAGTCCATCCCTTTGGCTTGAGAGCTGTAATGTCATAGGAGACGTTCATCAAGTATTACGTAACACAATTTGGGGGGAGGGGGAGGGTCTTGTAATACGTAACGGTGATATACAGGGGCAGGAGGGGAATCCCTAGAGTCATTTTTCTCCCAAGTTGGCAACCCTTTTCGTTGGTAAAAATGGTCACATGGTAGACTTAGTCGTAAACTTAACGTTTAGGGAGGGTACAGGAAGAGTCAAAAATCTTAAAATTGCGTTAATTAATACTTGAACGCCCCCATAGACAGCCACACAAGTCGAACTCGTAACACTTGCGTCGGTGGTTAAAAATCTATCTATATGAAGTCCTGACTGACTATCAACTCTTATATTTTACAAAGATACGCGATGTCGCGTGCAATTGTTAGTATAGTAATGGGTAATCTCAAAAACTACCGATTTCTAAAATTCTTCTATCTATCACAGAGTAACACGAGATGTAGACCTAGATACTTTATTTTAAAAAGTATCTTTCTAGTGTTTTACCAAAAAATAAAATAATTTAGGTACCTAACCAGTTATCAAAAATTTGCTTATAAAAGTAATTATATTTTAAATTTAATTTAGCTGTTAAGTTTAATTTAAGTAATTTGAGAATACCTATTATATTAAAAAAATATTTAAAGAATACCTATTATATGTATTAAGACGTATAATATAAAAACTTTCAAATAAGTACAGATAAAACAGCGTCAAAGATATACCTGTTTAACCGTGAGTAGGGTAGGTATTTGTGTATATTTAATCGATAGGGAAATGTTGATACGAGTTGCGAATGTAGGTAAAAATAGGATGTTCACGATTTAGTTACAGCGATCACGCTATGAAGCGGACGCCGAATACAAAAATCATTTGATAGACGTCACGTGTCACCTCGTCAGGGGTTGTCAACATTTTTATAACAAAATAAGTTTCTCAATTTCCTTAATTTTAGAATAAGAATAATTTTTATGTAGCAAAGGACACCCAAGATAACATACAGAAAGACAAACACAAACGCCTCTCGCCACAAACCGGCTCCAAATCAGCATAATTCAGGTTTAATATCTTAAGTAAGTAGGTACTATTCGTTTACTATCTCAACTTATATTAAGTATCTTATTATGATTTTATGATGAAATATAATAAAGAAATCACAAAATAATTGTTCTTTAATTACACTGACCCCTGAATAGTTTCTCTGTTTTCCTTAAACTAGGCTTATTATAAGTTATAATGAAGACAACAAATAATGGTTTATTATTATTATAATAACCTTAACGTATATTAATATTTTCATGTTTATTTTGTAGATCATAAAGAAAATAGTAAGTATTACTTTTAAAACCATTTACAATTCTATAAGTTTATACTCTATGCTTTGCCTAATGGAAAGAGCTATACCTAAACGAGGAAGGAAAGTGTAAATAATATCTAGGAAGTTGGCGGCGGGTTCTTAGAATTTTATAAAACAAAGCTCATTTTACAAAATGTTGTCTATCCCTTTTAAAAATCGTGCAACATGCAAAACCGCAATAAGCTTGTTATGAAAGAAATTAGATACCAAAATATTTTTTCCGAAAAAATGTCCATCAGACTACTTTTGATAGTGGCGTGTAATAAACATTTTTTTTCGTGGTGTATACACATATTTTTTAAACTCATTAGTGCATAATGACATTTTGTTTGTTTCGTTGTCACTTTTCTAAAATGTTAATATGACCAAATAATCGCTTTAAATATTTTAAATTCAAAGTACATGTTTTAACATTCAAGTATTTAAAATTATATATATATATATAGTGCTTGAAAAATGTCTTTTCTAACTGAATATTTCGATGAATATCGACAACATCCTATCAGGAAAACCATAATGTGAGTAGTAGGTAAATATCTTAGAATATAGAACAATATAGTTTGTTCTATATTCTAAGGTATATATATGCCGAGTAAGGTGCCAAAGAATATATACACAAAAAGTTCATTCGCCTCCACGACAGAATCACTATCACACATCACTATCACGTTGATCACTTATCATGTATCACCATCATGAAAACTATCATGTACTCTTCAACTCTGTTTACCTGATGCCTTTATCTTTTCTATTTACTAATTGTATTCTTTTGGCTTTTGGTATTATTTAGAACTAATTGATTATCCGTACTAATATTATAAATGCGAAAGTATGTTTGGATGTATGGATGTTTGTAACTCTTTCACGCAAAAACTACTGGACCGATCATTATGAAATTTTGCATACACGTTGTCTGATACACCAGAAAGGACATAGGGTACCTTTCATCGTTCAACGCGGACGAAGTCGCGGGCATCAGCTAGTTTTTAATATTAACGTTATCATACAGGCTGACGGTCCACTTGATGGTAGGTGACAAGGTGACAATAGTAGGATTAAGGATAAGGCATTAGGAAATGATAGGCTTAAAATACTTATAGATACAATGATGTGGATAGATTTTCAACAATCTCTACTAATATTATTAAATTTTGAAAGAAAGTAACTGTCTGTTTCACTTGCTGTCTGTAACCTTTTGACGTCTTAATTACTCAACCGATCGTCTTTATATTTACATAATATACATCGTTAAGAACCTACATTGGTATACTTTTCATCCAGAAAAATGAATGTTCAATATATTTTGTTAGGCGTTATATTTTTTTAATTATAACGAGGCAAAAGCTATAGTGTTTAATAAAATATAAAGTGGAATTTTTTTAATAGGTGTAAGCTACCTATTCAAACTGTTATCATATAATAATACCTGTAAGTTTCCCTAAAATAAAATAAAATAAATAAATAAATGCCCCCAAGTATAAACGCCTTTTTGTATATCAGTATTTAATAAATATCTATATTTTACGTAGGTGTCGTCCAGAAAACCGATGGGCAAAATTCGAAGGGAAATGGCTTGATCCAAAAGTTGGAACACAAGATGTAAGTTGCTTTATTATAAGTAGATAGTTGTTTTATAAGTGCATATGTTTTCAAAATGTGAACCTATTTCGACGACACACCTATTCGGTGTGTAGCATACAAATGTACAGTACAATATACATTTGTACATTATTTTTAAAAAATTTATAAACTAATTTATACCTACTTGTTTATGAGTTACCTAGTGCTAGGATAGGATTATGCGAGCTAGGTAATAGTAATTTTAATATTTTGTTGAAAGGTTCCCATGACAGATGAGGAAATCAAAGCGTTCATAAAAGAGACTATGAATAGTTTGCGAGGAATGTCAATATATTACAACGACTATTGTGCTCATCATCCACAGGGTGAGTCGAATTATGCGATGGATTCAGCGACACATGAAAAAATAATGCGCTATTAGCATTAAATTCAATTTAAAACAAAAAAATTAAGTTAACATTTTCATACTTCTTTAAAACCTCTGGAAAATTTTCAAAAGGCAAAAGTCTTTCATTCAGAACAGTTGAATTTTTTAAACTATACTATACTAATATAATAAAGCCGAAGAGTTTGTTTGTTTGTTTGAACGCGTTAAACTCTGAAAATACCAGTCGGATTATTAAAATTATTTTTGCATTTAATAGCTTAATTTTTGATGACCAAAATTCTACATTACGCTAAACGGTACGCGGACCAATTCGCAGGTTAAATCTAGTATACCTATTATAAGGAGTGGCAGGCTAACTATTCCGACCATCTATCCGTACTCAATATTATAAATGCGAAAGTATGTTTGGATGTATGAATGTTTGTAACACTTTCACGCAAAAACTACTGAATTGATCGCGATGAAATTTTGCATACACGTTGTCAGGGACGCCATAAAGGACATAGGGTACCTTTCATCGTTCAACGCGGACGAAGTCGCGGGCACCAACTAGTATATTATAATTGTGAGATAGATAATAAACCGTTTTAAAACAAAATGCACAATTCCAAATACTTACTCTAATAAATAAGCCCAAAGTAGTTAGCACACGCCACACGCTCAGAGAACTCTTTGTACACAATTTGTATGATGTGTTCAGATTTGAAGACCCGACCTTTCAAACCACGCGCAAAGAAACAGAGACCATGCAAACCGGACAAAGAAAAAACCTTAAAAGAAGAAGCGCTCCTACCGCAATTAGGGACAAAGCTCGCCATGAAAGATACGGAACTTATGAAAGTCGCCAAAGAATTGTATGAAAGGGACATGGACAAGCCCACATTGGAACCTCTTCCGACTCACTTGAGAGGTTAGTCGCAAAGTTATATCAATTTTAAAGCTGTTGAACAAAGACTATATATAAGTATATATTGGTATATTGGTAGCCGTTGAAAAAATGTTTAAAATTATTTGAAAGGGATTATTGAGTTCACCAACAGACGGTTGTTTAAATTTTAATCAGCTGTTTAAAAATAACCGCCTGTTGGTGAACTCGAGCCTAAGTAACTCTATATCTATACTAATGTTATAAAGAGGGAATATTTGTGTGTTTGTAAAGGATTTGTAATGAATAAACTCAAAAACTACTGGAGCGATTTTAAAAATTCTTTTATCTATTAGAAAGCTAAGTTATCAGCGAATAACATCCGTACTAATAGTATATTTGGATGTATGGATGTTTGTGACTCTTTCACGCAAAAACTACTGAACCGATCACCTTGAAATTTTGCATACACGTTGTCTGGGAAACCAGAAAGGACATAGGGTACTTTTCATCGTTCAACGCGGACGAAGTCGCGTGCACCAGCTGGTATTAAATAAATAAATATTAGTAGAAAAGAAAGACTTATCAATCGTTATTTTTCTATTTCACTATTGCTTACCATTCGGATTGCATCGATCGAGGATATTTGTCTCAGATCAATAAAAGGTAAGATGAAACTGGCTAAACTTGACATGTCATATGACATGTCTAAAATAGAAAAATTATCATCGAGTAACATTACATTTTATAAAAAGTTACGCGGGCGAAGTCGCGTGCAACAGCTAGTTAAATATAATGTAGTTAATACAATATTTAGTATTAAATAATGTTCATTTTAAAACTAAAATAATATCACACTAAAATTTAAAAGAAATGTTTAAACAATATTTCAGGAATAGTTATTTTTTTATTTATCAATCTCGGGCAAGCTGACAGTTTACTCGATGGTATGTGGCTACCGTCATCTATTTACACAAGCCACAAGTTATTATTAAAATGTCTAGACAAACCTTATAATGGTTTACAGACATTGTTATCATCTTGTGTGTTAATTAAATAAATAAATAAATAAGCAACGCCACACGACCTTCTAGTATTTGACGACACGTTTGGTCTAGTGGCTAGTAACCCTAGCTGTTAACCAAACGGTCGCGAGTTCGAATCCCGCTAGAGGCGAATGTTTATATGTTAACATTTTACCTTTGTAAAATGTTACAAGCATTAGTTGCTTACTGTGGAACTAGATGTGTGTGCTGTGTGGAATGTGTGGTATTATTTATTCTGTGTGGGATTGGTTACTGCCGCCAGACAAATTTATGTGTACCCTGACCTAATTTACTTCAGTTCTTGGGTACGTGAGACCACACTTTTGGAAGACGGGACTAAGCGACTACCAGCACAACGTGGGGAGATTGGCATACGAGCTGGTGAGAGATGACAGGATCCCAAGATACTACGCCCACAACGGATGCAGGCCGCGATGGGGATTGCCTCCTGAGGGTGTCAGGCAACCGGAGCTTGACGGGGCACCTTATGACGGGGAGAGGCTTTTTTAAACTGAACAGTCGTTACACAATCTATTCTAAGATACAGTGATAATAATCTTTTGAAATTATTTTTTTAATAAAAATATATATTTTTGATTGATTTGTGTGCCTTTACTGCATTAAAAATATTCCCCCATAGATATCACTTTTGTGCGATACTGTACTTTTGGTTCAAGTTTTTTTATGAAAATAATATTTGTGCGAAACAGCGACTAAAAATATATTTAATTTTAAAGTCACTTCTTCGCACAATTCGTACGAAACTAAATTGGGCGAAACCTCAACTAAACCGAAATATTAAACGCTATATTGGTAATTATTTGTCTGCTTTTTATTTTTAAATACACTGGACAGTTGGATAATATACTTCAAAATGTTATAGTATTATATAAAAGCTGTTAGTCAATTTTTAGTAAGTAGATATTTAGCAGTGTTACTCTTTGTTTATACGCTTAGAAATTTTATTAAGGGCGACAAAAAAGGCTGATGGTACTTCACTTGATGGTAAGTGGCTACCGTTGCCTATAACACAAGCAACGCCATAGGTGCTGCATAGTAGGATTTAGGATGAGGGATTGGGAAGGGATAGGGAAATGGAATATGGCATAGCTTACTCACAAACATTACCGCTGTCAAAGACTACGTCGTTCGGTTAACATTATTTGATTTTGGAACAAGTGACGTCACGTAATAAGTGTTGACGTTTTGAAACGAAATTTGCAACGGAATTATTTGACACACATTGAAATTTTAAAAGATTTTTTAATTAATAATTAAATTATATATTTTTAGCATGACTAAACACTTTCCCAAAAATAATCAACATCCCTAGTGCAGGGAATCAAAATTAATTAATGTTTCAGTTTTAATTATTGTTTAGTTGGTGGTGTTGCCATCTCTAAATTGTTGTGCCTAAACGTTTGTATAGCGCATCATATTTATTTCGCTTTGGACATTAGCCAAATGTACATACATACATTGTTGCGTGTACAACATATAGTATGCGATGCAAGGCGACACGACAGGCCGCTCGTATGCCGTATCATTTATCTGTCATTAAACATTTCATTGTTTAACATTTTAGTTCCGTATTTTCAAAATAAACTGTACATGCTAATGCTACAGTCTGTGGGATTATTTTATTAATTTTTATTTTACAAATACATATACTTAATAATAAAACAATAATTTGAAAAGTTAATTTCCAAATTTGACCCTTGGATTTATATATAGATAGACCGTTCGTTAGTGTTTAGAAGCAAAATAGAACTAATTACTAATGTAAAGTACTAAACATTAACAATATTATTTTTAATAAATACTAATTCAAATATGTCATTAGCTTAAATACATTTTTTTTATATAAAAATTAGTAATTCTTTTTATTCTTCTGCGTCACGCGCCCGAGCGAAGTTTGAAACTAATTTCTGTGAAACACTCGAGGATAAAGCAAAAGATCATTTTGGATTCTTTAAATATATTTTTTTTCTGGTTGATTAAAGCCGTTTAGCTAACAAATATATGGAGTTGTGTTCAAAGGAATAAGGTTACTTTCTATAAGGAAATATTTAACACTAGTATTTAACTGCGACTTCGTTATTGATCAATAATGATATTGATAGTAAGATTTTGCCTCTACGTGTGCAAGAGTTTCCTCTAGTTAAGAAAAATATAGTGTATGATATGATATTAACTTCCTACTTTCAAGATATTTATTTAAACTAGTGAACTATGTAACATTTGCACTCAGGTGTTGATTAGATATAGTTAAATTTAAATTTAGATACTTAAATCAAAATTGATTGAATGCCGGCCTTCTACACTTTTCGTCTGAAAAAGACCTCTGGGAACTAAATGTGCTGTAAATCTTGTTCAGCTTCCTGGGATTCGACCGTGACAAAGCTTCCAGTGTACTCACTTCCAAGTTCAATGATTTTTTTAAGAAAGCTTGCGCAATTCTTGTTCGACGAACCAGACTCGATTTAGATTTGATGCTTGCTAGTAATTTTTTGTGTTCTACTTTGAAATAATTTTGTAAACATATTTTTATTATACTTAATAATGCTTACAATTTTGTTTGTTAATTGTAGTTACAAGTGATTCAATAAATAATGGTGATAATTAACATATTTTTAATAATTAAAATTATATTTATAACTTTTAGTAGCAATTTGAAGTTGCTACCTATATAAATGTATTATTTTTATTTTTCTAAAATAAAACTAGCCTAAGTTACTCCGTAGAACATCAGCTATCTGACAGTGAAAGTCCCGTCAAAATCGGTTCAGGCGTTTCGGAGATTAGCAGACAGGCAATCAATGGTATTTTTGTTATAAGTACCGTATACTTTGATATACATTTATAGTAAAAAAAAAGTTGTTTTAACATTACAAGCAGACACTTTTTATTTATTGGTATTAGGTATAGATAAAGTAGCTGTCGGCCTTAGTTTGTTCCTCCGCTAACTTCTTCTAAAATCAAAGGAAAGAGCGTTAAAATGAGTAAGGTATGTGATTTATAGTAACACTATAAATAATGATTTCATTTTTATAACAAGTTAAGTTTTTGTATCCTCGTATGGTCGTGACATTTGTCTCCAAAAGCAGTTTTAATGACAAATATGCGAAGAACAAAGAACATCTGCTTTAAACAAAGACTTTGTTGCGTTTGTTGTTCGCTAACAACATTTAGTAGTCTGAGTATTGATACCGAGTGGTTCTGTAGAAATAACACCTAGTGGCCCGTTGTATGTACATTTGGTCAACATTGGTAATAAACCCCGTTTAATAAAAGTATATAAGTGCAGCAATAACATGAAAATAACACAAATTTATGAAGCCCAATCAATTTGGGCAAAAATTTGGCCCAATATTTGTCTTAATTTTAAAATAACACTTACTATTATCAGTTACAAAAAAAAAACCTGCATTATAAGTACATTAATTGCCTTACTAAGAGCTTTGAATACTGGACCATATGTCTTTTAAAATTGTAAAATTGTTAGTTGTAAGTGCCGAGTAAGGTTTTACTTCCCATATATGCACATGGGGAAGATTTTCATATATATATATATCAACATTGCACCCTGGGCGAAACCGGGAGCGGGACGCTACTTTTTCATAATATTTTTGTTAACTATATTGTACCTATTTGATCTGTTTTTTTTTTTTTAATTTTTGTATTTGATTTGATTTATAATAAGTGCGTGAACAAACTATCGGTTCTAACCAGTGGCGGATTTACCAGAAGACTGAGTAGGCTGGAGCCTAGGGCGGCGGATTTACCAGAAGGCTGAGTATTGTCTTACAGAAATAATATTAAAAAAATATTATTATACAAGTGACCCAGTAATTGCTCGCATTTCTCTCGGGAGCTGATACTGTGGCTAAATTGGAGTACCTTATTACATCATTTTTTTTTTCATATTGTTATGATTGTGAACTAGGGTATCGAATTGCAGAGGTCAGTAGGGGCGGCAAAATTTGTATAGCCTACTGGCGGCAAAAGTTTAAATCCGACACTGATTCTAACCGCTGTCGTCGCGTGGCAACGCGTCTTCGCGGTCATAACGAAAGACCAGGACAGGTTTTTGCAAGAGTCGGAGTCGGTTTGTGGCAGAAGGGGACGTAGTGTGTTTGTTTAAACAATTTTTCTTTCTTAAGTTAAAATTTAAAAAAAAAAATATTTTAATTTTTGCGGTACATAATGTAGTCACAGCGCATCGTACAACCCCCGTTCTCTCTTTTTTTTAACATGTGAACACGACATACAAAAATAAAAACCTACTAGACAATTACAACAAGACAAACAATTAAATAATAATTATAAAGTTAAATATTTATGAATTGATTTCCTTGCCGAGACATAATATATGTATTAGTCTGTGTTCAAGGACTGTGTCAAAGCGCTGCTGGTCGAATATAGGAATGTTTGTCCAACGTTGGCCAATCGTGACGCAGGCGGTGGCATTCGAAATGAAATGGCACTGGCACATGCCAGTTTCAGTGGCAACCGCGCGTGCGCCGGGTGTCCGCCCAAACGATTCCCGCCCAAACCCGTGACGTCATCAATCGTTCGAAAAATTCAAACCTGTCTTCCGTTTCCGTGGAGGTATAGTGAAAAGTTTCCACTCGAGTGCATGTTGTAATATCTTTTTAAATCGTGCGATTTGTTTGTGACTCATCATTGGATGCCGTTTGGTGACGTCTCCAACGTATTTGTTGCAGTCTGAAAGGTATAATTGCAATAATTAATAAATAATATTATACCTATTTATTTATATTTATAAAATTGTCCTGATTGACTATCAAATGTACAGCCAAAACTTCTAATAGAAAGCTGAAATTTGGAACATCGCTTTATTTTATAATGTACTAGCGACCCGCTCCCAGGTTCGCACGGGTGCAATTTTTTCTGCAAATTATATATAATATTTTCCTCGTTTAACGCTCTTTCCGTTAATGAAAACCGCATTAAAATCCGTTGCGTAGTTTAAAAGATCTACAGAGAGATAGACGGCTGAAAGCGACTTTGTTTTATCTATACTAATATTATAAAGAGGAAAGATTTGTTTGTTTGTTTGTTTGCATTGAATAGGCTCCGAAACTACTGGACAGATTTGACAAATACTTTCACTGTTCGGAAACTATATTATCAGCGAGTAACATAGGCTATATTTTATACAGTTACGCGGGCGAAGCAGCGTGCAACAGCTAGTTCTATATAAAGAAGCATTCGCTAAGAAAGGATGTTTGAAAATTCCAACTCCGTGCGAAGCCGAGGGCGGGTTGCTAGACCCTTAAAGTAATAAAATTAAAGAAGTCTATACAAATAATTATTATTTGTATACTATACTACAATGTATACAATATACTATTTGTATACAAATAATTATTATTTATATAGACTATAATATCTATAATTGCATAAATAATAGTGTATATTTTTCTAAGTTTCATTATAAACAATTAAGTATGAGGAAACCCTGGCTGGATAGAGAAGTAACCTATTTTATAACTCTCGCAAAAACCCGTCGGCAAAAGCTAGTATATAAAATATTTTACAGCATCTCTTTTTAAATAGAGACTAGAAATGATTGGGTTCTATTTCGAAGTAATTATAATACATTTTACTTAGACTTTTGTTTTCAGAATACACTCGAATATACTTTTTATAATTACTTATTTATAACTTTTTAATTAATTATTGAGAATTAATTAAAATTCTTATAAAAAGAAAATTGGCGAATTATTTTTGAAAAATTAATTTTTTCACATAGAATATTTTCTTCTTTTTCTTATTATTATTATTATTATTATTATTATTTTAATTAATAAATAAATATAAAAATATAATTTTTATGATTCTTTAGGCCTTATTGTATATATAATCTATAATATATATTTATTAAATTTATGGCTGTATGTAATCTATATAAATAAATAAATAAATAAATAATTAACTAATTTTAAAGTAAAAAGCGCTTCGTGGGTTAGACCTTTTCACCTCTGCGTTAGACGGCAGCCATTTTGTGTGTGATATTTAAAAAATAAATTTTTGTTATGGGATTGTTTTTAATTTTGGAAATGGGGGTAGTAATGATTATTTTATACACTGGACCGTAAAGAAAAGGGGTAGTTTAGAAAAATCTTCAATATCTTCAAAAGTACCTGACTAGCTATAAATGCTATAAATGAAATAAAGACTAAATTAAAGAATATTTTAATGTGCTCAAATAAAAATAAAATTTATTTAGTTTAACTTTAATTTAGTCTTTACTTCATAAAGCTAGGTCAGGTACTTTTGAAAATTTGAAGATTTTCATATATTTAGGGAATCCTGGTGGATAATATAAGTTCATTTAAAATATAATTATGTTAATCTGGCTTTTACCCGCGTCTTCGTCCGCGCCCCATTTTCTAAAGTATGTTTTCAATCTTTATTGTTCATATATTTTTGTCATTTATTTTGAATTTTTTATTTTTAGAAGATCCCTCGGGAACAGTATTTGTACTTAATACGGTGAAGCGTAACAAACAAACAAACGAACTCATTTTAATTTCGCATTTACAATACTAGCTGTTGCACGCGACTTCGCCCGCGTATCTTTATAAAATATAGCCTATGTTACTCGCTGATAATGTAGCTTTCTATTGGTGAAATAATTTTCAAAATAATTTTTGATTTTGAGTTTATTCATTACAAACATACAAATCTTTTTAATATTAGTATAGATTAGTTAGAATTAACTAACATAAAAAAAATCAATGGTCATAAACTGGGCAATAACCGCCTCCTTACACAAAGAAGCACCATGAAATAACAGCACTTGTGCTCCCAGTAAAATAGTATACACAAAATGGCTTCTAAGTAATTTGCAAAATTCTTCATTAGATAATGTTAATCTAACAACAATATATATATATATATATATATGCTTTGCAAATTTAATCAAAGAAACGACATCATAAGTTTAATATTACCAATTTCTTCATTTCATATTGTCTAAACAATTAGATTGACACATAAGCAAAACACAAATGAAAATAGTATACATAAAAAAGTATTTTACCTACAAGATAAAATATTAAATTAATACATTATATTCACATCATATTTACACAAATTTATAATATTATAACCTTTACACACACACACACACACACACACACACACACACACACACACACACACACATATATATATATATATATAAGTTGTAACCTGGAAACTATCAGTAAAGTTCTCTGTTCTCGCGGTGTTAAATCAGTGCTAAACATAAAATGATCAAAGTCGAAGACAAGCTGTAAAATGAATCAGTTCGGTCCCGATTTATTTGTAAGCTATAAAGAAGTGTTGAAAGATTTATAACGCGTTGAACATCTTTATAAACTGAATATAATATAATAATGAAATAGTCATTTTTGACTAGGCCATTTGACGAGTGATTAAGGCGGCTTCCTCCTAAATTCGTTATACAAGATCATGTTTTTCTAAGAAACACTAATATTTGTAGATGTTAAAAAATATACTTAATGTGATTGAGGATATCATCTGTTAAAAGACAGCTTTCGATACACGATCTATAATACTTCACTCGATATAATTAAATCCTAAAGTAACCTCTAACATAGAATTTCAAACAAATTTTGCTGTTATTTTTTGTATGAAACTTAACAAAAAAAAAACTACTAAAAAAATCTTAGTGAAATATATTCATAATATATAAATTTTGACTGTCAAAATATTTTATAATAATAAATAAATCAAAAACCATAATATTTTGTCACTCGGCCTCGGGCACAGTACTTTTTTCTATATGAAGGATACCCTATGTGCTTTCCGGTATCCTTGACAACGTGTTCCCACCTACCCACCTATGCAAAATCTCACGATAATTGGTTAGATAGTTAAGACGTGAAAAGGCAACAGACAGACAGTCTTACTTTCACATTTATAATATTAGTATGGATTGACGAGCCACTCGATGGTTACCGTCGCGTATAACACAAGCTACAGTCGCCACAGGTGCTGCAAGTGCGTTGCCGAACAGAGTAGGATTAAGGATAAGGAAGAGATAGTGTAATGGGCTCATATCATCGAAGTACTACAACTATAGAATTTGCATCACAAATTCCAAATCGGCACATAAAAAGTACGCCTAAAACTGAATCATGGCGGAGTCTTGCCTTCGCGCGTCAATGGCAAAACGTAGTAACGACAAAGTTCTACTATTCATTTTAAACTCTAATGTGTTGACGTAAACTTACATTTTCTTTAAACGACAGATGATTTATTGGTTTTAAATGACAGATGACAGAGTTGATACTCTACGCATATGTCATTTTTAAATGTTCCATAAAATTCGTAGTGTGTTTTGTATAACGTGCGAAATCTATAGTTGTAGTACATTGATGGCTCTTATACATATTTGTATATTAAATTAAAAACACATAATATTATTATATTTACGTCTATTGTAATATCGCCAAGTTTTCATTGGAATGCACCGGACGCCGTGTTCGTTTAGAAATAGACTTTCTTGTCGCTTAGAAGCAGGATGTTGATGGATCGCAATTAATAGTAGTTAGTAGTAGGCAAATACTAGAGGTTAAAATGCGTATGCGCCGTGCCTCTGTCGTCACCTGTCATCGCCTGTCGCCGATTATCTTTACAATATAAATAAATATTTCGCTTTGAAGAAACTCGTGACCCTGAAATACGTCCACGTCAATTTGAAATCACTCTCTGTCATTCTATAATTTTATTTTATTTTATTTATAACTAGCTGGTGCCCGCGACTTCGTCCGCGTTGTACGATGAAAAGAACCTAATGTCCATTCTGGTGTCCCAGACAACGTGTATGCAAAATTTCATGGTGATCGGTTCACTAGTTTTTGCTTGAAAGAGTCACAAACATCCATACATCCAAACATACTTTCGCATTTATAATATTAGTTTATAATATTAGTACGGACTAGTACGGATAACGCCTGACATCGTTATTGCTGTGACGACTGTGACGACGAAACAGTACTTTTTTCTTAATTAAAGGTACCCTATGTCCTTTCTTATATCCCCGACAACGTGTATGCAAAATTTCATGATGATCGGTTGAGTAGTTAAGACATGAAAAGGTAGCAGACAGACAGACAGAGTTACTTTCGCATTTATAATATTAATATGAATGTTACTCGCTAATAATGTGTTTACCTTTCTATAGGTGAAAGAATTTTCAAAATCGGTCCATCAGTTTTGGAGGCGGCTCTCTTTATAATATTAGTACAGACAGGCTGGTGCCCGCGACTTCGTCCGCGTTGAGATAGATACGAGTATACTTAACGCCTGACATATGTAATATTTTTTCCAAGCATTTTATTTGGAATTATTATTGGAATGTTTAGCCTATGTCCATCCTGAATTACTATTCTATCTATGTCATGTCAATTTGTGCATTTTTGTAATTGCGACGATCGATTTAAATGCATTTTCATGGAGAAGGAGATCTTTTTTATACTATACTAGCGGCCTGTTCCCGGCTTCGCACGGATGCAAATTATATACCAAAACCTTCCTCAAAAATCACTTTATTCATTGGTGAAAACAGCAAGAAAATCGGTGCAGTAGTTTTTGAGTTTATCGTGAACAGACAGACAGACAGACGCGGCGGAGGACTTTTTATAATACGTAGTGATTTATAAGTAAGACAATAGTTAGTTTATGTTAGCGGTGCCTCAATATAAACAGAAACACTTCGGTCAAGATCAAAGAAAACGTCAAAATGTTAAAAAGAATACATCAAAGAAACGCTTCACAGTTATTGAGGATTGAGGTTTTGGGCAAATTTATTTATAGTATTAGCTTGTAGCAATGTACCTAACCTATGTCTGATTTCCATTTTATTCTGTCTATATTTCTACTAGCCTTTTTTTAAATTTTCACTTGCTTTTACTTCGTTAATTATTAATATATTAAGGGCCTCTTTCACCATGTGTCAAGTAGGCTAACCGCCATTTAAAGTCACCGGTAACCGGAAATTATGGAGATGATATACCTTTGTTTGTACGGTAAAAGTCTCAAACATTAAAAAGAAAATAATAAAAAAACTCGTCTATCGAATGATGCAGTGAACCGAGTACATAATTTAATAAAACATAAAATTATTTCTAAAAGTAATTAATCAACACTTTACTTGTAGTTGGTGAAAGAGGCCCTAAGTGATAGTTGAAATTAATTTAATTAATAGTATTATTTATTTTATGAGCCAAGAGCCCTTAATACAATGTACATGTGCCACAATTAATAGTATTATAATATTAGGGGTCATATAGTCTGAACCCCTTCAATTTAAAATCAGTGCACGAAATAACATAAGACCTATCATTAAAAAAAATCTTCTGTGACATCACACAGAATAAGATGGATGTTATTTATATTGCTAAAGTTAGAAATTAGGACATTTACCTTACGAGGAAACTTAGAAAGATTTATTCCATAAGTACCTACACTTTTTAACACATACTTTTATATCTATCTCTGTTCTATATTATACAAAATCCGTACTTCCGTACTAATATTATAAATGCGAAAGTATGTTTGGATGTATGGATGTTTGTGACTCTTTCACGCCAAAACTACTAAACCGATCACCATGAAATTTTGCATACACGTTGTCTGTGACACCAGAAAGGACATAGGGTACCTTTCATCGTTCAACGCAGACGAAGTCGCGGGCACGAGCTAGCATAAAATAAAATCGCTGACCTAACTTCACCTAACCTAACAGATTTTGATAGGGTTTTCACTTATTAAAATAGCGACAAGAGGAAATTTTGAGTACTTATATTTAAGTTTTTTTTAAATCCTAACCTAACATTTTTCCGATATAAAAAGTAAGTACCTATCCTATATAATTATGTTAATCCAGGTAATTATCAATATGTCAATGAAAACCGCATTTAAATCGGTTAAGTGGTCTCTGAGATTATCGTACATAATAGACAAACGGAAAAACAGACAAAAATTTTAAAAACTTTTTTTTGACCTCTGTAACATAAGTACAATGTATACATTATAGATTTCCAGAAAAAAATTTACATCTTTAGCGATTATGGTGTGTTGAATAATACTCCAGTCGTTGTATGTACAGGAATGATTGTTTATTAAAAATTGCCCTATTTTTATACAATTTTTTACATGGTCACGTGCCGGTGTGTGACAGAGAAAACAGTTTGTTGAGTGAGACGGACGATGTTGCTTCACGAGTCGCGAGTACGCATGCGCTCTCGGCGGTGGTGCGAGGTTATAAATATAGGTCGCGTAGTGCGGTCGGCCATTTGCACGCCGGGCGCCGTGGAAGAAACATCTCGTGGATTTTGTGTAACTCGTGGACAACATTGCGAAAAAGACGACTGCGACGACTGCTGCTGCCTTCTGTTCGAGTAATTGTTCTCCGTTTGGTGTCCAGTGAAAGTGAAGTGAAGAACACACGTTGATCGCTAATATAAACAGCTCTTGTCAGAGCTATTCCTATATTAAACCGCTAGTGGTTGTGTGTTTTATTTTCTTATACCTAACATGGATACGGTAGCTACACATCCGAGCGAATCTCGGAGCGTTAAATGCTACAAAACCTTTATAAAATGCCTTAAAATAGTTAGCGAATCAATAATGATAATATATGTTACGAACTCGTGTGTGTGTACGTATGTCGACGAGGTTCTAATGTTTATAAAACAACGCGGTGTCGGTTGGATCACTAACTAACTAACAACATTTGCTTCGACATTGAACGTTTTCACACTGAACTATTCTAATAATTTCCTTCCCTTTTAAAAGACAAACGCTTGCAAATTCAACCATTTAGACAACCATTATCTCGAGTTCACTAACAGACGGTTATTTTTAAACAGCTGTTTAAAATTTAAACAGCCGTTTAATAATATTTTGTTAAACTGCGGGTTAAACGCCCTAAACATCAGATTAATCATTAAGTTATTAGATGTTTAGAGCGTTTAACCCGCATTTTAGCGATTTTGAACAACAAAATATCATTAAACGGCTGTTTAAATTTTAAACAGCTGTTTAAAAATAACCGTCTGTTGGTGAAATCGAGCCTAAGTTTCATGCTTTACTTGCAATGTTGTGAATGAAAATAATTATTTATTCACGTGACAGTACACAATTACAAAAAGAATCTGTCACTTTATTAGAATAGAATAGAATAGAAAACTTTTATTTGCAACATTACACTCACGATAACATAACAAATAAAATACATATATAATTTTTTTCACGTTTCAATGAGAATACATCCCTACTATCCGTACTAATATTATAAATGCGAAAGTATGTTTGGATGTATGGATGTTTGTAACTCTTTCACGCAAAAACTAGTGAGATCGCCATAAAATTTTGCATACACGTTGTCTGGGACACCAGAAAGGACGTAGGGTACCTTTCAACGTTCAACGCGGACGAAGTCACGGGCACCAGCTAGTAATATTATAAATTCGAAAGTATGTTATGGACGTTTGTAACTGTTTCACGCAAAAACTACTGAACCGATCATCATTAAATTTTGCGTACACGTTGTCTGGGACACCAGAAAGGACGTAGGGTACCTTTCAACGTTCAACGCGGACGAAGTCACGGGCACCAGCTAGTAATATTATAAATGCGAAAGTATGTTTGGATGTAAGGATGTTTGTAACTCTTTTACGCAAAAACTACTGAACCGATCATCATTAAATTTTGCATACATGTTGTCTGGGACACCAGAAAGGACATAGGGTACCTTTCATCGTTCAACGCGGACGAAGTCGCGGGCACCAGCTAGTACTTAAATAAAATCCCATTGAGTGTGCGTCATGGCAGCAAAAAGGTATCTGGCTCAGCATAAGCTGATGCAAAGCACAGCGCTCATTTTACGTCACTCCTATTTGACAGTTTCACGCCGGCGAAATACGCGTGTTATAGCAGTTACGTAATATTTTAGGAATTTACTACATACTAAATTATTCGCACTCACTGTAGTTAGTTTTTTGAAAATGCCACAGGAATCAAAATTTTTTCGAGGTTAAAAAGTATCGTATATGTTAAACCAGGTAATAAACTATCTGTGTTCCAAATTTCATTCAATTCCGTTAAGCCGTTTCTGAGGTTAGCGTGCACAGACGAACAGATAAAAATTCTAAAAGCTGTATCTGTATTTTATACCTTATCGCTGCTAAATGAAAAAATCGAATTTGTACTATAATAATACCATAAACCAATCTACATGTGGAATTGTGTTGCAAGCACTATGGAGACCTGAATTTATCTGTGATACCCAGTAGACTATAATTGATACTAATTTGACGACACGTTTGGTCTTATGATTAGTAACCCTAGCTGTTAACCAAATGGTCGCGGGTTCGAATCCCGCTAGGGGAAATGTTTATATGTTAACATTTACCTTTGTACCTGAGTCATGGATGTTTGTATCTATAATATGTATGTATTTATAAAAAAAGTAATTTATGTAGTATATAAACTGTCTGGTATCCTTATAGATTATTACAAACCTATAGTTGCTTAGTGTGGAACTAGATGGTGCTGTGTTGAATGTGTGAAGATATCTATTTATTTATGTAGTCTCAAGATTAATACTAAATAGTGAGTGACTTGGACAACTTGTACTATCATCAAATCATGATATAGTTCTTCTTCGAAGAACAGAAATAGCGAACACAACACGCAGTCGCGTCACGCGCGACATTACGGCGAGTTATAGGGTTGCCAGTTGACCGAGATATGCGGGATTGTCACGGAATTAAGTGCATGTGTTTAGTAATGTCTAATAGTAAGGAGTCTTGTTTTCTGCTGTCAATAAAACAGTTAGTGGCGCTGTATCTGGCGACATTAATGTCAATAATTAACCGATTATCAATCAATCAATATATGAAAATATAGAGAAAAAAACCAGCAACGGCAAGTCACGAAATAAAGTTACAAAGAGGAAACTACTCAGCATTTTAGTTAGTTTAACATACACACACACACACACACACATGAAATTTGTAAATGAACCTTTAAATAAATAAATAAGTATATAAACTCTTTTTGAAAACAATAAAACGCAATAAAATAAGCTTGTCGTTGCAAGAATGCAAGTGCAGCCTTTTTTATTTTTATTATTAACAAGTTATTAGTGAACATTTTATTTATATTTGTTATAATATGTTCAACGCGGCCATGTCAAATGAAATAAATATTAAACAAAAAAAAAATTGAATTTTTCTGTCACCGAAAAGTTAGCCCCCAAACCAGCAGGGTACGGCAAACTATGGAAAAACTAGATAAAACCGTTATTGTTTAATCAATTAAGGTTAAAATTTGACTGTCGGATATATTCCGGGAATATTAATCCTATATCTGACAACCCTAAACACAAGGGGCACGTCACTGGCACAAGTGACTTGTGACTCGACGACACCTGCTCGTCACACACACGAGTGACGATTCGTTTATCAAATTAGCTTTATGACATTACTAATACTAATATTGCTAATATTACTACTACCTATATGAAAAAAGATATATGATAAGTATGTGCTTGTTGGTCTGTCTTTTCATGGGGTAATGGAGCAAGAGCAAATCATAGCGATTGTTTAATTATCATAATTATTAATTCATACAGCGACCTAAAAAACTTTGCAGGATACGAAGCCTGCCGACAATAACAGAAAAGGCATATTTTGGAATATCTTTTGGAACTATATCTTTTATATATAGTATAGTACATTACAAGCAAGAACAAAAAAACGTATAATATTGTTTTTTTTTAAATAGTATACCTATTAAAATTAAAACCTATTAAGTGCCATTAGTAAGAAATAAGAATATTTCTATTCTAGTATAAAAATTTGTTTAATACCTTTATGTAAAGGACTGTACTGTATGTTGGCGCGCGAGTTGTCAAGTCAAATAATAGGTAAAAATCAAAATAATAATTGACTGGTTTAAAGTGTTTAAGCGAGTATATTTCCAGCGAGTTGTTTAGTAAGTAACTCACAGAAGAGCTTGGAAGAAGCCTACATCCAACAGTGGAGAGATCCAAAAGGCTGATGATGACTGCGTCTTCTGATCATTCACACCACTACACTGGTCAATATATTTATTTCAAAAAATAACTTAATTAATTTAGTTTTAAAGAGACCTAATTCATTCGAATTCGCAGTTATTTTTGTTAGCAACAAGTCTTAGTGTGTCCAAAAATACAACGCACGACAGGGATTTACTTACGTTCGTTTAAAAATAAACAAAATAAACATAATATGCTGTATTATACTGCACTCATGCAACGGCACGTTACACTTCGTCACTTCGGCACAACAGATACAAACTTTAAATATGAAATTACACAATAAAATTATTTTAATATTGCAACTTGATTGTTGATAAATGGTAACTAATTTTAAAATTGGGAAAGTTTCTTTCTTAAAAAATATTTCATTTTTTCTTAAAATTTCTTAAAAAAAAAAAACGAAAGCCAAATAAACCTCCCTTTTCTTCCATCGGACATACAGTCGTAAGGCTGGTTACCATTCTCATTTTGTCGATATCCCTCTATTTCGTAACAAGCGCTTTAAAACATCTTTTATAATGCGCACTGCCAAGGTTTGGAATTCCTGAGCTCATATAACCCAAATCTTTTCAAAGTTCAAGTGAATAGGCATCTTCTGGGTGAGCTCGCTCCATCTTAGGCCTCATCCTTGCTACACAGTTGGTTGTTGGCCAAGAGCAAACTCAACTTTTATAAAAAAAAAAATGTTTTTACACGCCTTAACTACTCAACTGAGTAGAGGAAGAATTTTATTGTCATCTACATCCACTACCATAACTTCTTGCGAAATGGTGGCAGAGAAACAAGTAAACGATCATCTGAAAACTATTGCTCTGTTACAAAAAGGAAAATTATGAAAATTATTTCAAAATGCGTAGACCAATTTACACAGTAGTAATAAAAAAAATGAAATGCTAACTATATTTGAAACGTGTTTGTTTAACCTGTTAACATCATTAAATTTTGCATACACGATTGTCGTGGATACGAAAAAAGACACAGGATACTATCATTAATTAGTTTAGAGGCAACACACATAATACTATGTGGCACATACACATAAGACACAGGGTACTATCATTAATTAGTTTAGAGGCAACACACATAATACTATGTGGCACATACACATAAGACACAGGGTACTATCATTAATAAGTTTAGAGGCAACACACATAATACTATGTGGCACATACACATAAGACACAGGGTACTATCATTAATTAGTTTAGAGGCAACACACATAATACTATGTGGCACATACACATAAGACACAGGGTACTATCATTAATTAGTTTAGAGGCAACACACATATTTACTCTGTGGAAAAGTCAAATATGGTTGCCCGATTGTACGTTATTGGAAAAGTTCTCAGCACTCTCACGACCCTGTAAAGCCATCACAGCCATTTTGTACTCGCACGTTGCAATTAGCCGAGAACGCGTGTTCTGTTGGCCGGTCGCCCGCCATCGAGATTTACAATCCGCTCTTTGATTCGATCATTACGAATGGTTATCGTCAATACTATACTATACGTTCGCTTTGGGTACATTTTATATGATTTTATGGTGAGCATTAAATGAGCTTCAAGCATTTCAACTGACTTTCATTTGCATCTTAACTTGATATTACGTAAACGTATCTAGCAGCTGTTAGGAATCAATTGCGTGTTAGAAACATGTTATTCGATTTTAAATTTTATGCTTGCCTAATATGTAAACATGTAAATCAGTAAGTACTTAGTGTTTAATAAAGAAAATTTAAAAAAACTCCTTTTCCTCTGTCTGTCTGTATGTGCGCGCTAATCTCGGAAAGTTGTAAACGTTTTTTTTTCCTGATTATATTGATGGAAAGAGGAATTTCTGAGGATGGTTTATGTGTACAAAACATGAATATCTTATTTATATTTGCCTAGTTATCATGGTTTCTGTCAAAGAAGGCGGGCGCAGCGACGTGTGTCCGGTTTCAGCTAGTTAAATAAAACAATATTTTTTGTTCTATTTAAAATAAGCATTAAAATAAAGTTGAGATTTAATGCATATCTATACTAATATTATAAAGCTGAAAAGTTTGTTTGTTTGGTTGAAGTGTTGAACGCGTTAATCTCAGGAACTACAGGTTCGAATTGAAAAATTCTTTTTTTAATTTATATAACATCACGCGGACGAAGTCCTCTCACCATTTTACTATCTTACTATTTTACGTCCTCTGTGGACTTCGATTATACCGATTTTAATTCGGTTTTCACTTATGGCAAGAAGGATAAAAGAGGGAGGTTTGATTATATAAAAATTGCATCCCGAGCGAACGCTGGAGCAATAATACCATTCTATAACTGTACAATAATACCATTAAGTATATATAACAGTTATAATGTTATAACTAACAGTTTGTTATGTATAATAGTTTTATTTTGTTTATGCTGCCTTGATTTTTTCTACAATTTTAAATAGTTTCTTATTTATAAAACCTTTCTACAAAAGTGCATATTGAAAAAATTTGTTAACAATGTTATAAATGTTCTTGGCGAATGCCATTATTAGTACAATGAATTAGCATCGAATATCGAACGTAAATACCGTTCGCAGAAAAGGAATAGGTGAAATGAAAACGATTTCACGTAAACATATTGACAGGGGGCATCATCGTTGCCAATGGCCTGCATTAACTGCAAAGTGTCTGCCGCAACCCAAACAAATTTAATTGGAGCAGTGAGCAAACAGTTAAACACAAATGACGTCAAAGGATGTTTCGCTGAAGTGTCGGACGGTGCTGAAGTCGGGTGTGGCCACATTTCTAGCGTATATAAAAGCGATATATTTTACAGCGGCAAACATTTTTGTTCGCATCAAAACGCTTATGTCTTTGTAGTAGGAACAAGAATAAATGTTAACATTGTAAGTGCTTACATTTAAATTTAATTTAATTCACTATAATTATTAAATTTACATATACAGTTGGAGAAAGATTAAGTTTAAGTAAACTTTATAGTTCTACTGGGAAGAATGTTGACAACTTATATTTTTCCAACTCCTTATGTCACGTTCTCTCAGCTAATGCTCGATTTGTATGAATAACAAATCAGAGAGCCTAGTGCGAGTTTCACTCGATCAAACGCGTCGAACATGTAAATGTTAATTTGTATTGGAATGAAGCAGCGCCACCTATTGGCTAACATATAGCGCTGCTTCACTCCCATACAAATTGACGTTTACGTGTTCGACGCGCTTGATCGAGTGAAACTCGCACTAGGCCTTCAGGAAAGTTAATCAAAAAAAGTTCATTACAAATTATATTGTTTAACAGTGTCGGTGCGCGATTTTTCAATGCATATGTTATCTAAATGTAATCTTTGTCATCGTCAAATAACAGATGTGGGTATACATGTAAATACCGTATCTTGCACTGTAACTTATTAAACTAGCTTTTTCCTGCGAAAAGCTAGTTCGTCCACTCTCCTTTTTCTTATGTCTTAATTTAATTTTTATTGAATTAATTAAATCAAATATTTTTGTCTGGCGTTAATTTTTTATTTTTAGATTATTCTTCGGAAACAGTACTTTTGAGATATACCGTTGTTTCCGCCTCGCTTGCAATGGCGGAATACCTTTATTGATGCATGTGTGGTTTATTAGCCGTCGTAAACCCATTTTGTGAGACTGCGATTTCTCGGAGACCTTCGAATATGTTTTCATTTTATTACAATATTATTTTCTTATTTGAAACTTTGCCTAACTAATGTAATGACACAATTTAAAAGTTTCATGGATCTAATGTTTAGCTATAAAATAGATTATTGTTTTTTTTTTTCTTTTTCAATAAAAGTAGTTTTTTGCGCTGCCTTTTTCGGCACCAGAGGCTATTCCAAGCTCCCTGGGATGTATTTTCTTTATCTAAGTATAAATTATACACATCCTAGTCCTAGTGCATTTACTTACAATTTTATCCATTTTACACTTTTTTGTTTGCGCGACTTCGAACTTCGTCTGCGTTAATAATAAAAAATATCTGACATGTATATGGCTGTGACGACGGTGGCGCCGCCATGGCTTTTATATTTTTAGGCAATCCCTCGGGAACCTGACATTTTTCCAGGATATAGCAACAAGAGGTCAAGTTTAATTATTTTTTAATGTTGAACGCCCACGAAGTCGCAGGCACCAGCTAGTAAATAAATAAAGCCGTAACCAAGCCACAAATCCTATAAAAAAGGTATGTTTCCATCGTCTCCTCAATACGCTGTGTGTATGACAGTATTTTTGTCGGTGATACGGATCTGTGCCAAGATTCCCTGGCACACGGGGTCACTAGACGACAATCGAGATATGAATTAGGCTACGGGATCTAGTATGGAGTATACTACGACCACTCACCTACATTTTTTATTTTTAAAATTTTTTATTCATTTATTTTTTAATACAATATTTTTTTTATTTTATTTAATGTAACATTGGTATAAACACAAGTTCATTAGAGTTTTTCCGCATACCATGTTCAGAATACAGAATTATTCTATTAACATACAGACAGAACTTATAATAAACGAATACAGAATAATTAAATAAACCTTCAGTTTACGGTCACTTTAAATATTTAATTAGGTACTTATTATATCTTATTATAATATCTTATTACTATGTCATATTCGGAATTGAGATATTGCTTGTTTATAAATATTTATGTAATGTTGACTGTTGTTAAAAATAATATTAATTATTTATTTTATTTATTTATTTATTTATTTTTCTTTCACTTCTTATGTTTGTTTCTGATCTATTTGTATGTTTTCTCTTAGCTACAATTTCTGTAGTATGTTTTAGTAATAAGTAAAAACTTTGCTGATTTCTGTTCTTGTATGTCATGTATCTGTATAATGTGTAACCAGATATTGTGTTTCCCAAATAAAAATAAAATAAAAATAAAAAGACGCGGCCTCTTACACCAAAAATTAAAAAGAAAATAATAAAAAAAAAGTCGCCTATCGAAGGATGCAATAAACCGAGTGCATAATTTAATAAAACATAAAATTATTTGTAAAAGTAACTTTACTTGTAATTGGTAAAAAAGGCCCTTAGTGAAACAAAATTCAACCGGCTTTTAAAATTATAAATGTAAAAGTAAATCTATCTGTCTGTCTGATACCTTTTTCTCGGTAATGTTCGGTTTTTGTTGAGCAGCCGAATTTGATCACAGACCTACCTCAACGCAACGCCCTCTTGTGCTAATAAATAATAAATAAATAAGTATTTATTTTCACAGACATAATATGATTATATTAATCATAATATGATGGATTAAGCAAGCAATCATAATCAAGCAAAATACTATTTACTCTATGGCGATACATACGACCGCATGCATTCTTCGCATGCAGTTGAAATTTTCAAAAATTTTAGCTTTTTAGACTTGAAGCACTTTGTTGCTGGTGTTACCAGCAACAAAGTGCTGGTAAACCAGCACGTAAACCAGTAAACCGTAACCAGGCGACGTAAACCAATGAGTGGACTGTCAGCCTGTCTGGCGACCTTAACACTAACAAAAAGTAAGTAGAAGTCCAAGTTGTACATAACTGCTGGATAAGCTTAAAATGGCCCTTTACAGAATGTTCATGTTTCGATGCCAGAGGAATGCCAGAGCCCTTTTCCATATTGCCTTCCCAAATGCTGATCTTAATGCTACTGTGGACGCTCTTGAAGCACATGTGTCTATCTGGTGTTATAAACCAGTGTGCTTAGTTCTGTGTATTGATTGTCAGTCAGGACAAAGTATTTTATAAGTATAGATTAAGAGTCATATTTACATTTCAAAGAAAGGGGGGAACATGAAATGAGTCATTTGCTATTATAATAATATGATCGGAGTCGTGCGAGTCACTGCGCCGTCGTGTTTTTGAAAATCAAACGAAGCAACAAGTCGGCCGGTGGCAATGTCATTGCCTCACTAAATATAACCGCATGAGAATAAGGCAGGCCGCACATTGGTACGCTATCGCGCGAAAAACTTAGTTGTTTTGCCGGATTTGTCTTCCATATGGTTGCTCTATTGTTGCTGTTGCTGTTATTGTTAATATTGTTGCTTACGAAAACTTCGCAACTGGACATTTGCGGGTGCTATCGTTCTTGTAGCTTTAAAAACTGATTTTATGAGGGAAATAAAACAGTGTTTACACAACCGACAATGAATAAAGTATGCGATTTGTTGATGGAGAAATTAAATAAATTGGTACTTTTGGGAGTCTTTTTTTTTATGATGTCAAGGTAGCGCTTGGCCGCGATTTCACTTGATGTAAGGTGCAGATGCGGCCGAAGGTGGACCACGCTTACCTAGTAAGTGTCCATTTACCCTTGATTTGAAGACCCCGAGGTTGTAATTTAGAGGGAACACAGACGCAGGCAGTGAGTTCCACTCCCTAGCGGTTCGGACAAGAAAGGTGGAACTGTAACGCTTCGTGCGTGTCCGAGGAACATCAACCACGAAGGGATGAAACCCCCGTCCGCGCCTCGTGGTCCGCAAGTGGAACGTTTCCGGTTGGATCAGGTCGTATAGAATGGACGCACACTCTCCATAGTGCAGACGATAGAAAATCGATAAGTCGGGGGAAGTTTAAATGATTTTGAACTTGTATGTGCCGTTTAATCGCTCTAGCGACAGAATTGTCGCTTATGCAAAAGTTCTGTCCTGTATGACAGGACAATGTGTGTGCAGATGGTTGCTTTAGAAACCAAAAGTGAGTTACTATCGTTTGCTATAGTGAGGTAAGCGACAGTAGCCAATGTGCGGCCTCCCTTAGGACTGCCTTGCGCCAAATATCAACAAGTCAACTAACTTGTCTTGTTGTCGTCTATTTACTTAACAACATCTCTACTGTCTTGATACCGAAATCTATATATAAATAATAAATAGGTAAAAGTTCAGTGCCTTTTTCTTGTATGTATGTCAACCGATTTTTTTTTATTTTGCTTAGTAGCTACTGACGAGTTTTAGTGTAGTAAAATAAATGCGAAAGTGAGTTCCTTTGTTACAGTTTCACGCCTTAACTACCCAATCGATCATCGTGAAATTTAGCATACACTTTGTCAGGGATATAGAAAAAGACATACTCCTTTCGTACAGAAAAAAAGTTTATTTATTCAGCAAATAAAGACTGAATTATTGTTTAACACCTAAGAAAAAGGGGCGCGTACGAATTCGCAGGTAAAAGCTAGTATAATATAAAATTTAGATGATCTAATTCGATAAATTCTTTGGAACATTCATTTCGTGAGTCACTAGACTACTCGCGGCGAGTTATCATATTCGTTTTTTACCTATTCATTAGACAACTCGCTCACAATAGGTGATTTTCTACAGTTGAACATTAAATTTAAATAAATATTAAAGTGGAAACTAGTAATTCACAGATACCTTGTATTAACAATTAGATTACACCTGTAGAAAATTGTTAATGCGAATTTACATGTTAATATTTACACTTAACTGTGCAACAGTTTATTACAGTTTAACCTCATACGTGATTTTTATATTATCACTCTGTTAATAAGTTTCTTTAGGTCACTCTACAGTTAAAATTTATCTGAACATAAGAAATCCTAAATTAAATTTAGGAATTATTTGTTACCTATCGGTAAATCATTAGATTTTACCGTCATATTTCTTACCATTACTTATTAAAAAAATTTGCAAACTAGCTGTTGCCCGCGACTTCGTACGGCCTACAGGACTTAACATTTTTCCAAGATAAAAAGTCTGTACTAATATTATAAATGCGAAAGTATGTTTGGATGTAAGGATGTTTGTAACTCTTTCACGCAAAAACTACTGAACCGATCATCATTAAATTTTGCATACACGTTGTCTGAGACACCAGAAAGGACATAGGGTACCTTTCATCGTTCAACGCGGACGAAGTCGCGAGCATCAGCTAGTATCCTATTTGTTAATCTAAGTATAAAACTATATGTGTACCAAATTTAATCCAAATCCGTTAAGCTGTTTCTGAGATTAGCGTGCACAGACAGTCAGACAAAAATTCTAAAAACTTTTTTTATCTCACTACAAGATTTGTTTTTTTTTTTTTTTTTTTAAAATATTTAAATGTACAGACACGGCTAGTGGGATTATAAAGTTAAGAAAACTAACTTTAGCAAAAGTTTAACAGCAATAAAAATTTCAGGCGTTATTGATGCTTACTTTTTTAAACGCGGACGAAGTCGCGTGCACCATCTAGTAGATAAATAAAATAAATAATAAAACTTGTCATGTGATCCTCTCACCTACAATGTACAGACAGAATGTATAATTAAATACGGATACTACGCTATTCGCTTGTATGCTCTAAAAATAGGTATTGGCAGTATATCTGACCTTTTATTTTTAGTACATATTTAGTACCTATATTTGTGTTGAACACTATTTTCATAAGTTCATGTCGTGTCATTTCTATTTTGATATTCATTTCAAAAATTTTCCTAAGTCAATTCCAAATATTATATAAATTATCAATTAAAATAATTTAAGTTATAATCTAAAATTGTGTATATCTAAGATAAGATTTTTTATCTTTTAAGAGCTTAGTTATCTTTGCATCTTTATATAAATTCATCTAAAAATTAAAAATATATGAAAATTGTAATAGCGATTTTTTTTAAAAACATTTTTTATTTATTTCATTTCGCACATTCCACACAGCACCATCTAGTTCCACATTTAGGAACTAATGCTTGTATTATTTACACCAGACAGTTGATATACTACATAGATTACTTTTTCTTTTGTAAATACATACATATTATAAATACAAAACATCCATGAATCAGGTACAAAGGTACAATGTTAATACATAAAACATTTGCCCCTAGCGGGATTCGAACCCGCGACCGTTTCGTTAACAGCTAGGGTTACTAGCCACCAGACGAAAAAGTGTCGTCTATTTTAAAAATATATGAAAATTCTAATAGTTAGCGATTTTTTTAAAAACATTTAAAATAATATATTAAAAATAAATGACTTAGTTTTTTTTTTTAATTTAAATTGGATAAAAAGATGTTTCGCAATTCCTCGCACTATACAGCCTGGTTGGAATCATCAGTTGACTTCTTTGTCAAAGTTGTTGATGAATTTATGTATAACCTAGCCAATGTAAACATTTCACGGAAAACTTTGAGAATAACATGTCTCACGACAACATGTTGGGAGAATCCTATTGTTTTGTATCTATTTATTTTTTTATTGAGTCAAGGCAGCGTTTGATGTAAGGTGCAGATGTAAGGCCGAAGGTGGACCACGTTTACCTACTAAGTGTCCATTTACCCTTGATTTGAAGACCCCACCGAGGTTGTAATTTTGAGGAAACACAGACGCAGGCAGTGAGTTCCACTCCCTAGCAGTTCGGACAAGGAAGGTGGAACTGTAACGCTTCGTACGTGACCGAGGAACATCAACCACGAAGCGATTAAACCACTGTCCGCGCCTCGAGCTCCGCAATTGGAACATCTAATTATGTTTCTTAATAATTTCACTATGACCATCCATTGATTCTGCCACGACGACTATGTCGTCAGCTAATTGATGGATAGCTTTGTGTTTAAAACATTAATGTTAGTGTAGTTCTTTTCAATCAAAGAACTTAAATATGTCCATGGCAGACATGAACAGTTTCGGAAAGTCAAACAGTCTTGTTTGGACTTGACACCCAACTACAGGACACTCCTTCCTGTAGTTAGGTGTGCTATGTACTGTCATCTTAGATGACATGGTGGCCTTGTCAGTACTAACATTAACATTAAAAACACTCACTCAAACGGTGTTGAACTGTCAATACAACACGATTGGAATATCGTCCACATCTCATTATACATTACATTACTGGGACTTCTGCAGAATTTGCAGTAGCGTTGGTTTGGATCACATCCATGATATTAAAACCTTGAATTACCCATTGAATTTCTCGGACTACTGTACAATCTGCGTTAACGTATGTGTGTGATTTATTCCATAACATTAAACACCACAGTCCGCAGAATGAAATTCTTCTAACCTGACCACGTGCCTCTATAACCTTTAATCGAAAATCCATAATGAAATAACCTCTCAGTTTTTAAGTTGAATATTATTCTTTAAGAAAAGTACATTTATATCCACACCTCTAAAGCTACACCATCCTGAATAATGAAGTCAAATAAGTTAAGAAGGGCTTTTAGTTGCGATATGCGACTTCTTCTGAGACTTTTTGTTCGAAAGCTATTTTAGAACATTTTTGATCTCCTGCAAACTGATTCTCGTCATACATTTACTGCCGGGCCAATCTAGATTTCTGAATGTAGGTGCATAGCTGTCTTGTCTGTACTAATCTATACTAATATTATAAAGGGAAATGATTTGTATTTTTGTTTGTGATGAATAAAATCAAAAACCGATTCTAAAAATTCTTTCATCTATAGAACATTTTATCATCGAGTAACATGCATGGGCTATATTGTATAAAAAGTTACTACTGTAACTTAATAAAGCAGACGAAACCATGGTACATGACAAAGCTAATGATTTAGCACCGTGTTAAATTTATTGCTATTTATATGCACTGAAAGTATAGTTTAAGTATATGTTTACAATTTGTCTAAATTTTGTTTCAGATCGCAGTGATATGTTGCTCGCGCATTAGAGTGGTTGTTGCCGCCAACTCAGCGCGAACATTCCAGTTTTAGAATAGAAGAAATATAAGTTTTAACAGTTATTTTTATAATATAACATTGTGTATGTAAACAAACAAATCTTTTATTAATTTTAATAAAAAAATCGTAATATGATATAATAATATTTAGCGTTGAAATAACAAAAGTGAATATCATGAAATAATTATGATAATTATAAATTATAATGGCGTTGAAATAAATTATAATAATATAATAATGACAGTGACATGCGTAAATAAATTTTTTCTACAGTGATGGGTCATTTCTTTAAACGTGATAGTGATGTGATGTGCCGCCTCTAAAAGTGACGGTGATGTGATGGTGTGATTGCCAGAAATGGGGATTCAAGTGGAAAGTTATAATAATAGCGGATGTAAGTATATTAATATGTTAATAAAATAAGTATACATTTTTGTCAAAATTAAATAAAGATATTTTGGTTTTTTTAGGGCCTCTTTCACCATGTGTCAAGTAGGCTAACCGCCATTTAAAGTCACCGGTAACCGGGAATGTAGGAGATGATATACCTTTGTTTGTACGGTAATAGTCCCAAACATTAAAAAGAAAATAATAAAAAAAATTCACCTATCGAAGGATGCAGTAAACCGAGTGCATAATTTAATAAAACATAAAATTATTTCTAAAAGTAACTAATCAACACTTTACTTGTAGTTGGTGAAAGAGGCCCTTATTAAAGAATGACTTAAAATAATTTTGAACTCAAAAACAAACAAAAAGCTCAAAATTAATAAGGAATTTTGAACAATAATAAAAAAAAAACACTTCAGCCTGTAACCATAGATAAATTATCTATGGAGTCGAGTTGGAGTTATCTATGGAGTATCTCGACTCTTATGGAGTTGAGTTTCTTTTGATCTTGATCATTAAAAAAATTAAATAATTATATAATTTTATGAGTGCAAAAACAAATTTATTTGCAAAGGATAAAATTTCTTTTGAAGCTTTTTTTTTTAAATACTGAAGATGATGAACACATTATACTTCTCATTTTAAGCGTACTAATGCATCGTTTATATTTTTTTTTTGTGTGTGTGTATTTTATTTAAAACATTTTTTTTTTTCAAGATAATATTTGATGCTATTAAAAGTTTCCATATGTTTGTATTAATTATAATCTTATAGGTATTTTTTCATTTATTTTTTCACTTTGGAGAATTGCAACTAAGTGAATATGAATTTTGAATTTCTGTATTTATTTTAATAACAATATACATAATATAATTTTAATAAATTATATTATGTATATTGTTTTAATACATAAATTATTTTAATAAATTATATTATATATTATGTTATGTGATATCCTAATGGATATAACATAACATAATATATATATAATGTTAATCAAGTTAATTAATTATATAAGTATTATATTTTCTTCATATTATAACAATATTTTTCACCAATTTTATACACTTATTATAAATTCGCAGTAAAAAATACCTTTATTAAAAGTTTTTTAATTTTGAATTTCAAATACGCTTTTTAATCATAATTGAAAGGTTAATTATAGCATTATTATAAAAGTAATTTTTTGAAAGTAATTTTAATATAACCATTAATGGCATCAAATAATTATATATGTGGTAACATTTGTACGGTATGTTTTATTAAACCTTTTTATTTCAGTTGCCATCATGTTTCGTATTGCTCACCAATGGCGGCCATTGTTGCAATGTTTCAATTTTTTTTTTAATTTTTTTTTAATTACAAAATTATTGAATTTTTTTTTCAACAATCGCCTCCATTGCTTTTCAGATATTTTATAAATATATTTTTTATTTTTAAAATCGTATCGAATATATAGTTATACTTACATATAAAAAGAGAGAGAAATTCTTTGGGACGAAGACAGTTGGATGACGGTTTTTTTTTCTAATCGAAATGTGAATACACAGAGAGATGAAAATTGAGTTACAATTCAAAAACATATGTATTATTTAACAATTTTAATATTTATGTAATATTAAAAGAATGTAATATAAGACATATTCTTATATTATATACTAAGAGTCTCTTTAATATATTAATGTAGTGTCAAATATATAATGTTTCGTTATTACACCCGACAATTTGTTTTTAAAGTAACGGCAACATCTTTCATAATTTAAAAATTATCAATTTTAAAAATACTTTTTTTAAAGCAATTTACAAATTAACGCCTAATACAAAAAAAATTGAATTAAGTATTTTAACGTATAAGAAAAGGGGCACGGACAAAGTCTTGGACAGAATTTAGTTAAGCATTAATCTACTTACTTATTTAAATAATTAAGAAAATAAAACCAAAAAATAATCTTCACCATCTACATAATATAAGAATAATATTCAACTGCCTTTCTTATTAACATAGAGTGACAATATGTGGTAAATAAAAAAAAAAATGATAGTCACAGAAACTCTAAGAAAACTCAGTCAAGGACGACGTCAATCCGGCCTGTCATTTTTGACATATTCTACAAACGCATGTCAAAACCAATCAAACAGTATGATGCACGAAAAACTATGAAACGTTTTGACAAGAAGGGGACTTGTTGACATAGAGCTATTTTAATATCTATTTTCATGCAATTTTAAGTCTATTATAACTTTGTACATTTTTAGCTATTTGAACTTTCTTTTAACCCACGACGCCCGACACAAAAGAGGGATGTTATAAGTTTGACCTGTCTGTTTGTGGCTTCGTAGCTCCTATCGGGTCAAACGGGCACTTTTTTGTAGAGTGGGGTCAAAATTTGTGGGTCCAAAGGGTCCGACACCCCCAAACGGATGAACCCCAATCCCATTTTTTTTGTTTAAAAGCTGACGTGATCGTTATTGTTCTTAGCTATAGCTTGTGAAGATCTGTTCATGCGTATGAAGACTATCAGCCCATTTTCAAGTAGACGAAGGGTTTTTCACTAACTTCCACGTGATCGATTTATGTGAAATTTGGTATACTATAAAATGAAATAAAATAAAATGTATGACAGCAATCAAGATCATAGTTATTTAGGATTAAAGAAAATAACTGAAAAATTTGAATATTTGTAATCACAATATCCAAAATCGTCGTCCAGGTGTGTCGATTTTCCTCATTTTCAAATATCTATTATCTCTTAATCACTTGGACTTGGATTTTTTACTTAGTTTTCCAGAGCTGGTATATATTACCATACTTAATATACTTAATATAAAATACTTATACTTGGTATACTTGGTATACTTGGTATAGGTAAACTATCTGGTATAGCCTAACTAAACACACACACACACACACACACACACACACACACAAACATACACACACGCAAACTCACATATATGTACGCTTAAAGATGTTTTCACTTCAAAAAGCTGTCGAAATGTTTGATGTGATATATTGTAAAATAAAATTCATCAAAAATGTTAAGGCATCAGAAATTGTCAGATTAAATATATCGAGTTGAGTAGATTGAGTTATTGACTAGATATCTAATTTAAGTTTAGTAAAAAGTAGAAAATGTTATTATACACAGATACGATCTTTCATATTGAGTTAGATTTTCACCAGTCCCAGGAAACGGCTTCCGAGTGTTGAGTGACTTTTTAAACGCTACACACGATATAAATATGCAGATGCAGTAGTTAAACTCATGCATCATTGAAAAAATTACTTTAGTTAAATGATAGATACACGAATTAAATAGTTTCAAAGCGCATTGTGATTGCTTATTAATGAAATATACAATATAAATATTTTTTGGGACACAAAGCCTGGCTTCTGTGCTTGTATAACTATGGTTGCTAGACAATTGACCTGTGTATATATACACAGGTCCTTGGAATCATAAATTAATGGATAACCTTGGAATCATAAATAGGTCTAGCCATGACATATCTATAATCAGATTTTCGCTTCAGTAAAAATCGCACGGTTTTCGACATTATCGTTTCATAAGTTTCTTTTTAAAAATTCACAACCTTTGTCACATATTTTCACGCTGTTTCCAAAAAAGGAGGAGTATTTACAAACTGTTTTCTATTGAATGTGTTCAATGAGTTAACTATTTAGGTAATTATATTAAATATTTTTAAATAAAATATTTAATTTTTAAAAATGAAAAAAATAAAAATCGGACGCATCTTATATCTTGATGCATATTGCAAGCTAATATTATTATTAGCTTGCAATATGCGTTAAGATATTTGTGTAAAAAAATTTTACATAAATATTTTTAATAAACTTTGTGTTATTAACGATTTTTTATTAAGTTCACCTACCACCTGCCTGTATACTGTGCGTAGTAAAATTAATCTATTTTTAGTGGATACTGTGTAAATGATAGCACTATTGACCCTGGCTGCGTGTTGGCTACGTTAGCACTGCGGTGAGATGCTATTGAAAAAGACCGTGTTCACGGAGAGATGTACTTATTTATAGACAAATCACCTACCTACTGTAAATATAGATTTCTGAAATCGACATTTTCAACATCTAAAGATGACTACTTACCGTATTCGTTCTGTGGTTACTTACTATTCAAATTAAAGTATGTTTTATTTAAAGTAAATAAGAATAAACAGCGCACTTGCAACCCCTAATGATGTTACTTTTGCTAATAGGCCATCTATTATTTTTTCGGCCTACCTGCTTATATTTATTTAAAAAAATATATATATATATATATATATATATATATATATATATATATATATATATATATATATATATATATATATATATAATAATATATATATATATATATTATTATATATATATAATGATATTTTTCTAGTGGTTAGGATGACACAGTCGATTAAAACAGAATTGAGTTTCTTTGTAAGCAAAGTTTGTATTGATAATTCATACATTTATCCAGTAACTATATCTGTAAGCAAAGAAACGACATTAAATGTTTTTATTTACAATGTCGATTCCTAATCACCTATATTTACAATTCAGCTTTATATTTTCAATTATATTTTCAACAAAGATAATATATTTAATATTTATTTTTATAAATTGACTTTTGACTACATGTCAAGTCGTTATTTTATAATCAATGGTAGCTTAACCAAATAGTTTTCAATACATTACTAATAAAAAGAGTTTGAATATAAATTGAAGAAAATTAAGTACATATTTTTCTTTACATATATTTAAACCTTTATTGCTGACACTTAACTGAAACAATTTAATATATATATATTTTTTAAATTATACATGTTCACACATCGGTTCGGATTTAGTTAATCAGCGTGTCTTGTGACACATATGCCTCTTCTAGCTGCTTTCACTTAATTCTATCTTTTGTTACAAGTTTCTTTTTCTTTTTAACATTTAAGTGAGTACTAGGTTTATCTAAATACTTAAAAATAAACAATCCGTCCATCGGCATTACCCTTAAATTTACTCTCTGAATATGTCTTGTGTTAATAGCTTGCGATTCTGTAGGTAGGAAATATGATTCATATTGATATTTTAATATTTGATATAATTTGATGTAATAATATTATAAAGAGAGAAGATTTGTATGTTTGTAATAAATAAACTCAAAAACTACTGGGCCGATTTTAAAATTTCTTTCACCTATTGAAAGGTACGTTATCAGCGAGTAACATAGGCTATATTTTATGAAGTTACGCCGGCGAAGTCGCGTGCAGCAGCTAGTGATTGATATATTTACACCATAGTGGACCAGAAAGCGTTAGTTATTTATATTTAAACTACTTATTATTTAATTAATTGTAAACAGGTCAAATTAAAACAATTTTTTACAGTAATATATGGACTTTTAATAAACTATACTCAGAGTCGTGTACGGAATGTTATTCTAATTAATATAATAAGGGCTAAAGTGAGTTTGTTTATCTGTTTGTTACGCTTTCACGCCTTAACTACTCGACCGATCATCATGAAATATTGCATGTACACGTTCTCAGAGCTACAAAAAAAGACATAGAGTACCTATCATCGAGAAAAAAAGTACCTACTGTTCCCGAGGGATCATCTAAAAATAAAAATAAAAAATTCCAACCTATTTCTGTTTTGGTCAATCATTACTAATTTCTCTTAATGTCACTATTTAACAATGGAGTGTTAAAATAACAACTGAGTTAACAAACTGGTTAAACACCAGTTAAAAACAGTCCTGAATATGAACTGTAGACATGCGCCATCTGTTGTAAATGAAACACACTAATAATACTAAAACTCGCTCGCCCTCACTGAAAGCTTACGCGTTCTCGTCATTCGCAACATCGTTACTAGATGGCGTCAGTAGTCGCATCAGACTAAAATACTTTGTTTATGTTATGCCGGGCGTTTATTTTTAAATTGGAGCGTTTTATAAGTGGCTAGGAAGTTATGACACGGCCTGTGCAGAATGTGGCCGCCGGCCGATGCAATATCGAGAGCTTTCTACACACAACAACCAGAATTAAATGGATAATACTATTGACGGATAACAATTTTATTTGATTAGATAAACCTCTATAATTAATCTAACAAGAGAATCTAACATATTATGCCAAATCAGACAGTTTGTAATCGAGAAAAACAGGGAATATTTGTCTTTTTAATTTGACTGAATTTGTTTAGTAACTACAAAATCTGTAACGTTTGTAATATGCTTAAATAAATAGAAAAAAACCACCTTCATAAGAATTCCTTTTTTATGATGAAGGTCAGAAGACTGATGGATACCATGATGGATAACCAAATGGACTTTGGTTACCGTCGTCTATAAATATAAGCAATATCGGATAGACCCTTGGTGATACTGACCTTTAGCAACGAAATTTACTGAACAAATACTGGATTAGTAATTTGAAATAGGAATAGCCATGAAATGGATCATCGCTGAACTATCAAGGGGACATCCTCCAGTTGGGATTATAAATAATAATATTTTTAGAGCTTTTAAACAATTCTAGCATATAAAATTAACAGAGAAGTAATTTATTTAAAATATACTCTAACTTAACAATGAAACAGTTATTTATTCATTTAATTCCCGAGGAGAAACACCGAAAGAGACATCTTTATGTCATCTTTAAAATAAAATGTATAACAATTACATACCATATAATTATTATACACAAGTAATAGATATTAATTAATACAGTACATACTTACATAAATAATAAATGAATATTTTGATTTTGTTAATATCAATACTGAACATATACATATATGTAGTTATATGAAGAATCGCTTATATCCAGGCTTTTTTATCGTTTAAATAATCAGCGATTTTTTAATTTTCGAATAGAGTTTGGATTATTTTTAATGTTAAAAGGTCGGCAGACAGGCTGAAGGCTGAAGGGTTCACTTGATGGTAGATGGCTACCCTGACTTTAAGAGCATTCATCCGTCAAAATCTGACTGGAGTCAAAATTTATGATTTCCGACGGAAAATAAACCAATGATGTGTTTAATTTGCAGATAAGATATTAACGTCATATTATTTGTAATTTTATAGTCTACTACTAGTACATGGCTGAAAAATATTTTAAAATATTGGGATAACTTTCTCATTAGATCAGTTTTTAAACAGGCGAGATATTAATAAAATTTTATAATAATAATAATAAGAAATACTAGCTGGTGCCCGCGACTTCGTCCGCGTTGAACGATGAAAGGTACCCTATGTCCTTTCTGGTGTCCCAGACAACGTGTATGCAAAGTTTCATGGTGCCGATCACCAATATTCATA
Source organism: Synanthedon myopaeformis (assembly GCA_944738685.1). Taxonomy (NCBI): domain Eukaryota; kingdom Metazoa; phylum Arthropoda; class Insecta; order Lepidoptera; family Sesiidae; genus Synanthedon; species Synanthedon myopaeformis. The sequence goes on from OX122934.1 coordinate 721,371, forward strand.
ATAAATAATTACACGCCCTAAGCCAATGATCTCGACAGGTGTACACACAGAAAGAGCTAATAGGATTATAAGTTTATGCTTATTTTAATTAATTTATATATTACTAGCTGGTGCCTGCGACTTCGTCCGCGTTGAACGATGAAAGGTACCCTATGTCCTTTCCGGTGTCTCAGACAACGTGTATGCACAATTTCATGGTGATCGGTTCACTAGTTTTTGCGTGAAAGAGTCACAAACATCCATACATCCATCAAATTTGAGATATTTCTGTTTTTTCTTCGACCTAGTATGTGAAGTCATTTATGTTCTAAAACGTGGTTTTATATTTTTTTTAATAACTTGTATGTAGCGTAGGCCGTCGACAGCTAGTTTTTAAAAAAGGGCTGTTTAAAAACTGTTTTAATGAGAATTTATTTTAAAGTATTATTTTTATACTTTAAGTATTATATTTTAAGTAAAAACTGCAAATAATATGATGTTAACATCTTATCTGCAAACTAAACTTCTGAAAATACTGAAAATCTTGAAATTTTGACTCCAGCGTGATTCTAATGGATGTATGCTCTTAACACAAGCAACGCCACATGTGCTGCAAAGTGTGCTGCCGACCATACGTAGGATTTAGGATAGGGATTAGGAAGAGATAGGGAAATGGGCTCTAGCATCCCTTACACACTCACCAAAACACAACAGCTGATGATTATTTTTCATGAAATCAAGGTGTGTTTAATATTTTTTAAAAAGTAACAATAAGTTCACCAATAAATTGATACATGTTAAGTAACTACAAATATAACTACTTACTTATAAATACTATAACTTCGGTTTAGACACCAAACAAATTACTTGGAAAAACTGCCTTTTTCAAATGTATAGGTACTATATATAATAGGTACTTAGTCATAAAAATGTGTCTTCAATTACTTTTTAGAATTGAAATTTATTTAAGAAGAAGCACTATGTATAATTGCCGCCAAATATATTAGCAATAATTTTCTACTAACAAATAATTTAGCTAAGGAGATCCTGAGAAAAAAATCTTTAAAAGAAACTCAGGATACCACATTTATAGGTACCCAAAAACCAAAAAAGTGTAGTAAATATTGAAGATGTTGTCATTACCTTAAATTTTACAAAGCGCTGGTTTGTATCATTAAATTACTTAAATTCGCGTTTATGTTAGAAAGGAATTTTGAAGGTCTTGTAGGTAATTGTAGTTATACATAATTATGTACGTGGAATTATATGGGTCAACAATCTAAGGTACCATTGTCACCAAGACATTTCTTGAACGCCATATACCAAACTCGAAAATTACTTTCAAAGTTTTACTATGAATAAGATGCTTGTATGAATCTAAAATGGCAGGAATTATTTTTTCTTTTTAAAGACCAAGAGGAACAAGTTGTCTTTTAAAAGCAAGGATTAATGTGAATACAATTATCAGGGGTAGGGCATGTGACCGCATAGGTCAAGGGAGGGATCATGCGCGGGGCGGTATGAAACGTATATGAATGAAAAATATTCGGAATATTTTTTTCTTTTTCTTCAATATATAATCCGAAGAGTAGACCATGAAGAACAGTTGTCTTTGAATTTGAATGCCATGACCAACGTCAATTATGAGTGGTAGGGCATGTCACCGTATAGGTCAAGGAAGGCGTCGCGCGGGGTAGCGCGGAGGGCAGGGCGGGCGGTCGGCGCGTGGGCGGGCGGTTTGTTTACGGGCGGGCGGCAGCAGTTCGTGCCGCGCCGAGCGACTGCTCGCGCCGCCCGCTGCCGCGCGAGCGCACCCTATATTCAGTTCACGGCCGCTCTATTACCGGCACGGCTATTTCGGCGCATAATATTCTGAACGGTGCGGAGTAGTGTTCAGTTTCGCGCGAGCAGGTGCGCGGGCCGAGGTCGAGATGCGTCGCCGAGGGACCTGCAAGCGGTGCGCCGCGTGACGCCACCGTAGGCCGCCCCGCGGCCATGGAGCGTCGTCGCCGGTCCGTTCGGCTCGACACTACGTTTGACCCGATGACCAAGACGGTGAGACGCCGCGAGAAGCCGCGTGAACGCTGGCTGCTCACGCGGAAAACATGGAAGTATATGTCGGATGCCGGCCGCCGGCTGATACCGGATGGCTCTCAAAATCGGGCCGAAGATGTGCCCCGCATCGAAGCCTACTTTCAGGAGGTGTGCGCCAAGGAGCCCCGGTTTTTGTTGTGGCGCAAAAGTTCATATCCGGGTGCCATTCCGAAACCGAGGCGCAAGAAACGAGCTCGTGGAGGATCCGTACGGGCTAGGTCGCCATCCGATGATGCACCCCCTCCTCCGACGAGACCCACTGATCTTTTCGCACACACCTCCGGCGGCCGCTTCGACATAGCTAAGCTGAGGAGGGATTTCTTCGCAGCCCCATCTCCTCCCAGTCCCAGACTGGGTCCAGGTTCTAAACTGCCCGAAGTGGATCGTCCTGCACCCGCAGAGAACGATGAGAGCACCCTAGTAGACTTATTGCGAACGTACCTGAAAATAGATGACGAGAAAGGTCTCACGAAGATCTCGGAGTCGGAAGATTTAGTGTGTGCTTTAAAAAAGTATTTGAAACGTCAATCGGAGCGAAACCCACCCGAAGGTGGAAAGGACGCTGCACGAAGAAGTTTGGTTGAAAATCTCGGTAGGTACTATTGTCGTTCGCCGAACAAAGACCAAATTGTAAAAGAATTACTCACGGATAGGAGTTTGTTGAAGACTCTTTACCATGATTTGCGTAAGACTAAGCCGTACAGGGGTTCTAGAAGTGGTGGCGGAGGCTCTGGTGCGTATGGACTCAGTGGTTACGGTAGTGGAGCGAACTCTCGGAGCGTGATGCGAACGCGAATGCGTGTCGGTGCCGGTGAGGACTCTTTCCGCTCACCGCCTACGTCTCCGCCGCCACTGATCGAAGTGTTCGGAGAATCGGTCGAGGATAACCTCGTCAGTAGTGGAACCCAAACAGTACCTATACCAGAGGATGTCTTACAAGAGTTGGAACGAACTTATCGGGAGAAAATGGAGGCGTCCACTGCGCCCACAAGCCCTACCAGTCCGCCAGCCGATAGACGGAATGCACGGCGTCGTTCCAGCATTGACCACGACGATGTGTCACAATCCGTTAGCGATCACATAAAGCGCTATTTCATGATGGCAAGAAAAAAGAGTGCGGACGCTGAAAAAGCTGACCGGTTCAAACGGATTAACTATGATAAGAACTTGCGGAATATAAAGCCCCGCGCTCCAGGGGAGGTTGACGACGACGGACTAAATAAGGGTTGTCAGACTGAAGAAGCTTGGATTCTGACGTACCGAGAGATGCGGTTCTCGTCCGTCGCATCGACTCCGACATCTCCGCCAACATCTCCGCCGTCTCCAGCTTCTACGTCCCAATCGTTTCTCTCTACTTTGCTCGGTCGTAGTGGTCCTACAGTAGCCCCTTCTTCAGGTGGTATGCAGAAGTCTCGGTCTTCGAGCAGTGTGGTGCAGAGTGTAAGCAAGCGACTATGGCGGACGAGAAGCCGCAGTTCCAGTCGAGTCGCCGCCGCATGGACTCCTCAGGTCAGTCGCACAATAATTCTTTTTTCAATAGTTTATTTGCTTATTTCTTGCAAAAACCATAGATCTGAATATAATTTGAACATTTTTATATGTACATATAGTTTGGACGCCTATTAACACAAGCAACGCCATAGGCTCTGTAAGTTTGCTGCCGACCTTAGTGTAATAATGATAAGAGTTAAGGACGGAATAGGAAAATGGGCTCTGGCAATAGGTAGCACACATTCGATTATTTCACAGTGTTCTTCTGTGAGGGGGTGGTTACTGTAGCCATACGTTGCCAAGGCTGCCACGTCTGCCTTAATTATGACTGCAAAACACTGAATGCTTTGTCAATAGTTATAATACCAAGGGCCTCTCACCAACTACAAGTAAAGTGTAGATTAATTACTTTTAGAAATAATTTTATGTTTTATTAAATTATGCACTCGGTTCACTGCATCCTTAGATAGGCGAATTTTTATTATTATTTTCTTTTTAATGTTTGGGACTATTACCGTACAAACAAAGGTATATCATCTCCTTCATTTCCGGTTACCGGTGACTTTAAATGGCGGTTAGCCTACTTGACACATGGTGAAAGAGGCCCTAATAAGAATAAATGTCAATTTAATTTCTATTAGATGCCACTAAGGGTTGCTATACATTCGGGCCGGTAGAATCGAATATGACTGTGTAAAAGTCTCTTGACCTATTCGCGCAGTGTATATACTAAACAAAATCCGGGTGATTTTGCCTATAGGGTAAGCCGAATGAAAGGCGAACATATGTAGAATGGAAGGTACTTCGAGTCGCCAAATTTCCGAATAAAATGTACCGGCCTGACTATATTTATAGCAACCCTTAGATAAATTCTTATAAAAAAAAAAGTTGTAAAAAGTTTCTTTTTAACAAAATTCATTATTAAAAAAAAAAATTAAAAAAAATCTTCCACATCGTAGAAAGTTTAAATTTAAAAAAAAATCTGTTATGCGGTTTAACGTAAACGACACACAGTTAATTTTTTTTATTCACTATTAAAATTCTTTAAATGTAAAGACCATAGAGAACACTGCCTTCTGCTGTCAAACTTTGCGCAGCCGCATTGTTGTGACACTAACCAACCCTTAAAGAAACCACATTGAAATAACAGCGTGTACGCTTTTATGACTTAGAGAGTTATGCCAGAAGTTATGCCAGAATCCTATTTCCCCATCCCCTTCATATTCCTTATTTTCTATCCCATTAAGGTCAGCATTCCCTGGTTTCTGCATTCCCTGGTTACTAGCATCCTCTGGTTTCTGTTTATAGCCCATTTGATGGTGTCACCTACCATCAAGTGGGCTATCAGCTTGCCTAAATATACTCGTACTTACTTTGACGACACGTTTGGTCTAGTGGCTAGTAACCCTAGCTGTTAACCAAACGGTCGCGGGTTCGAATCTCGCTAGGGGCAAATGTTTATGTGTTAACATTTTACCTTTTTACCTGAGTCATGGATGTTTTGTGTTTATAATACTCGTATGTATGCATGTATTATATCAATTACTGTCTTGTATCCATAATACAAGCATTACTTGCTTAGTGTGGAACTAGATGATGCTGTGTGGAATGTGTAAAGATATTTATTCATTTATTTCGAAATAAACTTTGTAATATTTTCAAAATTGCTTTTATTTTTTATAAATAATTAGTTTTGGATTTTAAAATTGCTACGTATTAAACAAAAAGCTGAGAGTAATTGGTACCGTTTGTCTCTATTAAAAAACAATATGTATTCAGAAATAATCTTCACAATATAGATATATCTATTTCTGCAGTTCTAAGTTAAGACTGTTTTGTTTTTATCACAAAAAAACCGTTTGACCTTTGGCTGATATTTCGCTGTTGCTATGAAAGCTCAAACTGCTACAAATATATTATAGCAATTAGCATATATCTAACTTTCTTTTGAGCCAGTTACTCAATCGACTGTGGTGAAATCGAAAACTTTTTGAAATTTCCTTATTATTGATAAAAACTTTTCCAAAATTTATTTTAACCATAAACTGTGCTTTCCGTAGTCACATACACGGTTTTACTTGTATCCCAAGTGAACGACACCGACGGTAACTTACCATCAATTGAACTGTCAGTCTACCTGCCACTCTTTGTCCAAATAAAATCGTTTAATTTAATTGATTGATGTTAATAATTTAATGAAATTGATTTAATTATTTAAGTACATTTGAAGCTATAAGTGACCAATAAATTCACAGCCACTATCTACAAAATAAATTACCTATAATAAGTTGTAAACTAAACTAAATAACAGAATACCAAATTTCATATTAATCAAACATGCTGAAGTTAGTGAAATCCCTTCGTCAACTAGGAAATGGGCTGATGATCTTCAAACGGCTGAACAGATCTTCATAAATTATAGCTAAGAACTATCTCGATCGTGTCGGTCTATCCGTTTGGGAGCTACGATTCCATAGACAGACACACATTCACACAAACACACATCCGAATACACAAATGTCAAATTTAGTTTTTGTTTAAAAAGGCCGTTTTTGTGTCGGGCGTCGGGGGTCCTATCAAACTGCTGAAAGATTATATGTAAAAAATATCTTAACCAAATAAATGTACAACATGTTATATTGTGAATAACTTACTTATTTAGATTGATTAAATATTATTATTTAACCACAGATTGACAAAATCTTATTAGTTTAGTTTTATAGATTGCTTAAGACAAGGACTAACTTCAGACAAAACACATTTTTTAATTAAAATGGGCGCAAATTAATCTATAAAATAAGTAATATTGTAAATAATGTGTAAATTTTTGTAGCTTCTCGTAGATAACCGAAACAGATTTAAAATTGGAAGGTTTTCTTGTGTTAAAATATTTGTAAAATACAAATATTTTTATTTGTATTATTAATACATTAATAATTTTTATTATTAATTTTTTATTAAGTATTTTATTATTATAAATTAATAATGTATTATTAATACTATATAATTTAATACCTAGACATTTGAAAAAATACAATTTTGTTTTTTTTTTTAAATAACGCATTTCTGCTAAACATGAGTCTTGTAAGGTTGTAAGTGGCATGAAAATAACATTTTCTTATAGTTTCCTTATAAAAACCAAATCGATAGAGACAAGTGTATTAAAAAGTAGACATGTGTCTACAAGGGGATACCATGGTAGAAACAAGACCATGGCGACTCTATGGTGTCCAGTCCTAGCACTTGTAAACTCGCCTTTGATTATTATACTTAGGGCCTTCTGTCAAGTACCACTGTCAAGTAGGCTAACCGGCATTTAAAGTCACCGGTAACCGGGAATGAAGGAGATGATATGTACGGTGAAAATCTAAAAAGAAAATATTTAAAAAAAAAATCGCCAATCGAAGAATGCACTAAACCGAGTGCATAATTTAATAAAACATAAATTTATTTCTAAAAATAACTAATCAACACTTTACTTGCAGTTGATGAAAGAGGCCCTTAACCATTAAGGGACTAATAGACAGGACATCACAGTTTTATTTTAAAGATAAATTATTTCAAATATTTCGCTTAGCATCATCTTTCGCAATTATATCGTCGTTGTCAAACGAAAATCTACTATTTGGAAAAAAGTAAAAATACCTTTGGAGATATTAACAAAAAAAAAAAGGTTTCCTAAAAATTTATATTCAAAAAAATTTTTTTTAAATATTTTATTTAATATTAGACTTAATTTTGCCCATAACACATTCTAGTTGCTGTACATAACACCTAATATAGTTCTCATTAAGCACTTTGCACTTTTTTTTATGTGCCCTGTCACTAGCAATTTGGTCCGGAATTATCAAAAATATTTATAAATTATCAACAAATATACATAAATTATCAATAATATTCATAAATTATCAAAGAAATATTTATAATCTATAACAACAATATTCATAAATTATCAATATAAGTATATTTAAAAAGTTTCATCTGTCTGTACTTCATCATGATTCGAATCTAACGATTTTTATACAAATTGATTCAGGTAAGAAAGCAACAAACAGACAGGTGACAGACATTGCTATGGGTCTATGGGGTGGTACTCGTAGTTCCGCATGGTGTGATGACGAGACGCGTTATGTTCAGGGCAGCTGTTGCTGGGTAGACGGCAGTGGAAGGTGCGTTCGGCTGACGGACTGCTCGCTGCTGACCCTCAGCGAGGTCGAGAGGCGGGCGTTGCAGCAGGCAGCCCTCGCGCGCCTGCAGCAGATCAACCTTGGCACCACAATCAAGATACCAGAAGGTAACAAATATATACCTATGTTTCACTACATCACTCTCTAAGAATCCTCGCCAAGAGACACACACACACACACATAACAAGTTTCCAGTAATTTAATATAAATATTCTTTATAAGCTTTTGATGATCTCGACTTATTAGGTGACTTTCTTGAGAGCATATGTCTGTTACCTAATAATGATGTAGATATAAAATTTGATCGTTTTGATTCTGCTGACCGTACATAGTTGTGACTGTATTTCTTCAACGTTTAATAAAAAACCTTGAAGCGTATGAGAACAAATTTTAATGTATGAGATTTTTAAATCTTTAAATTTGTAGAAAACTAGTGGCCCTCTGCCGGCTTCGCCCGGGTTCAAAATAAAAACGATCCTATCTTATAAGTTGGACCAAATTACAATAACTTACAATTAAAATCGGTTCAGTAGTTCAGGAGTTCATCGCGGAGGAACATGTGACACGTAATTTTTTCATATTAAGATAAGTTTTTGGAGCCCTTGGGAACAATTTAATATTTTTAATTAATATTCAATTTTACTCTCGCAGCTGGTAGAAACGAAATCGCGGAGCGGTTAGGAATAAGTCGTTAAAACATTTATTCATATATTTTTAAATATTTTTAGAACAGCAGGTAGGTACTTTTTTTAGATGAAAGGTTCTTTTTCTGTATACCTGACAATGTCTATGCAAAATTTCATGATTAAGTATCGGAAATAGGAATACGAAAGTTACCGACATAAGCTGACGGATCACTGAGTTGAAGTGGCGACAGTGGGCAGGGCACATAATAGTATGGAGGGGCGTTCATTTAAAAAAAAAAAATTAAATGATGAACCTCCGTTTCATCATTTCAAAAAAAAAAAAAAAACACGTGGATCCGCGAAGTTAATCGTAATGTCACACAATGACGTCATATGTGACGTCACCTGGCGTCACGTTTACGCAACGAGGTACGCGTTTGGACACGGCCATTTTGTAAATAGCTCGGCCGTCTTGTCATGTAACGTGTCTTATTTATTTATAGAATATTAACGAGTAGGTCACCTGTTGCACTCTTCTCCCTCGGGAGCTTTATATACATTATCACTGCATATTATTATATCCATTCGAAACTGAACTAACTACACACACACGTATATTTTTTGTGCTTGTTTTATTCCCGCAAAATATGCACTGGCTAATCAAGAAATCCGCGATAGTTAGATTTGAAGATCATTCGTCTACTTAGCTATTAGACATCTCTAATGTACAGTTTATTTTAGAAAATAAATATAGATATAGGTAAACTCATCCAACTATGTATTGGTTTTTTATGGACATTTATTCAACTTCTTTTTTTAATGTTAAGCTCGACAGACAGGCTGACGGTCCACTTGATGGTAGGTGGCTAAAATTAGCAATAACACAAGCAAATCCACAGGTGTTGCAAGTGTGCTGCCGATCATAGTAGGATTATAGGGATAGGGATTTATATAAGGAAGATTATTTCACGTTAGTCTTTTGTAAAGGGTGGTTACTGCCGCCAGACGGGCTGCCCAAACGACTGCGAAACGCACTGTGCCCTGCCACTACTTTCCAAATCCAGACCAGAGCCAATATTGTAAAGTTCAATTCCATAGTTGAATTCCAAGCCGGGAATAGAACCAGGGGCTCCTGAGACGTTAAGCAAGCACCCTCACCACTCATCCAACGGTCTCGTCAAAAGTACAATTTATGATACTGTACACCTGCTGATTAACTTTAATTACTTTTATAATAATTTTAAGAGTTGGTAGGCGCATATATGCTCCTATATTAGCGTCACTTATTTGGACGACAATTCGATGTTGGCAAAGCTTTATGTTGTGATTATTATAAACACTTATAGGTACATACCTGATTACTGATCACATGATTTTATTTAAGTTTATATCTGCAGGATTTATTTTTACACGGCTTCTAAAAGTGTACGCACGTTTATGTAACGAAAATAAATGTTAAAAAAGTTTCACTTGTTCGTCGCCCTTTTAAACTAAATTAAAAATGATTCGCCTTATCTAATCGTATTACCTCAAAGTTCCAAAACTCAGGACAAGGTCAAGGGACACATTTTACATTCCCAGCTGTCGAAAAAATCATGCTAACGATTCCTTCCTCCACAATTCCTAGTATCACTATGATAGTGTTACTAAGTGATCGACAATATTTTCAAATACACAAAAAATTTCATAAAAATCGGTCAAGCCGTTTCAGAGGAGTTTGGTTGCAAACACTGTGACACGACAATTTTATATATATAGATGTAAATATAATTAAATTATAATTAAATGAGAAATATGTAACAATTGAAGATGTGAGTGGATGAAGGTGAAATAAGTCGCTTAATTTCAATTTTGAATAAATCGAGGTTAAAGTTTCACTTTTAATTTTTGAGATAAGTCGCCACGGAATTGATTTTTGTACAAAATTAAAATGCGAAGTTGTGTAAACAAGCTAAAATATTAATGGCATGATAGCAATTAAACACTTGTATTATTTTTTTAAATAAAAAATGAACATAAGTTCTTCCATTAACAAAAGTAAACTTTTCTGCACTTTTTGCTTTTTAAAATTAACTGTACATAACACCTTTTTCAACTTTCTATTTTCCAAAATATGTCTTAAATCGACGATCTTAAGGTCTTTAATCATTTATATGGACATATTACTTTTATGAACGCAAAAAAACGAAAAAACCCAAAAATGCGACATATCAACATTCATCCACTCACATCTTCAATTATAATGAATAAAATTTCTTGTCTTTTTACAATTATTATAATATTATTCTAATGTCTCAAAACAGAACGTATAACTATGATTCATATAAGTATTACCATCTAACTCTTACGATATAAAAACACATATTGAATCATCGAACCGTCACAAGTATTTTTATAGGACGATCGCAATCAAATACATGCGCCTACGCAACGCCAGCTCTTGATAAATTTTAATGTCGGCGACAAGGCGACAGTTTAAGGCTGGCTTCGCGAAATACTACTTCCTTAGACAGTTTCTAGACACGGTTGTTGGCTTCGTGTGAGCCATCTCCTTCGGCCTAAATCCACTTAAACTGTAAAGTTTTATTTCCCCACGATATTATACTTTGCTAACTTCTGATACAATAATTAATATTATTAGGGGTTAAAGTATGAAATTTTCGTTAAGTTCTGAAAAATTTGACAGTTTTTTTAGTAGGATATTTATTTAATTAAAGTATTTATAATAATAATAATAATAATAATAATAATAATAATAATAATAATAATAATAATAATAATAATAATAATTTATTTGCTGAATCTATATTCAATGGTTATATTCAATGGTAATTACAATGGTTTTATAATGAATAAAGCTCGCTACAGTCTACCCTTTGGGGTGTGCAAATATTTTGTGAACACTACATAACAGAATAATTTTTTTAATCACCACCATCCACTAAGTTATCAGACATATAATCTTTTAAATCATAGTAACATTTATCAACTAGTAATTCTTTAATTTTCTTCTTAATGAGTACAAAAAAATAATTTAAAAAAAATGTTAATAATATTAGTTTAGATATAGATCCCTAAAACAGTATAGATGCAGATGACGCTACCGTTTTATGACGTCACGAAGAGTGGGTGTGCATAATCTATAAAATCTCGACAAGTATAAATATGCCACTTGATCCATATCTTGGGAGAGCGATGTTCCACAATTTATAATAAACACATAAATATATAAAGCGTGATTTATACGAGGAAGTAATTAAATTTAATCGCGTCTAACTAGCGAGAGCAAGTCGAGTGAGATGTTCAAATAATTTCCAGCATTTATTCACAAAGCTTTTACGAGCAGATGACATAATATTTCGTATTTAAATAGCCAAAAATTTAGGTCAATGTTTATCCGAAAACACGCCAAGTAAAAGGCTAGTGATTCTTTTACCATTTTCAACTTGATTCAAATGTTTATCCTACTAATATTATAAATGCGAAAGTATGTTTGGATGTATGGATTTATGGATGTTTGTAACTCTTTCACGCAAAAACTACTGAACTGATCATCATGAAATTTTGTATACACGTTATCTGGGACACCAGAAAGGACATAGGACAAGGACACAGACAGAAAGACCTTTCCTCCAGAAAAAAAGGACTATTCCCGAGGGATCAATAAAAAATAAAAAACTAACGCCTGGCCAAAGTGTTATAGCAATACGAGGTCAAGCGTTATATTGCTTTTTTATTTTTATTTTCAACGCGGACGAAGTCGCGAGCACTAGCTAGTTTCTTATAAGAGACTAAGCGAGCGGGCCCCGGCTTCGCACGGATGCAATTTATGATGTGAAAACTTCTTTAGTTTAGTGTAGTTGGGCACTTTTAATTATAGTATGGAAAAAAAAACACTTAAATTAGTAAATACTTCTTAGTTCATAATTGTAGAAATAATATTAAAATAGGAAGGATTTTTATTTTTGTTTTTAGTCTGTGACACATATCTTAACATGCAGTTGTTCGTCGCTATTTGTTTTCTTGTACGCACGCACTCTTTTGTTAAAACCTAATAAAACGTTAAAACAGATTTATTAGACTTCGTGTATTACTCCATAGCCCTCGCCAACAATAATAAGCTTAAGCTGTCTGACAGCTGGGTGAGCTGTCAATTTAGCAATGTTAAGTTGTATAAAATTTTGTACTGCTCTTTGGTGCGCCTGCGCAGCATCCTCGAGTATTGTTCACAGGTTTGGAATCCCCAATATGATATTTACATCAACAGAATAGAAGAAACTATACAGAAAAAAATCTTGAGTTTGTTAAAATTCAAGTATGGGTGTCATGACGAGGATTACGAGTCTAGATTAGATTAGATTAGATTAGATAGGCAGCACATTCTCCCTCTTAAAGAAAGGTTTTTCATTGCGGACAATATCTTTCTTATGAAAATTGCCCAAAACATTATTGATTCTCCTTATTTACTATCAAAAATAAATTTAAAAGTTCCTTGTAGGTCTGTTAGGTCTGTAAGGATAGCATCACAACTATAAGTTCGAGACATTGCGCAACTATAACTATAGGAAAAGCTCTTTCTTTCCCAGATCCGTCAAATTTATTAATAGCCTAGTTGAATTTCCAGAACTAGATTCATATAATTCAAATATTTACAAAATAAGAGAATTACTTTCAAAATTGTGGTTTGCTTTATTCGTTTACAAGAAGTAATTATTTTAATTATTTTTTTTATTAAGCTCAAAAAAAAGCTGCTCGTTTTTTAGTCGTAGTTTATTTTTAAATATTTAAAATTCGTTAGAAACGGTTTTATTTTATTTTATATAAGTAAATTCAATATGCGGAAACTTGTAAATGGTGTCAAATTAATCTGTCATTTTGTATAAATATCACTGTAAGTTTTCCTTGAAAGTAAATAAATAAATATAAATTAACTTCATTTTAAGATTATAATGGTCTTACATTAGTGACAAATTCACAAGCGTTTCAAATTTCTGTGCCCTAAGTATCTAGGTTTGAATTTAATAGTGACATTGGGACTGGGGGACTGGGTGTGCTTATGTGACACACATTTATATAAATGGATAGTACATTTATTTTTGTACCCGTTTAATATTAATTAGTGATGAGCTCGAGATTTTGTACAAGTAATAATGTGCTCAACACATTCGGCGCCAAATTTATAAGCAAGAAGCTATAATATGATAGTATTTTCTGCCCACATACGTCCACGTGGAAAGCGTTAGCGTTATTCTGCCGGCGACTGCGTTTCCGAGCTCATATAACACAAATTCTTTTTCAAGTTTATTTATTTATTTATTTATTAAGGTACCTACACCAACAGAAGACACGACGATACAACACAACAATACAGTTTACACACTCGGTCTTGGCCTGATGTGAATTCCAATGACAGGTATACACAACATTTAACATCAATCACCGACCTTTAAGATTATAGAAAATTCTTATACTAAATTCCAAAATAATAATCGTTATATTCACAACATACTTATAAATCACATATATATATAAGATATTATAAAATATTATAATACACACACACACACACACACACACACACACACACACACACACACACACACACGCAAACACACACACATATATGTACGCTTAAAGATGTTTTCACTTCAAAAAGCTGTCGAAATGTACAAAGTTCGAGTGAATAGGCATGTTCTGGGTGAGTTCGCTCCATCAAAGGCCTCATCTTCGCTATATGCTGGCTATATGCTTGCCAAAAGAAAACCCATCTCATAACAGTAGTGGCAGGCCGGTAAGCAATTGGGGGAGCCTGCCGCCCCCTCGTATGGTCTACTCTATGGTCTTGTCTCTACTCGTATGGACCCCGAGATGGCCGGCGTACCTCCACTTTCAGGTACGCCAAGGCTCCGACACGAAGCACAGGCCTCCCAGCGCTGGATAGCCGTGGCGGGGCACCGAAGTCGTGTCATAACGTCCCCGCGACCCCGCCCATCAACGGCCGCATTGATAGAAAGTCTTTGGATTTTAGCTAGTATTTAAGAGGATTTCCCAACGTTAAAAAAAAAGGCCGGTAAGCAATGTGCCCTTTTTTTATCATTGGGAAATCCTCTCGGATTGCGAGCAGGTCACTACTGTTCTGTGTATTCTAAATACAAACACATTCCACATGGTTAGTATGAGGAATTGGTTTATTTTTCGTCCAGGTGAATGTATGACTTCACTGACATTAATGTGTGTTTATAAATAGCCACGTTGGGTATTTGCGGCATGCACTATATTTACATTCTCAATGCTCATTAGGCTACTAACATGATAGCGGCAGGGCCTTGTATTCAACCTACTACTCGATTTTGACAACATTACAAACGAAAAATTTTTCTTGTAATCCAGTAGTGAAAGTAATATTCACTTTTGTATACAATTTCGCCTTCGCTTACAAAAATATTACCTTTTCCTTAGAATTTTGGTCTGCATTTATAGAAAAATAATTAACAAGTTCCTTTTTCTATAGAATCTCTACTTCAGAGGAAAATCCAGAATTTTGTCCCTACTTACATAAAGTAGGAGGTAGTTATAGAAAAATGAGAAAATATTTCCTTTCTCACGAAATATTTAATTACAAAATTTCGAAATAGATTATATCATCCATTTTAAAACAAATTAAAATATTTTATTAATTTAGAATTTTATTATTAAATGTTTAAATGCATTTTATATGACTAAAGGGCCTCTTTCATCAACTACAAGTAAAGTGTTGATTAGTTACTTTTCAAGTGACGATAATTGGCGAGTAAATGTTGAAACTCTTTCTTACGCTTTCTTACCGGTGACATTAAATGGTGGTTAGCCTACTTGACACTTTACTCAGAGATGGTGAAAGAAAAATACATTTAAATTGAATTGACTAAGATATTAATGCTAACTTTTTATTTTTAAATTTTACATAATCGATCCTTATTTTCTGTAAGAAATATATTATAACGCAAAATCCTTTGTTTAGTTAAATATTACTTTGTAAATTTTATAACTTATCTATTTTATACCTCACTTATACCTTAAATAAAGTGATAGTTGCAAAAATATTGAACATTTCTATTTATGAGATTGTTTGCTTAATGTGTTTTTGATTAAATAAAGTTCTCAGGAGTCCTAAGTTAGGACCAAGTACATTTTGCTCTCTTACTAATTAGTATTAGTATTATTATTTAATAATTTGATATTAACCACCAAAATAAAATAATTATTCATAATTATTGTACAAACTAGGTAATACTTAATTAAGCATAAGAATATTATGGTGTTTTAACAGCACTAGCCTAAAACCATGTTACTGAAAATCGGCAGTAGATGGCGCTTAATAATAATGTGTGCTTTAAATGGGGTAAATTTCAGATAAACTCACCTTAGCAACACATTGACAAATACTCTGCAAAACACTTGGCTTAGTCTGAGTAGAATGTAATTAATTTTATCACAATACAGACAGCCCTAGCGTGAAGGAATGCGCGTACGCACATCGCGTCGACGCAATTTTCTATCAAAACAAGTGTCATGTTGCGCCTCTTCGATTTACATCGGCCTGTAATCTGTTTGTCTACATTCTGTGGAACATTTTGCAGTAAACAACAATACTTACTTTTATTGTTTACTACCTAGCTGGTGCCCGCGACTTCGTCCACGTTGAAAAAGAAAATATATGAATAGTAACGCCTGACATCGTTATCGCTCAATTCTTTATATTTTTAGACAATCACTAAGCAAAAGTAATTTTTTTCTGGATGAAAGGTACCCTATGTCCCTTTTTGTATCCCTGACAACGTATACACGTAAATTTCATGATGATCAGTTGAGTTGTTAACGCGTGAAAAGGTAACAAACAGACAGACATAGTTACATTCACATAATTTATTTCTAATTAGTATGTATTAGAAATTTTTTACTAGGCTTCATACTGTGTGAAAAACAATAAATAATAATTCCAACGGCCTTTAATTCTATTTTATACTAGCCGTTGCATGCTACTTCGCCCGCGTATCTTTATAAATAGCCTATGTTACTCTATGATAATGTAGCTTTCTATGGGTGAAATAATTTTCTATCGCTCTAGTAGTTTTTGAGTTTATTCAATACAAACATATAAATCTCCTCTGTTTATAATATTAGTATAGATATAGATATTTCCTTTGGGAAACACACAAATCAAAACATTTTATTTTGTCATGGACAAGTTTAGTGGCAATATCCTGAAAATATTAAGGATCACAATTAAACATTTAAAATAAAATACAAATCTTCTCTGTTTATAATATAAGTATAGATAAGTATTATTTATATTTATACTAGCTGGTGGTCCGCGTTGAACGATGAAAGGTACCCTATGTCCTTTCTGGTGTATCAGACAACGTGTATGCAAAATTTCATAATGATCGGTTCAGTAGTTTTTGCGTGAAAGCGTCACAAACATCCATACATCCAAATATACTTTCGCATTTATAATATTACTAGCTGGTGCCCGTGACTTCGTCCGCGTTGAACATTGAAAGGTACCCTACGTCCTTTCTGGTGTCCCAGACAACGTGTATGCAAAATTTCATGGCGATCGGTTCACTAGTTTTTGCGTGAAAGAGTTACAAACATCCATACATCCAAACATGCTTTCCTATTTATAATAATAAAAGTACGATATGTGTATAAAGACTTATTTTGTTTATAGAAAATGCTGTTGCCCCGTCCACTAAGCCAAAACGAAGGCCCTACTTACTCAAGAGGAAAGCACTGACCACAGGCTTCTTCGACCAAAGGGCGACAAAGGACGGTGACAAGGACAAAGGTAGGTAATTACATCATTATTATGAAATTATAATCCTATTATTTGAAAACTTCAATTTGTATTTTTATTGATACAACAGCTGTTGATTCGTTCACCAAACTCCTCAAAATTGTACTTGAAAATAATAGTTAATAGTGATAGTTTTCTTGGTAACTTTTTAGTTTAGTTTTATAATTTTTTTTTTATTTACTTCTTTTTAGTTTTTTTAAATGTATATTTTCCTCCTTTTTTTTTATGTATTTTTTTTCTTTTAACTTTTATAGTATTTTTGTTGTTATTATTATTATTGTGTCTAATTGTCTCTTTAAAAGTGATATTCACCTTTAATTGTTTGTCACACATGTTTGTTATAGTTTTTTTTTATTAAGTGGTTAGTTAAGTGTATATGTGTGAGCAAATGTTGGTGGATCTTTTGTAAAAATAAAAATAAATAAACTGCATTAATATTAAGCATCATTAAAAATATAGATAATTTTTTCATTGTTTAAACAACTATCTAAGGAATAACGTATACGCCATGCATATAACATCGGATTGTAAATTTTTTTTACTCAAAAAAAAAACAGGCAATAAAGCTTTTATTCCCGTTCATAGGAGAAATCTAGGTGTCGAAGAAAACAATAAAATAGTTCTACTTAAAACAATAATAAGTATAGTTACATTATTGGAGCCTCTTTCACCATGTGTCAAGTAGGCTAACTGTCATTTAAAGTCACCGGTAACCGGGAATGATGGAGATGATAATAATATGGTACCTTTGTTTGTACGGTAAAAGTCCAAAACGTTAAAAAGAAAATCGCCAATCGAAGAATGCACTAAACCGAGTGCATAATTTAATTAATAAAACATAAAATTATTTCTAAAAGTAACTAATCAACACTTTACTTTTTGTTGGTGAAAGAGGCCCTTAGTGTTCGTATAAAGAGTAAGCTTAAACTTTGTCTAATTGAATGTTTTAAGAACACACTATTTAGGTATTTTATTTTTTCATCTTGACATAGGTATGTATTTCTTTCATCACTCTAATATGATTTGATTTTTGAAATATTTTCATAAGACAAAGAGCCCAAAACAGATGAACAGACTACCTAAAGGGCTTCGCAGGAAATGGTTGGATGAGAGAAACATAAGACTTGGGAGAAGCCTACATCCAGAAGTGGAGAGACATAGGATTGACGGTCCATTTTTCAACGAGTGGATTCCGTCAGTCACCTAGGGTCATAGCCAAGACAGTTACAATTGCTGATACTTAGTGCACTATGGGCAATCCCAAGGAACGCGTGTTCTATAATAATTCCAAAATTATAAAAATTCATTTAACTAACGCGAGAGTTTTCGCGCGATCACGCGGAACCACGGTACGTATAATTATATCTAACAATAAAAATAATCGAATTGATACATAAATATTCCGGCGGACTGGTAGACTTGGAAACACGTGTCTTTAGGTATAATTATACTGCAGCTAACTACAAACTAGTCATGTTGAACATTTACAATTTCGTCATTACATATTCTCACAATGTTAAAGTTTGTGTAAAAATTTACAAATATTTTCAACAATTTGGACATGTATTCAATGTGTTCTTAGATCATTATCATCATCTCAGTCGCAGGATATCTACTGCTTCCATAATTTTCCATTAGACACCACGTTTCAGCGTCATATATCATCACTGGAAACACACATTGATCGAAAACTTTTGTTTTGAGACACTGAGGAATTTCGGACGAGAAGATGTCTCGAAGATTCCCGAAAGCTGCCCAGTTGTCCCCAAGTTCGTTGTTTTTAGTAATTCCTTGTTATTCTTAATTAAAATGGCAGTAGTATTTCGTTGAGTGAATTAGACATGTCAGAGCCCATTCCCCTGCTCAATTCTTATCCCTATCCTTTATCCTATCAAAATCGGCAACATATTTGCAACCCCTATGAACTTGTCTGTGAATCGGACCTTCAGCCTGTTTGTAGATCTTTAATGCCATTTAATGCATTTTATGATCATGCAAAAGACCTATATTTTTACCGACATTTTTTATTGAAAACTCAGCAAATATACCTAAATAAGTTTGTTGTGAATTATACACATACGAGTACATAATATATACTCAAAAAATCTTCTTTTCATCGATGAAAACACGAACAAAATCCGTTCGCAACTCTACGAGATTTGCGCATAATACAGACAGGCAGAGAAAAAGAGGTAAGTACTATACTATGCAGTGGTGATAATCATTTTCAGGGGACACTGACTTGTTAACTAATCTGTTGTCCATTAGTTACAAGAAAACGTAAAACGAATTGGCACAAAAATATTTTGGCTCCTTGTGTTTTATAATTTTACAATATTTTTACAAAAAATCAAGCCAGACACGATGAAGTGAAACCGACCGCGAATCTCCAGACAGCGTTAGTCCAAGACCATCTCTTGTTGATTTCAATCTGATATAATGCCAAGATCGCGCCGCATCTCCTCAGCAACGAGTTTTTTCTTTTCTTTTCACGAAGATTCGTAAAATATGAAATTGAAAATAGTGTAGGCGCCACGGTCCGCTTGGAGTATACAAAGGTTTAAAAATAGATGTTCCAACTCGTTGTATTGGTATAGGCATGAGAACTATCAGTCATCGCGAACCGATATATTGTTCGGCCCGTTCCTCTTTCTGGCAAACTAAACACGCGTACTTTTTGATGCTGGCAAGTTTTATTGCAATTTTTTCCCAAACTAATCATTGTGTGAAATTACTAGAAAACTGTTACAAAAATAGTTGCAGATATTTTTTGTTCTCAACGTTGCGATGAAATTTGAGATGCACACTTTGTTTGAAAATGGCATGAGCCAAGCTAACGTTGCTGTATTTCGAAATTAAATAAGATTTCTTTAATGGATCCAGTTTCATCGTACATCATCATTATCAGATCAGACCACGATCGTTCACAGTTAAACCACAATCGATCCTCTGGTTTCTGCTATGTGGTCAGGTTAGATTAGGCTGTCGAACTTTATTATGTTTCGAATAATATGAAACACTATAAGCCATCAACACTTTATCCTCCTGTAATGGACAGGAGGATAAAGTGTCTTTTATATTTTAAAATAACTTTTTATTGGCCCTTCCAATTTACAAAGAAGTCGAAGGACGAAGCTAAACATCCGGGAGTGGATTAGAATTGCCTCAGTCTAGCAACTATTCCAGTTGGCTCTTGACAGAGGCAAGTTCAAGGTGTCAACCTTCAGAATTGAAGATTTATATTTGGGACATGATCACCTATGATGTTATGAAAAAATATCCTACTAATAATATAAATCCGAAAGTTATGATAGATGTAGAATGGATGTTTGTTACTTTTTCACGCTAAAACGGTTGAATTGATTTGAATGAAATTTGACTCACAAATCACGCTTTGTGAAAAGTGCGAAAAATCACACTTGTAAAGTATGAAACAAGAAAATATTCTCATATTAAATTTTATATACAAACTATATTTAATATTTATCGTCTATTAAAAAAGCAACTTACACGTAATATTTTTAATTAGCGACCCGCTTTCGGCTTCGCCTAGTAAAAAAAATTATTTTGAAACTTTTTAAATTAAAGGAAAATTTGGTTTTATTATATATACAAAAAATTCCGTCAAAAATTATCTAAATGATAGTGAAAACCGCAAAATTTGTTGCGTGATTTACATTTGTTTGCCGCTGTTGTGATGACGGCGGACGACCCCATGTCCAATGTCCATGTCCCCTTGCGCTAAGGGACACAAGCCCATTCTCACCTCTCGCAGCGGGTAGTCAGCGAGGGGCTTCACTCCTGAAGCACCCCATAACCTCTCCTCTGCGGCACAACCTACCGCAGAGTCGGAGGCCGTTTCCATCTGAAACTCACGGATAACCCCTGCTCGTATCTATGGCATTATGAGTGGACGGCCCTAAAGGATCTCCCTGTTGTCTCTGGCGTTGCTCTTATAGACTTATAGACGACGGTACGTATGTGGCCAACTACTCTCAATCGTCGGGTATCAGATTATAAAAAGCTCGCGTATGGCATAAACAATAATTTTATTATTTACAAACAGAATTGAAAGTTTCATGTGCTAATACTGAGAATGTTGAAAATAGAGGACCTTGAGTGTTGAGTTATAACAATGTAAGTTTACGTATTTTCATGTTGCTAAAACAATTGTACAACACTGTCTCGGCCGCGGTTTTCCTCTGAGGATCTAGAAAAAAAGTGATTTTTTTTTAAATGAAAATTCCAAGGAAGCCTATGACATACTAACACTTCTAGACGATAGTGAATACTGGCAGACGAGACTTTCATCATCATCATCAACCCGTCTCTCTGCTGCTGAATGAAAGCCTCCAAGGGCTCGCTGCCACGCACGGTCCTCTGCGCTTCGCATTCAGCCGCTTCCTGCGAAGCCTTTCAGGTTCTATCTGCCTCTAAAAAATGTCTCTATGTAAACAAGTCATAACAAAGTCATATTTTTTTCAATTAAAAGCCACTTTACGGTCCATTTACCGTTTTTCGCCTATCAACACAAGGAAAGCCACAGTTACTGCATTGCTTTTGGCTTTGCCGAAAAGAATGAACCGTTGTTACAATAGGACCTTGCTACGTGTTCGATATTCAATAAGAAAAAAAAAAGTATTTCAGTCTTGTTTACATTGATATCGAGCCAAATTTCCTTAAATCACAACCGAAGTGTAACAGTTTTTCCTTTATCTCGAGAAAATTAGGTCATGTTTACGAAGCGAAAGCTTTTGCTGCTGCTTTTGCGTATTTTAGATTTACAAACATCCGACACAACTTTCTTTAAGTCTTGCAGATTCCAATAGCGTTGACGGTCTTAACTAGGGATTAACCTTATCTTTTTTCCCTTGCCTTGCTTCTATATAAAGATATTGTGTGTATTTGTTAGAAAATATCGAAAATTATTTTGCCAAAAACAACAAAATAGTGTCCAAAATAATTATATAAGCAGCGAACGTAATTTCTTGAAAAGGCCAAAGAGACTAGAACTACTCGTATATAATGGAAATATTTATTTAATGGCAATTAAAGCATAATATTTTAAACGAATTGCCGGATCCTATATTTACAAGAATTTTAACGGAAATTTATTTTTTTTAAGTTAAGATCCACATGATGGTAGGTGGCTACCGTCGCCACAAGCACGGCTACAAGCAGGGATAAGGGATTAGAAGGGGATGGAGAAATGGGCGCTGGCATCCCTTATTTACTTACTGAAACAAAACATATATGTATATATATATTGTCTGTAAAGAGGTGGATATGCCCAAATGCCTGCGAACCTACTTATTGAATTAGAGACTTACCTTACTGAATCAGAGACTTAACTTACTGAGTCAGAGACTTAACTTACTGAGTCAGAGATTTAACTTACTGAGTCAGAGACTTAATTTACTGAATCAGAGACTTAACTTACTGAGTCAGAGACTTAACTTACTGAGTCAGAGACTTAACTTACTGAGTCAGAGACTTAACTTACTGAGTCAGAGACTTAATTTACAGAATCAGAGACTTAACTTACTGAATCAGAGACTTAACTTACTGAATCAGAGACTTAACTTATTAAATCAGAAACTTGTACTTTAAATATATTTTTATTATAGTATTTATCTATACTAATATTATAAATAAAAATATAAGATTTGTATGTTTCTAATGAATAAACTCCTGGACCGATTTTGAAAATTCTTTCACACATATAAAGCTATACATTATGAGCGATCATCAGCGAGTAACATATAGGCTATATTTTATAAAGTTACGCGGGCAAAGTCGCGTGCAACAGCTAGTGTTTTATATAGTCTAACTGGTAACTGGTAATATTGATTAATGTGTCATGTTTTGTTTGTCTGCAGAGAGTCCTGTGGGTCAGGTGTTTGGAGTTCCTTTAGGGCAGTGTGTAGAAACTGAGAGAGCTTTAAGAAGACAACAGCACGGAGGCTCCAGGGCCTCCCTCGCTTCATTAGGGAACCTCGAGAAAGGCGATGATGTAAGTACATACTATTTTATTCTAAACTAGCTGGTGCCCGCGTCTACGTCCGCCTAGAAAATTATATACTAAAACCTTCCTCGAGAACCACTCTATCTATTGGTGAAAACAGTTTTTGAGTTTGTCGCGAACAGACAGACAGACAGACAGACGCGGCGGAGGACTTTGTTTTATAATATGTAGTGACTATTATTATTATTGTCTGCGAATCGTGTACACAAACCTTCCTCATTGATCGCTCTTTCCATTATTGAAAACCGTATCAAAATCCGTGGGGTAGTTTTGAAGTAGCGGAGAAACAGACAGACGCCGACAATGACTTCAATTTATATTAGAGATTAAAGTTTTAATGTAAGAAATGATTACTGCGAGTCAACAGCTGTAACAGATAGGGATACCTATGTAAGTATGTTAAGCTTACGTAAAAATTCGCATCATAATCCGTTTCGTGGTTTTGTGCTATGTTTAAGCGACTATGTTTTATGCTATTTAGAGATACGCTTATATTACATATAATAAGATATTTATATATCTTATCAATAAGATATTTATATATCTTATCAATAAGATATATATATATATATATTATAAAAAGAAATGTATATCGACTAAAATTAGCGACCGCAATAAAAGATATTAAGCAATATGTCATCAAAAAAATATTCCACGTGACAATCATATAAACATAGCTAATATATATAATGTATTTATTATTAACTTTTATATACGAATGATACCGAAATATACTTGCACATATATGTATATTGTAAATGGACGCAGATATAATTATATCAATGGCTGAATTTAAAAGATCTATATATAATAATATTATAAATGCCAAAGAATTTTTGGATGTATGGATGTTTGTAACTCTTTCACGCAAAAACTAATGAACCGATCGCGATAAAATTTTGCATACACTTTGTCTGGGACACAAGAAAGGACATAGGGTACCTTTCAATGCGAACGAAGTCGCGGGCACCAGCTAGTTAAACTATAAATGCATATTTTACGCCGATTTCTATTGGTACGAGTCTTCCAGTCTAGACTAAAATTGACCAGGTTCTCTTGATCTCCATCGCGCCTATTAAGCTTGAGGAGTCTGAGGTCTTGTTTGAGTGGTATCTAGGACGCTTCGTGCGGTTTGGCAGCGGTAGTTTAGCGGTCAGAAATAGTTTTGTGTGCTGAAGCCAAGACACATAACGCCGTAACATGACGTGGCCCGGGTGCACCTGGGGCTTTCCACTATACTGCAGCTATATATTAGTGGCCATAAGAATTATTTAGAGCTCGTCATCTATTGTTTATTTATCACACAAACGTTCCCCGTTTCATTTATTTATTTAGATTACATACAGCTAATATAAATTTAAAAAATATATATTATAGATTATATACAAATAGGCTATAGAGAATCATAAAAATTATATTTTTAAATTTATTTATTAATTAAAAAAAAAATAATAATAAGAAAAAGACAAAGTATAAAATTATTTTTTCAAAAGTAATTCGTAATAATTTCATAAGTAAAAAGGAATTTAAATTCCTTCGAGTGGTTAAAAGTAGTCAGCCAGTCAATTTACTAGCTGTTGCACGCGACTTCGCCCGAGTAACTTGACAAAATACAGTCTATGTTACTCGCTGATAATGTAGCTTTCTATAGTTGAAATAATTTTCAAAATCGATCCAGTAGTTTTTGAGTTTATGCATTACAAACATACAAATCTTCTCTCTTTATAATATTAGTATAGATGTAGAAATTAAAGTTTATCATGAGTCAACCGTAACAGATAGAGATAATTATGCCATCGCAGTTTTCTTTGGGATTTTAGAACATCTGCAATTCTCTAGGATTTAGCGGATATACAAACTGACAGACAGGCGCGGTAAAGCTACTTTTTTATACTATGTAGAGAAGAGAAGTCGCTGTGCGCCTCTGTCTGTTTCTCCGCTCGCTTCTTACAAACCATACAACGGGTTTTGATACGGTTTTCACTAACGGAAATAGCGATTGACAAGGAAGGTTTGTGACACAAACTTTCAGCTGTGGCGATTCCTATAGTGTTTACAATATAAATTTATAAAAATTATTTTAAATTATTTTTTTATTTATATTATTATTATCGACCTGTGTCTCCACTTTCACATTAAAAACTTAAGTTAAGCTTTTCGTAAAATAAGTTTAGGTCAATGTATAGGTCAAGCATACTATAATAAGTCACCAAATAGGAACATTTTAGTTCCTCCCGCCTTCTCGCCCTCAATGATATTCAAACGCATTACCACTTGGTCACAGTCTCGCTTCTAACATATATCTTTTAATATATGGGTAATAACGGAATGAAAATTTGAGTTTCATTGCCCCCTCTTTCGCTAAGTGGTCAGTCCTCTCGTTCCCATTAGCTCTTATACCCAGAACAACCTGACGCACCTATCTTCCATCCTTAAAGTAATATAACGAGGGCGATTGGATTGTAAAATTCCCACAAGAAACCGCCAGCGAAGATAATAATAATAATCATTTATTTGCTGAATATAGGTTACAATGGTTTTACAATAGATAAATTTCGCTACATTCTACCCATTGAGGGTGTGCAAATATTTTAAGTAAGTACACTAAAACAATGAAGCTAATTGATTTTATTAATTATTACAACGAATTATCAGACATGTAATCTTTTATATTATAATAGCATTTGTCGACGAGTAATTTCTTCATTTTCTTTTTGAATAAATTTATATTAAATTCTTTAATGGTGTTTGGAATTTTATTATATATAACTGGCGCTTGACACAAAACACTTTTATGCATTAGGGCTGTTGTGTGCTTTTCGTATGCATAATTTGTTGGGATCTCTTTGTGCTCTTTTACTATCATCAGAGACTCGCTTAAATAGGTTGGGGTTGGCTTTTACATATACAACGACCTCCTATATATATAGCGATAAAGATCGCGAGTTACTGATGATACTGACCTCTGTGACCACTGTTCAGAAACACAAGAGCATACATGCTGTTATTTCACGGTGGTTTTCTGTAATGAGGTGGCCACTGTCGCCAGACAGGCCCAAGTTATTGTGAAATGCAATGTTCTTGAAGATTCGGCTTGTACAGCAATGGTCTAAAAACAAGGCTCTCCAATCACTTGCAATTTCTTGTCAAAATTAACAAACTGTTTGAACGTTTGAACGTGATCAAGTAAATATTGATCAATGAACGCCGGCATTGATTGATGCGTGTTAAGACAATAATGACGTCACCAGGACTAGACTAGACTAGACGATTCCGCAGACCTTCCGTAGGCGGTCAGTCGGAGCATAAACAACGCGAGGACACGAGCCAATCAGCTGTCAATAAATCTGCGTAATGACAGTGCAGTGTGTGGCTTTGATTTATGTGCGAACCGATGAGTGCTTGTATTACTATCCTAATAGTATGGAATATGGAAGTAGTGCGGAGGTGAATAGTTTTGTTTGTAAAGCTTTAATTTAGGCTACGCTTTAAATTCAAAAAGGAATGGCACTTATTTTAAATTTCTTACGGGGATCTGTCAGGATATAGTTACTATTTTTTTAGAAACCCTAAGTAAAAACAAAGTACAACCTCAGCTAAAACATCGGGCGTTTTCAACTCGTTAAGCATAGTCCATGGTCGGTCACATCAGGTGATGATTTATTAAAAAAAAACTGACAATTTATTCTTTCACAGTTTTAGATTTAATGCGAAACGAAGCTAGGCATTCTGTATTAAACAGAAAATAATTTTGAAACCTCAAATTGTTTAGGTATATAGGTAAAACATCCGAACATAAACATTTTCTAATACAGTACCTAATGTCATCCAGAGTGTTTATAGCTCGCGTGAGCGTTTATAGCGATTTCGGTTCCAAGTGCTTAATTTTGTTTACCTAATCAATAAAATTTAATTTATGTGTACATTTTAAATAAATTATATAGTAGCTGAACTCGGCCGCGCTTTACTGTGGCTCAATTTTTTTTTTCGTTTCTAAAAAGTATATAAAAACACTCTTCTGTTAGAATGCAATGTTGTGTAAAAATTTCAAGTCGATCCATCGGCTAGTTTTTGAATTTTGATGACACAAACATACGGTAGCCGGAATTTTTATTTTTATTTATACAAAAATTTAGCTACTTTTAATTATAATCAAAAGAAAATGTCGCGTTATAATGAAACGATTTTTTACGTCACACCCACGCGCTATAGAAGTTAAATAAATCCGACATAATAGTGTTTAGATGCTCGCGATTATTGCCCAACAGGTCACCATTGACGTGGCGTGTGACGTCAGCATACGTCATCAGTGTCCGATTACCTGTGCTGCTTACCATTGGCTCTCGTAGCGGCGCATCTAGGGTTGTCACCACGGAATTCTACTTATTTCTTTCTTCTCTTTGACGTAAATTTGCTTCCATAGTGGGTGGCAATTCAGATAAGCGATGATAACAAAATTGGGTATATCATCTACGTCAAAAATTTAATTATACCACTCGATAGCATCAGTGTCCGATTACCTGTGCGGCCTACCATTGGCTCTCGTAGCGGCGCATCTAGGGTTGTCACCACGGAATTCTACTTATTTCTTTCTTCTCTTTGACGTAAATTTGCTTCCATAGTGGGTGGCAATTCAGATAAGCGATGATAACAAAATTGGGTATATCATCTACGTCAAAAATTTAATTATACCACTCGATAGCATCAGTGTCCGATTACCTGTGCGGCCTACCATTGGCTCTCGTAGCGGCGCATCTAGGGTTGTCACCACGGAATTCTACTTATTTCTTTCTTCTCTTTGACGTAAATTTGCTTCCATAGTGGGTGGCAATTCAGATAAGCGATGATAACAAAATTGGGGATATCATCTACGTCAAAAATTTAATTACACCACTCGATAGCATCAGTGTCCGATTACCTGTGCGGCTTACCATTGGCTCTCGTAGCGCCGCATCTATAATAATAATAATAAATATATTCACACATTCCACACAGCACTATCTAGTTCCACACTAAGCAACTAATGCTTGTATTATGGATACCAGACAGTTGATAAACTACATAATTACTTTTTTTTGTAAATACATACTTATTATAAATGCAAAACATCCATGACTCAGGTAAAAAGGTAAAATGTTAACACATAAACATTTGCCCCTAGCGGAATTCGAATCCGCGACCGTTTGGTTAACAGCTAGGGTTACTAGCCACTAGACCAAATCAATCTAGGGTTGTCACCACAGAATTGCGCATCTTTCTTTCTTCTCTTTGACGTAAATTTGCTTCCATAGTGGGTGGCAATTCAGATAAGCGATGATAACAAAATCGGGGGATACAGTTGATCTATACAGTTTATACAGTTGATGTATCGGGGGATACATGTAAAATTTATTTACACCACTCAATAGCTAAAGGTGTCGTAACGAAAATGTTTAATTATGATTCCAATACTTTCAGGATATTGCTACTTGTCGATGACATATCCACAAATATATTTTGTTTTGTCTGTTTCCCAAAGGACATTATAAAGACTACTATACTAAGTAATATTATAAAGAGAGAATATTTGTATGTTTGTATTGAATAAACGCAAAAACAACTGGACCGATTTAAAAAATTATTTTCACCTTTATAAATCTATATTTATCAGCGAGTAACATTAGGCTGTATTTTATAACTGTTAATATTTAATAAATTTAATATTTTGTTGAGGAAATGTTATCGTATTCATGGTAGGTACTGTATACTGTATACTGTAAGCCCTACTCGCCGTGATATTACAATATTAGCGAATGACGCTTCTATCACACGGAAATAACCCGCACTACGCTTTTATAGGGTACTAACAACCTATATAAAGCGTTCTGTGACCTCATCGCGTTTCAATTTTCGTGGTAATTTGACTTATCTATAATACTTCATAAAATCGCCTCAAAATAACTAATAAGACATTTATTTCAGTTTTAAAACAAATCAATTATTATGTAATATTAACTTTAGTAAAAATTAATAATTATTAATAATATATACGTTGGTAAGATCACTTTGTGACTCTTTCACGCAAAATCTACTGAACCGATCACCATGAAATTTTGCATACACGTTGTCTGGAACACCAGAAAGGACTTAGGGTACCTTTCATCATTCAACGCAGACAAAGTCACGGGCACCAGCTAGTAATATTATAAATGCGAAAGTATGTTTGGATGTATGGATGTTTGTAACTGTTTCTCGCAAAAACTACTGAACCGATTGCGATGAAATTTTGCATACACGTTGTCTGGGACACCAGAAAGGACATAGGGTACCTTTCATACAGAAAAAAGGACTATTCCCGAGGGATAAGTAAAAAATAAAAAAAACTAACGCCTGCCGACATTTCCTAAAGGCATTATTTGTATTACCACGTAGAGAAATTAGGGCTGATAAAGTTTATTTCCACTTGCTTGGAGCGACTTACAAATTTTCACACTACAGCACTTCTACTAGAGCTTTGGCAGCTCAGAAATATCTGTTTCCTATTCGTATATTATTGTCTCTTTTTGCTTATGAATCAACATGTTCAACTGCTCGTATCTACAATAATATGAAGTGGAAATATTTTATTTTTTGTATTTTTGTAATGTAATGGAAAAACTCAAAAAAGTTCGCTAACAAAAAAATTATACTTAGTTCGGTCACAAAAACCGTTTTTTCTGCAAATCAGTCAACATTGATTGACGGATAGAATTTAAAGATAATAATTACTAAACATTATCAGACTAAAGAGTCTAAATAAAATGTTAAATAATTTCATAAACAATGTTCATTATTTACTTATGTGTAAATAATGAAATTATTATTCTTCAATTATTCGAATCGGACCTTACGTTTTTAGAAATTACAACGGGTAAAAAATTGCTATTAGCTACCTACACATTTTAATTTTTGTTTAATTTGTAATATTAATTTTTTTTTTAATAAAAGTAAAAGTCGATCCCGTGTGAAGTAGGGAGCGGGGTTTTTTTTTATAAAAAATATTAGCACTTAAAAAAAAATTCTGGATTGTTTCATCAACAATATCTTATATGCTTGTATAATATTCAAGACAACTTTCTTATTCTATAAATTTTTCCCAATGTTTTCGCAAGGTAACGCGCGATTCAATAAATTATACGGAAAGTCCCGTAAAACGGCTATAATATGGGGCGGTGAGAAATTCTCACATAAACCGTAACACAAGATTTACGATCACAATAAACGCTTTATGATTGTTTACACAGAAATCAGCGCGAAGCGTTCGTTTGATGCAACATGTAATTTTAATGGCTTTATGTCACTTCATTAATATACCTACCTATTTATTTTTTATTTTGTGCATGTTGAAAATAAAAAGTTATATAGTGCGATGTTCACCTAAGTTAGCGAAGAAAATGTATTATTATTATTATATCTTCGTTGGCTATTTCTGGTCTGCTAGAGTACCAGTATCACTTCGTCCATTGCTGAAATATTGTGATCGCCACGTGAACTAGAGCTCTCTACCTATACCTACCACGTTCAGAAACTGTAGTACTTTTTTGATAGAGGCATTCCTCACGTCTTCGCAGGCCAATATGTGGCCACCTAGGATGTGACTGCGCTTGTGTATCAAAGGGCCACACTCGCACAGGATATGCATTGGTGTTTCTTCTGTCTCACGGCAGAAACGACAATCCCCTGTGTTAGTGAGTCCCCATTAATTTAAGGTGCTTATTGAGGCAGCAGTGCCCCGTTAGCGCCCTAGTTAACATACACAAATTGGTCCTACTAAGCGACATAGCCTGGTTTATCACGTTTCGACTGTAGGCTTTTATGAGCGCTTTGGAATGGTTCAGGCCTGACAAGTTAGTCCAGCGTTTGTACGATTTAATAAAGCACCGGTTCCATATGTACCAGCGAGCTAGGCTGTTTGGTAGTCCGCACATAGGTTCAGGACCTATTAGCCTACCTTTTGAGCCTGCTAGAGCCAGTTCGTCGGCAAGTTCATTGCCTTCGATCCCCATATGGTCAGGTACCCATCTTAGGACCACTTTATTCTTGCGCCCTAAAGAAAATGTAAGCAAAACACTTCACCGAGTCACCAAAAGTACAGAAAGCTGTAACGAGTCTTAAGAAAATCTCTTAATCTCTTAAGCATACGTTTAGTAATGGCAGCCTGCCTACCACTGGCAGGGCAACACTGAGTTTCTAAGCCATAAATTGAGCAGCACGTCTGTTAGCTCACAGAAAATCATCCCAAAGTAACAGCATATTGTGTGCTGATGACACAATTTTGTGCATTAAGTCTGAATAGGTTTAATCAAGGCGTTGTAAATAATCAGTTCAAATTTCAACCTCTATACTGAATCAAATCAAATCAAATCAAATTATTTATTTATCAATTAGGTTTCTTCAAAAAACTCTTATGATCGTCATTATAAAAAGCCAAGATGAGAAGAAACTCCGAAAGAAACTCAGGATACTATTCTTTTTGTCATCTTTAAAATATAAAATTACAACAATTAGGTAGGTACACTTAATATAAACAAAATCAAAGTACATATACAATACTAAACATAGTATGAGCTCCGAATCCAGGCTTTAAATCCAGGCTTCATTGTCGCTTAAATAATCAGTGCCTTTCGACAGGAGTTTGGTTTTAATGACACCTTTAAATTTATTTATAGATAAGGCTCTAATCATCTCAGACAGTTTATTACAAAACCGTATACATTGACCCATAAAAGAATTACTTATCTTGTGGAGTCTCGTCTTATGTAAATCTAAATAATTTTTAAACCTAGTATTTATCACATTTTTTATTAAATTGACTAATATTTTTATGCACGTAAATTAAAATAACATAAATATATAATATATATAATATTAATATAACATAATTCTACAATAATATTCCCTATTGTAGAATTAATCATTGTAAAAAATCCTTCTTTCATCGTTCTAAGTATCACTACAATAAGAATCTGAATAATATTGACATAAGTATTTTCCAACAATTTGAATTCTTATAAAAAGAAAATTGGCGAATTACTTTTGAAAAATTAATTTTATCACTCATAGAATATTCTCTACTTTTTTTTTTTCCTTATTATTATTATTATTATTATTTTTTTTTTAATTAACAAAATAAATGTAAAAATCTAATTTTTATGATCCTTTTTAAGCCTATTTGTATATATAATCTATAATATATATTTTTTAAAGTTATGGCTGTATGTAATCTAAATAAATAAATAAATAAATAAATAATATATTTATAAATATACTGACATGCCGTACTGAATGCTACCTATTGAATTTTCAGAGTGAATCGTGCGACTCGGGCGAGTGGGGAAGCACGGGCCTGGAGGAGGTCGGAGCGGGTGGCCCGAAGGTGCCCGGACTGGTGTCGGCGTGTTTGGCACATCTGCGGCGGCACGGCCTTCGCACTCTCGGCCTGTTTAGGGTCTCAGCTTCCAAGAAACGAGTGAGACAGGTCAGTGGTACTTACGAGTACACTTCAGTGGATTCTTTTGTAATTATTTATAGTAGGTACTGTACTTTCGTTGCGATTTAAAAGAAAGAAAAGTAGATTTCTTTGAGTATTCAAATAAATATTGAACTATGTCCAAAGATTGATAGATAACATTAAATAAGTATAATAAAGTAGGTGAATTTTTTTTTTTTTTTTTTTGCAATTTTATTATATGTACAATCCTTAATCGTTAAACTCTCTTTCCATTAGTGAAAATCGCATTATAATCCGTAAAAGAATTAATAGATTTTGAAAGGAAATCACAGAATTTTTTTATTTAGTATATTTTTAATATTAATATTGTCAGGTCGCGACGGTCAACGCGACGGTGTGTGGTTACCGTCGCCAATTAACACGAGCAACGCGACGGGTGCTGCAAATGCATTGCCGACCTTAGTAGGATTAAGGATTACAGATTAGGAGAGAATAAGAAATTGGAATCTTCAAAATCTGTTGACAGACATCTGAACAAGATATGCTTTTAAACAATACGACAGTATTTAATTGAATTGAAAACACACGATCCGAAATTGCGTACCTAATGCCTCTCAAACTGTGATTCGAAGGAAATAAGCGTATTATAGTGACAGCGTATCGAAAACATAATCTATCGACATTGTTAATTTACATTATCAAAGGAAAACACTCGCCACAGTATACTTAAAACATATATCGACTAAATTAGATGTTTTCATAATCTATACCTGTCCAGTACATGGCTGCTATAACACAGTCTTGTTGGTTGACCCATATTATGGAAGCTTATTGGAAAGCTTATCACAAATTGTATTATTAAGGTTTCGTTACATTGTGATTAAAAATTTCACATAGGAAACATTGAATGAAAGATTTTAAAATTCCAATTAAACGTTACAATAATAGCCATTTATTTCCGAAATGTTACATCTTTTTACAATATGTTTTACAAAATGTCCGTCAATTCGGTGTGCCTTTTGGCATAGGCCTCCTCCAACATAGATTTTCATAATATTTCATAGATTTTTAATAAAGTAATCTATGAAATATTATATACAGAAGTAGTTAGGAATATCTGATAGATTAGCAATACTTAACCTCAAATTAATCGTTAAATAGTACAAATTGAAGTCGCTGTCCGCTTCTGTCTGTTTGTCAGTCTGTTCTGTATATCCGCTAATACATCCTAAACCATTTTAATTCGGTTTTCAGTTATGGAAAGATGAATGAATTAGAAAGGTGTATATTATTATAAAAATCTATATCCCGCGTGCGAAGGTCATTCGGTACTTTTATCTAGAAAAAAATCCCTAAGGAGGTAGTTAAAGTCGCGGGCTAAAGCTAGTAAAAAAAAAAGTTCATTTAAGTTTCATAAGCATATTTAGAACTAGATAAGCCTGGCCTAATTTACTTCTTATACCTAACCTCATAACACCAGCTATCTGCCAGTGAAAGTCCTGTCAAAATTAATCAAACTGTTTTGGAACAAACAGACAGACAACATTTTTAAAAATTAGATATTGTTTGTAAATTTTTATTCAATTCAAATTTATTTATTAGTATAGAATTAGTACATTATTCTTTAACATCGAATCCTACAATACGCAAACTGTTAACTAATAACTTCTCTGAGAAAAAATATTTGGGATCATAAAATACGTAGTGGCGAGGCGTTGCGCGTTGTTGCCGGAGCTTAATGTAATTGGTCGAAAATATGCGCTGTTTGTACTCGCCGTCTTAGAATAAGTTATAAATTGTTGTGGGCGTTGTCGATTTGCGAACTGGTGATGTGTTGAGCCGCTATTTGGATAAAGATAGCGCGGCTAAATCTGCCACAATACCTAATCAATGACAGATGGATAGCAGACGAGCGCTGCCGTAAAATATGGACCGAGCGAAACCTACTACTTTGAAAATTCTTGTATTTTTAATAGTAATGAATTTTTTAAACGTACTTTTTAAAGAAAGTTTGCATTTCTTGTTCGCGTATATACAAAATCTGTTTGTATCCCAAATATAAAATTAAATCTTACTAATATTATAAATGCAAAAGTGATGTATGTTTGTCACCCATTCACGTAAAAACTACTGAACGGATTTGATTGAAATTTGGCACACAGATAGATTATTGCACGCACACAGATAGACCTGGATTGACATGGATTACTTGGACACTTTTTATTCTAAAAAATTTTAGGTTTCTTAGGGATCGTTTAAAATTATATAAAAAATTGGTCAATGTCACCGTTGTCACAGCAATAAAGATCTTAGATATTTTCTCAGGTGTTATAGTTTTCTTATTCTAGGTGTTATAGAAATGGCGGTGTCTAGTTATTAATCGATTGTTTTAGAATGCAAATTAGTATAATAATGGTAAAATTTGTGTTTTTCAGTTACGTGAAGATTGGGAGAGAGGTCAAGAGGCTGCACTGGATACTGCTTCGTGTCCTCACGATGTAGCGACCCTTCTGAAAGAATTCTTCAGAGACCTGCCAGATCCATTGCTCTGCAGAGATCTGTACCAAGCATTTCTGCAGACGCAAAGTAAGTTGCTTACTGGTAGCCTTTTGTTATTCCGTAGAAATTTTCGTTATCTCTTTTTGGTCCATGCCTTTAAGATGTCTTCTTTAGGGGCTAACAAAAGAACCTTTTAGTACTATTTACACCGATTAAGTATGATATAAGAATTGTTAAAATAAAAATAATTTAGGGACGACAACTGCCTCTGTTCGCTGTATAACATTAGCGAGAACTAATATTCTTTATTAGTTCAAGAAGATTTGCCTCTAAGCCGAACACTAAGTATTCTGAATGATGTTATGTGCGGGGAGTTGACTGCATAAAGGTTTAGTTTAATTTTGCTGCCTCGTACGCCCAGAATTCACTGCATAAAGGTTTAGTTTAATTTTGCTGCCTCGTATGCCCAGAATTCACTGCATAAAGGTTTAGTTTAATTTTGCTGCCTCGTATGCCCAAAATTCACTGCATAAAGGTTTAGTTTAATTTTGCTGCCTCGTATGCCCAAAATTCACTGCATAAAGGTTTAGTTTAATTTTGCTGCCTCGTATGCCCAGAATTCACCGACGATGATTACCTATTCAACTAGACAAGAAGTCTTCGTCTAAGTTCATCCAGGTTGTGGTTCTTCTCAGTGAGTAAACGACGGATTGAATATAGTGAGGTTCAAATCAGCGGATTAACATAGACTTGCTAGGCAGTATAGGTATTTCGTCCAATCATCGGACTGAGTAATCGGACTACTGATACTAGGTCCTTTTTTCCGCCACTTTTTACTATATGCAAAATGTGTTTCTATTTTTTGCTAAATTTGTCATTTTTACAACGCTATATTTACAAAATCTCGGTACAACAGGTGGTGAGGTCTTTTTTTAAATTAAGTCAAGGCAGCGTATGGCCGCGATCTCTCTTGATGTAAGATGCAGATGTAAGGCCGAAGGTGGACCACGCTTACCTACTAAGTGCCCATTTACACTAGATTTGTAGACCCCCACCGAGGTTGTAATTTTGTGGAGACACAGACGCAGGCATTGAGTTCCACTCGCTAGCGGTTCGGACAAGGAAGGTGGAACTGTAACGCTTCGTGCGTGACCGAGGAACATTGACCACGAAGGGATGGAACCTCTGTCCGCGCCTCGTGTTCCGTAAGTGGAACGGTAGAAGAGATTTGTACATGAATTTTCCAGAAATCCGCAACCGTCGTCTCCAGTGGGAAGCCCTTCGGCTTATAGTTCAGCTGCTGCCGGCTGCTCACAGGGACACACTGAACGCACTGCTATCATTCCTATCACAACTCGCCGAACATTCGGAGGACGACCATCACCAGCCCGGAAACAAGATGGACGCCACAAATCTGGCGACGGTGTTCGCGCCAAACATATTGCACAGGAATAAACCCAATGAACAGGCCGAGTGAGTGTTCCAATTTTACCTCTCAAAATGATTTTTCAGTAATATTTAATAAAAATTAGATGTAAATATACCATTTAATATTAGTGAACTAAAGAATGTCTAAGAACTAAGACGTCACTTTTCATTTCAGTGTGGAGCAGCTGTCTGAGAGAGCTGACGTGATCAATGTAGTTCGGCAGCTGATAGAGCGTCAGGCCGAGCTGTGGACGTTGGCAGGCGAGCTGCTGCATGAGGCCTACATACATTTAGCACATACTGCGCCTGCGCATCTAGATTCGCTATTGCTCCGGAGAGCCGAGTAAGTGCTAGCTGAGCCGAGTAAATATTCTCTGTGTATTACAGTTTTAGGTAAAGACAATTGCTACACTGTGCAATAACCTCATATATTTTCAACAATTAAATTATTTTTAAACCCCGACGCAAAAGAGGGGTGTTATTAGTGAACTGCGCGGGGAAATCTGTCTGATCTTCGGCGTACTTAAAAGTGGAAGTACGCCGGCCATCTTGGGTTCGTCCGATAAGCGTGTCATACTTAGTATTAATAATTTAACTGTAAACTAATCACTAACTGTAACTACCGGCTGCCTTATTATCTAACGTTAGACGACAGCAGACGACTTGCGATCGCGTGTGCTGCCATACAAAAATTATGCACATTAATTTTAGTTATTGTCCGTAAGAGGCTTTATCGCAAACCACAACTTTGTTATGGGTTATGTGATACCAAAAACAAGATTTAGTGTGATATTGCACAAATTGATAGAAAGTTTTCGCCTGTCGCAAGTTGGTCGCAAGTCGTCCGCTGTTAGATAATAAGGCAGCCGGACTCGCAATGAGCTATATACCCAGCATTATTACAAAGGTGATGAGGGTATGACGTTGTTCAGGTGTAGCGAGGCGATGGCGAGCGTGGGTTCAGGCGGCGCGGGCGGAAGGGGCGAGGCGGGGGGCGAAGCGGGGGGCGGAGCGGAGAGCGGGACCAATGCGCGTCGCGTTTGGTCCCGCGAACAGTTCCTTCATGGCGCCGCCGCTACGGGCGTACACGCACACGCTGCTTCTAGGTGAGTGCCATGTAACCTCACTAATCTTTATTTATTTATTTATTTAGGTACACCAACAGAAGACACAACAATACAGTCTTGGCCTGATGTGAATTCCAATGACAGGTATACACAACATTTAACATCAATTACCGACCTTTAAGATTATAGAAAATTCTTATACTAAGTT
This sequence comes from Synanthedon myopaeformis, assembly GCA_944738685.1. NCBI lineage: Eukaryota > Metazoa > Arthropoda > Insecta > Lepidoptera > Sesiidae > Synanthedon > Synanthedon myopaeformis. The sequence continues at coordinate 759,283 of OX122934.1, forward strand.
CCAAAATAATAATCGTTATGTTCACAAACACACTCGAATCATAACATACCTATAAATGACATATATATATATAAGATATTACAAAGTATTATAATATACAATACACACATACATACAAACATACACTCAAAGACAATATTACATTTGACAAATTAGGCGACACGTAGTCAATAAGGCTATTCAACATTTGTGAAAGACGGTAGGCTATAAGGCTTAAGGCTTAGGCTTATTATATCTTTAGGCTATAAGGCTATAAATTATGACATTTTACTTAGTAGTGGCAGAGTACACTGCGTTTCCCAGTCATTTGGGCAACCCGTCTGGATTAATGTGTGATTGAGGAATGTCAGAGCCCACTTCTCTATCCTTTCCTAATCCCTTTTCCACTTGCAGCGCTTGCAACACATGTGGCGTTGCTTGTGTTACAGACAACGGTAGCCATCTTACATCACGTAAAGTACTTAAAATCAAAGTAAATTGCCTCGCTACGCTTTGCGGTCCCCTGATTTAAACGCCACTCCCACTGATCCCTACTGCCTACTGTTGGCAGACGCAGCGATAAGAGTTACTCCCGCAGTAGACGGACGAGGGAGACCGCCTCAGATACGTCGTCAGGGTCACTGTCCTCAGCCATGACAATTATCACCAGGTAATTTATCAAATGTTATTCACATTGAACAATATTCTTATTGGTCTGAAACGCTGAATATAGGTGTGCCTAATACATTTATTAACCTTAGACTGCGTCACCACTAACAAGTGGCAGTCCACTCCCAACCTGTCAAAATATTTACATAAAAAACTATTTACTGCTTAAATGTAGCTTAGGGAGTAACTACACTTATTCAGCTCCATTCGCTTTACGTTGGATGATTGTGGTTACACTTAAACAGTTCCATTTCTATAAGCCCCGTAACAGCGCTGGATGTCTTGAGAATATATGCAAAACGCAACATGACGACGAGAAGTTAAGCAAAGTCCACTTGAATAGTCTCGGAAAGCTGAAGGGACGCGTTCGTATCTCCATACAAAATAAATGTTTTCTATGGACAAAAGCTTACCAAGCTGAAACCTAAAACATATTAAGCAATCTCGAACTTCTGAATGGTCTGAATAGTCTGAAATGCTAACATTCGCTCTGGACTAGATCGCGATCAGAAAACTTTGTAGTTTGGACTAACTTGACTTTGTAGTTAACAGTTCGCTTAATTGTAGGTGGCTACCGTCGCCTATTGACACTAATGCAATGAACGTTAGTGGTAGGGATTGGAGATTGGTCGGGAAAAGAGCTCTAGTTTTTTCTTAAGACTGAAATGTTTTGTGTCCTTACAGCAGATTGGGTCGCGGTGACGAATGCGGCAGCAGCGGAGTCGTATGTTCGCCTCCCGCGGCTCGTACCGACTCCGCGCCTGACTCCAACGACTCCGCCAGCGACTACAATGAGGTATTGCCACTGTCTATGCTTGAATGTGTTCCATTTTTTATTTTTATTTTAATTGCGGATACAATCCCAGGACGAGTGTAATATTTTATGAAGACAAACAATATCATACCTCCTTCGTCGATCTTCCAAAGATAACAATTCCGATCAGATCACAAAATAGTGGCAGAGCACACTGCGTTTTGCAGTCATTTGGGCAGCGTGTCTGGTGGCAGTAACCACCCCCTTACTGTTAAATAACAGCGCGTGTGCTGTTGTGTTTCGATGAGTGAGTAAAGGGATGCGAGAGCCTATTTCCCAGTTTTCTTAATTTTAGATGATCCCTCGGGAGCAGTGTTTTTTTTTCTGGATGAAAGGTATGGGATGAGTAGTCAAGGCGTGAAAAGGTATCAGACAGACAGACAGAGTTACTTTCACATTTATAATATTATTACCGATCAACTACAAAGCTTCGTTGTGACTTTACAGACGCTGGGCGGTTCTGACGACGACAGTTGCGTGATAACGGCGTCGCTGCACATCCCGGCGGCTTTCCCCCGCGAACAACCGCCTCCTCGCAGTCGCCCTTCGGCGCCACCGCGGCGTCGCTCCACCTCCGGCTCGGATTCGTCCAAGCGGGACTCGCGGGACTCGCGGGACTCCGCGGCCGGTTCGCGGGACTCCGGCGCGGGTTCGCGGGATTCGGCGGTTGGCTCGTCTTCCCCCGCCTCCGTGTCGAACGCGTCCTCCCCTCCCGCGAGCCCCCCGCCCACCGCGCTAAGAGTCACGCTCACTAGCGCCGGCGAGTTAAGGCGACCGGCTGACATCGACAAATTGATATCTCTAGGAAGGTGAGTTGTTATTTGTTATCAATTTTAGACAAATTATTGATATTGCAATACTTGATCCACATTAATCAGTGCTAAGAATAATTATCAATATAGTATTATTTTACTTATTAATTTGACGGTAGATCCAGGTTGCTTCTGAATCGGTCCTTTTGGGAAATTTAAGGGGGATTATGATTAATTCATTCCTTAACTGACAGGACAATATGCAGGCTGAATTTCGGGATATCTTTCTTCTTACCTACTGCTTTTATTATTATTAAATACACTATTCTAAAGACATCTAACTAGTCGGCGTTAAAATGTAATTTTTTTTTTTTTGAATGAATTATAATAATTGTAATCGTTTATTTCAGATATGACATCCATATTAGTAGTTATAAAATTTACAATAATTATTAAATACAATTTTATTGATGAATGAATGAATAAATAAAAATACAGGGAACATAATAATTCAGTTGAATATGTTCGTTACAGAGAACGCAACACATCAGACGCCCGCGCGGTGATCCTTCGCCAGCACGAGACGACGTCGCGCCGCGGGACGAATGTCGCCAGTGTCGCCAGTATCGCCAGTGTCGCCAGTGTCGCCAGTGCGACCAGTGTCGCCAGCGTGGCGACAACGGCGTCGACAGTCCGCCGCGACGGCGCCACGCTCTACAAGCGCGGCGAGCTTATCTCCAGCGCGCGCGATCCGCCCGCGTGACCACTTACTTATATTATACGCGTTTTTATACATAAACTACTATTTATTACTGCTCTCTTTTATTTCTGTCAAAAATACGAACAAAAACTGTCTTTATGTTAAAGACCGACAGACACGATGACAGTCCTCTGGAAACTTTGACTGGAAACCAATATTGATAACATTGGTTTCCAAGTTTACATGGATGTGAAATGTGTATACATCGTGCTATTTATTTTTTGAAACCTGGTTTTTAAACCCTTTCATTACTCAATTCGCTAGTATTTTCACTAGTAAATATTAATTTTAATAAGGCGAATTGTAGTTTGACTGCATTTGTGTGTGTACACGCACACGACGAATGCGTAGTTTTACAGACTTCATTCTGCTGTACACAGAACTCAATTCTTAGTTCTTATTTATCAGAGTATATATAACACAAATAACGCCACGACTGCTGCAAGTACTCTGCCAACCATTAAGGCTCTGAAATCCCTTAATCACTCACCGAAACACTGTAAGGCTCGAGTTCACCAACAGACAGTTATTTTTAAACAGCTGTTTAAAATTTAAACAGCCGTTTAATAATATTTTGTAGATCATCATCGCTAAACTGCGGGTTAAACTCCCTAAACATCAGATTAATCATTAAGTTAATCAGATGTTTAGTTCGTTTAACTCGCAGTTTAGTTAGCATTAAACGGCTGTTTAAATTTTAAACAGCTGTTTAAAAATAACCGTCTGTTGGTGAACTCGAGCCTTATTCTTTAAAAGGGGATGCCCTGCCTTTATTTGTCAGATTCAAACCTGAATTATATTTGAAAATTTTATATACAAATTTGGTCTCGTCCGATATTGAACCGAAAGAACAGAGCGCTAAGTAAGGAGGACCTTAACCGTTTTTTAAAAAGAAAACACAAAAATAATCTTATTATAATGGTTTTATTTCATTTACGGTCGTTTAAATTTACATGTTATTTCCTGTGCAGCTTGTCTCGCATGATTATAGCACCTAGTTTAGAAACTCCATCTTGGTACTCGGTCTTTCCTAGTGGAGGCACCGCTGATGTTGTCTCTGTTACAGGTAAGAAATGAAGCAATTTATTTATATAATAATAATAATAATAAGCCTTTTTATTTAAACCATGAATGCATTGACAATAATATAAATTAGAAATTGGAATCAATTACATTTAAAAAAAAAATTAAAAAAAAATAACTTGCAACATCTAAATATCTGTAGGTTAAAAAAAAAGTTAATATTCATGGCCCCTTTTTGGTATTAGTCCAGTAACTTTATACATCACAGTATGCGTCAAATCCGGTAGTTCTGATTTTTTGCAGACTTGTTTATGATGTTGGCCTAATGAATAATCCAAGTTTGTGACCTCGAGCGCCGAACGCAACTTTGTCAAAAATCGAAAAAACCGCGAAAAAATCGTTATTTTTTCAAATTTTGGCGATTATAACCCTAAAGGACTAGTTTTTGAAAAAACTTTCTTAGGACGTATTTAAAGTAGACTAAATTTGCTACAATATGATACTAGAACTGTCTCTGTAGATCCAACAGTTTCCGAGATTAAGCCTTTCAAAGTTTATCATTTTTTTCGAACTTCGCAATTTTTGCAATATTTTATAGACTTCACTCAAATAACTCTAGCGGGATGAAGTTCCAATTACCTCCGACTGAGTGTGCTAGTCTTTGGCTTAGGGAAGATGCAAATGATGTCCATAGTCGAAAAAAATCCGGACATTGAAAAGCAAGCTGCGATTTTTCTCGTCACCAACTCTACACCAATCTCTCTCTCTCTCGCACGAAGTGTTACAGTTCCACCTTCCTTGTCCGAACCGCTAGGGAGTGAGCACTTACTAGGTAAGCGCCGTCCACCTTCGACCACATCAAGTGAGATCGCGGCCAAGCGCTACCTTGATTCAATTAAAAAAAAAAAAAAATACACCTGATGAGATAGCAGCAGCAGAAGAGCGAGTCATAATTGCTGTATACGGAGGCAACCCCAACACCCATAACCTTGACGAGCTGCGGTACCAACTATTCGCCAGGGCTGCGACGAAAACCACCTTCAATCTAGCCAGGTTACCTCCTACACGAGACTCTGTTCGATTTCACTCCTAGCGGACATACCATCAGGTAAAAATTCGTCCTTGCATCAGTTACATATCATTCATCATTTTCTATTCTCATGTACAAATTTCTTACAGGTACAGGCGTGGTTGGGAGTCACACTGAACCCTCTCTCCTGGGGGTGGATATCCACGCCACAAGACCTCAACCCCAAAATGATGACCAGAAGAGCGAGTCATAATTGCTCTATACGGAGGGAACCCCCATTTCGACATCGGACAGATCGTCGCCTTCTGGGATATTTACTACTGCAACATCAGGTATATTGTCACAAGAGGCCCCGCTGCAGTGCCTGCAGACTGATGAGCATTTTAATCCGGCCTTCATGCAGCTGCACGCGTTCACACAACCCTTCGTGCAGCCGCAAGAAATCATAGAAATCATCCGCAAGAGGTGTTGTGGGGCTGCATCTCTGGTCATCATTTTGGGGTTGAGGCCTTGTGGCGTGGATATCCACCCCCAGGAGAGAGGGTTCAGTGTGACTCCCAACCACGCCTGTACCTGTAAGAAATTTGTACATGAGAATAGAAAATGATGAATGATATGTAACTGATGCAAGGACGAATTTTTACCTGATGGTATGTCCGCTAGGAGTGAAATCGAACAGAGTCTCGTGTAGGAGGTAACCTGGCTAGATTGAAGGTGGTTTTCGTCGCAGCCCTGGCGAATAGTTGGTACCGCAGCTCGTCAAGGTTATGGGTGTTGGGGTTGCCTCCGTATACAGCAATTATGACTCGCTCTTCTGCTGCTGCTATCTCGTTAGGTGTATTTTTTTTTTATTTTTTTTTTAATTGAATCAAGGTAGCGCTTGGCCGCGATCTCACTTGATGTGGCCGAAGGTGGACGACGCTTACCTAGTAAGTGCTCACTCCCTAGCGGTTCGGACAAGGAAGGTGGAATTGTAACACTTCGTGCGAGAGAGAGAGAGATTGTTGTAGAGTTGGTGACGAGAAAAATCGCAGCTTGCTTTTCAATGTCCGGATTTTTTTCGACTATGGACATCATTTGCATCTTCCCTAAGCCAAAGACTAGCACACTCAGTCGGAGGTAATTGGAACTTCATCCCGCTAGAGTTATTTGAGTGAAGTCTATAAAATATTGCAAAAATTGCGAAGTTCGAAAAAAATGATAAACTTTGAAAGGCTTAATCTCGGAAACTGTTGGATCTACAGAGACAGTTCTAGTATCATATTGTAGCAAATTTAGTCTACTTTAAATACGTCCTAAGAAAGTTTTTTCAAAAACTAGTCCTTTAGGGTTATAATCGCCAAAATTTGAAAAAATAACGATTTTTTCGCGGTTTTTTTCGATTTTTGACAAAGTTGCGTTCGGCGCTCGAGGTCACAAACTTGGATTATTCATTAGGCCAACATCATAAACAAGTCTGCAAAAAATCAGAACTACCGGATTTGACGCATACTACCCCATACATTCAGACGACAAAGTTACTGGACTATATAGGCCTCCTCTAAGTGCCTCCATTTGCTTCTGTCAGTATAAATTATGTAATAAATAATCTTAATTTTAAACAGTCCTTTTAAATTTTCATGCATGCAGAAATATTGATTGATCTCTTAATAGCAAAAAGTATTTTTTTTTTACTTTTAGGAAAATTTTATTGTTAGGAAATTTGTGCGTCCAAAAAGATCAGTTAACCTCGAACACTTACTTCGTGTGTTTAATGTATCAAATAAGATAGACATGCGAAGTCCTGCTCATCCTTATTAGACTTGAGATGGTGGTAGACAACGCACAGTCTCTACTTGTCTATGCCACTGTCTCCCCTTTTAGAGACATGTACACTTTTTAGTACACTTGTCTCTAACGGTTGGTTGCGACAAGGAAACTTCAAGAAAATATTACCTTCAGATCTGCATAGCTCATAAACTTATGAGGTAATATTATAACTAATATTATAAATGCGAAAGTATGTTTGGATGTATGGATGTTTGTAACTCTTTCACGCAAAAACTAATGAACCGATCATCATGAAATTTTGCATACACGTTGTCTGGGACACTAGAAAGGACATAGGGTACCTTTCATCGTTCAACGCGGACGAAGTCGCGGACACCAGCTAGTAGTTTATATAAATACAAAAACTATATTACAAAGATGCGTATCTTTTGCGGAATCTTACCACATTTAGCTCTTGGATCACTGCCACCTTGTCCGGCTTGTTTGGATATAGTTTTCGGCGCTGATTTCCTCGGTTTAGGACCTACCCTGCAAGGGTCTCCAGGCAGGCGCATCGGCTGAGCACACGGACCGGTACCACTTTCGTCGGCAGCCCGTTGAAGACCTTCGAATTTCGCTCCAGGGCCTTTATAATAAGAAGGCAATTGCAATTCAATCACACATAAAAAATAACACTTGTTTCGAATGCTCAATTTATGAGGATGAATGCGACATACAATATCATAGCATTGTTAAAAAAATTGTGACTGGCGTCACCGTCATCACAGAAATAAAGATGTCAGGCGTTATATATTACTTATTATTTTCAAAGGTGTTACATATATTTGACGATACGTTTGGTCTAGTGGCTAGTAACCCTAGCTGTTAACCAAACAGTCGAGGGTTCGAATCCCGCTAGGGGCAAATGTTTATGTGTTAACATTTTACCTTTTATACCTGAGTCATGCATGTTTGTATTTATAATTATGTATGTATTTAAAAAAAAAAAGTAATCTATGTAGTATATCAAACTGTCTGGTATACATAATACAAGCATTAGTTGCTTAGTGTGGAACTAGATGGTGCTGTATGGAATGTTTGAATAAAAAATTTTTAAATAAATATATTTTTTTATTTGATATTTCAACGCGGACGAAGTCGCCGGCACCGGCTAGCGATAAGATAAATATTGTGTTCACTTTTAAATGTATCTAAGAATGCGCATGATTTGAAATGATGAACTGACTCTTTTAGCCTCGTTTGGTATAAATATATTCCCAGTGTAGCGCCAGGTATTCCCATCCCTAATACCAGTAGGGCAGGAGTTCAGTCAGTACTCTGTGTTAGTTAGTTACTTACGCTGTGTATGTTTATAACTAGTTTAGTTACTCTATGTACATAATTCTCTATGTGTAACAATGTCACCATCATGTACAACGATTCTGATTTTATGTTAACGGACTTTGATTTTGTAACTAATCTAATATTAATCCGAGTTTGGCTGATTAAATTCAGTTCAATGACCAATCGCCGTTTTATTTAACAAAGGTAAAGCCTTCCCTACTAAACCAGTTGTTTTTTGCTATTTTAAACTTTTAATGAAAAACGAACCAGATTCACAAAAGTCCTTTTGGTATGTGGTTTTGTTCCGATCTCGGTCTATCCGCTGCTTCAATTCCGGTGAAGCCTCGTTCTGCAGGATGCTATACAGCATTGGATACTTCGACTGGAGCTGTTAAATAAATAAACAACTTAATTTTGCTAGTTATACATAATCGAATAACTTTAAATGAGCAACTGTTTATTTATTTATATTTATATTTGATATAGTACACAAACAGATTGCAATTAAATACTTGAAAACTATAAATTACCTGTGTATGGATAATTATCTAAATTACACTCGTAAACAGTGTACTTAACAGTGTTTAATTTAACTTAACTGTTGTTTAATAATATATAAATTTATTTCAGAAACGGATATAACAATTTGGATAAAAAAAATTGTGTGAATTTGCCTTTTTCTAGTCGACCTATGTACTTGTATTCTTGTACAAAAAAAATATTTTCCCTATACTATGGTCGGCGGCGTATTTGCAGCGCCCGCGGCGTTGCTTGTGTTATAGGCGACGGTAGCCACCTACCATCAAGTGGACCGTCAGCCTGTCTGTCGTCTTTAATATAAACAAAATAGAATCTTTTATTTATTTATTTATTTATTTATTTAAAAAAGGCTTACCAACTAAATACATACCTAAACACAGTATACAACACTCACAGAGAGGAACATTACAAGTATGCATTTAAATTATAGGAAAGCACAACATTAATTTTGATTAATTAAATTATAAATGAATTAACAAATGTCAGAGAATCAATAATACAAATACCTAAATCAACTTACATATTATTATAATTTATTAGTAACATAAAATCAATCAAGTCAACAAAACAAAAATAGCAATCAACAACAGAGAGAAACAACTCAACAATGGAAAAATAAGAAAAATAAGAAAAAACAAGAGAAAACAAAAATTATTTAGCATTACAACGGTACACTGTATATAGCCCTTTTAAATGGTCCGATTCTATTTGAAAAAATATCAATGTCACACTTGTGAAACATTTCATTATAATAACGCAAAGCACAAGAAACCGGTGCATTGCAACCATACTTATTTTTGCTAAGTCTTATATAAAACGGTCTATAGTTATGTGCTCGAGCATACATTTTGGGAGTGTTTAATTTAATCATTGTATTGTAGTGTTTAATTTAATTTTATTAAATCATTTATAGAAGCATTTACCATGTTTGATGAATAAAGTGCTATACCTTATCTAAGAATGCATTAGGCTGATCATATCTGGAGGTAGGCGTTTCAGGAGCAGCGCCGACCCTCACTGGATACAACTTTGGATCTAACATCGGACCCATTATCTGTAAAAATAAATAGGTCCAATAATACATAAATGAATATATTATTGAAATAAATTTGTTATTTTGAATATTTGAATTTTTATTGTATATTTATCTACATACCGCTTCACCCGGGTCTAAAATAAAAACTATCCTATCTTTTAAGATGGGCCAAATTATATAATATACTTACAAAGTTTTATCAAAATCGGTTCAGTAGTTTAGGAGTTCATCGAGGACACATACATATATATAATACATAAAGATTACAAAATAAAATCGTTTGTCAGTTTCGCGGCTGACTTCCAACGGATTTTGATACGGTTTTTACTTATGGAAAGAGCTCTATAAACGAGGAAGACATTACGTTTAATTTTCAGAAAAAAATTCATTCGTGCAAAGCCGGGAGCGGCTCGCTAGTATTTACCTCATTTCGACTCCATCCTCCCTCTTTTCCCGGAGGCAACTGTACCTCCTGTCCCGAATATTGTGGACAGCGGCAATCCGCAGGTCGGGTGTGCTGCATGCATGCTTGGTAGAATGCTAGTTCTTGTCCCGATAGTTTGGGTACTCTGGAATACAAGTCATAATTAACATAAATCATAATCCTAACTAGTAATATTATAAATGCTAAACATAGTTTATTTGTGTCGTTACGCTTTCACGCCTTAACCTTGACCGATAATCATGAAATTTTACATACACGTTGTCAGGAATATAGAGAAGCACTATAGCCTCACAAAAATATATGAGCAATAAAGATTGAGTTAATGTTTTAACAAATAAGAAATAGGGGCGCAGACAAAGTAGCGCGCAAAAGTTGGTAATAAATAAAGAAAGAATTCTTTAGAAATTTCTTTTATATATAAATGTCGTCAGACAGGCTGACGATTCACTTTGTGGTAAGCTACCGTCATTTATATTATAAGGAACGCCACAGGTGCAGCAACTGTGCTGCTGACTATAGTATCATTAAGGATTAAGAAGGAATAGGAAAATGGAACTTACTCAGTCACCGAAATACAACAGTACACATGCTGTTATTTCACGGTGGTCTTCCATAAGAGGGTGTTAACTGCCGCACATACTAAATAACTGACTCAAATTACTGAATAACTGACCCAAATGACTAAATGATTGAATGCCCAAATGTATACACTGCTGAACTGCCACTACTTTCCAAACCCAGACTAGACCAGTGATTGTCAGTTTAACTCATCAATTAAAAAGGATTTAAGTACTTATCACGCTCAGTTTTTAAAAGTTACGTCAGTCCAACAGCTGATCAGTTTAACTGACCGCGTGTGACCGATTGTATTAATTGAAATAAATTCACGTATTAGACGTTGCATAACATAAAATTATTATATAATTGCATAGAATCGATGTACTTATAACTGATTTTGCATGCCAGATTCTGGTGAAAAACGCGATCTGTATTACCCATGTATTTGACGACACGTTTGGTCTAGTGGCTAGTAACCCTAGCTGTTAACCAAACGGTCGCTGGTTCGAATCCAGCTATAGGGGCAAATGTTTATGTGTTAACATTTTACCTTTGTACCTGAGTCATGGATGTTTTCTATTTATAATATGTATGTATTTACAAAAAAAAAGTAATCTATGTAGTATATCAACTGTCTGGTATCCATAATACAAGCATTAGTTGCTTACTGTGGAACTAGATGGTGCTGTGTGGAATATGTGAAGATATTTATTTATTTATTTATGTATTACCTAACGTAAACCATCAATTGTACCGCTTTTTTAGCAATTAAATGAGTTTGAGTTTGAGTTTGACGACACTTACTCAGCAAGAGTCTCGCCTCCAGATACTCCTCCGGCCCCTGGAAGGTTTGGCCACAAGTAATCCTTCCTATAAGTGGTCAAATAGTGATCCATGGCTAAATAATATTATGCTATATCAATGTAATAACATTTTGAATATAATCAGACTAAAAATTTAGTTTTAATTTTTTTTTTAAATGTTTAAATATATTGCATATTTTTTTTTTATTTCCTTCAGAATAACTACATTGTTTATTGTGTTGGTGACATTTGTCTTGAACGATTCATGACATTTTCTTATAATGAGTTTATTTGTCAATCTTTCTGATTTTTTTTTAATTTTATTTATGTAGACACTTATTTATTTTTAATGAAAAAGTTGTATTAACAGCTTTAATAATTATCGATTATCGGATTCAGTATAATTCTACAGAATTTAGGAATCACGTAAGTATATAAATCTTTTGTTATAAAATCAAAGGTGTTTTGAAGAATCGCTTTAAAACTTTTCAACTTAATAAGACTGTTGTATAGAAAAATAAATAAATTTCCTTCGTGTAGATAATTTTTATTAACATTCTATTTTTGCATTCTTACAGACATACTTTATAAAATACTAGCTACACCCTCCCGACTTCGGCCGGGTTCAAAATAATAACTATCCTATCTCTTAAGTTGGATCAAACTGCATCCAGTTTTATTAAAATCGGTTCAGTAGTTTAGAAGTTCATTTGGCGACAATACTTTTGCTAAGCTTTGGATCTTTACTTTTAGATAGCTGCAGCTAATACCTAGATACTAAAACATTGGTGAAAGATTTTTGAAATCGGATTAGTTTCCAAGGTTACCTCCTAAATACAAACAAATAATGCGGTCTATTCCTTTTGCACTTTTGCACCTTGTTGTTTGCACTCAAGCCTTTTTAGGCAATAGGCCATTAGGATCCACAATAGGATCTTTCAGATATGACTGTGTTATTATATTTCTTGAAAAAAAAAAAAAAAACAATTAATCTTGAATACAAATTATTTTACTATGTACTTCCAAAATATACAACATTAGAAATTTAATTTCAGTAGCAGGTTTCATTATAGGTAATACCAATCATTAAGGGTTGTGCGAATATGGAATTAGTCCTAAATCTGACAAAGATCTCGTTTTTTTTTTTTTTTTTTTTTTTTTTTTAAATTTAAGTTGTTTCAATTCTAAAAGCTTGAACACTAATAAAAAAAATTGATCAATTTCAATCATTTATTTTTTAATCTGAATTCAGAATTAGCCACATCGGACATGTGGCTAATTATATATTAATAGTATAGCTCAATTGAGCAGAATTATTTTTTGCTAAATAAAATAAAAAAAACATTAAATAGGATATGTGTAAATGTAAGGGTTCCGCCAGCGTCCATATTTTGGTTCCTTTCTTGGTGGGCCAAACGGGTTTTTCTCTAGGATAACTTTAGCAAGCAAACCATGGTTGCAGTAGTATGTTGTGTCGCCCGTATTGATTCGCAAAATTCTGCGTAGATCTTCTGTGAATTGTGTAATAATTATTTTTTATAAGAGTTAAGCACAATTAGGGCCTCTTTCACCATCTCTGACTAAAGTGCCAAGTAGGCTAACCGCCATTTAAAATCACCGGTAACCGGGAATGATGGAGATGATATTACCTTTGTTTGTGTAATGTAGGGTACTTAGTATTATTATGTTTACATATTAGGGTATCTAAATAGTTTGTAAGTCAGTCATTAAATATACGTTAAACATGAACAACGTTTTATTGCCGTCCGCACATAAGCATAATACCTAACACTGGCGACGAGAAATCGAATTAATTTGTGCGTGTGTTGTTTAAAAGTAAAAGAAAAAAATGTCGATCGGAAAGTTAAATACGTTTGACATAAATAACGGACAATGGTCATCATACATCGACAGACTAGAAATGTATTTCAAGGCCAACAATGTGGCGGGTGATTTACACTTACCCTCATTAATAGCGAGCATGGGGGACGAGGCTTATGAGCTGCTGGTAAGCCTGGCGAGTCCAAAGAAGCCATCGGAACTGACATTTGCAGAAGTCGTTAAATTAATGAAGGACCATTTACAACCAACACCATCAGCATTAGCGGAGAGATTCCGGTTCAGACAAAAACGTCAGGCTGCGTCAGAAGACGTGGCGGCCTACGTAGCGGACTTAAAGAAGATGTCACGTAACTGCAAATTCGCTGCTAATCTCAATGAAAATTTACGTGACCAGTTTGTGTGCGGGCTCAAAAGTGATTTAATTAGGCAACGGTTGTTCGCGGAGGATGACTCAATCACGTTCTCCCGGGCTGTTCTTCTGGCGAGTTCCCTGGAAGCTGCGGAGAGAAATGCAGCGGAGGTCGAGGGCGCACCACTGTCATCGGCGGTTACCAGTGCGGTACATGCACTGACTTACGGGCAGGGGCAGAAGAGCTCGGCCGGCTGGAGGGGCAAGACGAGCGGCGGGAAGAGGTGCCAACGCGAACCCAACAACGGCAGCGCAAAAATGACAGGTCCTGCTGATCCAGCGGGAAATGAGGCGGTTAGTTGCGGGGCGTGTGGAGCCAACGACCATGCGTATACCACTTGTCGCTACCGGAAATTCATGTGCAGCAAGTGTCGACGCTTCGGGCATTTACGTCGAGTTTGTTCAGAGCGTGAGAGGCAGCCCAGCAGTCATGGTGGTGCCAGGGGTCAAGGTCAGCGGCGGCAACTCCACTTCGGTGGCGTGGACCGCGAGTCTAGTGAGGAAGAACACGATGCCGAAGAGAGCCTGAACCTTCTGGCTCTAAACAATTATAAGGCAGTAAGTGTACCCATTTCTATAAACAATATCACAATATATATGGAAATAGACACCGGGACAGCGGTGTCGTGTATAAGCAAGGAGACATACAATAAATATTTTCCGGAATTCCCCATTACAAAAGACAATACTGTTTTAAGATTTTACGATGGCACAAGGGTCAAGCCGTTAGGTATAATACGGCCCTACGTTCAGTACCAAGGTCAACGAGGGAAGCTTTTAGAATTGTTTGTAATGAACCAAGGCGCCACTCCATTAATAGGTAGACAGTGGTTAGCAGAACTAAATATTCATATTCCCATGTTTAAAAAAAAAGTGACAAAATTAAATAATTTGTGTGTTGAACATATTGACAAGGACGTGTATAATATACTCGACAGATATAAAGAAGTATTCAGCGGCGGGCTCGGGCGGTATACGGGCGGCAGGGCGACACTGCGCGTGAGAGAGGGGGCGGTGCCTGTGTTTCACCGCGCGCGGCCGTTGCCGTACGCACTGCGCGAGCGCGTCGACGCCGAGCTGGATGCCATGCTGGACGCCGGCGTCATCGAGCCGGTCGACTGCTCCGACTGGGCCTCGCCGCTGGTGCCTGTCAATAAGGCCGACGGTACGTTGCGAATTTGTGCGGACTACAAAGCGACCGTTAACCCCGTTTTGCTGATCGACCGATTTCCGTTACCCCGAATCGAAGACGTACTGGTAGGGTTAAATGGGGCGCAATATTTTAGTAAAATTGATTTTTCACAAGCGTATAACCAGGTGGAGTTAGACGAATCTAAAATGTACACCGTAATAAATACCCATAGGGGGTTATTCCGTTACAATAGATTAGTATATGGCTTATCCTCGAGTGTGGGTATCTTCCAGCGGATTATGACGAATCTTTTCCAGGGGATTCCAGACGTCCAGGTCTTCTTAGACGATGTGATCGTGGGCGGGAAGACTAAAAAGGAACATTTAAAGGCGCTCGGAGAGGTTTTTAGAAGAGTGTCGGAAAATGGTTTAAAATTAAAAAAACAAAAGTGTGTTTTCTTAGTCGACGAAGTAAAATATTTAGGTTACATTGTTTCTAAGCAAGGTATAAAAGCCGATCAATCTAAAATAAAGGCAATTCTGAAAATTGAACCACCCGAAAATGTTAGTGAGTTACGTTCTTTTCTCGGAATGGTAAATTTCTTTTCTAGATTTATAAAAAATTTTAGCTCTTTGTTATTACCTTTGAACAAATTATTGCAAAAAGGAACCGAGTGGCATTGGAACAATGAATGTAATGAGGCGTTTACAAAAATAAAACGGGTTTTAACTAGTACAGATGTACTCGCGCATTATGATCCAAAGCGACCTTTGATAGTGACATGCGACGCAAGCGCTCGAGGAATCGGTGGAGTGCTAGCGCAGCCCGACGGGGGAGGGGAGCGGCCGGTAGCCTATGTGTCGCGCTCACTCACACAGGCGGAGGCTAATTATTCACAGATTCATCGGGAAGCATTGGCGATAGTGTTTTGTATGCAAAAATTTCATCAGTATATTTACGGAAGGAAATTCATATTACGCACGGATCATAAACCGCTAGTATCTATATTCGGACCTCATACAGGTATACCTACTATGACGGCCAGTCGAATGCAGCGGTGGGCAGTAATTCTTTCGGCGTACAATTACGATATTGAATATATTAAAACCGACGAAAACTGCGCGGACGGCTTATCGCGCTTACCGGTGAGAACGGACGACCCGTCAATAGTTAAAGATGCCATCCCGGAGCAAACATATTTACATTTCGCCCAGGATGCCTTGTTGTTGGATTATAATGAGTTAAAAACAGAAACGGAAAAAGATCCGATATTAGGTAGGGTGTTGAGTTACATAAGGGATGGTTGGCCGCACACATGCGAAATAAGAAATTTAATGCCTTACTTCAATCGTAGAAAAGAACTGTATGAGGAATTAAATTGCATAATGTGGGGTCACAGGGTTGTCATTCCGGAGGCTTGCTACAGTAAAGTATTAAAAATAATTCATGAACCGCACATGGGCATCGTAAGATCGAAATCGTTGGCGCGTAGCTACGTGTGGTGGCCCGGAGTGGACGAGGCAGTGGAGCGCGAGTGCCGCGCCTGTGAGGTATGTGCGGCCGTGGCGGATGCACCGGCGCGCGCGGCGCCGAAGCCCTGGCCCTGGCATCCGCGACCTTGGACCCGATTGCATTTGGATTTTATGGGCCCGATTGCTGGTAAAATTTATTTAGTAGTCGTAGACTCGACGTCTAAATGGTTGGAAGTTTTCCCAGTTCCCAGTACAGCCGCGGGTAGCACCATAGGGAAACTTAGGGAGTTATGGAGTAGGTGGGGTATACCTAGACAGATAGTTACCGACAATGGACCGCCATTTACGAGTACGGAATTCGCAAATTTTATTAAATATTGTGGAATCAGACATGTGTTTATTGCTCCATATCACCCATCATCGAACGGCGCGGCTGAAAATGCCGTAAAAATCTTAAAAAAAGTAATAAAAAAAGCCATAGCAGAAAAAACTGATATTAATGAAGCATTAAACACATATCTGCTATATTATAGGAATACGGAACATGCTACAACGGGAGAACCCCCTTCCGTGATACTCCTGGGCAGACGATTGCGTACAAGACTGGACGCACTGAAACCCGATAGAGAAGCGAGGGTAGGAAATGCGCAACGGAAACAGGTGGAATGTGCGGGGGGGACGAGCAGGAAAATGAAAGAGGGGGAGGACGTTTGGTATCGTCAGTACATGAAGAGAGAGAAATGGGCTCCGGGAACGGTCGTAGGTTCGGCAGGGTTAAACGACTATAGCGTTATAGATAGTAGTGGGAATAAGTGGCATAGGCATGTCGATCAGCTAAAACGTAGGTCGCGGAGCTCGCTTGTGGTCCCTACAGGTTCGTCATCGCTGCCGTCACCACGACCGCAATCGGTCGCTAGTCCCGGTGGGGATAAGCGGGACGAGAGCGCAGGCGGGGAACAGCCGGAGCGGCCGACGGTGGGTTCGCCGGCGCGCGCGGCGCTTCCTTCACCGGCTCGCGTGGCGTCTCCCTCTCCGGTTCGTGTCGACCAAGAGGTTTTCAGTACGCCACCTGCCGCCCTTGTACCGACCGAAGCCCGACCAATTCGAAAGTGTAGATTAAAGAATATTAATTATAAGGTTAGATTTTAAAAGTGTATAACTTTAACTTTTGCTATAATTATTTTATATTATTGTTAGTTTGTTTTAAGGGTTGTTAGTTATTAAGTAGTGTTAATTAGGGTGGAGAGATGTAATGTAGGGTACTTAGTATTATTATGTTTACATATTAGGGTATCTAAATAGTTTGTAAGTCAGTCATTAAATATACGTTAAACATGAACAACGTTTTATTGCCGTCCGCACATAAGCATAATACCTAACAGTTTGTACGGTAAATGTCCCAAAAAAATAATAAATAAATTCGCCTATCGAAGGATGCACAAAACCGAATGCATAATTTAATAAAACATAAAATTATTTTTAAAAGTAACTAATCAACAGTTTACTTGTAGTTGGTGAAAGAGACCCTTATATAAAAAAATAAAAGGTCGGTAATATGAAATAATTTTATACTAAAGTTGCTTTTGCCCGCGACTTCGATCGCGTATCTTTATGACATAATCTGATCTAAGTATTACAATATTAACTTAACTATATTTGTGTAAAGTTTCATCAAAAGTTTTCGAGCGAAAGAGTAACAACAGTAACAAAAAGAGATTCAGTTTTTACTCAAAAAAATCTCAAAATCGAACCGGCTCAGTGCTTTTTTTCCGAAGTATAGCGACAAGACTATATTATAAGTATCTAATATAACCTATTGAAATTTAAAATTGACATTTCTAATACCTAAGTATATTGCGTGCAAAAAAGAGGATTCCTTTTGAATCAAATTAAGAACTAATCCGTACTAATATTATATAAATGCGAAAGTATGTTTGGATGTATGTATGTTTGTAACTCTTTCACGCAAAAACTACTGAACCGATCACCGTGAAATTTTGCATACACGTTGTCTGAGACACCGGAAAGGACATAGGGTACCTTTCATCGTTCAACGCGGACGAAGTCGCGGGCACCAGCTAGTAATATATAAATTAATTAAAATAACCATAAACTTATAATCCTATTAGCTCTTTCTGTGTGTACACCTGTCGAGATCATTGGCTTGTAATTATTTATTATGAATATTGTGGGTGCCCATAATGTGCCCAAATGCCAGATATTATAATTTATAAGTTAAATACCTAGTAAGTAATAGGTAATATTAGAGTCTGTAAAAGAAAAATAAATAAATAAAAGTTCATTCGATCTCACTTTGTAATGATGGATCGAATTTTGGTTTCATTGACATCGAGGACGGCAGTTCCGCGTACTTCTCAGGCCTGGGGTGACGATATGAGCCGCGTTGGCTGGTATCTGGTATCTCAATATCATCAGGAAGGTGTAGAGTCTGCAGTGCTTTTGCGCGCCGGGTGAGGTTTACAGACATAAATGGTAATTCTAAACAAAAAAAGCAACTGTGAACTTTGATTGATCGTCAAAGAAATATAACAAAAAGACGATGTCCAAATTTTTTCCTTGAAAACAGAAATAGATACCATCAAAATTTGTATGCAGCAGTAGGTATGATTTTATATTCTAAAGGTGCCATGGAGGCTGACAGTCAATCTGATGGTAGGTGGGTATCACCGTCGCCTACATATACAGCCAGCATTGGGGCATCCAAATGAGGATCTATCTAACCCTGAGAACAACGTTTAGAAAAGGGCTCCAGACTAGTTTAGGTGTTCATTCATCAAAATACAAGACTATGTACTTACACCTTTTTTTAACCCTGGGAAACACAAGAACCCCCCTGGGAACAGGTGCTCATGCATCAAAACACAAGAATAGGTACACCTTTTGGAAATATTCTTGGATATCCGACAGCGTAGGGGACGCTGCAGGCTTATGCCCGATTATTGTTACAATATTTTGAACTTGATATTGAATTAAAGACATGCGAAAGATAATGTAACGCGCCAGCCAATGGTACGCAAACGAATACCAATGAGGAGTCAGTCTATAGCCAGCCAGCCAATAGCCAAACCAGCCAGCCAATAGTTATCGTCCACCAATCGGAGGACAGCCTGCGTCTCTCTCTGATTTTTATGCAAGTGGTGGGGATAGTTTTTTTTGGGTAAAAACAAACGCCTGCAGGCACGATATTGCTGTACTGAATAATTGACTAATTGATTGCAAAAATAAAGAATTATTAATAATACGTTACGTTTCATCGCCAACCCACTTGCTTCAATAATGAACAAAATGCTTAGGTATATTAATGATAAGAAATACAAGACCGAACTTAACATGAACTTTACATGGAGCTGGCTAAGGCTCGAGTTCACCAACAGTCGGTTATTTTTAAACAGCTGTTTAAAATTTAAACAGCCGTTTAATAATATTTTGTTGATCACCATCGCTAAACTGCGGGTTAAACGCCCTAAACATCTGATTAACTTAATGATTAATCTGATGTTTAGGGCGTTTAACCCGCATTTTAGCGATTTTGAACAACAAAATATTATTAAACGGCTGTTTAAATTTTAAACGGCTGTTTAAAAATAACCGTCTGTTGGTGAACTCGAGCCTAAACGGTTGGTAGAGGCGTCGGGTGACCAGAATTCTGGCTCTTATTTTGCCCAGAAGATAAGCATAATTATGCATCCAACGGGGCATTGCCGCCAGCATTCTGGCCACTGGCCACTTCTGACCACAAAGTCTTAATAAATTTAAATTATTTATAAATATTTTTTGAAAAAAAAATATTTTTTAAGTTTTATATATATTAATTTGTATATAATTTATATTTATCATTTATTTAGTTAATTAATTAATTAATTTTGCTTAATTTTAATGTAAATAAGTAGATTTTAGAACAAGACCGAAAAGATCAGAATATAAATTTTGAAATGAATTCTAATATTCAAATGAATAAATAAAACTAAATGAATAGAAATTTGATGTAGGTACTTAATAATATTTGTGAATCAATTTTCTTACCTCTGGAACAATATTTAGTGAGATATTCAGTTCGTTTCAAGTCCTGAATCTCGTTATTTATTGGTACGGGATCAATGTCTTTGGACATGTACATCTTTGCGATTCTCGGATGCTCCTCAGACACCTGATGGCACATTTAAGTATATAAAACTAGTTTTTGCTCTCTACTTCGTACGCGCATCTTTTTTTTTTCTCAGGAATTCTATTATTTCTTTAATGCCATATATATATTTTTATCAATCGTTGAATTTTTGGCTGAACATAGGCTTCCAAGTGTCTACTCGCAACCCTATTATCCATCGTTAATTAAACCTATTAATAGTAATAATAATAATAATAATAATAATAATAACAATAAATTTATTTGATAAGTATTTCATTACACATACACATAATACATAATTGGAATATATAATTTATAAATACTTATTCAATATATTTAATTTAGTTAGGTTGAGTAATAGCGTCTAAACTAGGCCGAGCCTGTATCTTAGACTATTATTAGCGCACACGTGCTATTTCACGATGGTCACTGTCGCCAAAGGGTCTGCCCAGTTAATGAGTGCTAAATGCAAAATGTCTACTAAGTAAAGAGACAGATATAATATACCCGTTGAACAGCTTTCTTATAAAATTCATGATCTATGGGACAGAGTACGTCAGGACAACGCCTAGGGACGTCGCTCGGTTTTAATGAGTCTCTACTCAAGCCAACTATTAGGCAGTCGTCATCTATGGCCTTGCGTCGAGGACTTTTACTGAAAATTACACATATTTTACAATAACACAACGTACTTATGCAACACATGTGGAGTAGTGCTATTTATTGGAGACGGTAGCCACCTACCATCAAGTGGACAGTCAGCCTGTCTATCAAACTTAACAAGTAAAGGTTATAGTCGTTTAAATAAAAGTATAGTGTTTAAAACTAGGGCTTATTTTTGAGAATACGCCTAGCTAGATGATTTATTTCGCCAAAAAACAAATGTTATGGGTTTTGACATTGTAAACTTAGTTTCAACTAGTGTCTAGAAAAATCAATGGGTTAGAGCACAATATTTTAATTACTAGAACACGTGATGTGGTATCTAATTATACAACATAGGTATTATATGAAATAAATGGTCATACTTACGGTTTATCCTTTTTAACAAAGTCGACCATATAAACCGATTGGAACTCAATTTCACCGTCAAATACAGACATTACTAAAAAAAATATTATACCTAATAAAAACTAAAGTAGGTATACCTATATAAACAGAGTTTTATATATTATTTATATGTCCCTATTGTAAATTATTGTGTGACTTGGTGTTTGGAGCAAATAATTTTGACATTTACGTTGATAGCGAGAAATCATAGAGGAAAATACTTAGATCAAAACTATCTCTGTATTTAGCGAGCAGTCAATATCGTAAAACAAAAGAGTTTGTACTGTGGTCTTCTGAAGAGGGTGGTTACTGCCACCAGACGGGCTACCCAACTGACTGCTAAACGCAGTTCGGCTTGGCAGATCCACTATAAAGGGATTACGTCCCTCATTCACTCATCGAAACACAACAGCCATTTCCCTATCCTTAATTGAGGATAAAATATATAGCACTAGCTGGTGCCCGCGACCTCGTCCGCGTTGAACGATGAAAAGTACCCTATGTCCTTTCTTGTGTCCCAGACAACGTGTATGCAAAATTTCATGGTGATCGGTTCAGTAGTTTTTGCGTGAGAGTTACAAACATCCATACATCCAAACATACTTTCGCATTTATAATATTAGTACGGATTATTTTTTAATAGAAGTTTTCCGCTTCCCGTTTGGCGGCAGTAACCACCCCCTTATAGAAGACCATCGTGAAATAACAGCAAGCATGCTGTTATGTTTTGGTAAGTGATACCAGAGCCCATTGCCCTATTCCTTATCCTTAATCCTACTCTGGCCGAAAGCTCACTTGGCGACGGTAGCCACTTACCATCAAATGGATCGTAGAGTTTTAAAACATTTAAAAAACATGACTTCACTGTTGTGTCTAGTTTAACTGTGGCTACATGGTCCACTCAAACAATAACTGACTTGTTTTCTTTAATCCTTTAGCCGCCCGAGTCGGATTTATCCGACAATTATTTTTGTCTCTATTTTGTCAGAGCAGTGTATAAGTTAAATTCCTCTACTTGTATAATGTTTGCTTTCTCTTAAAAAAAATTAAGAGTCAACAAGTCAAGCTATTTCATTTTATCATAAATATGCTGAAAAAAATTACTAAGGAATAACAAATAAAAAAAATAAATAAATATAGAAACTTTATTTGATATATTTAATCACATGCGTAACATAACAAAATCATTATAATCGTTAATTTAAATCTACAATAAACTAAAGATATATTCTTCACATATGAGTCAGATGAATAACGACTTTTAACAAAAAAGTATCATTTAACAAAACGTACTCTTATAACGATAATATTTTTGGAATTTACTCAAAATATATAGTACCTACTTAGTATTATTTTTCATTACAAATTAAATACAGTCTTATAGTGAAAAAAAAAAGACTACATATATGGACATAATAGAATCATTTTTTTTTAATTATGTACTGATTTACTGTTACAATCTAAATACTTTTTCTTATATAAAAAAAAAATGTTTTTTATATACTAGACTAGACTAGATGAGCGGAACGCAGAAATTGCGCATTTAGTTACGGGTAAATTTAAAACCCTTTGAAATTTTTTTTTAATATAAGTTTCTAGACTATATGTAATATATTCTAAAATTTTTGAAAAAAAAAAAAGTTGGATTGTATAATTTTGAAAAAAAAGTTGGATTGCAAAATTTTGAAAAAAAAAGTAGGATTGTAAAATTTTTGAAAAAAAATTTGGATTGTATAATTTTTTTTAAAAAAGTTGGGATTGTAAAATTTTTGAAAAAAAAAAGGGTTGTAAAATTTTTTTAAAAAAATTTGGATTGTATAATTTTTTGAAAAAATTTGGATTGTAAAATTTTTGAAAAAAAAAGTTGGATTGTAAAATTTTTGAAAAAGTTGGATTGTAAAATTTTTGAAAAAATAAAAAACTAAAAAGGAGTGGAAAAAAAAAATAAAAACAATCTTCAAATAACATAAAAATAGTAAGTGACAAAAAATGTTTCAAACAAATAATGTAGAGAACGAATATATATATATATATATATTTTTTTATAAAATTAAAATCATCAGAGTTAGGGAGATTTTTTTCACGCATCGATATTACAGTATAAAATATATATATTACTATACTAAATTATATTCCTAAAAACTTATATAAAAAAATTCCCCTAAGGGTCTCAAATTTTTTATTTGAGAGTAAATTTTCCTGAACTTATTAATCGTTCGTAACTAATTTGCAAGCGAGCTAAGGAAGGAAGCGAAGAACGCGTAAGCGCCGCATTTTCCATGGCGCTTACGACCATTTGGTCGCGACTCTACTTTAACGTGATTCCTTATTGTATTTAACAAACAATTTTGTTCCGATCACCAAGACTACTAGAATAACATATATATACCTATATGTAAAAAAAAAAAAATTAAATTGACATTCCATCAAATCTATTCATTGGCATTAGTCATTAGAACATCTGAAATTATAGCAATTTTTAATAATAGAAAAATATTTTGATTAGCATAAATTTTAATATTTCTGGACATTTTTCATTCAGCATTCCTCATTGGACATCAGCGGTAGGTACTTTTTAAATTAATTTTAAAAAAAAATTACTTCAAATTTTATTCTGGTAAACAATTATTACAAACATTCATAACTACAAAAAAATGGCAACAATATAAATATTTAAGCTCGTTCGATATCTGGGAGAATTATTTTATTAACTTTTCCCCTACTTGCTTGGAAATGGATTCAATATTTAAAAAAAAAGTATTTTTTTATGTTAAGGTCGACATAAAAAAGGTATTTTTTTATGTTAAGATCGACATAAAAAAAGTATTTTTTATGTTAAGGTAGACATAAAAAAGTATTTTTATTTAAGGTCGACATAAAACAAAGGTATTTTTTTATGTTAAGGTCGACATAAAACAAAGGTATTTTTTTATGTTAAGGTCGACATAAAACAAAGGTATTTTTTTATGTTAAGGTCGACATAAAACAAAGGTATTTTTTTATGTTAAGGTCGACATAAAACAAAGGTATTTTTTTATGTTAAGGTCGACATAAAAAAAGTATTTTTTATGTTAAGTTCGACATAAAAGGTATGTTTTTATGTTAGTCGACATAAAAAGTATGTTTTTATGTTAGTCGACATAAAAAAGTATTTTTTTCATGCTAAGCTCGACATAAAAAAAGTATTTTTTTTCATGCTAAGCTCGACATAAAAAAGTATTTTTTATGTTAAGGTCGACATATATAAAAAAGTATTTTTTATGTTAAGGTCGACATATATAAAAAAGTATTTTTTATGTTAAGGTCGACATGAAAAAAAAAATTATGTAAGGTCGACATAAAAAAAGTATTTTTATGTGAGGTCGACATAAAAAAGTATTTTTATGTTAAGGTCGACATGAAAAAAAAAATTATGTAAGGTCGACATAAAAAAGGTATTTTTCATGTTAAGGTCGACATGAAAAAAGTCTTTTTTATGTTAAATAATGGCTACGTATGTGATGGGCCTAAGTGACGAGGCCGTAAATTTTACAATTTCGGCCGAGACTTGTAAAATTGACGATAACTGTATCATTTTCGGCCTGGACTGTAAATGTACCTTTAATATACATTCTCAATTGTATATCATTTGCTCCTTGCCATAATTCATCATTAATTTATTTATATATGGCTACACCAAAGAACAGTTGGCAACATTCAAATTAACTTTATGTCTGACGTAACCTTGAGGGATTGGATTCACTTTTATGTCTACTTATTATTATTAAATATTGCAAACACGTTCCTTGCCCAGATATAATAATAATAATTATTAACTAATATACACAATCAGCGTTTAAGTCGACCGCTGCCGCCATTTTGAAAAAGTCCTCTTCTTTTTTTTTTCTCTCTCTTTCTTTGAAATGATCAAATTTTGAAAATCAATAACTACTTCATCGGAAAACGTTATATATAATATAAATAATATAAAAAAAAGAGAACATTTTTAGAAATGGTCACAAACAGACCAACAGTCTAACCAACAACTAGCATCAATCAGTCACGTCACCGCCTGCCTCGATAAGACTATTCACTATTTATTAAAAAAAAAAAAAAAAAAAAACCTATTGTGTGTATCAACCCTTAGATCGAATAAACCATGAACTCATAGAACTCGTAGAAACTGTTTTCGGGTCATTGTGTTATTCATAAAAATAAATATACCAGATACCAAAAATTCAAAAGTTCAAAAGTTCATATATAAAATATTAGACAGTTTCAAAAATTCAAAAATTCAGATTTCCTATGAGAAAAAAAAAAAAAAAAAAAAGGTACCATCACATTACGTCTCCGTTATGGAGTGAGTGGATGAAGGTGATGATGATAAGTCGCTCAATTTCCAATTTTGAGTAAATCGAGGTTAAAGTTTTACTTTTAATTTTTGACATTAAGTCGCCACTGAACCGATTTTTGTACTAAAAAAATATTATGAAAATTTGTGTAAAACAACCTAAAATATATTAATAGTATTGATAGCAATTGAACACTTGTATTATTCAATTTAAATAAAAAAAATGAACATAATTCCTTCTTCCATTAACGAAAGTAAACTTTTTTGCACTGTTTGCTTTTTAAAATTAACTGTACGTAACACCTTTTTCAACATTTCTATTTTCCAAAATATGTCTTGGTATATACTACGGGGTTAAAAATAAAAAATGGGTCACGTAATATAGGGTACGTTCCCTTACCCTCCATAGTCTACATAGTAAACGGCATTGACCAGCAGCGCCGTGTGTTGACACAACGAGAATATTATATTTAAAAAAAAAAAAAAAAAAAAACCTATTGTGTGTCGCAACCCTTAGATCGAATAAACTATGAACTCATAGAAGAACTTGTAGAAACTTGTTTTCGGTTTAATCGAATTTCTTTATAGCACATGAATTCAGATTTGAAAATAATAATAAAATATACAGGGTGATAAATAAATATGGGTCAGTGAGGGTAAATATGAAACTAGTTTTTGTTTAATGTTAAGCTCGACAGACAGGCTGACAGTCCTATAACACGAGCAACCCCATTGGGTTGGGATAGAGAAATGAGAAATTAAAATTTTGGCAAATAAGTATTTAAATTGTAGACATTTAAATAATTGGCATAGGACTTTTTACTGCGGAACCTTAAATAAATATTCCGTTTATTATTTAAACATAAATATTCAGTTTATTATTTAAACATAAATATTATGACCCACACTATCAGCTTCGGTTATAAAAATTGTTAATTTTTTTTTTTTTTTCAAAAATTTGACCGAGTCAGTTTCCTGGCCGAATATGAGAGAAATTCAATAAAATTTATATACAGCTTTTTCTTAATTCGAAAACCGAAGCGTTAATTCCCAAGATTATTTTTTTTTTCTTATCTCTTAAGGTTTCAGATTTACCCTCACTGACCCATTTCTATTGATCATCCTGTATATCACAATACTGGTTAAAAAATTACAAACTTACAATATAATTACTATATCTATTATATTATAAATTAGGCATAGAACAGAAAATTAAATTCTAAATACAAAATTTACTTTTATTTTTATTTTTATTTTAGTCAATATGTCCAAGAATATTTTTTATTTTTTTCCAGATTTAAAAAGTTATTTCACAACTGGTAACAACTCAAAGTGTCATCATTAAAAATGACATCTGTCATTGTATGAATCAAAATTACTCCTGTCATAGTATTAATGTTTTGTATAACTATTTTTTTTTTTTTAGTTCAAACCTAATTTTGAGTACCCATATTGCGGATTAAAAAATATATATTTTTAAGGTTTTAAAATAGTACGTAGGTTTTAAAATTTAGGCACTTGCTTGAGAACTACACGATACCTAGTTCTTGTGTAATCAACTTTGAACCTTATTTATGAACATTTAGAGTATAGTGTCAAACTAAATAAGAAGTCGTTGGCGAAACAATAAAAAAAATTTCAATAATCGATTTTTTTTAAAATTAAAATATATGTCAATAAAATTCAAATTTTTGAAGTTTGATTTTATAAATTCATTGTATTATGTACTTTTAAAATATACAGTCATAAATATAATATTATAAATAGTCACAAACAGATTCAGTCACATCATCACTTGCGTCTATAGATATCACTATTTACTATTTTTGAAAGAAAAAAAAAATTCAGTATGACAAAACATAACTGTCATATTGAACCTTATACGCAAACATTAAAGTATATTATCCAATGAAATTAGAAATCGTATATCAAATTATGAAAAATTATATCGTCCCCTTAAAGGTAAAACTCATTAAGTGACATTTTTTTGTTCAAAAATGATATTATTTTTCACTAAATTTACTTCTTTAGTTAAAACCGATGTTAGGAAATGGTCACTAAAAGTATGCACATTAAAATTCTTTTTTTTTTTTATGTTAAGGTCAGGCAGACAGGCTAACTGTTTACTTGATGGTAGATGGCTACCGTCGCCTATAACACAAGTAACGCCACGAAACGCAGATAGCCTTTAAGATTATTGCTTAATGTTAAAATTTTGTGATTCGTTAATAAGAAAAGTACCTTTAAGACTCAGGGGGCGATATTATATCGCCAAATTTCATTGCAAAATGAACTTTATTTATGAACGCTTAAGGCAGCCATTGACAAAATTACATTTTTAATGAATACGAATATTAGTATTAAGAGCGAGTTTAAAAGATAATGAACCTTACGCGTAACGAAATAAAGTGTAAAACTGTCGTATAGGTTTATTGAATATGAATATTAAGTATTAAGAGCGAGTTCAATAGATAATGAACCTTACGCGTAACGAGATAAAGTGTATAGGTACCCAGAACTATTGTACAGGAGACGGGAGTAAAGCCAATTTACCAGTGCCTCTAGTTACGCGACGCTCTCCTCGGAGAGAGTGTAGCTCCGATGCTATGGGACCCTGAAGGGCACCACCAGGTCTTCGTGGTGTTCGACGCGGAGTTCCGATAATGCCGCCGCCGCTTTCTTAACGGCGTTCGTTATCTGAAAAACGATGCAACTTTTGTGAGTAGATTGAAAAGCACATACATGTGACTAGTTATTTGGTTCAAAGTATGTGCGTGTGTGTGTGTGTGTGTGTGTGTGTGTGTGTGTGTGTGTGTGTTTGTGTGTGTTTGTATGTGTGTTTGTGTGTGTGTGTTTGTGTGTGGGCGCGCGTATGTGTATGCGTGTATGTGTGCGTGTGGCGCATATGCGACCGTGCGTGAGTGCGAACGTGCGTGCACGCGTGTGCGCCAGTGTGTTTGCGTGTACGTGCGTGTGTGAGCGATCATTTGTGTGTGCGCGCATTAGAGACAAAGAGAGTGTGATTGTGTGTGAACTCACCAGATCCCTGTCGTCTGTGTGGAGTGCGTGCGAGGCCAAGACCGCATTCCGCTCGGACGCAGACACGTCCCGCAAGATACGCGGACGGGGCGGTACGCGAGTGGGCGCGGCGGCCACGCGCGCCGTGTACGCGCGAACGCGCTCGCTGTACGCGCTAGCCTCTAGCGCGTACGGGCCCAGCGCCCCCACGTCTATCACGTTACTGAAATACGACAATTCAAATGTCTTTCAGTACACGTTATTAGTCGCAGGACTCACTGCGTTCACAGTCATCGCAGTCTGGCAGCAGTAACCATGCCACCCTTAGGCTAAGACCACACTGTACGTCTGGTATAATGTTAACTTGGTGACACACAATTTATAAACAAATGTAACTCTAAGAAATTACTATTTATTTAAATCTCAATGCTTCAATTTAATACAATTAAAAAAACGATTTATTTTGAAAACAGCTATTAAGAATTAGAACTTCTACCATTGTTACTTGTAAACTCTCTGTTGGTTCACTATGCAACTCACTTGATGGCTTTATAGACACATACCTTGGCACGTCGCTTGCAGTATTGCAAACGCGATAGTGTGCAGTATATTTTGTTCACCAGGATAAAAAAATCACCATAAAATAACAGCATAAGTGCTGTTGTGTTTCGGTAAGTGAGTACGTAAAGAATACCAGACGCCATTACCCTACCCACTCTAGGAGCGATTATTCCCTTAACATACTGTATAAGGTCAACAACGCAATTGCAGTACCTATGGTGTTCTCTTGTTAATATATAACGGGACCATAGAACTACAATAGTCAGATTGCCTGTCAACTTTTTACATTAAAAAAAATTATATAATTTATACTTATTCATGCACACCACATAATATCAAACAATATTTTATGTAAATAGATATTATAACACCAACCAAGCAAACAATGCACTGAGGCGAGGCCGTAATGATAAAAAAATATATATTATTTTTATTATTAAATAGAATGTTTACATTAGATAATGAAATACACAATTGTTCCGTTTCGTGAATACGTTAATGAACTTTGATAAATATTATATGTGTTTAGGTCAGTGTGACGAGATTGTTACACTTTTTTTATTATTAAACACAAATATAGGTAACCTTAGAAAATGTGCAAAAGTTAATGTTAATTACTTGCATTGCGTGTAATTAATTTTTCTCATAATATATACATACTTGGCACATGAATTCCTGTCATAATATGTATACTGGGGCATGTAAAGTCGGGGTACGAAAACCTTTGTCAGCTTTTAAATTCATTCCTTTTTCAAAATCTTACTCTTAGTACCTTTTGAAACTAAAACACTAAGCAGTCAACTGACAAACGTTTGAAATGAAATTTTGGCATGACTGGATTGCACTGGTGCAAGCTAATGTCGAGTTAAAGGTGACAAACCTTTTCTTACCCCGACTGTACAGTCTAGTTGTACATAACCATAAGTTGGATAGATTCATCTCAAAAAATCATCATCAAAGTATCAATAATGAGACATTGTTGTATTCCAATGTCATTGAAAAATCTTTATTCATACTAGTATTATAAATGTGATAGTAACCTGTCTGTCTGTTTGTTACCTTTTTATTAGTTTTTATGCTACACAACTATGCTAATTATCATGAAATTTTGCATACACATTGTCAGCTATACAGAAAAGGACATAGGGTACCTTTCATCTATACTAATATTATAAAGAGAGAGATTTGTATTTTTGTTTGTAATGAATAAACTCAAAAACCAGTGGACCAATTTTAAAAATTCTTTCACCTATAGAAAGCTACGTTATCAGCGAGTAACATAGGCTATATTTTGTAAAGTTACGCAGGCGAAGTCGCGTGCAACAGCTAGTGAGAAATATAATGCCTGATATATTTATTGCTGTGACGACGGTGATATTATAAATGGTACTTAATATTATAAATGGTACTTTAATATTATAAATGGTAAATTGACTTTGTCTGTTACCTTTTCACGCCTTAACTACTCAATTAATGCGGATGAAGGCATGAGCTAGTATTAAATAATCTGATGTATCTTACGTGGCAGTCTCGTGAAGTATCCTGTTAAGGGCGCTTTGTTCGTCGGGTTTCCGGGGTGGTGTGGATGCAGACGCTGTGGGCGCCGGAGTCTCTTGCTGCTGTTCCGCCACTTCGAGCAAATGGGTTCGCTCATTCACTATGTTTTCCTGGAATTGTTTTATAGCATCACATCAGTTTTTTTATGATAAGAAATTCCTTTAGTTTTGCTTCGTATTTATAGGGGCTCAAACAGGTCTCTTCTATTATTTCTTTTTATATGAAAGTCAGCAGACAGGCTGACAGTCCACTTGGTGTTCACAGGAAACGGGTGGCTACTGTCTCCTATGAACACAAGGGTTTGGCTGTTGTGAACACGGCCATGTGTTTTACATGAATACAGTCATTTACGTAATGACTAATATTTTCTTTGAACCAATATGTATATATCCAACAAATTTGAATATGCTATATACAAAAAATTCTTTGATCTTCTAGTTATTGAGTGGTGTAATTACATTTTAGATGTAGATGATAGATATGTATTTACAGCATCAAAATGTAAATCCCCCGATTATGTTATCATCACTTTACTGAATTTCCTATTATGGAAGCAAATTTATAGATAGATGTATCACCTCAAAACAAGGTGACGATAGAATGGATGCTGACATCCCATATTCAACTATGGAAACTACAGACTTGCTCTTATTAAATCACATTCTATAAAGTCATAATCATTGCCACCAGATGGGTTTTCCATTTTACGACAACAGAACTTTCCGTACGAAAAATTTTTTATGATAATAAAAACAAAAAAATATGTAAGACCTACCTCATCAACGTCGAAATAATTGTGACCAAAAGAGAAAAATTTAAAACAACACACAGCCATTGTAATGCGGCGTTTGAAATCCACTGACACTACGTTTTACAATTACATTCTTTGTTAGATAAAAAAAAACATTGGACAATAAAATGTGATAAACATACTTAGTTTGATAGAACGCTAAACGTTTCAAATGTCAGTGTGTAGTGTAACTTTTGTGTTGTGCTAGCGTAATATGAGTTTGATTATATCTAAATTTGCATGAATCAAGAATTTGATAAAATTATAATAAATTACATACCTGCGGATCGGATTCCTTATGACAAATACTATAACAGCAACCCATGACGGCGCTCCTTAGAGAATAAAAGCATGAATGCAGCAGGGTTTCACCGTCCGACTGCATAAATATTTGTATTTTAGGTTTTTGTGCGTTTAAAAATAGAAAATTCCGATCTTTCGATTCAACCTGAAAGACATGCGATGTTGCGATGAAACATTGAATGAATTGATTTGACATATGACATGACATGCATGAAACAAAATGACGACAAATGTCAGTGACAATGACAATATCAAAACGAAGTCACTTTGGACATTAAAGTTGACCTTTGAAACGTCACAATACTGGGGAGTGGGGACCAGTAGTCCCGTGTTTTAAAAGAAAAAAGTTCTGTTGTATATTTTAGGTTTTATTCAATTCTCTGAAGTACCTTATAGGATTTTGAGTACTGATTGTGCAAACAGCATGGCATGGAGTATAAAGACAAGGAGCACTCTCTCATATAGGGGAAAAGTTGACAGTTCCAAATCCCTCCAGAGTGGCGCTAGAGTGTATGAAATGAACGTAGCAGTTGTTGACGGAGTGAAGTGCGCCGAGTTGAAAAATTTAATATTTTTATATTGATTGAGTAATTTAATTTTCGTGAGATTTTAATATCTTTTAGTGATTTATTAATTTTGAAATTTACACTCTGGCTACACTAGCGCCACGGACACTTAGATACACAGAGAGAGAGTTTGCGAGATCGTCGTGGCATACAAGAATTCCTCGTTATTATTATTATTATAGTATTATAATAATAATAATAAGATTCAAAGTTAATATTATTAGTTATACATTTGTAAACACAGATCACTATATACTCACAAGAAGTTTGTAAGTATATAGTGTTCTGTGATATGCAGTCCACCACGTCACTGTCATGTCAATGTCAAAGTACACATTTCATTGGTTAGTACTTGGTATTGGTTTGGTACTTATTTTATTTACTTAGATTCAATTCATTTCGTAAATAAAAAGTGAAACTGTCTTATATTTTTTTACCACTGTTTATGTACCTAGTTCAATTCATATTAGTTTCTTTTAAAGTCCATAATTAAATACAACAAGCAACTGATTGTCTGAAAAAATGTTAAGATATCGAGGAAAAAAGAAGGTGTTGGAAAAAGTTAAAGAATTGGACGCTTTTCCTAAAGTTCCGGAAGAGTACGTGGACAGTACTCCGGTAGGCGGAACGTTTTCCGTTATCGCATTTTTTATTATTATATGGCTAATTTACAGTGAAGTATCATATTATTTGGACAGTAACTTAGTTTTCAAATTCATGCCGGACACCGATATGGATGAGAAGTTGCGCATAAACATAGACATAACTGTCGCTATGCCCTGTTCAAATCTAGGTGCAGATATTTTAGACTCAACTTCGCAGAGCGTTTTTGGTTTCGGTGAGTTGCAGGAAGAAGATACATGGTTTGAATTAACACAGGAGCAACAAGACTCCTTTGACGCTGTAAAATACATGAACTCTTATTTACGCGAGGAGTATCATTCCATCTGGCAGCTACTCTGGAAGAAGGGTCATGGATCTGTACGAGCTACGATACCGCCACGGAAGACAAGGCCCGCGCGCCGACCTGACGCATGTCGTCTCCATGGCGTATTAACTTTGAATAAAGTGGCTGGCAATTTCCATATTACTGCTGGCAAAAGTTTACATTTGCCTCGAGGGCATATACATTTAAACATGCTATTTGATGACACTCCCCAGAATTTCAGCCACAGAATACATAGACTAAGCTTTGGTAGTCCAGCCAATGGTATAATTTATCCTCTGGAAGGAGATGAAAAAATAACAAATGATGAAAATATGTTGTATCAATATTTTATCGATGTTGTTCCGACCGATGTTGATACTACATTCGAATCGATACGTACATTTCAGTACTCTGTGAAGGAGCTCGAAAGGCCTATAAGCCACTCAAAGGGTTCCCATGGTGTCCCTGGAGTATTCATAAAATATGATATGGCTGCTTTAAAAGTTAAAATTCACCAAGAGAGAGACAATTTATTACAGTTCATGTTTAGATTATTTGCTACTATAGGAGGTATATATGTGGTCATAGGTTTTGTAAATACCGTAGTGTTAACTTTGAGGACGTTATTTTTTAATAAATTTGCACCTTCAGCCATGGCACAAATTCATGAACTAGAAAAGAGAAAAAT
The DNA here is from genome assembly GCA_944738685.1 of Synanthedon myopaeformis. Taxonomy (NCBI): domain Eukaryota; kingdom Metazoa; phylum Arthropoda; class Insecta; order Lepidoptera; family Sesiidae; genus Synanthedon; species Synanthedon myopaeformis. The sequence goes on from OX122934.1 coordinate 793,578, forward strand.
AGTTCAAACAAGTGCAAATCCATTATTAGTTAGTTCTGTTCTAAATGTTCCTTTAAATATAGTGAAATAGAAATTAAGTCAATAGATAAGAATAATATTGTTAAATCACTTTATATTTGTATTCTTTATACATTATTCATATGAGAATTTTTATTCTAATTTATTGTTTAGATTTTTGATTGACTGTTAGCTTTATTGTTTGTCAACATGGCCAAGAGTGTTTTGTCTCTGGAGAAGGCTAAAATAAATTAATAGGTTGCTAATACATATAATTATAAAATAAGTATTTAAAAAATATTGAACGACACACTACATAATTTTAAAACAAAAATGGCCAGAAACTGTTTGGAAAAAAAAATGAATATTGAAAAGAAAACACATTTCCACTATAAACTAATAAATAAAAACTAATAAATAATACATGTTAGTATTTAAGAAATAAATTTTGCATTGTTTTAAGTTTTTAGTTATCTTCAGTTGGACAAAAGCATTCATAATGTTAAATATGGTTATGTAAATCACTGCTGATAAAAATTGAGTCTCTATCTTTATGTTATTGACATATATTATGAAAATGAAAATGTGCAATTTTATTCTTAATAGATAAACATGCTTATAATTCTTATGATATTAGATAATATGATGTATTAATTTATTTGTAACATGTAATTAATTTTAATCTAAACCTTATTTTATTTGTATCCATAACGTTTTTTATTATTATTATTTATGTTTATTACAATTTGTTTACCTTTAATAAAATATAAATGTAACGTCTGTATTTTTATACATTTATACTATTACTGTAAGCAATTATACATTTACATGTAAGCTAAATATTAATTATACTCCATTTTTGACATCACAATTGATAGTTTTTAATGTTATTATGAAGTATGAGTTTTTTTATATAAGGTTTTCTAATTCTTATAGGTTCGAGCTGACCGGTCCTACTAGAAATCTATGGGAAAGGTCTATGTCGAGCAGTGGATGCCCTTCGGCTGAGATGATGATAACGAAGGGTTTTCTATTTACATAAGTGTCTTTATGATTTGTACCTAGTATTGCTTTTATGACGGTAACTAGGTAAGTATATTTACTTATCCTAGAAACCTTACATTTTGCAGCTTGAGACTCTTAAATCCTTCAATATATGAAAAAAATTGGAAAAGTACATTGTAGCTAACTTATTTTTTTGGCTCTATAGGTATTATCTAAAATATAACCAAATCTCACGATTTCGTATTATATGTAATTTGGTAAAAATGTCATGATGATTGATTAAATTGTTGATTGGAATTTTAAAATGTAGGTAAATGAATTTGAATGACAAATATTGATTTGTCATTGATATAATATTGACTTCCCCTTAAATTTTGCATGTAACCACATGTAACGTACTTTCTGAGCAACGGTGAGGGGCGCACATGTAGCACGGTCCCCATTTTTGTCTCGTTCTCTCTAATGTTCGCATTATGTTTCTGTCACAATCCCGCTTCTCCTAAGTTTTGTTTTTTTTTTTTTCAACAGCAACACCAACGACGATTTAAATAACAATAATTCAGCCAGCCAGTCACTTCATTCGTTCTTACGACCGACCGGGGTTGCCAACTCGTTTTTTATCAGAGCTAAATCTAGATCTATACCGAGCATGTTGATGACCAAATAAATTAATTAGTTCCGTTTATTAGCGGATTCTCTAAACATAGATTACAATCTAAACAACAAATCGAGTTAGGTCTGTTTATTGATATGAATTTGTATTCACTATCAATTATTTTGAGTTTTAAATTCCTCTAAGAATAAATAAAAATTAATATTGGAGTAATTAGTATAAAAAAATTTAGTAATTACTAATATTTTTAATTTTACTAAATTTTGGAGATTAGATACATGTGTTCGTTGATATTTTATCTGCCTTAAAAAAAATTTTTTTTTTTAATTGGTTTATTATGTATTATTACAAATTAAAGATAGGTTAGATTTTACCCCTACACTAAGCTCAGCTTGTATCGTAGGGGTCAAATAGTAATTGACAAGTACAAAGCCCAAACAAGTCGGCATTAGGTACTTTTGTAAGACCTCGTGCAGGTAAATGTGTGTCAGTTCTGCAAGTAGGTGTGGAGTATATGTATATCTGGGCATGTCGTGTATGTATTCGCATGTATGTATAATATATATGTCGTGTATATGTGTATGTTTGTGTGTGTCTTGTGTGGGTGCAAATCCCCATTCATGATCGAAAGTAATACGACTTAGCTATTTTATTTAAGTATTTCCTCCAATGAATACAAGCTGTGAAAAGATATCACAAAATAAATTACTCATAATAATTCAGTTTATTAAATTGCAATAATGGAAAATATTTGTTCGGAATTAAAACTGTATTTAACAAAATTTATAAATGACAATATAATGTAATATTTACACTTGAGCTAATTCTATTACGGATACATTGGCTCTTTTTTAGTATATCAGTTGGCAACACTGAGGCTGCGACCGACCGGAATTGAATCATCCAGCCAGACAAGACAGCGAATGAAACCATTCGCGCGGCGATTTTGCCCCGTAACAGACGTTCGCTTGCGTTCGAAAACGGTTAAACATTCGAAAAGTTTCTCAACTTTTTCCAAACGATCCTTGATGACACAAACCTTGCGTCGGTTATGTATTGAAGTGCGGTGCGTTGTATGTGGTTCTTTTTAGCAGTGTCAGTGATGTGTGTCGACATTTTTTTGCGATTATAATTTACCGTTTCAATTGAACGTTACGTTTCGATAAAAAGCGAGTAAGTAGACGAAGTCTCATCGCAAGAGTGGGCCGTGTATGGTAAAGTTAATGTTGGGGTCTGCGCCGGTGAAAGTAAACCTTTGTTAAGTTCATAAGGACACGGGCCGCTTGCAACTAGCTCGAAACGACTCGTTTCGCCTGCAGTTCGCGAGAGGAAGGTGAGTGGTAGCGAATTGCCTACTTACTTAGTTAGGTACTCTTCTTAAAACTACAGTTATGTTTACGGCGTTACATATTTTTTTATTCTTGCATTCGAAATACTATTTCTTTCACTTTGATTACCGTTGCTTTGACATGATTTTTTCTTTTACCTGATTCTGTATATGAATTTAAGGGAATTCTAACTTTAAACTTTTACACTTTTATGGGAATTCCTTTCCTGTATTTTTTTTTTAAATATTAAACAAGCCTTTACTCACCCAAAATCAAGTGAAATCAGATACTTTTCACAAGAGAACTTGATCGTCTCAATACTATAGTTATACAAAAATTTCTTATATAAAAAGCGTTCTTTTTTTAAAATAACAAAATAATCCATGAACTGTGTGGCCAACATCACACAAAAATTTCCCTAATTACATATATTATGTACCTACACAAGCTGTGTCCCGCTATATTTATATTTTGTTAACAAAATCATGCACATGTCGGCTCTTATCGATAATTCTCGGTAGTCTATGACCTTCCTTAAAAACTGGGCTATTAAATGTGCAGTTTACGAGTATTAAATGTAACCAAACAGGTTACATATTTTTGCCACTGCTTATAAAAATTCTTCTGTAGGTATTTACTGAATTTTTACTACCTATATAATTATATTTGCTCGATTATGCAGTTGTTCCATAAGTATTGTATTTGTTCCGTTTAAAAATCGATATTTCATTAATAAAATGCAAGTCCAGCTGAACATTTGAACGATGTCATTCATGCACAACAGACTGTAGGTCAGTGCCCTATACATACCTGTTGACTTGCCGCACCCTGCTTCAGAGCCGGTTCTCTCCTACGCTTCCATCCAACGGATCGCTGAAAAAAAAGTAATAATAGGCATTGTAGAGTGTAATAAAATATAGGTGAGATTTTAATATACCACGAAACTAAAATGCAAGTAGGAATTTCTAATTTTCTACACTGTACATTTTGTACAAACCTAACCTAATTATGTTTAACCACAGAATAGATAATAGTGCAAGAATCATAGCCTGATATATTAGTGTAATTAAGAATGTCAGATATTCACCTGTTTTCCGGAATTTCCGGTTTCATTGCAAAAAAAATGGGTGGCTGTGTCGTGGACACAGACATGTGTTTATAAAATGTGAATACGTGGTTTAGTAGTTGTATTACAAGTAATATTTTCTTGTAATAGGTACATATTATATTAAACGAATTAGAATAATACTATAAAATCTTTGATTCTTTAGCTATCGTGTGGTGTAATTAAATTTTAGTTGTAGATGATAGAATGGTAGCTACAGCATCAAACTGGTACTAGGTACTGAATTAAGTACCTATTCCTAATTACTACTCAATTATTGTGTTCAATGAAACTGTAGCTCCCTAGTTTGTTATTATCAGTTTCCTGAATTTCCTCTCACTATGGAAGCAAGACATCCTGGCTGAAGAATTTAAGACAGTCGGTTTAGCAGTTTAGCAGTCGCTCCCTCTTTTGTCCAGCAGCTTCCAAGGTTGATAGATAACCATGATAGTCGCCAACCTTCATAGACGCGTTCATGTGACATTTAAAATAGAGAACTCTCAATCTGTACAGAATTGTTACGTCAGATTGTATGATCTGAGATTTTGACACTCCACTACTAGCGTATCACTTCATCAAGTGACATAACATAAAAACACAGCTTGAGTTTTATTTAAAGAACAGGATGCGGGTGTAGCGTTTGCGTATTAAAAAAAAATCATCATTATAAAATATAACACGTGTGTTCATAGAGGGTAGGAACAAGTAGGAATCATACTTCGAGTTGAATTGTTTCCGTCCGATAATAAATACAAAAGAGTTGAACAGAAACGAGCCCATAGAACATCTATTGCCACAACTATTATTTACTCTTTATTTCACACTAGCTGGTCCCCGCGGCGACTTCGTCCGCGTTGAAATATACCTATAATAAAAATATATAAGCAATATAACGCCTGACCTCTTGTTGCTATAACACTTTGGCCAGGCGTTAGATTTTTTGTTTTATTTTAGATGATCTCTCGGGAACGCTACTATTTTCTGGATAAATCCTATGTCCTTTCTTGCAACCCTGAGAATTAACTTTTTTTTTTTAAATATATTTTTTTTTGTAAATCTGCGCTATTCAAACTTTTTAAATATAGTCTATTATGCACTGTATTTTTATCTAAATTTTAATTTTACTCTAACAAGTCAAATTAGACGACGAAAATAAAGCTTTTCTGCTAAGTCCTCGTACTCCTCGTCTTATACCTATTATCGCCGAAATGTCACTTGGGTGTAATCTTGTATAGAAGCGTAGCTCCTAGCTTAGCGCTAAGATTGGCACGCATAGTGTGTCCTGACCCTTATTATTTGCCTTTCTTCGTATCAAAGTCGACAGCGAACTAATACTCCCTAATTAGCGTTTATTGTGTTTATGGGTGACATAAAAAAAAATGGACTTTTCTTAATTCCAATAAATATGTAGAAACAAATATGAAATTTATTTCACAAAATACACAGTCTGTACTTGTAAACACAGAATAGACAACACTATTTATATTTAATTCACGAGAAAGTTCCAAGGCTCGAGTAAAGTTGAGCAGGCTTTCTGATGAAGAAAGTTTCTGGGACCTATTTGTGTATTCATTATTTCGTGTCATCTTAACTTTACAATTGCACAAGTAGGCAAGTACTTTTATTAATTATTCATCAGTATTATGACGGCGAAAATTATTTTACTTACAATTAGGTATGACTATATTTTGTGATGTGTATAATGTGATATTTTCTATACTTAGTTTAAATAACTTCTTTATTTTCTGTTTTCATTACATTGTAATAATGTAATGAAAAAAAATATCAATTTTTTTATTACACTGTTTACAAAGGCTTTATTATTGTGGCATTTGCGCCACTTATTTCCCATAGATAGGTACTATTTTATTATAGCCTTAGATGTTTATTTTATACTGATGTATACAAATGTTTAAATTTGTATCAAAATCTGTTCGTTTGTTTTAAAAAACATCCATATAACATCCCCTGAATTAACTTTTGCATTTATAATATTAAAAAGATTTTAATGTTGCATCGTGCAAGGAAAAATTAATGTGGCCTCCGCTGAGAAGAGACTCAAATTTATCATTTTTTTTCTAGCTTCTAATCTATATCTATATTTTTACATAAGTATTATAAAATAAAGTCTGTCTATTTATCCGCTAACTTCGTCTAAACTGTAAACCATTTAATGGATTTTGATAAGGTTTTCATTAATCCAAAGAGAGCGAATAAACCACAGATTATAATATTAGTTACTACGTAAGAATAAACAGGGAAGATTTGTTATATAATTTTCAAATATCATTTCATTGCCAAAAGCCGTAGGCGGATCGCTAGTTGTCTATACCCCACAGCATTTCTGAAGAAAATAAACCCAGAATGATACCTACATTTTATAACGAAGCGTGACACGTGTGTGGTATGTTCATTACAACATAAACAATTAAATATTCACGCGTTTGTCCGTATGCGATCGATTCACTATTCCATTCTTATTTGCTGTGGAATGTTAATGACGTTTCCACTTCTCGTTACTTAATGACAAGCGATAAGGTAATTAGTTATTCTGTGATTCATTTTAGTTTCGTTGTACTGTGTAAACTGATTTTATTTAAAACTAAGTTTACAGATTCACTCAGAAAAGACTGTGACCACTAATAAAAATTATTAAGAAAAGAACATATTAGAATGAATGTAGGAGGCCTGCGACCTAAGAAAGTCTACATATATCCTGGAAATGATAGTAGCGGTAGAGGACAATGCGTTTCGTAGTTAAAAAAAAAATAGAAATATATACAAAACATATACTTACTTATCAATATATAAAAAAAATAAGAAACGACAGATGAGAACCGAAAAATTATATATATATCAAAATTATAGAAATTTTATGAGAAATTTTTAAAATGGGATCCTTGCAAAATTAAAAGGAATATTTTAAACATTGGAACCGAATACACATATTTTGATATTGGCACAAGAATACTAAGAATTAAAGAATTATTACTAGGTAATTACTATTAGGTATATACTAGATTATACATACTTAGTGAAAACATTGAAACTTTTCTGCAGACTAAAGAAATTTACGAATTCAACAGGATTGTATAGTATAAATAATACCTACAATGGAATTTATCGAGTTAAGTACATTTATTTGTAGTAGTTAAACTATAATTCGTTTTTCAAAAACACACAAGTGCTCCACTTAAGTATGACCAACTTACAAAATTACAGATCGGTCGGCGTAGTAATATTTTATTCATAATATTCATACTACCAACTAAACGAACAAAGAATATTTAGTCTGTTCCCTATTTCATTGAAAAATGCAAACCGAGGAACATAATGCGTGCTTGAAACAACGCAATCAAGTTTGCATATACGGATCCGGCACAACAATGGTTAATGTATACATAATATTATACATTTGTATAATATGTTATGAAGTGCGTTGCACAGCTGCATCTTGTTTGAAATGCTCTGCAAATTCATAACATTTAGTAGGCATATAGTTAAGTCCACTATTGTAAAATCCTTTATGCTTCATAAACGCAAGGATTCGTGTATTATAATGTATTTAGAATAATATGAGTAAAACCCAGACATTATTTACTAGCATAGCACGCAGGTGAATATAACATTGAAATATGTTATTATAATTTTATTTAACATACGCATAATTTTGAAACTATGTCATTATGAAGTTATGAACTATGCAATTTTGACCGTTTAGAACCGAGCTTGATGTGTTTGAAAAGACAAACTACGTGATTGATGTTGCTTGCTTGATGAAAAATTATATTTTTGCAATGTTTACCAAGCGTGCCTGATCGTTTAGAATTTTAGATGTATGGTTCTCAAGTAACACATTCAGTTACACTGGGTCACTCTGTTCTGTGGCGAATGACATTAAAATGAATGCGGATGCTTGGCAAATAATATGCTGCAAGCTTCGTCAAGCGTGCTTGTCAAGCACGTAAATGCTTGTCAAGCAATTTTGACAGTCTAAGGACTCCATAATATATGCTTAAATTTATTATTTTTTAAGACAATATTGAATTAACGTAGCCACTATGAAATAGGTAAATAGATAATGTTTATGAAGACATTAGAGGTAAAAACGTTGCAACAGTTAAACGAGTGCAGAATTCTTGAGCTGAAAGTTTTCTACCGCGACTGAATTGCCGCAAGCGATCGTGCGTATTATTTTTTTGTCAAACTTTAATAAAATGATGTATAAGGCGAACATCGCATGAATATGCATCACATATACGCTAACTAGTGATGAGATTATTCTTTATTCGAATATTTTCTGTCGCCTTTTACAATAGGGAGGCTAAGAGGCTTCCTTTAATCTCTCTGATTAGAAGAATATTAACTACAGGCAATTTGTAAACTTCCAAAAGTGTACTGGACTAAATAATACGTATTGTATATAAGTTATATTAATACCTATTTGGAGTCAAGTGCATAAAAATGTATCTAAAAAATCGTTGTTTTTAAAAACGTTTATTATAAACTTACAAATATTATAAACAGTCATTATATCCTGACTAAGTAACAGTTGACAGTAGGCTTGCATTTTTTGAAAATTTCGATAACATTGTTGAGAATGGATACAAGATTAAACAGTTTCTAAATGTATCCTTCGATATTTTTATCATAACTTTTCTGAATTGAATTGGAAGTCAAATTAAAAAGTCTATATTCACGTCAAAATTCAATTTACTTCAATACACTTTTGTATAAAAACAATAGACAATAATAGTTGACTAGCTTATTAAAGCTAAATATTCAGTCTTAGAAAATAAATTCAAAAATATTATGCAAAACATTAGATACATTAAGTAAAAGTATTATATTCGCAATTTCTCCAAGACATCCCTCGGCTTGCGGCGGAGACGAGACGATTATTGGAATATTTTTATTATCGGATCAGAAGCCGGATACGGAAACGCCGACCGAAGCTAAAATCTCACTGATACCGTTAATAATTTCGCCATAAAATGTCGACAATTTTTTGTGACGTGAAATTCAATACTCCATTCCAATATTTTCTTGATAATATTATCTGTTTAGATGACAAGAAAATCCACGATTGTTTCCACCGTAAATCTGTTTAGAATAAATTGCGGAGTTTATAAAAGTACATTTGTTTATAAATATGTTTATTGCTTTTTATTTTTGTAGTGAAACTTTTTTTTTGCTCGTGATGAGAGTAAAATTTCAAGGTCAAATTTTGTGTGACGTTTCGGTGTAAAGATCACACGACGCTTCTGTGTAAACATGCACATGTACATCAATAAATAAAAACATGCATGCATGTTTTGTTTTTATTTATTAAAGACATAATTGATAATTGAAATCTAGGCATGATAAGAATACGGTAACGGCCTCACAAAAAAATAATGGAATAACAAATTAGTATTCGAATTATGGAATAATATAGTATTCGTTTGGAAAAACAGGTATAAAAATTCTAAAAATAAAAAATAATGCTGTGATGTGAACGAACTGCCTAGTCTTAGGGCCTCTTTCACCAACTACAAGTAAAGTGTTGATTAGTTACTTTTAGAAATAATTTTATGTTTTATTAAATTATGCACTCGGCTTATTGCATCCTTCGATAGGTGAATTTTTTTTATTATTTTCTTTTTAATGTTTAGGACTTTTACCGTACAAACAAAGGTATATATATCATCTCTATCATTCCCGGTTACCGGTGACTTTAAATGGCGATTAGCCTACTTGACACATGGTGAAAGAAGCCCTAAGGTACTATTCTATTAGTTACCTACTCATTATATTTTTTGGTTAATCTTTTTATAAAATTATATATTCAGACCGTAGTTGTGGTCATTGGATAGTAATTCATTAAGTTTTGATGTTCAAGTTGAAAATATCAGCACACCTATCATGTATCGTCCACATTCTCGCTTCTGCTACCTACTCGGATTGGTTTAATCATGTTTTTATCTGCTTGTAATTAACCCTTACTCGGTTACAAATACTCTTGAACAACGATAGAACTTGGTGTCAGTTCATTCACTCAATGATATTTGTTTTAAACATATTTTGCTTATTGAAATAGTTGACCTCTACATAAAGAAAATGACTATAGTTTTTCGCCAAAAATAAAACAATATTAGACGTTTTATTAAGGATTAAGGATAGGATTAAGGATAGGGGGTTAAGAAAGGATAGGGGAATGGGCTCTGGCATCCCTTACTCATTAATCGAAACACAACAGCACACATGCTGTTATTCACGGTGGTCGTCTATAAGGGGGTGGTCTTTCCCGCCTGACTGTTTGCCCATCTTTCTTATACGAGTATATTATAAACTAGTTGGTGCCCGCGACTTCGTCCGCGTTGAACGATGAAAGGTACCCTTTCTGGTGTCCCAGACAACGTGTATGCAAAATTTCACGGTGATCGGTTCAGTAGTTTTTGCATGAAAGACTCACAAACATCCATACATCCAAACATACTTTCGCATTTATAATATTAGTACGGATATAGTGTAGACTTCTATTTCTATACTTCTATACTAATATTAAAAAGAGATAAGATTTGTATGTTTGTAGTGAATAAACTCAAAAACTACTTAATGGACTGATTTTGAAAATTCTTTCACCTATAGAAAGCTAATAACATAGGCTATATTCTATAAAAAGTTATGCGGCTTAGTCGCGTGCAACAGCTAGTAGGTATATAGTAGTTTGATTATTTTATTTTGTGTTCTTGCAATCTTTAAAAACGTTCTAAAATAAATACAGGTAGGTGTATATCTTGAAACATTTTTGTGTTCAACAATTTTCTGATCCTGTTTGTATTTAATATCGTGTTTTGAATAATGACGTCTACACAGAGTGATGGATGTATCGCAATAATTTCCCAGGGCAGATAAGAAACACCTAATTTCGTTTCCAAACAGGCGTGACTGATCGGCCTTCTTGGAATTTCCGAGCATTTCATTAAGTTTCTGAATAATTGAATATTAGCAAGAGTTCCCGACCTCATTTCACAGTAAAAGGTCTTTAATGTAACAAGATCCTAAAAGACCTTGACCTTAATTTTATCTATTTCGCTAGTAGGAATTTGTTTTCGACTTTCTCTAATGAGATAGAGCTGCAGGCGTCCTTTTTTTATAAGAGGAATTAATAATTAATTAATTGTTGAGTAATTAGTTGGGATTTTTTTAAGAAGTTACCATTTTTTAAGACTGCCAAGAAGTATGTAGGTAATAATTAAAAATGGGAACATAAAAAAATAAAACGATGTCCTCTCGTCTGGTTCTAAATAAAAATACATTTGCGCACATTAAAAATGTATGAAAACCGTTGGAATAATATAGTATATAATATAGTATACTATGTGTATTTCTACCTCAATTATGAGAATTGAAAATCAGCGGAGTGACCCACGAAGACCTTCAGTAAAGTTCAAAGTTCATGGCGTAGACCCTCCATTTGTTTGACATGTCCTGAATAAAATATAAGTAGGTCAAATCGGAAAATATCAAGTTACTGTGCCTATACGAGATACTTATAAGTTTCCTGTTTTTACGTCAATTGCAGCCTATTTTTGTTTTAAATGTATGAATTAGATTGATCCATTTTAGTCGTGATAGGGACAAGACAATAATGCGTGATTGGCATTTCTATATTAAAATTTAATTTATCAAATTGAATAGCCCAATTAAATAATTTTTAATATTTCGATCTTTTTTTTATATTACTCAATGTTTAAACTTATTTTCCTATGTTAGTTAACCGCTAACGTCCGACGCAAAAACGTAGTGTAATAAGTCTGACGTATGTGTCTGTGGAATTGTAGCTCCCAAACGGATGAATCGATTTTGATCAGTTTTTTTTTTATTTAAAAGCTGACGTGATAGGAATTGTTCTTGGCTATTTAATTTATGAACATCTGTTAAGGCGTTTGAAGACCATCAGCCCATTTCCTAGTTAATGAATTGATTTCACTAACTTCCACAATTTGGTATACTTACTGTTACTTGGGTGGTATTTCCATGACATGTTAACCTTGAACTGGTGCTGCAGCATCAAGGAGTCTTCGAGACATCCAACTCCTCAGCAACTTACAGCAGATATAGCGTGTTTGGGCTCAATACAAAGTCGGGGGTTAGTTTATAATTTAATTATGTGATAACATATCGTTAGGTATATAAGTATGTTAACATAAAATGATTATGATGTGTTAAGGTTGAGATTATGACAATGACCCATTATAAAAGTTATATTAGTACTTTTGTGTTTTATCGGGTACTACAGAGACATCCGAGCGTAAATTTTACGCAAGTACTTTGCATAATTCCATCTCGCTCGCACCTATGTGATTCCTATATTTTCTCTCGGTCACACTCTACTTAACCGTTTGAGTCAACGATCAAGTTGCGTTGAGGTTGGTGAACTACGATTCCGTTTATCTCTGTTTATTATCTAATGCATATTTACCAGATAATAAAGTAATGAACATGAGAATTTATGCTAATGTGTTGGCTCTTTGTTTTAAATTGTATCCTGTGAATGAATTGGATTGTTCTGTCTGAGTTATGCGAGGAATTATAATTAATATAATGTGTCATGGGGTATCATTCTGCGTGCAATCTTTACATAGTGTTAGCGTCTGCTTCTGCTATTTATGTAGACTGAAGTTGATTGATTAAGGCAGAAAGTATAGTAAAAAGTGATCTGTGACGTTGCAAAAAGAGGTGCTCATTCATTCAGATTCATTCGGTGACATGATATTAAAAGGTTATCAGACAGTTGAACGGATGCGTCCGCGAAGCGCGAAGGGAGGTTGTTGTCGTATGTCTGCACATCTTACAGTTGGAATTGTAGTTATTCCAAATGTAAGATAAAAGTACGGACCGCAGACGATAAAAATATTGGGACTAAACATAAAGAGGTTTAATTATTGTATATCTGAAGTAGAGGATGCTAACAATAGTAAAATAAGTTAAAGTCGCTTTTCATGTATGGCCGCTAATTCCTCCTAAACCACGCAATGAATTTTGATGCGGTTTTCAACATTAGGTAGATGATTTTTCACGGATTTTTATAATATAATAAAACCTAATTAAGTTTTTTCCAAAGCGAAGCCGGGAACGCGTCACTAGTGAATTATAAGTTAGGTGCTTCTAATATTGGAAAAATATATTGTTTAAAATTGGAACTTCTTCGTTGTAAATTTCATACATGCCATAACAGAACTAAGTAATATAATTACTTTCTTGAATCTTCTTCTTGAATCTTCTTGAACTAATATAATCACAGACAGTTTTTGAACTCTATAGATTAACATAAGAGAATAATTTTTGTTCTAGAAAAAAGTTAGGTATCCCAGGGATAGTCTAAAAATATAAAATATAGGGCGCCACCGTCGTCACAGCGATAAAGATGTCACTCACTTTCTTATGCGTTATATTTTTCATTCTTCAAAGCGATCTAAGTCGCGGGCACCAGCTAGTACTTATTTAATATCACATAATAGTAATACGATAAAATATCAATTAAATAAAAATTCTATGTTAAAAACATATTGACAGGTACAATTGAACAAAAATAACATTATTGTCATCACCGTAAATGCGCCATGGATGCGACCTGATTTTCTAATTCGCTGCTAACTCTACACACGAATTAAACTCTTATGCGGTTCCGAATAGAGTTTATTTTAATAAATAGGTTCAATGTGTGGAATTGAAACTAAATTACGGGGTCATGCATTGAATTGAACAGACGATTGTTACGAAATTGAACTGACTGTGTTTAGTATGAATTAGGATTTATAGTGCTGTCAAGTCAAACACAAATTGATTCGATCGAAATAATGCAATAGTGATTTTGTTTTGTCTGCTCTATATATATATTGATAGGTTTATAACAATTGTTGGAGAAAAGTATAAAGTGTGCTATCGTTTGTAAAATACTAATTGTTAACCGCGACTTTGCTGCTGCTGCTGCTGCTGATTGCTGATTCTTTTTGGAGTTTACTTCTTAACAATCGATTTGCATATAATATACGTATAAGTCCATGGTATGAAAATTTATGCGAGTAAAATCAAAATTGTCACACGAATGCGTTATGTTATATGTGATGCGTTATAGTTACGTTCTACTTTTTGAATATTTTAAAATATCTGAAGTTTCAGAGATATTGCGCCATCAACACAATATTATTTTAAAAAAAGAACAAAGTTGTTCTTTCGGCGCGTTCTTAAATTTTATAATCGTTCGTAAGCAGTAAACTCCAGTCGTGTGTCGGAGCTGACACATACAATTTTTTTTAGTATCTATTTTGAAACAAGATACAAGATGTATTTTCGTATACCTAAATAAGTAAATATTAATAACTTCATTATATGATCATGCCATTTTAATACCTACAATCATACTCATAGGCCTCATCTTCGCTACACAGCTGGTTGTTGGCAAAGAGCAAACCCATATGTCTAATTAAATTTTTTTTTTCTTATTATATAAATATAATAAAATCGAAAACTACATAAATATATTTTTCAAAAAAAAAAATTGTACACGTTGTACTTTTTATATTACAGAAGTAAAAAAAAAAAAATATTTTTTAGAATTTATGTCTGTTTGTGCACGCTAATCTCAGAAACGGATTAACAGATTTGGATAGAATTTGGCACACATATAGCTTATTGCTTGGATTAAAATATAGGATACTTTTTATCCTAAAGAAATGTTAGGTTCTTGTGTGATTTTCAAAAAACAAACTAGTTACTTTAGCTTATTAAACCTGAAACTTTGACTCATCATCGACTGTTGATTGAAAAATTGAATGTATTTTATAATATCTATTTGAGCAATCAGGCTGTGGCAAGATGCAACCGGCTCTGCTCTTAGGCAATTGCTCCATACTTGGCCGTTCGAGGCCAATGCATCTGATCCATTGTTGATGATATTACATCACCTATTGTTGCGAGAGTGCTTACGATTTAAGGCGATTTAGGCTCGAATTCACCAACAGACGGTTATTTTTAAACAGCTCTTTAAAATTTAAACAGCCGTTTAATAATATTTTGTTGATCATCATTAATCGTCCTAAACATTTGATTAACTTAGGCTCGAGTTCACCAACAGACGGTTATTTTTAAACAGCTGTTTAATAATATTTTTTTGTTCAAAATCGCTAAAATGCGGGTTAAACGCCCTAAACATCTGATTAACTTAATGATTAATCTGAAGTTTAGGGCGTTTAACCCGCAGTTTAGCGATGGTGATCAACAAAATATTATTAAACGGCTGTTTAAATTTTAATCAGCTGTTTAAAAATAACCGTCTGTTGGTGAACTCGAGCCTCAGGCTTTGGGCATGTCCGCGTATTGGAGCGTGAATTTTATACAACCATTTTCAAACCCTTTTTAACATATTTTTCAACCTTTTATTGCGAAATTGTCGGCTAATGTTACAGTAAGTACTCTGTGACTTCTATGTCACAGACAAGTTATATGATTGATTGATTATAATATATATAATTAACAAATCCTAAATGATATCTATACTAATATTATAAAGAAAGAATATTTCAAGTATGTTTGTAATGAATAAACCCACTTTGAAAAATTCTTTCACACATAGAAAGCGAGTAACACAGGCTATATTTTATAAAGTTACGCGGGCGATGTCGCGTGCAACAGCTAGTTATAAATACGAAACTAAGTTTGTTTGAAACGCTTTCAAAGACTAACTACTCAACCGATCATAATTAAATTTTGTATATATACATTGTCAGGGATACAAGAAAGGGAATAGGGCATAACTTACTCACTCAACACAACTTGTTATTTTCTGTTATTTCACTATAGTCGGGGTGGTTTCTGCCGCCAAATGAGCTGTACAAGATTATACCATGTCTTCCTAAAATTAATAGGACGTATAAAATCAATTTATAGCCAACGCTATTAGCTTCAAGGTACGAACAACATGTGGTAAAAAATGATTACTTTTGAGGGAGCACAACTTTTTAATGAATTACCGTTGCATATAAAACAGGCAAAATCTTTTGGAGAATATAGATCCAAGCTGTTGAAACATTTTATGTTAAATGTGTCAAACACATCAAAACATTTATACATAAATGTTTTGATGTGTTTTTGTTACAATCAGGAACAAATATTGTATAATTTTGGTGACATTTGTCTGCCTGTTTTATGATTCGTTTCTTAATTAAGTCTTTTGTTATTTTTCTCATGTAAGTAGCTTTAAGTTTTAATGAGAATAAACCTATAAAGACAATGTTTATTGTCGTCAAGACGTAATGGTGCATTTTACCGTTTCCTCTGTAATGTAGGTAATGTGACAAACATGGGCGAATTGTTTAAGATGCTAAACGTCTTCCGATGATGTCACTATCGTTAATGACAGACCGTAAAGTAGTTCGCAGTGTAATGCTGATAATGTTTGTTTACGTAATGCTACAAGTTGTCAACTGTAAGCGAAATAATGAGGTTTTTTTTTAAATTATAGTGTGGTGGGTCTTCAGTGGACCTCACTGCGTATCGCATCACACTATGATTTATGCCCCGTTCGTCCCTATAGTTTGTCCCACATTCGAAAAATTTCCTCGTTTGTCCCATAACAATATTAGATTCCTGGTTCGTTTCAAAAACTTAACACGTTTAAAGGTACAGTTAACAAAAATACAGGGCGACAGTAACCATGGGAATCCCCGTAAGAAGCCACAGATAATAATAATAATAATAATAATAATATCTTCACACATTCCACACAGCACCATCTAGTTCCACAGTAAGCAACTAATGCTTGTATTATGGACACCAGACAGTTGATATAATACATAGATTACTTTTTTTTGTAAATACATACATTATTATAAATACAAAACATCCATGACTCAGGTACAAAGGTAAAATGGTAACACATAAACATTTGCCTCTAGCAGGATTCGAACCAGCGACCGTTTGGTTAACAGCTAGGGTTACTAGCCACTAGACCAAACGTGTCGTCAAACTAGTTTGTTTTAGTTTTTAAATACGATTTATTTAAGGGACACCGAAGACAATATCAACCCTCATCCCTGTAGGTATCATATTAGACTCAGTCACTAACTTGCAGTCCTGTATTTTGTTTTAAAAAATATAATATATTTTTTAAAAGTAATGTCACGACGAGAAAAAAAATACTTTTTTGATTTGTAATATTTTTAAGTAATTAAATAATTAATTTATTTCCTCATTTAGTCTTTGACATAATAATATGACACTTCGATTGACTTGAAACATCACAGCAACGAAATTGAGCGATTAAAAAAAATCCATATAAAATAAACTAATATACACAATTATATTAGTATAGTATATATAGTATTTTTATATTAGTATAGTTTTATATTACTAGTATTTTCTTTTTTTTTGTACTTATAAACTTTAATATGTCTAACTCTTTTTATGTATTTCTAAAATGTTACATGCTGTAAGTTTGGCTATTAAAAATAAAAAAATTCTTTCACCGCAAATGTCTGTAACTGTTACCAGACCCTCGTGGTGGTTATTAAGGAAATAAAGCACAAATGTTACGATAGATATTTTATGACTTCCGTAATCGTGTGCTATGATTTTCTTTCTTATATCATCACTCCCACACAGCCAATTGCGACAGACAGACAGTGTCATTTTCATCTTCCATTAGTGTTGACTAATTAGTGAAATTCACACCCCGCTGTGTTTATTTGTGTAATACTCGTTACACGACCCCAGACAAGGAGTGGTCAACTGGTCACCATTTCATATTTTCTATCCAACTGAGGTCGATTTTTGGTAGCAGGAAATCAAGGTTTTTCATTCTAATTCACTAAGATAGAAAAAATTTAAGATATCTCTTGAAATCTTTACCTTTTTCTATACTTAAGTATATTATAAAGAAAGAATATTTGTATGTTTGTAATGAATAAACTCAAAAACTACTGGGCCGGGATTTTTAATCGGGTCGGGAATATTTTATAAAGTAACGCGTTAATATATACATATAAAAATGTTAAGTTTGTTTGTGTACGCTTCAGAAACTCGAGAATGAGTAGACCGATTTTAATTCGGTTTTCACATATGGAGAGAGGGATAAACGGGGAAGTTTTTTATGTATAAAAATTGCACCCCGGGCGGAGCCGGGAGCGGGTCGCTAGTATATTATGAATGCGAAAGTTCACGCAAAATCTCCTCGGATTTCAATGAAACTGCAGTAATATAAACAACCTTTACAAATATCTCAAAGAAACCACATAATACTAGTATGAAACTATACCACATTTAAAATCTAAAAATACTATTATTGTAGTAGTATTTCCATACTTGACCTTGTCATTTTAACAATGGCAATGTTGTCCGCGAATAGATTATAAGCGATGACTTCATACAAACAATAACAACGCCACATGCGCAAGCGCAGCGGTCAATACGGAACGTGGTTTGATCGGACCAATGAATTGGCTGCAAGGTTATCTCGGTGGACGTGACGATTTTATTGTGCATCTAATTGCTGACAACTTATTCCGAGTAATATCAATCCAATAGCTCACAATAACCCGGCTTCGCTCAGGAAAAAACTTAATTATAGGTTTTATTAATATTATATCAAAATTCCCTTAAAAATTATCTAAATGTCGGTGAAAATCGCTTTAAAATCTGATGTGTGGTTTAGGAGGAGTTAGCGGCCATACAACTGACGTGGACAGCGACATCAAATTATTATGTAGTTACAGATAACTTTGTAAATGTGTCAATTCGATATTCTATTATGAAATGAAAACATTTAAAACATTTATTATTAAATAAAAATTTGGAGAATGTAAAAAAAAGCACTAATGCCAAGGTTAATGAATACAGGATGATGCGGTCTCCAAAAATAAGGAAAAGGCCATCACATAGGCTATACGAGGTACAGTCGGGGTACGAAAACCTTCATAAGTTTTCAAATTCATTCCTTTATCAAGTCGTAAACTCTTAGAACCTTTTGAAACTAAATCACTAAACAGACAACTGCAGGCGTTTGAAATGAAATTTTCGCATGACTGATTTGGTCCTGGTGCTAGAAAATTTCGACTTTAAGGTGACTAAACTTTTCTTACCACGACTGTACAAGGCAATACACCTTCACACATCGATGGCTATTTAGTTCACGCAAATTGGATTTTGTTTGTAGACATAGTATTTGTGCTGAGGTAAATGTTACGGGGGGAAAACGCTATCAATGTTTACCTAGTGGCGCGCGTGTGTGACATTTGTTGAAATGCTCAATAAAACATGGCTCGCGGCCCCGCGTAACTACCTACTGCTAATATAAAACTTTTTATATGAAAGTAGCGACCAGTTCCCGGCTTCGCCCAGAAAAAAAACATAATTATATAAAAACTGAATTATGTATTAAAATTTTTATTATATAATAAAGTTTTTAATACATAATTAAGTTTACTATATACTAGCTGATGCCCGCGACTTCGTCCCCGGCTTCGCCTAGAAAAAAACTTAATTATATAAAAACTGAATTATGTATTAAAACTTTTATTATATAATAAAATTTTTAATACATAATTAAGTTTACTATATATACTAGCTGATGCCCGCGACTTCGTCCCCGGCTTCGCCTAGAAAAAAACTTAATTATATAAAAACTTAATTATGTATTAAAATTTTTATTATATAATAAAATTTTTAATACATAATTAAGTTTACTATATATACTAGCTGATGCCCGCGACTTCGTCCCAGGCTTCGCCTAGAAAAAAATTTAATTATATAAAAACTGAATTATGTATTAAAATTTTTATTATATAATAAAGTTTTTAATACATAATTAAGTTTACTATATACTAGCTGATGCCCGCGACTTCGTCCCCGGCTTCGCCTAGAAAAAAACTTAATTATATAAAAACTGAATTATGTATTAAAATTTTTATTATATAATAAAGTTTTTAATACATAATTAAGTTTACTATATACTAGCTGATGCCCGCGACTTCGTCCCAGGCTTCGCCTAGAAAAAAATTTAATTATATAAAAACTGAATTATGTATTAAAATTTTTATTATATAATAAAGTTTTTAATACATAATTAAGTTTACTATATATACTAGCTGATGCCCGCGACTTCGTCCCCGGCTTCGCCTAGAAAAAAACTTAATTATATAAAAACTTAATTATGTATTAAAATTTTTATTATATAATAAAATTTTTAATACATAATTAAGTTTACTATATATACTAGCTGATGCCCGCGACTTCGTCCCAGGCTTCGCCTAGAAAAAAATTTAATTATATAAAAACTGAATTATGTATTAAAATTTTTATTATATAATAAAGTTTTTAATACATAATTAAGTTTACTATATACTAGCTGATGCCCGCGACTTCGTCCCCGGCTTCGCCTAGAAAAAAACTTAATTATATAAAAACTGAATTATGTATTAAAATTTTTATTATATAATAAAGTTTTTAATACATAATTAAGTTTACTATATACTAGCTGATGCCCGCGACTTCGTCCCAGGCTTCGCCTAGAAAAAAATTTAATTATATAAAAACTGAATTATGTATTAAAATTTTTATTATATAATAAAGTTTTTAATACATAATTAAGTTTACTATATATACTAGCTGATGCCCGCGACTTCGTCCCCGGCTTCGCCTAGAAAAAAACTTAATTATATAAAAACTTAATTATGTATTAAAATTTTTATTATATAATAAAATTTTTAATACATAATTAAGTTTACTATATATACTAGCTGATGCCCGCGACTTCGTCCGCGTTGATAAATAAAAAATATAAAAATCAATATAACGCTTGACCCCTTGTTGCTATAACACTCTTTAGCCAGACGTGAGTTTTTTATTTAATTTCAGATGAGGGAATATCACTTTTTTCTGGATGAAAGGTACCCTACCCTATGTCTTACCTAACCCTTTCTTTTATCCCTGACAGACAACGTGTATCCAAAATTTCATGATGATCGGTTGAGTAGTTAATGCGTGAAAAGGTAACAGACAGATAGACAGACAGACAGAGAGAGTTACTTTCACATTTACAATATTAACTAGTATTGATAAAAAATCCATAAAAAATTATCTGACGACGAAAACTCAAAAAACCTTCACGGTGATCACGTAACTGAAAACCGCATCAAAATCCGTTGCGTAGTTTAGATGGAGTTAGACGCCATACAGACAGACAGACAGATGAATCAATAAAATTAAGTTGACAGTCTGGAGTAGGTACCTTGTGTTCAGTCGGACGACAAATCAGATTAATTTGCCGCTTCATTAGGCGTTCTTACACCTCGATCGGATATTTCAATCAGTTTAAATTAAAATTCTAACATTATAGAATTGGCTAATAAATGCAGAGATGTCGGTACGGATACACCTTTTTTTTTACAAGAGGAATCCATCATGGATGAATAAGATCTAGTTCTAGATCCTATGTAAATTTACTGCAACTTATTAAGAACACGTTTAAATCAAAGTAACCTAAAAGTCATTGGATTTATTTCGTAACCAGTTTAATAAAAAAAAAACTTGTATACTAACCTAAAAAGAGCGATTAGTTCAAAAGGAAAAACTCATAAAATTGCAATAAATTTCAGCGTTTAATTGTTTTTACATATGTCCGACATTACTGTAATGTTATCGCCTATTCTTATACGCTTTATGAATATTCTTTTTCAAACTTTTTTTGGGTTAACAAAAGTTAAGTCAGTTAGTTTTTTTTAATAAACTTTTGTTTTTAACGATTAGGTAAACTCTTAAATCTTTGATTTTTTTTTATATTAAGGTCGACAGACAGGCTGACGATCCACTTGATGGTAGGTGGCTACCGTCGCCTAAAACACAAGCTACAAGTGGGCTGCCGACCATAGAAGGATTAAGGATAAGGGATAGGGGAAAATGGGCTCTGGCATCCCTTACTCATTCACCGAAACACAACAGCACGTATATGCTGTTATTTCACGGTGGTATTCTGTAAGGTGGTGGTTACTGTCGCCAGACGGGCTGCCCAAATAACTGGCAGTGTGCCCTACCACTACTTTTCAAATCCAGACCAGTCAATATTGAAAATTACATTAAAATTTCCAAAGTTGACCCCGCCGGATTCGAACCCGGGGCCCCTGAGACGTTAGGCAAGCACCATTGCCACTCATCCAACGGCGAGTATCGCCGTATCCCCGCCAACTAAACTAAGTTAGTTTAGCTTAGCTCGCATAGTTGAGCCAGTTTTTCATACATGTGCTTCCACCGAAAACTATGCAGGATAAGCTACGTAAAATAGCCCAACTAAGTAGAACTAACTTATTTGTGAGCTTAACTAGCTCTCACCCCCTTACCTTACCCCTCTGGCGTAAGGTAAGGTAGTGTTTGTACAGTGAGTGATCGTTGATCGTGAGTGATGAGCGATGTCCTTGGCAATCATTGCAGTTAACTCATCAAACTGTTCTTTAGATACACGATAGGATAGTACATTATATCTTAAAATTTTCATCGTCTAGCTAGTTCGTTAAACAAATTGAATTCGGTACTTGTTTTCCAGGATTTAATGTGTGCTTATCCAGTATCTATGTTTGGGTTTTTTCTTTATGAAATGAGCAATAATAATCAATCTTCTTTTCCTATGAACTCTCGTCATAGCTATTCACTTCTTCCAATATAATACGTTCGATTACTTCAACGTTCTAGCACAAACTAACACCACTAACATAGTTTATAAGCTTATTTTTTGGAGGACGGACAACTATTTTCTAGTTAGCTTAGTTTAGTTCACTGAGCTTAGTTTCCAGTTAGTTTAGTTGGCGGTGGACGATCCGTGTAATTTTTAAATTTCAAAAGTTTATTTTATTTCAAAAGTATCCCGTCTAAACTTGTGAAAATTATGGTCACCGTACATAATGTTTGCATCCCAGAGACAGAGCTGTGTGAACCTGGAACCCGACATGAAGGAATCAATTTTTTTTTAAATGTATACGTTTGTACTCCGTATGTACTGGTTTGTACCAACTTTTTTTTTGTTTGTACCTCAATGGGTTCGGAGATACAAAATTTTCAAAATACCCAGAACCCGACTTGAAGGAATCGATTTTTTTTTAAATGCATACGTTTGTACTCGGTATGTACTTGTTTGTACCAATTTTCTTTTCGTTTGTACCTCAAGGGGTTCGAAAGTACCGGCATTACAAAAAGTGCGAAAATGGTAAATCTGTCATTTTTCGAGATATTCGAAATCTGCAAGCGGGGATAGATTCTTAGTCGTTTGTACCCATCGAAACCACTGAAAGTTTCGTTTGTACCTCAAAGGGTTCGGAGAAACTAAATTTTCGTGATATACAGAAACCTAATTGGAGGAATCGATTTTTTTTAAATGCATACGTTTGTACTCGTTGTGTACTTGTTTGTACCAATTTTCTTTTCGTTTGTACCTCAAGGGGTTCGAAAGTACCGGCATTACAAAAAGTGCGAAAATGGTAAATCTGTCATTTTTCGAGATATTCGAAATCTGCAAGCGGGGATAGATTCCTAGTCGTTTGTACCCATCGAAACCACTGAAAGTTTCGTTTGTACCTCAAGGGGTTCGGAGAAACTAAATTTTCGTGATATACAGAAACCCAATTGGAGGAATCGATTTTTTTTAATTGCATACGTTTGTACTCGTTGTGTACTTGTTTGTACCAATTTTCTTTTCGTTTGTACCTCAAGGGGTTCGAAAGTACCGGCATTACAAAAAGTGCAAAAATGGTAAATCTGTCATTTTTTGAGATATTCGAAATCTGCAAGCGGGGATAGATTCTTAGTCGTTTGTACCCATCGAAACCACTGAAAGTTTCGTTTGTACCTCAAAGGGTTCGGAGAAACTAAATTTTCGTGATATACAGAAACCTAATTGGAGGAATCGATTTTTTTTAAATGCATACGTTTGTACTCGTTGTGTACTTGTTTGTACCAATTTTCTTTTCGTTTGTACCTCAAGGGGTTCGAAAGTACCGGCATTACAAAAAGTGCGAAAATGGTAAATCTGTCATTTTTCGAGATATTCGAAATCTGCAAGCGGGGATAGATTCCTAGTCGTTTGTACCCATCGAAACCACTGAAAGTTTCGTTTGTACCTCAAGGGGTTCGGAGAAACTAAATTTTCGTGATATACAGAAACCCAATTGGAGGAATCGATTTTTTTTAATTGCATACGTTTGTACTCGTTGTGTACTTGTTTGTACCAATTTTCTTTTCGTTTGTACCTCAAGGGGTTCGAAAGTACCGGCATTACAAAAAGTGCAAAAATGGTAAATCTGTCATTTTTTGAGATATTCGAAATCTGCAAGCGGGGATAGATTCTTAGTCGTTTGTACCCATCGAAACCACTGAAAGTTTCGTTTGTACCTCAAAGGGTTCGGAGAAACTAAATTTTCGTGATATACAGAAACCTAATTGGAGGAATCGATTTTTTTTAAATGCATACGTTTGTACTCGTTGTGTACTTGTTTGTACCAATTTTCTTTTCGTTTGTACCTCAAGGGGTTCGAAAGTACCGGCATTACAAAAAGTGCGAAAATGGTAAATCTGTCATTTTTCGAGATATTCAAAATCTGCAAGCGGGGATAGATTCCTAGTCGTTTGTACCCATCGAAACCACTGAAAGTTTCGTTTGTACCTCAAGGGGTTCGGAGAAACTAAATTTTCGTGATATACAGAAACCCAATTGGAGGAATCGATTTTTTTTAATTGCATACGTTTGTACTCGTTGTGTACTTGTTTGTACCAATTTTCTTTTCGTTTGTACCTCAAGGGGTTCGAAAGTACCGGCATTACAAAAAGTGCAAAAATGGTAAATCTGTCATTTTTTGAGATATTCGAAATCTGCAAGCGGGGATAGATTCTTAGTCGTTTGTACCCATCGAAACCACTGAAAGTTTCGTTTGTACCTCAAAGGGTTCGGAGAAACTAAATTTTCGTGATATACAGAAACCTAATTGGAGGAATCGATTTTTTTTAAATGCATACGTTTGTACTCGTTGTGTACTTGTTTGTACCAATTTTCTTTTCGTTTGTACCTCAAGGGGTTCGAAAGTACCGGCATTACAAAAAGTGCGAAAATGGTAAATCTGTCATTTTTCGAGATATTCGAAATCTGCAAGCGGGGATAGATTCCTAGTCGTTTGTACCCATCGAAACCACTGAAAGTTTCGTTTGTACCTCAAAGGGTTCGGAGAAACTAAATTTTCGTGATATACAGAAACCTAATTGGAGGAATCGATTTTTTTTAAATTTATACGTTTGTACTCGTTGTGTACTTGTTTGTACCAATTTTCTTTTCGTTTGTACCTCAAGGGGTTCGAAAGTACCGGCATTACAAAAAGTGCGAAAATGGTAAATCTGTCATTTTTCGAGATATTCAAAATCTGCAAGCGGGGATAGATTCCTAGTCGTTTGTACCCATCGAAACCACTGAAAATTTCGTTTGTACCTCAAGGGGTTCGGAGAAACTAAATTTTCGTGATATACAGAAACCCAATTGGAGGAATCGATTTTTTTTAATTGCATACGTTTGTACTCATTGTGTACTTGTTTGTACCAATTTTCTTTTCGTTTGTACCTCAAGGGGTTCGAAAGTACCGGCATTACAAAAAGTGCAAAAATGGTAAATCTGTCATTTTTTGAGATATTCGAAATCTGCAAGCGGGGATAGATTCCTAGTCGTTTGTACCCATCGAAACCACTGAAAGTTTCGTTTGTACCTCAATGGGTTCAGAGAAACTAAATTTTCGTGATATACAGAAACCCAATTGGAGGAATCGATTTTTTTTAAATTCATACGTTTGTACTCGTTGTGTACTTGTTTGTACCAGTTTTTTTTTCGTTTGTACCTCAAGGGGTTCGAAAGTACCGGCATTACAAAAAGTGCAAAAATGGTAAATCTGTCATTTTTTGAGAAATTCGAAATCTGCAAGCGGGGATAGATTCTTAGTCGTTTGTACCCATCGAAACCACTGAAAGTTTCGTTTGTACCTCAAAGGGTTCGGAGAAACTAAATTTTCGTGATATACAGAAACCTAATTGGAGGAATCGATTTTTTTTAAATGCATACGTTTGTACTCGTTGTGTACTTGTTTGTACCAATTTTCTTTTCGTTTGTACCTCAAGGGGTTCGAAAGTACCGGCATTACAAAAAGTGCGAAAATGGTAAATCTGTCATTTTTCGAGATATTCGAAATCTGCAAGCGGGGATAGATTCCTAGTCGTTTGTACCCATCGAAACCACTGAAAGTTTCGTTTGTACCTCAAAGGGTTCGGAGAAACTAAATTTTCGTGATATACAGAAACCTAATTGGAGGAATCGATTTTTTTTAAATTCATACGTTTGTACTCGTTGTGTACTTATTTGTACCAATTTTCTTTTCGTTTGTACCTCAAGGGGTTCGAAAGTACCGGCATTACAAAAAGTGCGAAAATGGTAAATCTGTCATTTTTCGAGATATTCGAAATCTGCAAGCGGGGATAGATTCCTAGTCGTTTGTACCCATCGAAACCATTGAAAGTTTCGTTTGTACCTCAATGGGTTCGGAGAAACTAAATTTTCGTGATATACAGAAACCCAATTGGAGGAATCGATTTTTTTTAAATGCATACGTTTGTACTCGTTGTGTACTTGTTTGTACCAATTTTCTTTTCGTTTGTACCTCAAGGGGTTCGAAAGTACCGGCATTACAAAAAGTGCAAAAATGGTAAATCTGTCATTTTTTGAGATATTCGAAATCTGCAAGCGGGGATAGATTCCTAGTCGTTTGTACCCATCGAAACCACTGAAAGTTTTGTTTGTACTTCAAGGGGTTCGAAAGTACCGGCATTACATTTTTGTAAATTTTTGTAAACGACTAGGAATCTATCGATTCCTCCAATTGGGTTTCTGTATATCACGAAAATTTAGTTTCTCCGAACCCTTTGAGGTACAAACGAAACTTTCAGTGGTTTCGATGGGTACAAACGACTAGGAATCTATCCCCGCTTGCAGATTTCGAATATCTCGAAAAATGACAGATTTACCATTTTCGCACTTTTTGTAATGCCGGTACTTTCGAACCCCTTGAGGTACAAACGAAAAGAAAATTGGTACAAACAAGTACACAACGAGTACAAACGTATGCATTTAAAAAAAATCGATTCCTCCAATTGGGTTTCTGTATATCACGAAAATTTAGTTTCTCTGAACCCATTGAGGTACAAACGAAACTTTCAGTGGTTTCGATGGGTACAAACGACTAGGAATCTATCCCCGCTTGCAGATTTCGAATATCTCAAAAAATGACAGATTTACCATTTTTGCACTTTTTGTAATGCCGGTACTTTCGAACCCCTTGAGGTACAAACGAAAAGAAAATTGGTACAAACAAGTACACAACGAGTACAAACGTATGCAATTAAAAAAAATCGATTCCTCCAATTGGGTTTCTGTATATCACGAAAATTTAGTTTCTCCGAACCCCTTGAGGTACAAACGAAACTTTCAGTGGTTTCGATGGGTACAAACGACTAGGAATCTATCCCCGCTTGCAGATTTTGAATATCTCGAAAAATGACAGATTTACCATTTTCGCACTTTTTGTAATGCCGGTACTTTCGAACCCCTTGAGGTACAAACGAAAAGAAAATTGGTACAAACAAGTACACAACGAGTACAAACGTATGCAATTAAAAAAAATCGATTCCTCCAATTGGGTTTCTGTATATCACGAAAATTTAGTTTCTCCGAACCCCTTGAGGTACAAACGAAACTTTCAGTGGTTTCGATGGGTACAAACGACTAGGAATCTATCCCCGCTTGCAGATTTTGAATATCTCGAAAAATGACAGATTTACCATTTTCGCACTTTTTGTAATGCCGGTACTTTCGAACCCCTTGAGGTACAAACGAAAAGAAAATTGGTACAAACAAGTACACAACGGGTACAAACGTATGCATTTAAAAAAAAATCGATTCCTTTAAGTCGGGTTCTGGGTATTTTGAAAATTTTGTATCTCCGAACCCATTGAGGTACAAACGAAAAAAAAGTTGGTACAAACCAGTACATACGGAGTACAAACGTATACATTTAAAAAAAAATTGATTACTTCATGTCGGGTTCCAGGTTCACACAGCTCAGAGACAGAGCGACCCGCGACCAATATAAATCGCGGTCGTTCACCTACTCCTATTTCGTTCATAGGGATGAGTGGCATTCGTGACATTTTCGTTTTACAACGTCAGCCATATCATGGCTGATATAAATTGTTAAAAATAAATGAAAAAACTCGCTCTTGGCTGAAGTCAAAGCAGACTAAGTAGTATTACTTGAAATCTTTGGATTTGGATCTTGGATAACTTCTTCTAAATCATCCCAATGGATGTCGATACGGTTTTCACTAATGGAAGAGCTTAATTTAAAGGAAGGTTTGTGTATATAATTTTCAGAAAAAAATGCATCATTGCGAAACCGTCACTGGTCGCTAGTATTGTTTATTCCTGTCATTTTAAAGACAAAAGTATGGGTAAATGTACATTAGTTATTTTTTTACTTATCCATATAATTTTAGATATATTTATATGGTTTTAGTCAAATACAATAAAATCAAATTAATTTATTATCGATTCGGAAAGCGACATTAGCCTTGCCGATTTTCCAAAAATTACGTATAATAATAATAACCTTCTTCTAGTATTTATCTTAGTACTACTTATACTATACCTTTTTATAGTATTTATCATACACTTACAACTTTATCTACGTTAAATACTATAATTATTTTATTTAAGTTAATTCGTTTTGTATTATTAAACTTAATATTTATAAATTATGAATGTTATATTTATTTAGTTTCTAAACCACAACCCGTTAAAAAGCAATATAAAAAAGGCTATAAAATTGCAAAGAGAAATGTACTTAGTGACCTTAATTTAGACTAAGACGGTGAAAATGAGTAAACAGTAATCTAATCTCTTTCTTATACGGTCGCTTTTTCATTGCTGAAATTTTCATCGACTAATTTGTTGGGTGGGGCAAGTGACAAGAGATCCATATGTATTACTTAAATATAGATATTACTTAATTAACTAAGTTATAAGTTTAAATTAAGTAGCTATTGCGTGCGACTTCATCCGCGCCCCTTTTTTCTTTAGTGTTAAAACATTTTTTATTCAATATTTATTGCTTTCAGGCGTAAATTTTTTATTTTTACTTTTAAAATATTTTTTTTTCTGGATGAAAGGTAGGTACGCTATATCTTTTTCTGTAACCCTGACAAACGTGTATTACATGCATAATTTCATGATAATCGTTCATCATAGTTCATATTGAGTGGTTAGGACGTGAAAGCGTAACATACACACAAACTCACTTTTGCATTTCTAATATCAGGTTAAAGGATACCAAGCAAGCCAACAGTCCCCATGATAGTGGGAAGTCGTCACGAGCTGCACTGCCTATACATAAATAGATGATATCCTGATACCTTGATAACGTCATGATTTATATAGGGACTCCTTATAAAGGGTAAGAGACACAAAATAGGCTAAAACCCTTACTCACCGAGTATACGTTCAATTATTTCACTATGTTCTTCTGTAAGGGAGTAGTTACTGACTTCAAACCGCAACTAGTGTCCCGCTATCGCCTGTGACTTGAGAATTAGTTCAATTATTTCACTATGTTCTTCTGTAAGGGAGTAGTTACTGACTTCAAACCGCGACTAGTGACCCGCTATCGCTTCTGACTTGAGAATTAGTTTTGCGTACATATCAATCACGCCACTATACGCGTCGATACGTCACGTACGTAAAGCGAAGCGTCTACATTGAATATTTAATAAAAACTTGTTGAATCGCCGTGTTACAGTGTTGTTCATATTCTAAAGACGTGTTTGAATTTAATTAGTCCGCTTAAGTTGAAATTCGGACATTTTTTTATGAGATAATTTATAACAATTTATACTTACATATATTATATAAAGTAATAAAAATGTAAGAATACAGAAAACATTTCTTTAAAAATTCAATCCTACTGTAGTTGGCAGCGCACTTGTAGCACCTGTTGCTTGTGTTATAGGCGACGGTAGCCACCTACCATCAAATGGACCGCCAGCCTGTCTGCCGAACTTAACATTAAAAAAACTAAGATTCGATTTTTGAATGAAGAAAAACTTCATTCAAACTTTTTTTTAAATTACCCACTTACGTAACCAGGAATCGAACTTACTTACATTCTATCCTGCGCCATAAACTTTTTTATGATATATTTCCTAGGTGTCCTAGTTGTATGGGGTTCGTGCTCGAAATAGGAGCCATCTATATCTTTTCTTTCGCTTTAATTTTCTTCGACATTCATCAAAAGATTATCTTTTAGGAAATATATAGAAATAGTGCTTGAGATAAGCGGAAATTGCCGAAACTTATCGGCTAGTTTAGCAAAAAGTGTGTCAGGAAATGAGCTTGTACCATGCTACATTTGTCAAGATCAAAAAAATATTGTCCAATCCATTATTCCAGCAGTTCCGGATCCATTTGGAATGAGACAAATCGCGTATGTAACCCGAAGTGGGTTACGAATGTGTGGGTTTGTTGAGTTTTGGAAAAACTTATATGAAATTATCGAAATTACGTTACGAATAATGATATAATGACGATCGTTCTCCATTGATTAAATTAAATTGGCATAAAAACCTATTGTTTGATAAATAAATATATCAATGCTAGAAATATTTGTCTTCCTTAAGAGATTCGCAATATTTTCTTTTAAATAATAAAATATAAAATAACATTAAAACTGACATATTTTATTATGAATGAAGAGGAACTAAAATGAAGTTAAATATAGAATATACGATGGAAAAAAATCAGTTCCTATTTTGCAAAAACAAAGCTTTAAGGGCACCTAAATTATTAATACAACCTATTTTAATACATTGCCGTTAAATATAACTATCAAACGGCACTGTAATCAATTATTTATTGTTATAATGACGACGCGTTTGTACCCTAGCTGTTAACCAAACGTACGCGGGTTCGAATCCCGCTAGGGGCAAATGTTTATGTGTTAACATTTTACCTTTGTACCTGAGTCACGGATGTTTTATATTCATAATATGTATGTATTTACAAAAAAAAAAAGAAATCTATGTATTATATCAACTGTCTAGTATCCATAATACAAGCATTAGTTGCTTACTGTGGAACTAGATGGTGCTGTGTGGAATGTGTGAAGATTTATAATTTATTTATAATTATTATTTATAATAGAAATGTGTGTGTGTGATCTCGATATGTCGAATATTCGATTCGCTATTACGAATATAAACTTATCTACAAACCCCTTGTTCCAGTTACCTGATGAAACAGAATGGATTTGATGTATTGGCGACATGTCGTAACACACTAGAGACCATTTGGGTCGTTAGTGTTAATTAGTACTTTTGTTTTACTTAAATGCTTTTTTTTAGGTCGGCCATCAATTTCCAAGGATGCCTAATTTTGTAATAATTACCATCATCGCGCGTGTTTCAAAACATCATCAAGTTTACACAAGAAACTTTTAAGTAGTTTAAGAGGAAAGCAGTCGGCCGTTTTGTTCAAATTATTTGTTCTTTGGCACCTACTACAATTATTTTGAAACTTTTTCAATACAACATATCCGTACTAATATTATAAATGCGAAAGTATATTTGGATGTATGGATGTTTGTAACTCTTTCACGCAAAAACTACTGAACCGATCATCATTAAATTTTGCATACACGTTGTCTGGGACACCAGAAAGGACATAGGGTACCTTACATCCAGAAAAAAAGAACTATTCCCGAGGGATCAATAAAAAATAAAATACTAACGCCTGGCCAAAGTGTTATAGCAACACGAGGTCAAGCGTTATATTGCTCTTTTTTCTAATTTTCAACACGGACGAAGTCGCGAGCACCAGCTAGTGTAACATAATTTTTCTGTATTTTGATGAAATATTTTGTTTTTCATATGTTAGATCACAATTGAACCAAATGTTGCTGGTATAGAGTTGTTGTAAACGGTGATTAACTGTTGCTGTTTATTTATTGATGGTTGCTATTTTGCTGGTAAACGGTGGCGCTGTAATAGAGTTACAGTTCTTTTTTTCGTACATACTTTCTAACTCATACAGTTTCTGAAAACTGGTTTAAAATCGGTTCAGATTTGAAGGAGAAAACCAGAGAATATGAAACCTTGAATTTGACAATAATAATTATTTTGGGTATGATCATTAGGGTACAGCTGTTGTCCCTTTCGCTTGGTATTGGGAAGTGACAACAAAATTCATATGGAAATGTTTCGCCAACCAAGTTTCCTCGTTTGTGCAATGACGCACTGTTGATATTCAGATAATTGCTTCTAAAGTTGGCTTTAGATAAAGGCTGTATTCCATCTTAAAATAAATCTTAACGCATACACATTAAAGTCTACATTGACATGCGCGTTCGCATAACATGTCACGTAACTCAAGGCTACAAAGTTTTTAGTCCTATTAAAACTATTTCTTGATGAATCAATATAGCCTTGTTGCCATTTAAGAAAATATGCATTGATTTCTTAATGAGTTTATTTAAATATATTTCTTTAAAAACTTGTAAGCATTCCAACATCTTTAACACATTAAATCTCTGTTTCCTTTGTATACAAAATTACAAATTTATTGATGGCTTATCTTTCTTTATTCTTATAGGATTATGGGGCGTGTAATTATTTTAACATATTTAACATCTCAATACACCGTAGTATTGATAAGTCCGTAGTATATCAATATTTATTTTTTATTTAGATTTAGATAAATTTAAAACTATATATATTATAGATTATATACAAATAGGCCTAAAAATTTTTATTTTACTTTTACATTTATTTATTAATTAAAAAAAAATAATAAGAAAAAGAAGAGAATATTCTATAAGTATAAAATTAATTTTTCAAAAGTAATTCTAATATCTAGTACTCCGACTATTTCCTTTGTATACAAATTAAATAATTTATTGACGTTAATGGCTTTAGTAAGTAGCCTTGTCTTTATAATATTAGACTATAGATAAAAACTCTGCCTCGTCCAATATTTACATATACAATACTAGAGACCCGCCCCTGGCTTTGCACAGAGTTCGAAAATGTGTACATTATAAAATAGACTATTTTCCAAATTTCAGTTTTCTTAGTCCAAGCTCCGCATGAATGCATTTTTTCTGCAAATTAGTCGTTTCTTTCTCGCTTACAGCTCTTTCTATTGGTGAAAACCTTATCAAAATCCGTAAGTAGGGCAATATAGAAAAAGTTTATTTTATAATATTGTATAGGTATAGATTAATAGGTTAAATTAAATAATAGGATAAATACAAGTTTTTTTCTGTATGAACATTTGTAATCAAGAATGAACAATAAAAACTGAATATTTTAAACACACAAATATTTGCAATCGAATTACAAACGCATCAAAACACGAACAAGACGCATATTGCATCAAATTTTTAACAGAATCTTAACAAGACTTAACAATATCATTAATCTTAACAATATCATTAAGTTAATCAGATGTTTAGGGCGTTTAACCCGCAGTTTAGCGATTGTGATCAACAAAATATTATTAAACGGCTGTTTAAAAATAACCGTCTGTTGGTGAACTCGAGCCTTAGTAAAGTATTTCAAGTCCTTTTTTGTTATGTCAAAGTTTGCTGACTTATTTGAAATGATAACATTAAAAATTGTACCGCTATCGGTTGTCAGTGCTAAGTTGCTAACGGTACAAGGTGCGATCTGCTGACGCTGAGGTTAAACGCTGAGGCAGTGTCAAGAGGTCGCAATTTGCGCCAATCAGTAAGATATTGTACAAGTTTTTCAAGTCCCGCCACCAATCCAATGCGTATTTCAAATGTCGATATTAATTTCATACACAGTATTATCTATGAATGAAATAGCACCAAGTAATGTTCTTCTATGTCTATACATATTACATATATTTACATATCCGTACTAATATTATAAATGCTAAAGTATATTTGTAACTCTTTCACGCAAAAACTACTAAACCGATCACTATGAAATTTTGTATACACGTTGTCTGGGACACCAGAAAGGACATAGGGTACTTTTCATCGTTCAACGCGGACGAAGTCGCGGACACCAGCTAGTCTATACATATTATAAATAATGTCGCTGTCATTTTCTGAAAGAGCCATAAAACCAGAAGATTTGTGTAGGTTAGGTATATAACTTGATGCCATATTAATTATGTTAGTCTATACATAATAAATGTATAATAAAATCGTAAAAGAGCCCGTGTCTGTATTAAATATTAAAAAAAAAAAACTATTTGTACACATTGTACTTATTACTCGTATGTTGTTGAGGTAAAAAAAACAGTGCTGACAGAAGTGAAAACTTGAACAGTTACGTGTATAATTTTTGAATCGTCAGGAAAGTACATAACATACCTACAGAGGTGTCGGTTACACGGTTACAGTAACAATCGCGAGTTCAATGGTTTTTTCCATCTCAAAAATTCCCAACGCGCCTAAAGAAGTTTTCACTTCAAAAAAAAAAAAAATAGTTTTTAGAATTTTTGTCTGTTTGTGCACGCTAATCTCAGAAACGGCTTAACGTTTTTGGATGAAATTTTGCACACATATAGTTTATTACCTGGTTTAACATATAGGATACTTTTCAACCTGGCAAAATGTTAGATTCCTGTGGGATTATCAAAAAAAAAAAAAAAATCACAGCGCGTACGCATCTTCGCCCGCCTTTAAATTCCTCAGCATTATAGTACACCGTAAGAGAGACAATAAGACATCATAATATAAGAAAATAAGCTTGTCTACAGTTTCTACTTCAGTACAAACGCATCGGTAATAAGATAGAGAGTCTAATCTGTTCAGGGCCCGTACCATGAACTTTTAGTAAACTATCATGTTTTAAGGAAGTTTTGTTTTAAGCTTAAAGTAACATTACTCAAATTCGTACCATGACGTCCACAAAACAATATTGTTTTATTCCTGCCGTGAACGAATGATATTTGCATGATTGTCTATTCCCTGCTAAATAATGCCACAGAGTCCTAAGTATGACGCCATATCGTATTTGGTATGTTCTGAAACATATTTTATTTCTACGCTACAAAACCAAGATATCATAATTTCTTTCTATTTACAATTGTTTCTCATAGTTATAACAAAGAATTATTGTTGAAACACTGGAATAAAGCTCAAAGATAACATGATTAATGTAAAAATTGACCAAAAATGCCATATCTTCGCGCGACTTCTATTTTCACTTGTTCAGTTTTAGAACGTATCTACACTTGTCAGTGACTGACGTTAAGTGACGATATTTAAAACGAAATAAGTACATTATTCGATTCGGTTTATTATATTGAAAATTATCATTTTATATTTACTTACATACCTAAATATTTATAATTAAAATTAAAAAATATCAAATATAAAGTAAGTGAACATTTTATTTTTGTGATTTTGTTAAATAATAAGTGTAAAAATTTGATTAAAGTGTTAAATGTATTTTCTTTACAGTAATAGGTCTCGCCGGGTGTCACTGCGCCAATTACACATTCTCTGGGAATTTCTAAATATAAATAAAGACATAGCATCGGCCTACAACCGTTCCATGCAAGCAAAAGAGTATTCCCAGAGAAAGTGGAGCGCAGTGACGGAGACGCTTAACGCTATTGGAGACGGAGTTCATAAAGATTGGAAAGGCTGGTCCAAAGTAAGATGTTATTTTTTTTTCATGTCTAAAGTATTTTTTTATGTCAGGGTCGACAGAACTGACGGTCGGCTTGATAAAGGTTGCTACCTTCAGCTATAAGCAACGACACAGGTGCTGCAAGTGCAGTGTCGATTGAATTCTTTATATTAAATCATAGACGATAACTTTTATTTAATTACAACTGCAATTTTTTAGTACTGGGTGGACTACAAAACCAAACTTAAAAAAAGAGTAGCTTCTGTGAGAGCTTCTCAGACCGGCACGGGGGGGGGGGGGCATCCACGGTTCAGCCTTTGTCTGAACTGGAACTAAAATTTTTAGGAATACTCGGGGACAACTTCGGAGAAGGCTTACCAGGTATAAGAGTAGAACCATTTTCACAAGTAAGATAAAATTTTGCATTATTTGTATTTAATAACACACATACATCGGAGTAAAGCTATTTTATTTCAATTTAATTAAAAAGAGTAGATTATTAGACAATATTTTTAATAAAACTTTAAAATACAATTATTATTTTAAGCAGCAATAAATAATGAATTTCAATTTCATGTTCCCAGTGCACAGGAAGTGCCATTGATGAGACTGGATCTCTAGCCTCTCCATAGCCGAATACTTCTACAGTTTCGGAGGTGCAGGAGCCCAGCACTTCGATGGTGGCGGACTCAGTTTTACCACATTCTCCATATAGAACCCGCACCCCATCCCCTTATCCCCTCTCAACATCTACACCTGTCCTTAGAACTGTAGCAGCTGCAGCTGTTACACTTGTCCCGGGACTGTAGCAGCAGCAGCCGTTACACCTCCCCCGGAGCTGTAGCAGCAGCTGAAGTAAGACAGACTCCGAGGCGCCGACGTCGGCGACAACTAACAATGTCCCAGGAAGCCGCAAGACGGGCCCTCGTGGAGTCATCTCAGTTGCGAGCTGAGGCTGCCGTTAGGGGCAGTGCAGCTCTTGAAAGAATGTCTCAAACCATGGAGCAAATATCTAACACACTACAAAAGATTGAAAGGTATGTTATCTAAAATCTATGTTATACCTAAACCATCGCCTCATTTCCCATTTCCCTACTATAGTCGATAGCGCACTTGCTGTACCTGTGGCGTTGCTTGTGTATAGGCGACGGTATCCAATTGCCATCAACTGTTTGTCAACACTGACATAAAAAAACTTATTAATTTTCTAAATTATTTATTACTTTGTATCTGTGAAATGGCTAAATAGATTTCTAAAATCCATCTAACTAAAATATCTAATGTACTGAAAATTGTTCTAGATAAACACTTAAATAGTTAAATTTAAATAATTACCCAATATTGCTGCAGTATTTTATAATATTAAAATTATTTTTATTTATTAATACAATATTTGTATTGATATTCTATAAAACAATTTAAAAAAAAAAATCATTTATTTTTCAGAATTGCAGGTTTTGCCTTTCCCACAGCAGATTAACGAGGGCATTCCGGGCAGCAGAACCTTGTTGCAGTGCCCTATTATTCCCACGAGGCTGCTCATAGATGTTATTCGGCTGAAATAGGTTTTCTTGAACGAGCTCTTCATTGCTGAGTGGTACTATCGGAGTATTTGCTCTATTGCAGATGTTGTGTAATATAACACAAGCATTTACAATAGAACCTGCTACTTCTGGCGAATAATGTAACACTCTGTGGACGAGTAAGCAACGAAACCGTGCTTTAAGAAGCCCATTTGTGCGCTCGATGACATTCCTAGCTCGGACATGCAAGTTGGTGTAGTGTGCTTCCGGAGTGTTTGGTGCTGCATTCAATATAGGGGTCATCATGATTCTGCGTAATGGATATCCAGCATCACCTGTAATTATAACAATTTCAAATGTATGCAACTGATGGAAAAATATATTGAAAAATTGAGTAAAAATAATCTGTTTATTTACTTACCAAGAAACCAAGTATTTTCTGTGTTGCTTAGAACTTCCAAGTGCGTTTTTAATGGATGATTGTTCCATATGAAAGAATCATGACTAGCGCCGCCATAGCTTGCATCTACGCTTAATATTTGCATATTTGCATCACATACCTATGACAAATAATGTGATACAGTAAGAGAGATCATCTAGTACAATAGTCAGAAAACTAGTATGTTATGAGTGGCACGTTACATTTAAAAAGAATTAAAACATAACTAATTGTAAAAAGCAGTAAAGCTATTTTTTTTAAATTTTGTTTTAAAAAATAATAATATCTTAGAAAACTTCTTAATTAGCATACCAATTGAACATTGAGGGAATGATAATGCTTCCGACAAAAGAAATGTTCCTCATTTATTGTAGGCCGTACTATAGCTACGTGGGTACAGTCTATACAACCTAAAACGCCGGGTATGCCATATTTATTGTAAAATCTGAAAAGGTAAGTATTCGTTAGTAAAGTGATATAATTTGAAAATTGTGAAAAGTTTTATTTATACCAAATACAAAAACTTGCTTACTCTGTTTTTATTTGACGACGGCTTTGCTCATTTTCCGGGAAAACTATATATTTTTGCCGCATCTGCGGCGTGTTAAGGCTCGCTGTAATTTGTGCTATTACAGCCGAAACAGTTTGCTGTGCCATCGAATGCCCCTCAATGTTCCCTATAGGACGTTGGTACGAGCCAGTCGCGTAAAATGATAACGCAGTCAGTAACTACAAATAAGTGTAATATAAGGGCTTTTATTAAAAGTAAATAAGTACTAAAAGTAAGTAAATTTAAGCTACATACCAATTATAATCTTGTGTTTATAAATCATTATTATTTAAAATAGCATTAAGTTCATTTACCTTCGTTTCTACATCTAAGTCTGTGCGTTTTGAAGGAGCCTTCATCAATGGTTTTAGCTCATCGATGAGCTCATAAGTGAGCTCTTTTGTAAGTCGATAACGCTTCATAAACTCTACATCGTCCAACTCGAAAGGATCACTCTCGCTGCGCATTTGTCGTCGTCGATTTCTTCGTAGTATATTACTTTGGGCGTTATCGTTTTCCAAAAATTCGAAAATTTCGTACTCACTAGCCATCTACAAACACATTTTTTTATTATTAAAATGCAATGAATAAAGAAAAATACTTTATTCACTTAAAGATCGATATAACAATAACATTTACTCACTTTTTAACACAGTAATATTATTAATTTTGTCGAAATCACTTTACTTTACTTTAGCAGTTTTGTATCCGTCTTGAAAAGGCAACTTTTTTAAGATTGCTAAATTTGACATTAAAACAATAATGCTTACTGTCAAATGGACCGTCATGGTACGAATTGATTGAACGAAATAGCGAATGACGTCACAAAACTTCTTAATAGAAACAATATTAAAGTAAGCTTACTTTTAAGGGGTCATGGTACGAAATTTGAAAGTAAGATTACAATAATACTGCTATAAGAGGTGGTGGTAAGGCCCCAGGCATGCACGTCTCAGTACGTCTGAGCCAGTATACCTACTCAATCAATAAATTGAGCGAAGCAATCAATTTAGAGTTCTATATGGAAATTTTTGCCTACCTATCTACATAGTAGAAGCCTTTTAACTTGCTTGATTTGATAAGTTACTAAAGTACTAATATGTCATACTAATAGCCACACCCCATAGTGTTAATATAAATATTTTTGTCCAAAATTCGTCAGTGGCTTATATCAAAGGTTATCGACCAATGTGTGTTGCTAGTGATGTCATATAGTGCTAAATCATATAGTGCTAACTAAAAGTCTTTGACAAGCCCGTTGGGTGAGTGATTAGGGTTGCCTTAACGCTCTGACTCAGGGGTCCGGGTTCAATTCCCGGCAGTGGCAATGGACAGGACACATACTACCTACAAGATGGCCAGACGACTTAATAAGAGTCGCAGGTCGAACACTCAAGATCCAGGCTGCTTTTGAACGGTCCTACTGTAAAGTTATCAGCAGTGAATGGCTTACAGTTGAGATGATAATTATAAATATTTAATATACAATGAAATCAAATATATTAATCAAATATTTTCTCTTGTTTCTGGTAGGTTACGATGAAATGGCGAAAAATCTACAAAATTAAGTAAAAAAAGGTCGCATTCTTTTGCTTGACGTAGGCCTAATATCGAGATATAAATATCACACGGTAATTGCTCGAGTGGTTAAGGTACTTATACTTGCTTTAATAACATTCTAAGTTGACACGGATTCGATTCCTTACAGGGCCAACTTTGGAAATAAATTTTTCAAATTTCAGGGCCAACTTTGGAAATAAATTTTTCAAATTTCACTGAACTTAGCGTGCAATATTTTGTTCCCAGTCCATTATATGATTATTCACAACAAAATCCTTTGATAGTGCTTACATTTAGGGCATACAATTGTTTTGTTTAGTGTTATTTAAAATTTATGTCACTGTTATATCAAGTTATTTCTGATTTAAAACATCACGTCTAATGCACTCTATAGTTTTATGAAATCGAATCCGTATAAAGTAAATCTGAAGCGACATTAGTGTTGTAGATACATTACAAACGAAGCCAATCAAATGTGAAAAAAACTGATGTAGGTATATATTCTTTAAATTAAACAAGATTTAGTATTGATTCAGTGTAAACACCTATAGATAATTTGGTTACATATTGATATATTGTGTTCACTATAACTTTTTTTACTTAATGGCGCGTCTGTACCAGTCTTCGTATATATTTTGGTAAGCTAAAGGTATAGAATGATGGCAAATGACTACTGTTGCCAACAAATATAAGCAACACTGAGCGGGATGCAAGTGCCATTCTAACTTTACAACAATTTGCAAACAGCTCCTGAAGAAGCTCATGTTGCAGGGTGGAAGCAACTTAGGCACGTTTCCTGCACGTTTATTTTGTATTCGTTTTTTAACCTTCAATCAGCCCTGTGCCGGACTTTTCACACAGTTGTCACAGTGAGTGACGTCATTCACGCTTGGTTGTATTTTTATATTGGTATCGAAAGCGCCAACGGTTACGCCGCCAACAAAACAGAAGGTTTTTGGGTACATCCTATAAATAAAGAATCAGTGCGTAATATATAACATTTAAAAATTTCATATTTTTTTTTTCTTCTTAAACTTGCTGTTGTTTTATATTGTTTTCACTTTTCACTAATGAACGAGGGAGGTTTGTGTATAATATTTTTATATTCTTGTATTATACTAGGTTATACTATATGTGTTTGTTCTTTGTTACCGTTCTTGCGGCTAATGTTGTATACGCCTGTAATTGGTGCTCGTGTCAGCTGAAATACTCTGTGAATCATTATATCATAAATAATTTTAACACGTGTACTGTTGGTGTATCTTAATAAATTAAAAAAAAAAAAAAAAACATTTGAAAAGTTCTACTATGAACTTGGAAACGATGAAAAACGCTTGTTCGGATGCTATTTGATAAAAAACGTATTAATAGTGTGCCGTGTGAAGGAGACAGCGTTGTACTGTGCCACTGAAAACCGAATACGTTAAAGTTCATTCGATTTGTTTGACAAGTCCGGTGAGTATTCGTTTAAACCCCTTCGGCCGCCGTCGAAACCAATGCTACGTAACCGGTTACGTGTATAAACGGTGTTTATAATAAGCTTATAATAGACTAACTGTTGCACGCGGCTTCGCCCGCGTAGCTTTATAAAATATAGCCTATGTTGCTCGCTCATAATATAGCTTCCCAACAGTGAAAGAATATTTCAAATCGGTCCAGTAGTTTCGGAGTCTATTCAATGCAAACAAACAAACAAATCTTTCCTTTTTATAATATTAGTATAGATAAATAATTTGAAATGACTAGTACCTATACTATGGTTGGCAGTGCATTTGCAGCACTCTTGGCGTTGCTTGCGTTATAGGCAACTGTAGTCAAGTGGACCGTCAGCCTGTCTGTCAGACCAAAACATGAGAAATAATGTTAAACACATTAAGTAAGGGATGTTGTAGTAAGAATAAAAGAACCTAAGATGGACGGTTCGAGTTGAATAAAAAGTTACAAGTAAAGATAAATAAGGCTCCACAGAGATTGGTTTCTGTCGATACCTCATGAAGCGAAAATAAAGACGTTTTGTTTTTCGAATGACATGATTTGTCATTTCAATAGAAATCATTTTCAACGCCTTATATCTTTCAAAATAAAATGATACGAAACTCCACTATAATAGTGAAAGTTCATATCGTTCTTATACTATCCTTTTTAATCTTAAATAGAAATCTGAAAATGTTTGGAAACCAATTAAACTGAGATCAGTGGCAGCAGGATCCATCTTGTGACGCGAGGGCTTTGAAATCAGCGGATAGTGTTCTGTTAACATTTTTTATTACTATTTATTTTGCTTAAATAATTACCAACATATTTTTGTCTGGGTAGGGTAGGGACTGACAATAACTTCTTCGCCTAACTTAGGGAATTTATTGACACTTAAACTTTCACATTTCTAAGTCAACATTGTCTTAGAGCACAATAAAAAAAAAGCTTTACTGTAATATATTGTTCTAAATTTATACATTAAGTATTTAATAAGTACAGATGAGTACCTATATTTGATTTGAATGTTTATTTCAGCTGTTTGTAAAAACTTTTCATTTGTTTAATTTAAATAATTAAATAATAAAGTAACCTATAACAATGTCAAAAGCAAATAGTAAACTTATTGTAGCTCATTGCCACGATAAAATAAAAAAATAAAATGCCAAGCGTCTAAACTGGAATTGAAACTACAATGACGTTCCTCCGCGTATTTTGTGGCCACAATATTACAAGGCTGGGCTTTGTTTTAAATGACAGCCGTTCATCCTAGAGTTTAGTATTGGCTGAACAGTTTATAAGAACATTAGAAGCCAATTTTAAATTTGACACGTAATATATTGTTTTTCTTGTAACGTAGAGGACGTTACTGGTTATAACTTAAGACAGTTGGTATTATTCATCAATCTACTAAAACTATGTATTTCGCATGCCATACAAAACACTACAAATTTTATGGAACATTTAAAAATGACATATGCATAGAGCATAAACTCTGTAATCTGTCATTTAAAACTAACCAAACATCTGTCATTTAAAGAAAATGTGACTTTACGTCAACACATTAAAGTTTAAAATCAATAATAGAACTTAGTCGTTATTTACTATTGATGCGCGAAGGCAAGATTCCTCCATAATTCCGTTTTAGGCGTACTTTTTAAGTGCTGCTTTGGCATTTGTGACGCAAAATCCATAGTTGTAGTAGATTGATGGTATTATCATTAGAAAGATTATACCTATATTGTGTAATTAATATCTTTGCGTGTATATACAGAGACGTAACCTTAGTTCTGTCGTAAAATGTAAAGCATTATAAAATATTTATTTTCATTCACATTCCACGCGAAACACATATCTACCGTATAGTGGAACAGTGGTTTTATTCTGGAGAATGTTTTGATTATTATTCCACTTTAGCCTAATCTTTTTTTAAACTTTTTTTTATTAGAGAAGGGTTTGCTCTTGGCCAGAATCCAGCCGTGTAGCGAAGATGAGGTCTATGATGGAGCGAGCTAACCCAGAAAAAGCCTATTCACTCGAACTCTAAAAAAATTTGGGTTATATGAGCTCGGAAGCACAGACGACAGGAAGTTCCAAATCTGATTTTGCTGCAATAATGCTAGATAATTTATCCCTATTTTTTGATGTAGTTGTGTCGTTGTACACTATCCCGATGGATAACATTATTAGGTATAGGTATTACGTGTACACTTCCCTACTTAGATGCTTATATCCATCTACAAATTGGGGTTTGACGTGCATTGGAATCTTAAGTGAGTCGTCAGCCTTTTCTCTAAAAAGGCCCAATAAAAAGTGGGAGTACATCAAAAAGTTAACAAAAAATAAAACAAGCTATTCTCTCTTTAAAAAAAAAACCTCGTCTCTAACTATATAAAAAACCTTTTTAAAATGTTTAATGGCGAATTTGTTTGTGTCATGGAAGTGAAAGTTTGGCGAGTTGCCAACTCAGGCTAGGATGAAGAAACCAGAACACGGAGCAATTGCACACGAAGTATTTTTGGAAGACATACTTTTTTAAAATTGAGATGCATACTCTTTTATTTGAATTTGAACCTTTTTCAAAACGACATAAACTGTTGTTCTATCTATAATATTGTTAATGTACGTAATTATAATTTCCACATTACAATACATTTTTCTTTAGGAAAAAAAAGTCAATTCTGGAATTTCACTATTTTACTTACCTAGTTAACTGTTGCAATTTAAACTCAAGAACAAGTAACTTGACATTAATACAGAACTCAGACGGGTTGCAATATGATAGTGATAGTTGCAATATCACACAGCTTGCTTCGTAAGGAGAAGTTCCTTTTTTTGGATGAAAGGTACCCTATGTCCTTCTCTGTATCCCTGACAACATAATTATATGGTGATCTGATGAATATTTAAGGCATGGAAGCGTAACAAAAGCACTTTTGCTTTTATAATATTTTAGTATATCGAATTGTCTAACGAAATAATTGGTAAAAAACATCTAAAACTCAAAATTATTTATCTACCAACATTTGACATCGCCATCCATAGCATTACGCGGTCTTTCAATGGGGTTCAGTTAAAATCTGATAATCAGAGATCCCACTTGATTGATGATTATGAAAAGGATGTTGCTACGAAGTATTTACAAAGCAGTTATCAGAACAACAAAATAAAGCCTACAAGGCTATCACTCACGAACGGAACGGTTGGCTGTAATTGTGTGGCTTGTTGCGACACGACGA
This sequence comes from Synanthedon myopaeformis, assembly GCA_944738685.1. Lineage (NCBI taxonomy): Eukaryota > Metazoa > Arthropoda > Insecta > Lepidoptera > Sesiidae > Synanthedon > Synanthedon myopaeformis. The sequence continues at coordinate 838,177 of OX122934.1, forward strand.
CTCCAAATATGGTCATACACAAACATTCACACGTATCTTGTTACACCTACGCTACGCTTAGGGTTGTCGCATGCCACTTTGTTTATCCGTACTAATATTATAAATGCGAAAGTATGTTTGGATGTATGGATGTTTGTAACTCTTTCACACAAAAACTACTGGATGAAAGGTACCCTATGTCCTTTCTGGTGTCCCAGACAACGTGTATGCCAAATTTCATGGTGATCGGTCGAGTAGTCGAGTAGTAGGTGTGAAAGTATAATTCACTTTATTTATAAAACACTAGCTGTTGCGCGCGACTTCGTCCGCGTTATTTTATAAAATATAGTCTATGTTACTCGCTGATAATATAGCTTTCTATAGGTGAAAGAATTTTTAAAATCTGTCCAGTAGTTTTGAGTTTATTCATTATAAACAAAAATACAAATCTTATTTCTTTATAGAATTAGTTAGGATTTACCTATTGTTTTACACCTATCTTTACATTCGCACACAGGGAATATATTATTGTGTTGTTATGTGTTATTTCAATATATTACACCTATAATTAGCCATCTACTCATAATTTAATTATAAAATACACATTAACTTTGAAGCGGTGACAACCCTAATTTATAAGTGTACGTTACTATTTTTATAATAGGCAAGTTGCTGTTCAAGTTTCCGCCTATGGTCAATATTAACAAGATAACATTCTGCCTACAAGCATTCCCTATGTTTTTTTTTTAATTATTTACAATCAATTACTATTTGTACCAATACAGTAAGTATTAGGTGTTCTGAATACTCCTTAATATTCCGTAATAAGTTTACACAGGAAATTCAAATGTCAAGAAACTTTATTTGGATTAAAAATTAGGCAAAATATTCTTTATTTAAAGAGTTTATTTTTATATATAAAATTCTCGTGTCTCAGTGTTTGTAACAAGACTCCTCCGAAACGGCTTGACTGATTTTTAAAAAATTTTTTATTTTTTTTATATATTTTCATAGGTCTGAGAATAGGTTGTAAACTATTTTTTATACCTCAAAAAAAATAAATTTTTTTTGTATATATTCGGTAGGTCTGAGAATAGGTTGTAAACTATTTATTATACCTCAAAAAAAAAAAATTTTTTTTTGTATATATTCGGTAGGTCTGAGAATAGGTTGTAAACTATTTTTTATACCTCAAAAAAAAAATTTTTTTTTGTATATATTCGGTAGGTCTGAGAATAGGTTGTAAACTATTTTTTATACCTCAAAAAAAAAAATTTTTTTTTGTATATATTCGGTAGGTCTGAGAATAGGTTGTAAACTATTTATTATACCTCAAAAAAAAAAATTTTTTTTTGTATATATTCGGTAGGTCTGAGAATAGGTTGTAAACTATTTTTTATACCTCAAAAAAAAAAAATTTTTTTTTGTATATATTCGGTAGGTCTGAGAATAGGTTGTAAACTATTTATTATACCTCAAAAAAAAAAATTTTTTTTTGTATATATTCGGTAGGTCTGAGAATAGGTTGTAAACTATTTTTTATACCTCAAAAAAAAAAAATTTTTTTTTGTATATATTCGGTAGGTCTGAGAATAGGTTGTAAACTATTTTTTATACCTCAAAAAAAAAAAATTTTTTTTTGTATATATTCGGTAGGTCTGAGAATAGGTTGTAAACTATTTTTTATACCTCAAAAAAAAAATTTTTTTTTGTATATATTCGGTAGGTCTGAGAATAGGTTGTAAACTATTTTTTATACCTCAAAAAAAAAATTTTTTTTGTATATATTCGGTAGGTCTGAGAATAGGTTGTAAACTATTTTTTATACCTCAAAAAAAAAATTTTTTTTTGGCTTTTGCAGGGTCAGTTAGTATACAATAATAATTTACATATACATACATACAAACTAATTTTATAAAGAAGAAGATTTTGTTGGTTTGTTTGAAGGTGTTAAACTCTGAAACTGGAAATTTCATACACTGAATTTCTGGAAAGTTTATCGCTTTTTCCATTAAAGAAAACCGTATCAAAATTCTTTGGATGGCTCAGGAGAAGTTAACGGAGAAATGATCAAGACGACATAGCTTTAGATCGCGACTTCGTCCCTCGTATCTTTTTCTAATGCCTGTTGAATTTTTTATTTTTATTTTTATATTATTTACTAGCTTATTAATATTTTATTAATATTAGTTTTTTATATAGTTTATAGCTTATTAATATTAGTTTTTTTTTTTTAAATATTATTTACTAGCTGTTGCCCGCGACTTCGCCCGCGTAACTTTTTAAATTATATACCAAAACCTTCCTCGAGAACCACTCTATCCATTGGTGAAAACAGCATGAAAATCGGTGCAGTAGTTTTTGAGTTTATCGCGAACAGACAGACAGACGCGGCGGAGGACTTTGTTTTATAATACGAGTACCTATTTAGTGATATTTTCCTATCGGGTCAGTACTTCTATTTTTTAATAGGTTTTACACATCTAATTATTTTAAAATTAGTTTTTCATAATATAAAAATAACATAAAATCTCCGACATATAATATTGCATCGATATAAAATTTATATAACTCAATTCCGACTCGTTCATCTGCGTCTCTGAAGGTCGTCGTGTTTTTAAAGGTGTTTTACGTGAAATGAAAGTTAGTTTAAGATTGTGTCACGGTCGGTAAATTTTCAATGGCCTTGATAAATCCCCTTTATCTGAAAGCAGAGCGAACTGTGTCCCGTTAATCAATCATTACCACTTTCCAAATCATCTATACTAACTTTATATACCCTGTACAACTATTGTCAACTACTAACAAACACCTTTAACATTTATAATTTTTGTAATCGTAGTTTCTCAATCAATCAATCAATCATTTATTTGCGTGTACATGGGTTCAAAACCAGATAACACAAAAACCATTCAATGCAACGTCCCAGCATGTACTACCAACATTTTGTGTGAAAAATATCTATAACAGCTATTACACAAATGAACGTCAAATTTAAAAATTAAAATCCATCAGAACACTATTTTAGAATGTGTCATTTAAAAATTCATCCAGAGCATAATAAGCTTTCCTTGTCAATAAATCCTTTAGTTTTTTCCTTATTAGTCCCGTATTAGAAATTAGATTCTAATAGAGTGGGGCATCTTATTATATATATACTTACCGAGTAAGTATACCTTGCGTTTTGAAAGTCTGATAATTTAAAACTCAGACATTACGAAACTCTGTCCTTCTGAAACTCTGACGTTATGAGTCCAACCATTTTAACTAATATTAATAAATGTTCCACAGTTTGGAAGTTCCATAATACGCAGAGAGTTCCTCCGGTAACATTAAATCATCTTCATCGTCATAGATATCATATGTATCATCATTATTCTTTCCTAATCCCTTATCTTTATTCCTATCATGGGCAACATAGGTTGATGGTAGGTGGCTACCGTCGCCTATGAACAAAAGTCACATGTGCGCTGCCGACCATAGAGGAATTAAGGAAAAGTAATAGGTAAATTATCTCCGGCGTTCCTTACTCTATCACCGAAACACAACAGCACACGTGCTTATTTCACTGTACTTCTGTACTTAATGCCGCCAGACTGGCTGCCCAAATGAATACGAAACGAAATGACGACGATGATGATGAAAGAGAGAGAAAATAACAAATTTTATATAATAAATTATTATTAAAGTTCAAAACCATTAATTTAATTACTAGCTGGTGCCTGCGCCTTCGTCCGTGTTGAACGATGAAAGGTACCCTATGTCATTTCTGGTGTCCCAGACAACGTGTATGCAAAATATAATGATGATCGGTTCAGTATTTTTTGCGTGAAAGAGTTACAAACATCCATACATCTAAACATACTTTCGCATTAGTACGGATTTTAGGTAAAAACAGTCGCATACAAATTTTTCATACAAAAAAAAAACCTATATTACCATGGATCAATACATTTATTGTAAACAAATTCATTAAGTATAGCACGAGTGCTTGTAGCATTTGAAGATATTTTAATCATCACACGTTAACAAATGACTCATTAATAATGCCGATTTTCTAATTATTCATTAATATAGTATCTGTTACGTGACGCATTAACAATTACATTAACGTTAAATTAACAAAAACATTAATTTACAATAAAAAACGAGTACTAAGTATCATCGAAAAATTGACATGTCAGTGCTAGTTAATGTATTGCGTATGGCTTTGCTTTGAATTTTTCATTTACCTAATTCTAGCTAATATATATGCAAAAAGCGAGTTTGATTGTTTGTTACGCTTTTAACGCCTTAAATACTTAACCGATCATCATGAAATTTTGCATACACATTGTCCGGGATAGAGAAAAAGACATTGGATATATTTTATTCAGAAAAAAAAAAACTATTCCCAAGGGATGATCAAACTACTTGAAACAAACACGAAACCAAACACATCTGTACACACTGGTGTTGCTAGGCGACGGTACCACATACCATAAAGTGGACGGTCAGCCAACCTGTAACTCTTTATAATATAAAATATACGTGCAAAAACGAATTTCAATTTAAAAAAAAAACAGGCACCCCGGGAGTGCCGACAGAATTGAAAACTTAATTACGTGTGTATTTTTTGAATCGTCAGGAAAGTACATACTTATATACCTACAGAGGTGTCGGTTACACGGTTACAGGTCGCAAGTTCAATGGTTTTTTCCCATCTCAAAAATTGTTCTGTTTTTAAACTGTCAGCGCCATCTGTGTCCGCATTGATGTATTATTTCAATTCAATTAGTTTTCGCAAGGATGTATTATTATGGAACATATTCTAATTTCAGTGGTATTGTGTAGATGGCGCAATATCAGAAAATATACAGAGGTGTCGGTCACGTTACGGTTACACAATTACAGGTCGCGAATTCAATGGTTATTTCCCATATCAAAAATGCCCAACGCGCCTAAAGAAGTTTTCACTTCAAAATTACTCTATTTCAATTAGTTTAATTTGTCTTTCAATACAATTTTATTGTCACTTAAATAATATTTAATAAATCATATTGACATTGTACTAATTACAAGACATACATACGTGCGCTGATGACACAATTTTCACCTACTTATCACACCGAACGTGATGTTTTCACAGGTTTAAAGACTCGTTGAAAAGAGATGGCCATATAATATGTAGTATTGAGCGAGTGTCGAAAGATTCAATCGAATTAGAGTGAGTCATTACTTCAACTATCTACGAGCCAATAAATCAATAAAATAAATAAATAGTCAAGAGTAAACACACACCAATTATTGTATGGTCCCCAAAGTAAGTACTAATGGGCTGTGTTATGCGATAACCACACAACTGACAAGGGACGAAACCTCCGAGTTACTAGACAACTCGCTCGAACCGGCGAGTTATCATATTTGTTTTTTAGCTATAATTTCACTACACAATTTGCGCGCCAGCATACTGTAAGTACAGTCCTTTACATAAAGTAAAGGTATTATTAATCCCTACCGAAATAGACTCCGAAACTCAGAGCACTGAGGCATCCTAACTCGAGTGGCTCGCCAGTAGATGGCATTTCTTTATGAAAAATTGTTTTTTTAATTTTATTACATACATCGTATATATATATATATACATTGATCTTTATTGCCAGTACAGTCACGAACAGTATTTTTTCTGTATGAAAGATACTCTATCCCCTTTTCTGTATTCCTGAGACAACGTGTCGGTCATGATGATCGGTTGAGTAGTTGAGGCTTGAAAAGGTAACAGAGAGACAAAGTTATTTCACATTTATATTTGCATACGTTTCTGAAATAGTGTACAGACATACAATGTTACAAAGTGTATGCATAGTTGTCTGTTAATGAAGAAACTAATACTGATGCGTCGTCGTGGTCACGGTGCGTTGGCGATGTAATGAGGGAGACTTTTTGCAAAGTGAAAATGAAGATACATTGACACCGCGTTATACAACGGTTAGGAATAATTCAAAATTAATTTGGCCAACTCGCGAACTTTTAAACAATCTCTCTTCTGAAGTGTTTGTTCCTAACTACAATAATGAAGCGAGCCAAAGACTAATTCCTGCAGGGTGGGACAGGCACCTAAAAATCCCTCGCCTGGTGTTACATTGAAACCTGTAGAATGTGTTACACCCCTTCTACAGGTTGGAATCGAAAATTTCTTTTAGATATTACATATATTCTAGAAATTTATATCAAAAATTTCCCATTAGGGACTCATTGATTTGTAAATTTTCCTGGACTATTCTGAAGTATATCCAACGAAATTCGGCCCTGATGCCCACCATTTTTTATTTGTCCGCAAATATTATGCAAATTGCCACTATCTATTAAATTAATTTTTTGGTTTTCTAAGGGGGCGACTCGACCGTGTGTACTCTAACTTCAGTCGACTTGACCACCAAGTGAGTCCATTAAATGATTGGCATTTAAATTAGCATGTTTTACTGCATACCGAACTGTAAATAGACATGGTTCCGCTCCAATCGCAAGAAATACTCAATGGGGTTGTTTACTTGCATTCGCACGTGCAGACGGTTTAAATATAGAAATACATGATGATTGCGGAGTTAAATCACACCATATTAAACTTAAAGAATTAAAACTGTAGAAAAGCTTTACAATAGCTATGTATAACCCTACATAATTTTTGTTCTTGGTGGCGCAATGCAATGCTGATGTAACCCAATATTCAATTGAATTAATTTTATCAAATTAAATGTGAATTTTACAGCAATAATAATAAGTTTTAAAATTGAATAGGTGCGTTGTGAAGGCATATCGGCGCGTTCGGTTACATGTAGGAAATGAATATTGGTTTTCGCCTGTTCAATTTCCGGCAAGGGAAACCGATACCTGTCCTATAATTGCATCGGTTTTGCTGTGGATACGACTACGTCCATGTACGATGCACATCGACGTTTTTTTAAAGGTGTACAACTTAGTTCGGTCCGTTTTCAAAAGATGACTCTAGGTTCTATAAATGGTTGACGGCAACAGCTGATTTTTGCTGTATCGTGAAGTATCAATATCTATTAACCAAATATCGTTTACAGATCTTTGAGTTTTGCGCATCTAGTCTAATTTTTACTGCGATGAAAATGTCGAATTTCGTCCCAAATAAGCACCGCCAGACGGGCTGTCCAAGTGTGTCCAATCTGGGACCCCTGAGACATAGCGGCTAATATATTTTTTTAATTTTTTTATTTATTAAATGAAGTATTGAACATAAATCAGGCAATGTTCTAAGCATTACATTTTGTATAATAGCGATTTACGTATGCGCTCTGTAATTGATCCGACCTTCGTTCGATTGTGTTGAATCACTAATTTAATTTAGAAGTCGTTACCAAATTAGATCGCTTGTACTGTGCTAATACGAAACATATACTTTAAAACACAAATGGGTATTGCAAGACCAGATCATGTGATAACTACTTTTTTTATCATAAAGGGCGGTAGGTTAGTTATAGTCCAGGAAAATTTACAACTAAATCAAAATTTGAGATCCTTAGGAGAATTTTTGATTTCGATGGGTAAAAGCGCACTTGAAACACCAGTGGCGTTGCTTGTGTTACAGGCGACGCTAGCCACTTACCATCAAGCGGACTATCAGCCTGTCTGTTGACCTTAACATAACAAAAACCTCAAAAGTTTGTCTAGACAAAACATTCCAAAACTCACAACAAATTTTAGGAGAATATGCTTTTACCATATTATCATTATCTTCAGAATTAGTTAAAATTCACTAACATACTAGCAGAAATAATTCGTAGCGTAACTTGTTTAATTGAAACTGCATTAGTGTTAATAAAAAAAAAAGAAAGCGAATTTATAAGATTCAGATGTTGATTAGAAAGAACACGCACCATAAATTTATTACTGGCCGTTAAGAATTCTTGCTTCTTCTTATTGAAAGATGCTTACACAAGTTTATGCAATTCTATAGCTACTGAAATGTTGCAAATGTTTATAGCCATGAAGCTTGAACTTTTGTTTAGCTTTACCAGTGTTTTAAAGCTGTATGATCTAAAGGTGTAACACTTCGGCAGTCAAGACAGTATTATTAACTTACTGTCGATATATTTAAATTACCAAAGATTTGGAATAACGAAAAAGCTACTATAGATTTTTTGGATTTTAATTAAAATTAGATTTTATACAGCATTTTATATGCATGTCTAAGCTACATAATATAGTATACAAATAGGCTTAAAGAACCAAAATTATAAATTCTTATAAGAGGAGATAAAAAAAGTTATAATATTTCAATGAAATATTCAAAACTCAATGTAACATGTGTACTTAGTTAAGTCCTAAATATGTACGATGATGTGGAAAAAATACTTCCGATCTAGTATAATTAAGCTTTTACTACATATTTTGATAGCCTCAATCGACTGTTTTTATTAATAAAAAAAAAAAAAAAAAAAAAAAAAACTTGTAATTACAATAACCCATCATTGCAAGTAAATACGCTGCAATAACTGGCATTATCTTAATATGTTCTGTTTTTGATAACTAACTATAGTGTTATTCCTTTTTTGTTAATCATACTTGCCAGAACAACTGGTCTTCTTGTAATAATCCCTTCTCTTTTGAATACTATGAAAGTACCTAAAATAGCCTACCCATGTAGTAGTTGTATTTGTGGAAACCTACGAATAAATAATACTCGAAACATCCTTTTCTGATCACTTACTTTACTGAACTCTATTGAACTCAGAGAAGTCCTGACAGTGACAATCCCTAAATAAATAACTATGTATATAACTAAAGAAAACAAGACATAGTTTATCTTGTACTGCTTTTATTAGATTCGTATTAGATGGGCTGCACATATATTAGATGCTCTCATCTATTTTCAAAACCCACTCATGTCACAGTGAAAATAACTTGAAATTCTCTCGCGAAGGAGTTCTAGAGATATTGAACAAGTCGTGACTATATTTAACTCGTTCCTTCCACAGTCTGGACTCTGACTCTGACGCTAATATATTTTTAGTTGTCCTTTTTAGAGATTAGTTCAACATTACTGAAATAATCCTATATTTAAGAAGTTGTTTTGTGAACTATATTTTCTTGAGAAAGGTATTTCATTCCAAAATTCTTATAATTCTTACAAAAATTGTATATTTTCTTGAGAAAGGTATCTCATTCTAAAATTCCTATAATTCTTATAAAATTTGTAGAATGTATTCATTTTTTGTTCCAAGTTTTTACCAGACCGTACTGTACCTAGGCATTTTAATAGGTAAATTTTAAATTTTTTTGAAAGCATTGGATTTATTATAGTTTTATAATTTAATCTTTATTTGACTTTTTTACCTTAACAAACTTAAAAAAAATAATTTGATTCATGCGTAGGAGTTTCTTCATTTGCAATGTGAAGGTGAGGACTATTTTTTTTTTTTCATATTGATGACACTTCACAAAACACTTCAAAATGTTGGAGGGGTAACGTCCCGCGTGAGATCACCTGTTCGGTGGACTGATGACCTCAATAGAGCTTCTGACAGTAGACGAATGCATAAATAGGCTATGTTGAAACATAGCCTCAATTATAAACGCCTATGTTCTAGAAAGATCAAACGTTCGCTGATTAAAATAATGTATTTTATAAAGAGGATATTATCGATTGATTCACATTATAAACAGTCTAATATCATATCAATTATAAAATTATACATATTTAAGTATACTGAATTATTTTTATATAATATTTTTTTTCAAGTGCAATTTTTTTTCCGTTAAAACCTTCCTTGATTATCCCTCTAGACATTGGTGAAAACCGCATGAAAATCGGTGCAGTAGTTTTTGAGTTTATCGTGAACAGACAGACAGACAGACGCGGCGGAGGACTTTTTTGTTTTATATGTAAGGATAATAAAGTTAATAAAAAAAAAAAATTACTAGCTTTTATGGAAGAGCGAAAGCTCCTGGCACAGACTCCCGCTTAAAAGGAGTCTTTAATTGTGGATTTTTTGTTAAAACAATTTTTCTTACTGTATAAACTCATTTTTTTTTAATGTTAAACAGACGCTTATTGATAATGATAATGATATAACAAAAAGTATAGATTTTACAATATACACACAGTACGAATTTACCAATAACAAGTGACATTTTACCAATAAGGCCGTAATGCACAATGTGCTAAAGGACACTTGATAGTTTTCGCTGAATAATCAAGTGGTCTATCCTCTTCAGTTGAGATGTACGGAATGTAAGAGCTTATTTCCATCCGTTAATACCATTAAGAGGGAGCAACGCTGTCTTCATGGCACTTAGAAATATGACGCGAAGCTAGAATTAAGAAGCTATGAGATATTTTTTAGGTTTTAACCCTTTAACCGTTTGATTTTGTATGAGTTGTCGTGCCCCTAGCGTCTGACTCGATTTTTTTAAGGGAAAGCAACTCGATGATTTAAAAATAAACATTATACAAGTAGAGAAATTTGTCGTACATATTTGACTCTGGCGAAATGGACACGAAAATAATTGTCGGATAAATCCGACTCTGGCGGCTAAAGGGTTGATATGTTTAATGCCAGTAATATCACCCTCTAATATAAGAAAGTCGTGAAATAGCAGCAGTTATAGAAAGAGAATATTATAACTCGAGAAAGTTTCCTTATCAATTAGGTAGCAAATTAGAAATATTTTTTTTTTATCTTAAAATATCGAATTTCTTATTTGAATTTTTTGGATTTTGGGTTTTGGCATTGTTTTTGGCTCTTGTTTTTTTTTTTTAATACCTATTCTTGGGTTACGAAATGTTTTGGATGTTATGATATTTTAACATTATACAAAAGAAAATGGCGACTGAACTGAAAATGTTGACTTTACTTACTAAATAAATAATAGTTACCAACGTTGCAACAAACGTGTTGTATCAAGGTTTTATTATTCCGCTTTTTGCGGCGAAGGCAATGAACTATGCTATAATCCATCAATAACTTTGCGGTAACTTGAACTCTTATTGCCATGTCTTAAAGTAGATATTTCTTTATTTTGCCATATGAGTTACGTCAGGTATTTGTGTTTCTTGGTTGGCTTCGGTGGGAAGTTCAAGGTTTGTTTGCCGTTGCGTTTCCGGGACATTTTTTTTTGCGTTGCTTCACAAAAATACAAAATTGTTGGTGTAATTAAAATGAAAACAATATTTTATTAATTTCTATTGAATTGAATTTTTCCACACGCGACACGCTCACTCTTTCCTATTCAAACAACAAATTTACATATTTAGGGAGTATCCATTCGCGTTTCGCTGAAAGATTTTGGTTGTATATATTTATATATATAACAAAATAATAAGACATGTAAGTAAGTACATTTTATTTATTTAATCCAATTCAGCCTTTGTCCATAGAAATCAGCAGTTTTGTATGCTGATGCTGACTGTACTTTTTTTACGCAGATTACTCCAAAAAATAATATTAAAATTTTGAGAGGGAGATATTATGAGAATATGTAGATACATACCTATTTCAGTTTTCCTATATGTGTTATATATAAATATTTCTTAACTATTAAATCTCTAATATTGTGCTGAACGAGCCCTTGACTTTTGACTTTTCACAAAAGTCCTCGTAATTGCGAAACTCGGATCCCTTTCAAGAAATTTCTTAAGAAATAAACCCAGCCCGTCTCCATTATATGAGGTTTTCTTTTGTTTGAGTTTTTAATAGACTTATTAACAATGGATTTTCATATAAAATTCTGTTTATGAAATTAAATAGAAAGTTTGCTAATTTTCCGATAGAATAATCACTGAAATAGATGAATGCTGCTGGAGTTGGAGAGTTGTCCCTTACCTAATCTCGCCATGTCCCTTATCCTTAGATTCTATAACCCCTGGCTTGCTTGGCGATGTCAAACATTAATGTCAGCGTGTCTGCCTTATTCCCCCATAAAAGTTCTTTTACATGATCAAATATATAAACCCTCACTGTGTTCCAGAAAAGAGTACTGTACTCTGTATACCTTATTTAGCAAAACTTTGAACAAAACGCGTAAGCGCCGTAGAAAACAGGGCGCTTACAACCTTTTCATCGCGAGAGAATTATATCCTTGCAGCATAGCGTGTTATATATATATCGCTTAATTAGACACTATAATTTTTATAGCGCTGTACCGTATTTAGTCATAACTATTATCAAAATGGAGCGAAACTTGAACTTAGGACGGTTTCTCTAGTACGTACATTATACCCACCGAGCACTAAACCAATTTATAGTCATTGATTATACCTGAATGTGCGTGATAGACCTACAATAACCCAGAGGTTACGTAAATATGTACATTGTTGTCGTACCTACATACCTTACCAGACGGGGACTTATTCCTTGCTGGGCTAAAGCCTTTGTGATGACCCTCCAAGGTAATCTAAAACTTATATACTCGTTATTTCTCCTGTAATGGCTTTTGAGACCATGGTGAAGGGAGAGTTGACGATTTACTTGATGGTATGTGGCTAACGCTTAGGAGCATGGCCTTAAGTATTCCTTACTTACTCCCAACAAGAGCAGACGTCCTGTTATTTAAGAATGCTTTTCTATATGGATTTCGTTACATTACACGGTTTTTGTCTTGACGTCATTAATCAAACATCAGCCTAATTGTTTGCCAGGCTCATTTGGTGATTTGAATTGTATTTCCTTGTTGCAGGTCGTGTCGAGGTCACCGGTCGCCATGGCAACCGGGAGTGAAACAAACCCTTAGAATTAGCTGGTAAGTACATGCTCACGATCTAGATTGTTAACTATGTCTTAGTAAAAGTTCGTCTATGTCTTTTCTTATACATTGTCAGTTTAATTCAGATTTTTATATGTAAGCTCTAGGCGACACTAGCCTAGATTACCATATTTGCGTATATGTTTTGTATTTGTTAATTAAATGTTTTTCTCTGTCGTAAAACGAGGGTAAATTCCAAATTGCGAGGTCGTTTCGCGGCCTCGCAATTATGACGTTGCCAACACCTGAACAATCAAATACAATACCCGTAACACATTTTTGTTAGGTTTCTTATTAATAAAAAAAATATAATTACTGCTGTCTTTCCTGTATCGTTGCAAAGGATTTCAAACAAAGATCCCTTCGTCGACTAGGAAATGAACTGATGATATTTAAACACTTGAACAGATCGTCATAAATTATAGCTAAGAACCAACAATATAGCGAGACAGACTTTCAAACAAAAAAAAATACCGGCTCAAAATCGGTCCATTCGTTTGGTAGTTACGATACCACAGCATGACACACAGACATACAGGTCAAACTTAGCTATATCTTTCTTTCTATATTAATATTATAAAGAGACAAGATTTGTTAGGTTCTATTATTTTTACCAACAATGTTTTAATTATGTGGTCCTCAATTGAATATGTGTTCCAAGCCTCAAAATTGGATTCCTGTAGTTTTTGAGTTTATTTATTACAAACAATTTTTTTTTCTTATTTACATTATTATTATTATTATTATTTTCATCGCGATGTTTTCATACATTGAAAAAAATCTTCTTGAAGCAGGGTCCTGACTAAGATTTCAGGGACCTGCATTTGTAGTGTTGGCAACCGATCATTCGTGTCTTTTCTAAAAAAATACAATCTACATTTTTAAATATCCAGAAGTTCATTAATTTTAATGAACGATAAGGAAAGTGTTAGAAGCGAAGCAACAGAAATCAATTATGCGGCCTTATTGGACCGTAAGCGGGTACCAGGAACTCATAAATTCATAGAATTTGCATTAAGTGCTCTTCCGTTCTTTAGAGGACACCTGAGCCTGAACTGGAGCGTTTCAACATGAAATTACTTGAAAGAGGCTGTAAACTTTGGACGAATTATTTAGTGACTCGCTGGTGCCCGCGACTTTGTCCACTTGAAAAATTAAAAAAAAAAAACGCCTGACATTTTCATTGCTATTACACTTTTGCCAGGCGCTAGTTTTGTTAATTTTAGGTGATCCCTCGGGGACAGTACTTTTTTTTGGATGAAAGGTACCCTATGTCCTTTCCGGTATACCTGATAACGTGTATGCAAAATTTCATGATGTTCGATCGAGTAGTTAATGCGTGAAATGGTAACAGACAGACAGACAGAGTTACTTTCACATTTATAATATTAGTAAAGTATGGATTTTTATATAGTTACGCAGACGAAGTCGCGTGCAATAGCTAGTAATTTATATATATCATCTTGTTCGCAATTAAATAGCGCTCATTTTGATATAAGATTTATTTATTAAACAAATAGGTTCACCTATTACTAACGATTACTAATAACAATTACTTTCACCTGCCAACCCAGTAGTTATGCCAGGAAAAAATAGACAACCCAACATTAGTTAGTATGTTCTAATAGGCTTCATACTTTCGGTTGGTATTAAATTTATTCGTTAAATTTTTTAGGCAACCCGCTTGATATACTTATATTGTGTCTAATATATTAAATTTTATATAAAATATAGTTTTCATCTATTAAACAGATGGGTAACTAACTAACTAACTGCGATGCGAAGTGAGAGCTGCGAGCGAAGCCAGCGGCGGGTCACTTACACTATTACTTATTTAAGATAGACATAAAGGCCTATCTCAATACAAAAATTACTCATTTAAAAGGTCTCAATACGACAAACGGTTCCAATCAAGTATACAGCGGCCACAACGGGTAAAGAAACGATAGCGCGATATAACCTCACGAGTTGGCGCCATCTATTGAGTAGCGGCTGTAACAAGTCACCTACGGATAAAAGTACGTCGGAACTGGACTTAAAATTCAGTCTATTTGGGATTCAGGTGTATTTAAATTTCAGGTAATTTGGGATTAGATTGTAGATATCTATCGAACTATAATAAGCATGCAAATTCTATTTTTACTGGCTTTTGTTATTATTACATGGTATAGAATAAAGTTGCATCCAGACGCTACAGAACGGAAAGAGTATTAAACGAGAAAGGTTTTTATATATCATTTGCAGAAAAAAAAATGCATCCATGCCAAGCCGGGAGCGGGTCGATAGTAGGGTATAATTTAAGTTATATTAGCCACATCTCGCTATATAAATTAATATCGCTGATCAAACATTTAAATTGCAATATTTACACTGATATGTAATTAAGGTATACTTACTTACATCTCAAACTATATTTATTATTCGTCGATCGATCGACCAAGCGATATTTTCAAGAATATTTCTACCACCATACTATGGTCATACCTAACGATATTTAATAGTTATAGACTATCGTAGGTCATACCGCAAACTGACACAAGACATAAATATTACAGTTTTTCCGCGTTTGAAAAATGTAACACATGAGAAAATAATCTTACATCTTTATCACTATGACGAGGGTGGCGCCGCCACGGCGACAATGGTGCCCATTTTTTTTTACATTTTTAGACGATATCACGGGACCCTAACATTTTACCAGGATAAAAAGTAATGTTAATTGTTCAGTAGTAAACAGTTTCTAATTCTTTGGTTGAGCCGTTTTTGCGTGAATGAATAACATACATCCATTCCTCAAAAACTTTCGCATTAAATAATATTAGTATTATGCTTATTATAGTTCGATGAAATTAGCGCTTTGGAAGCAAGCACAAAAAAGAAAATAAATTCACTAACAAATAAGAAAAAGGCATTTAAATGTCTCATCTGCTTATTATAATAAATATTTGTTAAAAATGTTTTAAAATGAGTGTCCTCTTAGTGTAAAAAATTAATAAATGTTACGGTAATAGGTAAAATTTGTTAGCCTACTTTTCATAAAAGTATGTTAATTGTAGTAGTTGAAATAAACTTAGTAATTACTTATACAAGATAGGCATTGTATCGTGGACAAAGTGGTAAAATTGACGCAATGGTCACGACCACAGCACGGGCAGACCCAGTTCCCACGAATATGTAGCAGTATGCAACATTGTTTAAGCAGGCTTTCAAAAGAGGATCACATATTTTTTTGTAATCATTTTGGATAGTTAATAAAAGGTAATTAGGGCTTTGGTTTAATGGTATTGCATTGCACATAAAAAAAAAATGTCTCATTTGGTCATACATATTAAAGAAGAGTATAAATATTATAAAATTAGTGGTTCGTATGGTTATTATATAGTGACAGAACATAAGGAAGCGGTTGCCATACATTCTTTATTAAGAATATAATATTTTATAGTTTTCCCGAAGATATTGCAAAAGAGAAAACTATGTGTAAGTTAAAAAATAAATAAATTAAATTTTATTAATAATAAATTATTTAATTTAATTGAATATTTAATAAATAAAGTACTAAAAATTTAATTACTTATGTCGTTCAAACTTAAGTTTACATAATTTGATCCCGTAGACTAACTGCTTTTAAGTTTTACGGGACAATGTAAATATTAAGATAACTTTTTATGTATAATAAATAAATAAATAAAAATATACTAACAATTATTATAGTATGTTATAATATTATACACTTATTTAGCAGTAAAAGTTATTAGCAACCAGATATATGTTTGGCATCTGTATACCTACTCTGGTATTAACAGTAAATACCACGCCCATAGGCTTCCCTATAATTTTCCAATATCAAGTCATCGGTACCTAGATCTTTCAATTAGTACATACACAAACCTTATTCGTTTAAAATTCTTTCTATTAATAAAAACTCTATCAAAATCCGATGCGTCATTTAGAAGAAAAAAGCGGAGATAGAGACAGAAGCGATGGTGACTGTATTTTGTAATATTTAGAGATTGAAGCAGCGAACAGTTTGGCCTCTCTTTTAATTAAAAAAAAAACGCTTTAGCATACCTATTGCTATTCTCTTTGGCCTTGCAAAAGCTGAAGCTTGCAATAACAGTGTCCCTGACCGCGCCGGGATTACAGTTTTCCCGGTCAGGAACATCCATTTTGTATGTCTCTTTAATATGCCATAAAAACATTTTTAAGGCTCCCCATCCCACGCGAGCCGAATAATTTTCAAAGGTTTTATTGGAAAATTAGCACGAAAATTTCACGGAATTGGCACAAGTGCTAACGCCAGCATTTTTCATATTTAATTCAAATTTGCATTCCACGCCTTCGCTATTATTCCGGTTTTCGCCTACAAAAAATAATGATTCATTATTTTTATTCGTAAAAAATATGTTTTTTTGAAAATGTTCCGAGGGCCAACATATTTTTATATTTGCTGAGAAGACATTTGGAAGTTTCTTTTACTGGTTTTTCTCAAAGATTTATATTATTTCGATGGTTTTTACTGGATTCTTTTACAAAGAGCTTTACTTGTCAATTACTATTAATTAAAGTGGCTACCTAATCTTAAAATTATTTTTTTACAGCTTCATCGCTACTTATTAATAATTATAAAGAGAAAAGATTTGTATTTTTGTATGTTTGTAATGAATAAACTCAAAAACTACTGGATCGATTATAAAAATTCTTTCACCTTTAGAAAGTTAAATTATCAGGGAGTAACACATATAGGCTATATTTTACGCGGACGATGATAGAACATTTTATTTATGTCAGAAGCCACAGCAAACACCTGGAACCTGCTCTTAAAATATTTCATAATATTTATAAAATAGCATAGACTTAATAAAAGCGATTTAATTCATGGACACTTTACAATACAACGTCATCCTTGACCCGTTTGTGTATCAACTGCGCAACGGAGCGCAGCTCTCCCGGGAGAACGACACACCAGATTGTACCTACATTTCATTTAGAAGGCATTATTCTAAATTAAATTTAAAAAAAAAACATTCAAAATGGATATACTATTTTTATACTACATCATACTCTGAACAATATTTTCCGAAATACAGAGATCTGTTGGAGAATTAAGGTGCACGGAAGACCGTTCAATTAATAGCTACCTACTTAAAGGTATAAGTTAGTTAATAAAGGTATAGGGTCTGTGGTTATAGGCTAAGGGTATCGGCTACCAAATCTCAAAAGAAAAAAAATCTAAATACAAAACTATTGCAATACTCTACTATTGCAAAACTTTAAGAACTTTCTTGCTAAACTAATATTTATGTTGATTATTGTTTTATAATTAGATAATAAAATGACAACGCTATCATCTTGGATACTCCTGTAATTATATGCAGACATTTATAAAACGTGTTTAATGTTTTTATCATCATTTCATCATTGACAGCTGACAGCACTTAGTTGGACATACTACAACATACATGCTGGACATTCTGTTTACCTACGATTTTTACTGATTTTTCGAAAATCCGGCATTCTTGTGTTCGCTTTACGTTTCATTTAATTTTTTTTTTTATTTTCCACTCTAAAATTATAGTTTATTTTCGCTAAATTCTTCCAATTTCTGACTTTCTGACAACCCTTGGAATACAATGAACTCGGTCTTCACCCTTCGATTGACATCTAAATGTACTTGACCTCTCTGAGAGGTTGTGTCGGGGTATATTTAAGGCAAAGTAGCTGTCTTTTGTATTGTAATGTTATGTCTAATAGAGGCTATAAGTCGTAGCTTTAAAGCCTGTTACGAAAAAAGCTAAAATAAACTAAGTAATACCATTTAATCACAAACCTATTAGACCTATTACTAGCAGTTACGAGTTTCATAGTAGGTGTCACTTTTATAGAAGACCACAGTGAAATAACAGCACGTGTGCTGTTGTGGTTCGATGTTTGAATAAGATACTTTCGTCACAAGACTCAATGTTTATCTTAGTTCCTAGGATTTTCCAAGGGACCTATTTCCTTGTATTGTAGATTGTAGCACGTGACTGAGGTTATATATTTTTAAGTAGGTGTTTTTATAAGCAAGGCCACAGTGCGCTTTGTACCTAGATAGATAAGGATAAGGTACGAGATAAGGATAACTTTAGTATCCTTACACATTCAATGAAACACACATACAAGCTTTTATTTCGTGCTGCTGTCTTCTATAGATGGCTACTGCCGCCACACGTGTTGTCCAAATTATAGTCGCTAAACGTAGTGTGCCTTTTTTTACAAGAGTAATCATCATGGATACCCACCGGCCTGGGGACAGACCGGTGTGTTTATGTCTGCCTCCCGCCCCGAGATGGTAGTGGGCTAGACCTATCGACTAAACCTCTTGACGTCCTCCGCATCCGCTATAAGCGAAGTTGCGAGCTCGGACGAACATTCTTCCGCAACTCCGCGCCTAGGGGTTCCGTAACCGGACACTGCTCATTGAGACGGAGAAACCCGAACTGCCAAAGTGCGCCTTGCCCCTCAGGAAAACGTAGTTTGCATGCTACTATTTTATCATATCCTTTTGCTGTCAGCATGTCCTTTAAAGTTTATCATAAATTAAAATAAAATTAATATTATTAATATATTAATTTTATTTTAATAAAATTCCTCTCACAGATTAATCACCATATCTCAACGGAAGTCATGAAATTCGTTTTTAATAGTTTTTTTGTATAATGTAAAGGTTAAGATTTTATTTTTGAACTTCCTTTTTAAGTGGTAAATGGGAGGCGTTCGTCTGTGATGAATTAAAGGCAAGTGAAGCCGCGGTTTAAAACTAGCGGACTTGACAATAAATTGTAAAATTCAATCAAAATGCATCAAAATGTGCTAGGAGAGAAACCACACCTACGAGTATGTACGACTTTGGTGGCATTGAAACCTGTGTACGCTTATTTACTTGGTAACAAAAGTTTTTTTTAATAAAACTATCCTTTATTCAACGTCTCCTGTCTCTTTCACGCGCACGCGATTGTCGTATCTTCCGTCTCCTCTCGCAGCATCCGTATCGATCGGAGGTACGCCCTTGACCTTGACGCTGGTGGCACAATCCAGTCTTCGTGTAAAAGATCGTACGAGAAATTTCATTATAGCCTCAATAAAAGTTAATGTTTGCTAGTAACCGATAAGATTAGGGAAGCTTCTATACATACATACTATACATATTATAATAAAAAAATAAGCTGAAATCGGCCCCGCTTCGCGAATTGCGCGTGGGGCGCGCGCTGTACTGGACACTGCCTTTTATTTTTAAATATTAAAATAAAAGTAGCATAAGTTACTCCTTATGGCATCGGCTATCTGCCAGTTAAAGTCCCGTCAAAATCGGTCCAGCAGTTTCGGAGATTAACCGGAACAAACAAATAGATTTTTTTTTTTTAAGTACTACGTATATTTTATACATTTATTAAAAAGCAGTTATTTTGACGTGTCAAACAGACACATCAATTAAATTTATTAGAATAGAAGATAAAATCAATCCGCTTCTGTTTCTCCGCTAACTTCTTCTAAAGCAGCACCGAACGGATACGATTCTCACTAATGGAAAAAGCAGTAAACGAGGAAGGTTTGTGTAAATAATTATATCCGTGCGAAGCTAGGGGTGGGTCACTAGTATATTAGCCTTATCTTCTCGATGTGCGTATGGAATCTAAAACAGCTCAATCGATTTTGATGAAATTTTCAGTTCCCTATTTCCTTTCCTTATCCCTGACAAAGTGTATGCAAAACTTAACTTATTTAGAAACTAAAATAGGTACTTGTATGTCATTTTTTTAAAAGTTTGGGTATAAGTTACAACAGTTAAAATAATCAACAAAACAATCAGTGAAAACCGTATGAAAATCCGTTCAGTAGTTTTTGAGATTATCGCGAACTTGGTTTTACAATAGATATAAGGATAAATTGTTACATACGAGATATTATAATCGCTTGGATTTAAAATTCAGTACAACGCATCCGTACTAATATTATAAATGCGAAAGTATGTTTGGATGTATGGATGTTTGTAACTCTTTCACGCAAAAACTAGTGAACCGATGAACCATGAAATTTTGCATACACGTTGTCTGGGACACTAGAAAGGACATAGAGTACCTTTTATCATTCAACGCGGACGAAGTCGCGGGCACCAGCTTGTATGTAATATATTAACAAATTTATTTATATTTTTTTATTATTATATTAATTTAATATATACATATTTAATACATACATTATTTATGACGACGCGATTTTAAAAAGTATTTCATTACTCTGTGGTTCATTTGACGTGTGTCGCGAGAGTTCTATTTTATTTAATTTTGCGGTCTTATAAGTGCATATTATACTATGCATATTACACTAGAACAGTGATATAGTTTATCAAAATAGTTTACTGTATTAGTTTCCGATACTCTTGTTAGCCATTAATGTTATTTTGAAATTTGGTTTAAACTTTTTTTTTAAATTATATGACCTACCCTCCGGATCTCACTGTGACGATTCGATATTGACGAATGAGTCCGTTGGTCGCTTCGACGTATACAAATGTACATAAAATATGTATCTTACTAATATTATTATGGCATATGAAATACTCAAACGTTATGAAAGTTGATGTGCGTGTAATAAATTGAATTATTAAGAGTTGTTATATTTAATTAAATGCATGCACGAATGCGGTAGCATTAATATCTATTTTCAAATAATACAAGATACTCGCATAAAATACACTCATACCATTCCTGACTTCGCATGTATGCGTTTTTTATCTGCTCATATATATCATTATATACACAAAACTGCTTCGTTTATACATTTATATTTCTACTAGCTGCTGCACGCGACTTCGTCCGCGTAACTATTTTTATATAGTTGTTACTCGTTGATAATATAGCTTCCCAACAGTGAAATAATTTTTCAAATCGGTTTCGGAGTCTATTCAATGCAAACAAACAAACAAACAAATCTTTCATCTCTATAATACTTATTAGTATAGATTAGTGAATTATCTGTTGGGTAGTTTAGAACAGAAAGACAGATTTTTTTATAATATATATATACACGTAGATTAGACACAGATATTTGTAATGATAATTAATAAAATGCGATGCCACCATTGCTTAAACCTCTGTTAAGTAATTATTAAATTAATTAACTCGATTGTCTTGCGAATGAACGCTTCCAAATTAACTGTTCGCTTTGAATATTAATGTTTTCAACAAATGTTTGCGTTCACTGAATTCCCAAGTGACTTCTTTACATACTAAATAGAATTTTGTAATCAAAACTTATTGCAAGTAAATCGCATTTATATGGAAAAAATAACAAACTAACAATATTAGAATATACATTTCATTTTCATGTAATGTAAACGCCTATTTATAAATAAAGGAATCTATAAATATATCTACTTAATAAATTCGTGAACGAACAGTGTCTGTCTGTACATTGTACTTATGTTACTAACGAGGTAAAAAAAAATAGTTTTCAGAATTTTTGTCAGCTTGTCTGTGCTTTTATTGTGCACGCTAATCTCATAAACCTTTTAATACTTATTATAATTAAAATTAAATTACATTTAAAATTCATTTATTTTCAGGCAACTAACATGATAACTCGCCGGTTCGGGCGAGATAAATTCGAGCGAGTAGTTTAGTAACTCGGACCCATTATGTTACATTATTATACACTAGCTGGTGCTCGCGACTTCGTCTGCGTTGAAATAAAAAAAGCAATATAACGCTCGACCTCGTGTTGCTATAACACTTTGGTCAGGCGTTAGTTTTTTATTTTTTATTTATCCCTCGGGAATAGTCCTTTTTTTCTAGATGAAAGGTAGTCTATGTCCTTTCTGGTGTCCCAGACAACGTGTATGCAAAATTTCATTGTGATCGGTTCAGTAGTTTTTGCGTGAAAGAGTTACAAACATCCAAACATACTTTCGCATTTATAATATTAGTACGGAAGTACGGATTTTTTATCTTGGAAAAATATTAGGCTTCCGAGGGATCGTCTAAAAATATAAGCAACGGCGCAACCGTCGTCACAGCGATAAAGATGTATTAATATTAATACATTCTCAGGTGTTATTTATTTATTTTATTTTTTCATTTTCAAACGCAAACGAAGTCACGGACACAGCTAGTGGTCAATAATTAAAGCGAATATATTTTGTCGTCTCATATACGTGTCATTCTTGAAGCAACACGTCAATAAAAGGCACAAGTCCGTATTTAGACGAGTCAAAATTTGAAAGCAATTTATTGCTATTGGTTTAAACAATATTTGCAATACTTGCATTCAACAATATTCGTGTGTAAATACTCGTTTGCAAATTTTGAAAGGCAATTATTGAACTCTGTTATTGAATTCAAATATTGCTCGTGCATGCTCAAGTAGATGGCATCGTATAAATGGAACTTTAAAGTCTAAAGAACAGGTTTTATTGAATTCTTGGTAAAATGGTAAAATATTCGGGTTATTTTTATTTAACTTTTAGCGCCGCCACATACAGTCGGAATTCCGTTTCGGAATTTCGATTCGGGATAGCGAACGCAATAAATCCATACTTGGGGCCGCCACATACAGTCGGAATTCTGTGTCGAAATTGCGATTCGGAGAAAGTTTCGAAAGGAAAACTACTGTATGTATGTGATAGATCCATAGATTTGTATGGATTTACTGCATTCTGTATTTGGCGGCCCTTAAAGTCTGAAGTACATGGTGTACAGTCCGCGCCAAACAATTATCTACATCTGAAATTGTCGCAAGTTGCGTCACATTAGCAAAAGACAAGTATCAACGGGAACGCGCGATTGACTGTACTTATGATCTAACTTTAGAGGTCGATAGTCGTAGAATATTACGTTAAAACTGCCATATTATATTGTGTTTGATGTTAGTGTTGGATTTTTCAGGGGGTGAAGGCGGATGTCGGTTGGTGGTGCGGGCCTCATGTCGTGTGTGCGCGAGGGCTCGCTGGAGCCACCGTACCGACCGCCACACACGGAGACACATAACCATGGTCAGTATTTAACGCCACAACTGCTATATTTATAGCATGTGTGTTAAGACTATAAAGTCTTCACCCAAATAATTAAATTATAAAATAAAACGTGTAATACTAGTGAGAGAAAATATTCATATATTAGACATATATTACACAGTCACGTCTATTTCTTCTTAATAAGTAATAGACAAAAACAACAAAAAAGGTTACGCATAACACTGCCCCTTAATCGAGCAATCATATGTTTTACAAATTTTAACAGAAATAAAGTATAAACTATGTGCGAGATTACAAAATAATAAAGATATAAAATTTAAACCAAATCTAAGCATTTCACAAAGAAATTATGTTTTACCTTAGATAAGGCTTTTGTAAAAAGATCTGCCTCTAATTCACCTGAAGGCTTGTAAGCTAAACAGATTACTTTGCGTTCGACACATTCCTGTATAAAATGATGTAAAACATCTATATGCTTTGTTCTACGAAAACATTCATTCTCTACCATTTTGAGTGTACTATGATTATCATTATAAATAGTAATCAAATCATGTTGTGACTCATTTCTGCAATTTAACTCTAATAAGAAATTTTTTAAGAATTTTGCCTCTTTAGTAGCATTACCAAGAGCGTAGTATTCAGCTTCTGTACTAGAGCATGCAACATTTTGTTGCTTGTGACTATGCCAATTTATCACACAATTACCAAACCTACTCACGAAACCTGAATAAGATTTTCTATCCGTTATATCCCCCGCCCAATCTGCGTCGGATGATATTTTAACGTTATTACTACCCCTCTTAAAATTGAGTCCGTAGCTAGTTGTCCCTGATAAATATCGCAGTATACGTTTAGCAGCGAGCCAATGCGATTCATTATAACAAGTGTTATATTGGCTAAGCTTACTGCACGCAAAAGCTATATCCGGACGTGTGCATACAGCGAGATACATTAAACTTCCAATAAGTTTCTGGTATGGAAACCTTTGGTCGATTGTTTCTGCTTTCGGCAGATTGAAATTGACCTCCATAGGAGTCGCTATCTTGTGGCAATCTTCCATGCCAAACTTGATTAAAAGGTTTTTCACATATTCTGTCTGTGTCAATTTTAAAGTTCCTTGCTCTCTGTCTCTTTCAACTTTCATGCCCAGCGCATGTTTCACTGGTCCAAGCAGTTTTATTATAAAGTTGGAACTAAGTAATTTATATAGCATTTTCTTTTGACATTCATTGGAACTAAATACGAAAAAATCATCAACATATAACGCTATTATTACCTTGTCTTTGAAGTAGACACATTTTTCAGTTTTTAATTGCGTATATCCATCGTTAATGAGAACTTTGTGAACTTTTTCATTCCAAGCTCTACTGGCTTGTTTGAGACCATATAAACTCTTTTTCAGTAAACATACTTTCTTTTGATTCTCAATTGCAAATCCAGTAGGTTGTTCCATATAAATACGTTCACTTAGGTTTCCGTTCAGGAATGCCGTACTTACGTCAACATGTTCGATATCCATGTTATTTTCAATTCCAATTGCAAAAAGTAAACGTAAAGTGCTATGTCTTACAACAGGTGCGAAAGTATCTTCATAGTCAATTCCATATTGCTGAGTGAAACCTTTAGCAACTAAACGGGCTTTAAATTTTTCAAAGTTACCACTTGGATCTATCTTTCTCTTGAAAACCCATTTACATTTAATAACGTTTCTATCTTTTGGTCTATCTACAAGTTCCCAGACATGATGTGACATGAGTGAATTATATTCCTCTTGCATAGCTTTCAACCAATCGCTAGCATTTGCACATTTTATAGCGTGGCTATATGTTATAGGTTCATCTTGTCCGTTAGCCAGTTCAGTGAAATAATTCATTTCGTAATCTTTGAACCTTATAGGAGGTTTCCGATCACGAACTGGTCTGGAATTATCAATAATTTCTTTATCTTCAACGTCTTCAACAATATCAGAATTGTTAGATAAAGTATCAGGTGTAGCATACTCATCGCTGTCAAGTTCATTGACATTTTCATCAGAAGTATTCGAATTATATACCGAAACTTCAATATTGCTGAGTAAATCTTTGAAACTATCATAAGATTTTCCATTTTTAAAATTAATTCCATTTATATTTTCAAGGAATTCAACAGAACGTGCTTTAATCATTTTTGTGCCATCATCTGGATCACCAAGTCTGTATCCTTTGGTATGATCACAGTATCCTAACATAATGTAGGGTTTAGATTTAGGATCAAGCTTGTTACGCTGAGATTGAGGAGTGAGAGCATATGCTGTACTACCAAAAACACGAAGATGACTGAGGTTCACTTTGGATCCAGTCCATAACTCTTCAGGAGTAGCTTTAGTCAAAGCAGCGGTTGGACTACGGTTTTTCAAATAACAAGCAGTATTAACCGCTTCTGCCCAATATTTTCTCTCCAAATCAGCATCTTGTAACATGGCTCTAGCTTTTTCCATTAAAGTTCTGTTAAGACGTTCAGCAACGCCATTTTGCTGTGGTGTGTATGGAACAGTAGTTTCATGAATTATACCGCATTGCTTAAAATAATTCTGAAAACTTTTATTACAATATTCCGTACCGTTATCACTCCTAACACGCTTAATCTTCAAATCGGTTTGATTTTCAACTAATGTTTTAAATTCAATAAACGTATTCAAAACTGTTGTTTGATCTTTGCGATGAAGAAAATAAATGAAAGATTTTCGCGTAAAATCATCAGTGAAAGTAATGAAGTATCGACAACCACCCCAACTATCAATCGACATAGGTCCACATATATCCGTATGGATTAAATCTAATTTAGTCACGCTTCTATGTGCCTGACCACGGGGAAACGATTTACTCTTTTGTTTTCCTTCAATGCAAGGAGGACAAGGAGTCAAATCCCCATTTGAAAAAACAATACCACGTGCCAATGAATCACGAAGGGTTAACATACCTTTTAAACTTAAATGTCCTAGTCGGCGATGCCATAGCTCTAACGAATCAGTTTTGGACACGAAAGCTTTACTTTTAGTGCTAATACTAGGCTCTTGGTTAAATGCAGAATGACATTTCTGATCAATTTTGTAAATACCGTCCACATTTGTAGCTGTCAGATCACAGGAACCAGTCACACATACACTGTCCTTCCTGTAAACATTACATTTGTTAACATCAAATATTAAAACATAACCTTTGGCTGCGACTTTGCTAACAGACAAAAGATTAGCTGCTACTTTTGGTACGTACAAAGCATCAGTAATAACTTTTTCAACATTATTATTCAATGTCATATTTACATTACCTACACCTTCACTATATATTACATCATTATTGGCAGTAGTTATTTCGGATTTAATACTAGGAGTATAATTAACCATCCAGTCTTTCCTATTAGTCATATGACTAGAGCATCCTGAATCTAGAATCCAGTTATCTTTATTACAAGCACTACTAACTAAGACAGTTTCTGTAGAAAATAAATTTGTATTTCCCTTCTTTGAAAATGATGCATCAAGAGTCGAACCATTATTGGAAATCTTCTTCGGATTCTTCTTCAACTTAGGACATTTTGTTCTAATGTGTCCTTTTACATGACAGTTGTGACATATTGGAACAAATTTGTTTTTCGCAATAAGAATCTTATCAGATGGTTCCAAATTTGATTTGCCTATTTCCCTTTTAAATTCATTTTGAATCAGCTGGCATTTGACAAATTCAGACGTCAGTTTGGTTTTCGTGGCTTCCATTGCCATAATCAATGGATCAAATTCAGCTGGCAAACCAATCAGCATCAATTCCGCTAATTCCTCGTCATCAATGATGCAGCCTATATCAGCTAGTTCTTGCGTAACGGAAATAATATTTCCCAAGTAGTGATCCATGCAATTGAATTCTATATACTTAATTTGAGCTAATTTTCTTTTCAAAGAAAGTCTACGACTTATGCCCGCATTTTCATAAGCAGCCTTTAATTGTTTCCAGGCATCTTCAGCAGTTTTTGCATTTTTGACATGTGGATAGCAAATTGGCTTTATATTTAAACAAATTTTTGCATATGCTTTTTGATCTTTTATGGGATCATTAGATGGTGTTACTAACCCGGTTGCATAATCCCACAGTCCATTGTCAATTAGCAATAACTTCATCTGAAATTTCCATGTGCCATAATTGGAGACTCCTTCCAGTTTCTCAATAATCATACTAGTATTATTATCCATCATTTTGATAAAATAATATTTTATTCAAAAATAATGTCACTATTATTTTACAAATACACAATAGTAATTATATTACTTTTAATCACTGGGTGTAAATGCCCATAACCAATGTTAAGACTATAAAGTCTTCACCCAAATAATTAAATTATAAAATAAAACGTGTAATACTAGTGAGAGAAAATATTCATATATTAGACATATATTACACAGTCACGTCTATTTCTTCTTAATAAGTAATAGACAAAAACAACAAAAAAGGTTACGCATAACAATGTGCTTTTTTAATACTACAATAAGTTACAATAACAGCTCGTAAAAACTCGCGTTATCATATTTTTATAACACTCAATGAAAGACGCTACAATAACAATTATTGAATATTGAACTTTCAAATAATATGCCTCGAATTAAACAGCTCGCATTCGAATCCTGGGTTCTTTCTTTCTTTCTTTTTGGCAGGATTTATTTCATTTTGTTTCTTTTCATTTATTATGGAATATTTTCTTTCATAGTTTTATCTAATCTAAGTGTTTCTTATTTCCAATCCACACATAAAATCCAATGCTTCAAAGGTATAGTTACGACTGAAATCCAAAGTAAAATCGCGAGATCTATCAATATTAATATTGGAATTTGGATTTCATTTTTTAATTCGAAATAGGTAGGTACACTTTATGGTTGAAACTAGCACAATACACCGACATAAGTCACAAGAGCAAGACAATTTTTTTTTTTTTATCATCTTATTATGACCATTGCTGAACGTATAGACTTTAATTTAGACCATTATCATTACGAGTATCATCCCTATGTTAGCGGTAGGATGTCCACTGTCACTGCTGGACATAGCTCTCTCCCATAATTATCCAGAAGAACCTGGTCGATGTTGGATCCAGTCAGAAGCAGACTGGATCCAGCATCGACCCGCGATTCTTATTATATTATCAGTTCATCTTTGACGTCTTTCGCTGCTCTTAAATTTGCGGTCCTTGATCTCTACTCGGTATCTACTGTATATTACAGTGAGTGTGTGTTTGTGTGTTTATGACATTATGTGTTCATAGCACTGCGCATGTACGGTTTTCTTAGGGATTTAATTATGTAAATAATTCGTGATAAAATTTCTAGGCGAAGGACGCACCGGACGATTTCTGCGCGGCCTGCGACGCATGTTCAAGAGGCGTGGTAGCGGCACTCGAACCGACCCTTCACCAGATCCCAAGAGCAGTTCCACTAGTGAGCTGCTGGATGCCGAGCGACAGGCCAGGAGGAAGTTAGTATATTTAATAACATAGTCAAAGTTTTCATCTATCCTAAATAAGTCTTCTTCTTCTCTAAACACCTTATCAGGTTTCCCCGACTTTGGCGAATACCCTCGAAAACGCCTCTCTATCACGCGCCACTCTGAACAGCTCTTCCACTCCCGTGATTCTGATCCATTGACGAATGCCACTCCTTTTTGTCCCTCAATCTTGTCTTGAAATAAGCCTAGCCGAGTCTGGCGGCAGTAATCACCCCCTCACAGAAGACCACCTTGAAATAACAGTGTTGCTTTCCTTATCACTCTATGGCAGCGCACTTGCAGCAACCTATGGTGTTGTTAGTGTTATAGGCGACGGTAGCGATATCAATTAAATAATAAGACTGCCAAAAAACACAGTTGACAGAGCGGTTCGCTTCTCTCAGGGAGGGAGTATACGGCAGCGGGTTGTCTGTGTCGCACGACTCAGTGTTCACGGGCGAGCGATCGGGCGACGAGTCGAGCGACGAGCGCGTCACTCCCGCGCATGGACTGGCCCAGATCGCCACTTCGCATCGGGTATGTGCCACTATCTTTTCCACCATGATATGTCTTACAGAGGAAAGCATTTATGCTCTTGTGTGAGCAAGGGAAAACTAAACTAATTCGTGTGAGGATCTGGTCAAAATTTTATAATACTAAGAAACTTCGTCCAATTTTCATTTTCATAAGAACCTTCGTTATGTTCTACGCTAAAAAAGCCGAATTTGTTTTGAGCTTAACAACACATTTAGCAATTAATTTTTATTTATATAAATTAGTTATTCAAGTTAAGATAAAGTTACTAATCAATAAGTTAAGATAAAGATAAGTCAAGAAAATACGATCTGGATAAATGTAGCAACTTTTTTAAATGGAATTTTGTTCTCAAAGTAAGGTGGAGACATCTAGTCATTGTTAGCGGTAACTGCCGGTCTTGTTAGTTACAGTAATAAGAAACAGATGTCGCCTTTTACTATTCCAGAGACTTCAACGCGGCCGAAGTTTGTAGGGAAAGCTAGTCGAAGATAATTATACTATAATTAATTAATGTTTATTATAAACTGAAAAATCACTTAGGTAATTGAGGTAGACAAAAAAAATTGTGTTAAGTACGTTATAGGTAATACCTGAAAATATAGCGTAATAATCTTTAATGTAATTTGCATTGATCCAATTTTCTAACAGTAAGATTTGCTGAAACTTCTCCGACTTTTCCAACTTTTCCGGTCGAGCGCTTTTAACGAGTAACCACATTGCCTAAAATAAAGTTAGTAACTTTTGGTTAGGTATCGTAATAGTCAACAAAGAAACTTAATCAAAATTTTCATATCTTAAATATTTATTTCTTATTAGCCTAAAATTGTCAGATCTTATTAAGGATTTTATGTGACAAATGTATTAATAATATTATTAAATACTACCTGTTGCACGCGACTTCGCCCGCGTAAATTTTTGTATATTTTCTCCCAGCTCCAAATATTCTGTAGTGACCTGTAATTTATAATATGTTTAAGTAATTTAGTGGAAACTTTGCTGATTTATGTTTTTCTTGTATATATATTTATAATGTGTAGCGAGATATTGTATGTTTCCCTAATATAAATAAAATAAAAATAGCCCTAAGTTACTCGATTATAATGTAGCTTTCTATAGGTGAAAGAATTTTCAAAATTGGTCCATTAGTTTTTGAGTTTATTCATTATTTATTTAGTTTTTTATCTAAAAAATCCACAGCTCTCAACATAAAAATTTACAGTCAAAAACATAAACATAACCAACAGCCAATTACGGATTTTACATTTATACAATGGGAATAATACAATCACCTAAGTCACATAGATACACATATACACAAGAGTTTATCACATACCTACCACTCACATAGAACTGCCAAGGTGTTCACTGTTTAAAAAAATAATAACAAAAACATAACCAATATAATCGCTAGTCAGCAAGAATGTTGCCAGTGCTATTCCTGAATGAGAGCAACGACGAACAGAACAAGTCCGCCGAGGAAAATTTGTCATTGTACGATTTCTGAATACTAAAAATCATCTCCTTTTTATAAAGAGAGAAGATTTTATAATTTTATAATTAGTATACACATATAACAACAGACTTAGGCTCGAGTTCACCAACAGACGGTTATTTTTAAACAGCCGATTAAAATTTAAACAGCCGTTTAATAATATTTTGTTGATCACAAACGCTAAACTGCGGGTTAAACGCCCTAAACATCAGATTTATCATTAAGTTAATCAGATGTTTAGGGCGTTTAACTCGCATTTTAGCGATTTTGAACAAAAAAATATTATTAAACGGCTGTTTAAATTTTAAACAGCTGTTTAAAAATAACCGTCTGTTGGTGAACTCGAGCCTAAGAAGTAAGAGAGAGTTCAGTATCTCTGCATCTCTAAGTCTTCTCTAAGGGCCATTTATTCATTAATTTTTACATGAGGCTTACGTTAAGTGGGGAGAAGATCGCAGTTACCTTGTTCTTTGATTATTTTTTTATAATTTCTCACTAATGAAATGAAATGCATGATCAACCATAACCCTGTCACACCAAATCAATTAATTGCTATCCCAGACTATTATTGTCGACAGCTAAAAATTGCACTTGCAAAATTGCATAATTACTTTTGCAAAATTGTAGGTATTGATCAATTGTGCACTCGTACTATGAATACAAAAAAATACTAACCCGTCATAATAATGTCATATATATTTTTTAAAGAATTGCCATCTCATTAATAAAATATTGAATTGCTAAATATATTTTTAAATATGACATTTGAAATTGAAAGTCACATGAATATAACAAAGTCATGCGCATAGAAAGTGCAATATTGCGCAACCCGAAAACTGAATATTAACAAAATATCTATCTATTGCGTAAAACTTATTTTTTTCTTTAAACTAACTCATGTTTTATGACTTTTGAAATACTTCACTGAAGTGGTGATATCGACTGCATTTCAAATTTTGGTCTACTTAACAGTTTTCTACTTACTACTTATGTATGTTTGTTTTCAACGAATGTCTGTTACGTCTTAATAAATATATTTCCTTAAGTGCTAGCTAGTACCCGCGACTTCGTCTGCGTTGAAAAATAAATATTAAATAACGCCTGATAAAAGCGCACTGTGCGCTCGAATGCGGGCCATAGATGTCGAGTTAAGCCGTTTCTGCACAAACGCACAGACAGACAGACCAATATTCTAAAAACTATACAAGTATAAGTATAATACGATATAAATATAATATAAGTTATACAAGAAGGTATAACCTATATTGATAAGTTCACACCACTACGATGATTTGTATGAAGAGTTATTAGAAATGTTCATTAGTATCAGGTTACATACAATTTTTTTTTTTTATATTTATTTAATGTACAGACACAACTTATTTACGATTTTATTATATGTATTTAGTTAATATCTTTTTATTTAATTCATATTATTTCCTAACGGCTATTCATATCAATTAAAATACTAATCGGACTGTACCATTTATAAAATCGGGTCAAATGGGACATAAAAAAGACTAGCGGGTCAAACGGGCACTTTTTCGTAGGTAGGGTCAGAACTTGTGGGTCCAAAGGGTCCTAAGACAATCCGCATTATAGTTAGATATGGCGCCATTACGCACAGTACAAAGACACACTAGCGCCACACATTTAAAAAAATATTATCTCGTGACTGAGAAGGAATTATTAATAACGGCTCAATCAGGACCCTCGGTAAGTATGTCTACAATTTTTTAAATACCTTTTATAAAGTTTCATATTGAGACACGAAGCAACAAAATACGATCTAGAGGAATGTGGCCACTTTTCTTTAGATCGAATTTTGTTGCTTCGTGTCTCAATATGAAACTTTATAAAATATATTTAAAAAATCACCAAGGGACTTACCGAGGGTTCTTATAGAGCCATTATTAATAATTCTGATAATATATTTTTTAAATGAGTGGCGCTAGTGTACCTTTGTATATCCTGCGAGCGCGCGAATGTTATGTGCTACCATCTGGCCACCATTATGGGCTCAAAGCGTGCTGTGATGTGCTCAAACTCTTATAAAGAGAAAAATTGGAAAAATTGTCCGATAAACCTAAAATCACCATTTTTCTTTATCTCAACAGAACGATGTTTTGCAATTTTTTTTTTGCAATTATTGCTGTAGTTTTTTTTTAATATTTTTTTTTATAAAAAATTTAGCTGTCATGAGTCTCCTGGCACATGTGAAACATCGAAAATATTTTGTTTAAAAAATTGTTTATTTAAAAAATACATTTAGTTCTGCCTAAATATTGGCCAAGGCTTGGCCATGGCTTGGCTAAATGTTTGCATCGGCACACGACAACCCACCGCAAAAGATTCTCGTCAATAAATTATGGAATTTTAACATTACAAACCGGACGCATTCAATATGGGATTTATGGGAACTTAATTTTATAAAAAAAAAATCCAAATTCTTTAAAACTTCTTTCATTGTAAAGTAAATTCCGCATTTCAAGATACTTCAAGACGTAAGCTAATCCGTATGGCATTCGGACCCGTTGTTCGAGCCTGTTCTGCTCTCGTGCCCACCGCTTTACTTGTTAATGTTAGTCAGACATAAATCGCGATCGTGTGCACTAGTGTTAGTGTGTGTTGTTTAAATTGTTTTTTTTTTAACTTTTTTTTTTATTATTTTCCTTCCAACCACGGAGATGGGATGAATCATGCGCGAATTGGAAACGCAGTCGCCGGCCCCGAGCGGACTGAAGCGCCCGCGTTCGTTTGAAACCAATTTTTAAATTTCGAACCCGTTTCCGTTCCGACTGTGTGTGTATGTGTGTTTTATTATAAAAAAAAATGTTTTACTCAATATTTATGTATTGACGGCGAAAAATTGGATCGTTTAGGCCAAAGTTTGATGAAATGTGTTTACCAATTTTTAAATTTCGAACCCGTTTCCGTTCGGAGTGTATATGTGTGTTTCATTTGAAAAAAAAAAAAAAAAAAAAAAAAAACAATATTTACTTCATGACGGCGAAAAATCCGACCGTTTAGGTCTAAGTGAAATATGTTAACTTAGTTATAAATTTTGAACCGTTTCCGTTCGGAGTGTGTATGTTATGTATGCTATATGCGTTATATTAAAAAAAATGTCTATTATTCGATATTTACTTTTTGATGGCAAAAAATTGGATCGTTAGGCCAAAGATTGAAATATGTTTACAAAGTTAAGCTGTGTTAAACATGTTGTAGATTTTCTGTGAGAAATATCTTTATAACAAATAATTATGTTATATTTTATGCATTGGGTAACGGTAACAGACGGCCACAAGTGTGTGGATGCAAGTTAACGTACCATTAATAAGGCTGGGCACGGATTTAATACCTCTGACTCATGTTTTTGCGAACGAATCAATAACTGACGATTTAGTATGGCATTGAGTCCACTTTTGACTTATACACTCGATACACTCATCTCGAAGTCGAAATTTAAAATTTTAAAATACATATTGTTAGTTACTTTTTTAATTTTAAATGCAACATTATTATTAAAAAAAAAAGATGAAATTCATTTGCTAAAACTTTCATTGCATGGGAAAATTTTCTTTTTAAAATAAAAATATGTTGAAGAAAATAAATAATATTAAAAATTTTTTTTTTAAAGAAAAAAATCTTATATTATTAATATAAGATTCCCAAGATAACACACTATCTTGACTGCGGCTTTAATCGGGTAATCCCTAGATTAGTACATTCGTAGTCTGGGATATTTATTAGTTAAACCAATGATATACCAAAACTACTTGTACTTGTTTAAAACTGAATATATATTTTGTGCCAGAACTAAGTTCTAAATAGATGCAAAGTTTGAAAAAAGTGTTTTAAACATGAACTTTTTACCGGAACACAGAGTATTCTACACTTTAATGAATACAGAGTATTATATATGTATGAGTTTTATTCAACAGTGCATCATGCATTATTAAGTAATATAACAAACATTCAAAAACTTTGGTACTGGTGACCCGCTCCATTATGTACCTAATAGCTGGTGCTCGCGACTTCGTCCGCGTTGAAAATTTTTAAAAATAGCAATAGAACGCTTGACCTCGTGTTGCTATAACACTTTGGCCAGGCGTTAGTTTTTTTTATTTTTTATTTATCCCTCGGGAATAGTCCTTTTTTTCTGGATGAAAGGTAATCTATGTCCTTTCTGGTGTCCCAGACAACGTGTATGTAAAATTTCATGGTGATCGGTTCAGTAGTTTTTGCGTGAAAGAGTCACAAACATCCATACATCCAAACATACTTTCGCATTTATAATATTAGCAAGATCCTAGCTGACCTGGCAAACGTTGTTTTGCTAAAAAAAATTTTGGGGTGGGCCACCCTTATCACTAAAGGGTACGACCTATTCTCAGACCTACCGAATACACAAAAAAGTTCATAAAAATCTGTCAAGCCTTTTCGGAGGAGTTTGTTTACAAACACTATGACACGAGAATTTTATGCATATAGATAAAAACTTCTTCTTTTATCATTCTTTGGTTGAAAATTAATTAATTAAATAAATAATTAATTCAGTGTAAAATTATAAAAATATTACATCACTAACTAATTTGTATAAAAATCTAATAACATATTGTGAATTATTTCATAGGTGTTGTGTGCTCTTTACATAATTGAGTAAGTCATTTAACTAAATAAAGGGGACATTGGAAATTAATCCGTTACATCATCATTATCTAGTAGATAAAGTATTTAATGAACATCGCCGAGGATGGGCTTTGAATATATCGATAGATTTTTTTTTTTTAATATAACTAACGAAATTAATTTTGACCCAGTAATATCGTTACTTCATACGGGTTTTAGTGGGTATTCCCGGTGATAAGTCACTTCGCCTGGCGAGTCCCAAACTCCCCCGCCGTCGACGAGGGATAGTGCGTAAATGTCATCTCCCCTCCTAAAAAAAGTGTAACTCGAGCATAAAGCCCTCTCTATAGCTCTTTGAGAGACATTGATTCTGTAGCGTCACTATAAAAGTCGATAAATTTATTATTTCCATCGATATTCGTTCTCCCAACTCTATATCGACACAACTGGCTTTTAAAATATGTATACCAATTTCCATAACCTCAAGCGTCTGCGGCCGATGCAGAAATTGATGTTGACGCTTGTCGCAAAATAAGGCACCAACTATTTCAAAACTGGTTTTCCATAACCGGTTATAATCTTAGACGTTATCGATATATTTAATTCGTTCACAGATCGTCTGCAGCGATCACTTTTATTCGTATATACTTATTATAATTTTATGTAAGTAGGTTTTGCATACAACTATATTATAACCATAAATTAAGTATATAGCTAGCTAGCTGTGTCCCGTGTTTTGATAGAATAGAGAGAGAACATTTGTATTTTTGTTTGTAATGAACAAACTCAAGAACTACTAGACCTATTTTAAAAATTATTTAACATATAGAAAGCTACTCTATCAGCGTTTAACATAGGCTTATTTTACAAAATTACGGGCACTAAGTCCCGTATAACAGCCAGTATTATATAAAGGGGGAAATTCATGTTTCCACTAAGAAATAAGTTTAATGTATATAATATACCATATGGATTCAATTGGAAAATAACTTATCTATTGAATTCTATCGGAGAATTTTTAATTATTTTTAAAACATTTAAGATTGTTTAAATCCACTAAGAACGAAGTGTTGTTGACCGTTATATTCTGTTGGAGTTTATTCATTGGGTCGTATCGCGATTGCGTAACTAAGAATCGCCACATGTTGGCAAATTCCGTAACACGTGCCTTTAATGTCGTTGACCTTGTATGGAATTCGTATCTTATTTGAAAATTATTACTTAAAAACTCATCCGTCAGAGACTGTTATATATAGAATTCCAACTTACGCCTGCGACTTCCTTCTAAAATTCGTCATACGAGATCATGTTTTTCTAAGAAATGCCAATATTTGTAGATGTGAAAAAAACATATGTAAAAGTACACCTTTCGATACACAATTTACAATACTTCACTCTATATAATTAAATACTGAAATATTTAAACAAACTTTGCTCTTATTTTCTGTATGAACTTTTAAAAAAAAAAACTAAAATATCGATAAATTAATGTATAAATATTTTGACAAATTCATAATTTAGGTATTATTTAGGTAGTAAGGGTGTTAAAATATTTCACTATCTAAATATTTAAAGTCACCGGGAATGAAGGAGGTGATATACCTTTGTTTGTACGGTAAAAGTCCCAAACATTAAAAAGAAAATAATAAAAAAATTCGCCTATCGAAGGATGCAGTAAACCGAGTGAATAATTTAATAAAACATAAAATTATTTGAAGAGGCCGCCCTAATTATAAATAAATCAAAAACCATAACTGTTAAGCGATACAATTTTGCTTAGAAAGTACATTTTTATAATCGGAGTCGTACATTAATTTCAATGTTGATCACTCAGCACCGTTTCGCTGGTTGCTTTGACTTTCCAAAGTTTCTCGGCTGTGTAAAATGTGTACGAAATAAAACAATTAGTTATTTCGGTGCTCTTCTCAAGGCTGTGTGCGGTTATGTTTCTTTGCCATACATTTTTTTTTAAAGTTAAAATTCAAAATAGTTTTCGAAACAAACATGGTACGTACCTTAAGGAACGCGCTACGTACTATTTGGAATTTGGCGTGGCTGCTTGCGACGAAGATATTTTTGGTAAATATCGGTTTATTAAAAACGCATACAATAAAGTTCATTATATATATATTTTTTTACGAAGTTTCTCAGCTGTGTAAGATGTGTACGAAATAAAACAGTTGTTTCGGTGCTCCTAGCAAAGCTTTGTGCGATCGCAGGCACAGCTAGTTTTTCATATTTAACAACTAGCTGTTGCACGCGACTTCGTCCGCGTAACTTTATAAAAAATATAGCCTATATTACTCGCTGATAATGTAGCTTTCTATAGGTGAAAGAATTTTTAAAATCGTATCAGTAGTTTTTGAATTTATATATTACAAACAAAAATATAAAAATACAAATCTTTTCTCTTTATAATATTACGTAGTATAGATGGCGATTTATTTAAAATTTACTTTTAAGAAAAAACATTACTGTTAGTTATTACTTTATTATTGTTAAGTATTAATAATTAACTATATACATAATTATACTGAAGTCTATACTTAGTGTGTCAGTGACATATAAACTTATATTTAGTGTTAGAAACTAAATAACTACCTAATTACAAACTAGACGACAAAATTAATAACTAATTTACTTGTAGGTCATAAATAAATGTGATTTTGCATCCAACTGTGAGTGAAAATTCCCACCTGTCAAAACTATACATACGACTGTAAAATTTCTAAGATTTTAGGCTTAGCAAAGACAAAAAATACAGACAAATAGAGGACTCATTCCCACCCGCTCCGCGATTTAGTTCCCAGCAGTTCCAAGAATCAAATAAAATAATATAAAATTGTTCCCACGGGCTCCAAAAATTTGCCAACAAATTTAAAGACTTCCGCTCCAAGGACTTTTATATTAAGCAAACACATGAATTTTATTTTTGTGTTTAATATATTATTCAACAACACGGATTCCTGACCGGTCGTCAGGAATCCGTGTTGTCGTAAACATCTTTTGTTGCAAGGAAAGTGAAACTTGACATAAAAAGTACGCTTAAGGAATTATTACGGATGTAGCACGAGTCATATCCTCATAGCGACTTGAAACTGTGTCAATTTTATTGCTAAAATTTACTAAAAGACTTTACTAAAAAAAATTACTAATTTTATGAAATGAAATTCATAATTTATAATTATGAAATTTTGTTTTATAATTAATGACTATGTAATATTTTTTAAAATGAAACCATTTTTAATGCTTTTTTAAATGCGAAATGATAAATAAATAAATATATCTACCATTTTTTTTATCATAATAATTTCGTAGTAAATCAATGTTTTCATAATATAGTATACAAGCTCTTGCCCGCGACTTCGTTCGTGCCCTTTTTTATTGTTCATAACTTTTATCAGGGCTTTGAATTTTTTATTTTTATTGTTAGATGATCTCCCCTGCGCAATGGAGGTTAGTTTTAATTAAAACATACAGAAATTTTTTTTAAGAGAAGAAAAACGCTCGCGCTTATGCCTTGCACCAATCGGTAGGATGCAATCGACACATGCGAACTCCATTCGCGTCTTATCTTTATTGTGGCGTTACATTGCGCAGACACAACGCATTTTTATATGAGAAAGCAACGCTATGTACGAACAACCGTTATTTTATTATATTTATTGGCTTTTACCCGCGACTTGGTTCGCTTGCAGGGTACATAGCCTATGGGTATATATTTTCAAACTAATTATTATTATACTGCCACTCAAATACTGCCACCGACATTTTTGTCGCAAAATCTAACGTGCTATTTATTTTAAAAGCATAAAATGCAATAACAGTATTTAAATTATCGTATAGGATTTATAAAGGTGTGTCTCAATATAAGAACATATAATAACGACCCATGCATATAAGAAAAATATTTTAAAATGGTTAAAAATATAATATTATAAAGAGAGAAGATTTGTAGGTATGTTTGTAATGAATAAACTTAAAAACTACTGGATCGATTTTGAAATTTTTTTCACCTATAGAAAGCTACATTATCAGCGAGTAACATAGGGTATATTTTATAAAGTTACGCGGGCGAAGTCGCGTGCAACAGCTAGTATTTAATGAAAACAGTATACATATTATGTACTATTAGTCGCGTAATATAAAAGCTTCAAGATATTTTGATTACAACTTCAATTTAATTTGCCCAAGATTTCGTCTGCATCAATTTCGATTAAATCGAGTTTTTTTTGGGAACTACAAAATTTCAGTATTAAATGAGTCCAGTGATATTGATAGCTTTTATAACGTTTCTTTATAAAGCAATGAGGTTAGATCTCTACGTAAAATTTCGCGACCCATTATAATACCTACAAAATATTTAAAAAAATTAAACACAGACAACAAAAAGAAGAAATTTAAAAAAAAGGACATGTTTGTAATTTAATTAATAAAATATTTATTTTATATTTTGTATATCGCTTATATAAATTGCTCAACTGTGATTCAAATTGTTTATTCTAACATTTTTTCCTGATCCAATATTGTTATCACATAGCAATTCTATTATGGGATGCGAGTTTAACCGAGACCACAAACAGGATAAATAAAAAAAAATAGTCCGAAGCTAATTGTGCTGAAGCTTCTCTTTAGTCTTTGTGAGCTATATAATTATGCAACAATATCTAGGTGTACATTCTTTTTGTCTTTTTCTCCTTCCGGAAGAAAAAAGTTGGGCGAAGAAAAGTCCTGGCTGAGATAAATCGGGATAGCTAACGCAATATGAATTGAGCTGTTCCGAACAGCAAAAAACAGAGAACCTGATCGCCAACCTTTAGTTGTTTGTGAGGCACCGCAAGAAGAAGATTCTTATTGTCATACATTATTTTCCTACGAACATTGTACATGGTCCTTCGAGCCGGATCATGTACAATTGCGTCCAAAAACGATCCCTTGTATTATTACAATTGGAACACCGGGAAATACCGAGGGTTGATAGGTAAATCTATTTATTAAATCAACATTTTACAATGACTCGATAGATGGAACATTCCCGGTTACATGTTAACGCTATCTAGGCCCATTTCATCAAGCGTCGCTGGTTGTTAAAAATGCCGATTTAATAAACCTTTTCGATACAGTACATTGTCGCTGTGATTTTTCAAAATAAGTACTGTAAAATGGAGTGAAACAATTAACGGTTAGATCTTACATGTGAGACGATTTGAATTGGAATGGATTGTGCGATGGTTTGTTTGATAAACTCCATTGTTGTCCGCAATCGCTAACTTGCAAATGTTACGGAAATGAAACAATCGCTTTAGTATGCGTTTTATGCAACTTTCCACGCGTCACCGTGTGTACTGTAATCCGAAAAATACTAAAGTGTATAGAAATAAATAAAACTATTAATAAGTAAATCGCTAAAAACAAAATCTTTGCTTAGAACACAACTGGACAATTAGATTTTCAACAACACTAAAAAAACTGTTCTCAATACATCACTGAAAACCTCGTCAAAAAATTTATTCACTCAAAACACGTCAAAATAATGATTATATTAAGTACTATAGTTACTTTATAAAATATAGCCTACGTTACTCGCTGATAATGTAGTTTTCTATAGGTGAAAGAATATTCAAAATCGGTCCAGTAGTCCAGCAGTCAAACATACAAATCTTCTCACTTTATAATATTAGTATAGATATACTCGTACTCTGCCCGCGACTTCTTAACGAGAGAAAAGTTATGTCATTTCTTAGTAAGTATCACCATATTAATTTTCTCGTTGAATTGAGGTTTTTTTTTTATTAAAGATGGCTTTGCTCTTGGCTTACAACCAACTGTGTAGCAAGTGTCTTTTTTACTAAAAAATTTTTTATCCTAAAATATTAGACCCTGTAGACTTTCTTCTGTCGTCTTACACGATCACAGCGCCACCTAGCGGGTTAATTTGTGAATATAAATTATCCATTCTCAACATTTTGATAACTCAAACAATTTATCAAAATAAATTCAGCCATTAAGGAGGAGTTCTGTGAGATACACACGTACAGCAATATTATTATATATATATATAAATAAGGCTCGTCTTGTTTTTAAACACAGAGCGGCCTGAAATTATGCTTGAACGCGTATTCTATACTTTATTCTGTAATCTGAGTTAATATGGAACGCACGTTACATACGAAGCAATTTTTCGCCGATATACTTAAAATGGAAATTCATAATTGAATTTTGCAATTAGTAATAAATGGTGTTT
This sequence comes from Synanthedon myopaeformis, assembly GCA_944738685.1. Lineage (NCBI taxonomy): Eukaryota > Metazoa > Arthropoda > Insecta > Lepidoptera > Sesiidae > Synanthedon > Synanthedon myopaeformis. The sequence continues at coordinate 880,326 of OX122934.1, forward strand.
GTGCCACAGTATAAGTGTAGCAGTGTGAATATGAATATCTCAATGTGTTAAAAATAGTTTTATTTGAAACTGTAGTGGTCTTTTGTAAAAATGAGTCGATGGAAGCGAAGATTCTGTTGGGTGACCCAAGGGAAATTCTCCAAATTATGGGTTTGTATGTTACATTTATTTCCCATTATATTTGTTAACGGCCGACGCAAAAACGGAGTGTTATAAGTTTGACGTGTGTGTCTGTCTGTGGCATAGTAGTTCCCAAACGGATGGACCGATTTTGATCCCGTCTTTTTTGTTTAAAAGATGACGTGATCGTAATTGTTGTTAGCTATAATTTATGAAGATCTGTTCAGGCGTTTGAAGACCATCAGCCCATTTCCTAGTTAATGAAGGGATTTCACTAACTTTCACACGTTCGTTTGATGTGAAATTTGGTATACTGTTACTTCGGTGGTAAAAAATAAAATAGTGCAACCACAATTTAGACTGAGTAAAGTAAAAAACACATTTATGGGTAACTGTATTCGCTTCTATAATAAAATACCAGATGATATTTTAAATTTGTCCGATTGCCAGTTTAAATATAAAATTAAAAAGATTCTGTATTCTAAGGCATATTACAAAGTAGATGATTATTTGGAAGATAATGACGTCTGGTCTACGGTTGCTCCAACTCAGCATAATGAATTAGAATAATATTAAGTTTACAATTAATGTAATGTAAAAATAAATAAAGTAAAAAATATGTTTTTTTAGAAATGAAAATATAAAAGATGCGATTCCTGTGGAGTTTCTTTGGCCGTTCTTCTCCACAGAGGAATGCACACCGTGGTAGTGAACGTGCCATTCTCTGCCATTCTCTGACGTCGAAAAGCGATTTTATAAATCTTATTTCGAATAAAAATGTTTTGAATTTGAATTTGAATTTGAATTTTCATGACATGGTAATCTTGACCTGATGCTGCAGCATCAAGTAGTCTGCGTAATAACCAACTACTCAGCATCTTAAGCAGATATTGCGTGTTTGGGCTCAATAGAAAGTCAGGGGTTAGTTTATAATTTTAATTACCTATAGGTTGTATTACATCACATGCTAGCTGTGTCCCGCAGCTTCACCTGTCTCGGCTTCTAAAGGGTCTTATAAATAGCCTTATGACCTACGAATAAATAATACTCATAACCTTCCCCAAGAATCGGCCTATCAAATGAAAAAATAATTTATAAAATCCGACTAGTAGTTCCAGAGTTTAACGCGTTCAATCAAACGAACAAGCAAACTTTTCTGTTTTGTTATATAGAATAGATAATATAAATATTACACATTTTCCTCGTGTTCTTAGTATTGACGACTAATTTGTTTATTATAAATAAAATAATCCCTGACAATGTTCACTAACATGTGATTCCAAGTGTAACTCGATTCTATTTAGTAATTGAATGAGTTTTGTCTCAATTTTTTGGACTTTTTTTTACCACTATAGAGGATTGTCGTAGATTCGTTGTTAGGTACTAATATTTTTTTTATATGATCTCATCCACGTTTTGAATGTAAACATCAAAAGGAAAACGAGGGTCCTCCACGATAAGGGTTAATTTTTCCTTTGGCATGTTTATTGATAAACATATCATTTAAAAATTAATTTAAGAGTTAAAAGATAAAATTTGGATTTTGATTTTTTTTTGTAATGTAAAATGTAGTTTAAGATAAAAATTTAGAATTTTGATAAAATTTTGATGTTTAAGTTAATACATAGTTGTCGACAGTGAAGTTAGTGTGCTAAATATTAATTTAAAAATAGAAGTTATTTTACAAATTTACAAATTTTTACAAATTACAAATAAAAATTTTTCAAATAATTTCCTAAACATGCAGTTTAGGATAATTAAAGAAAATAGTTTTAAAAATTGTTGTATTGAAAATTAATTTATTTTTCTATTAGTAAAATCAGTTACACTTTTTTTTTACATATTAATAATAAATATTTTTTTTTGTTTCATTAGATATTTATTTTTAATTAACAAAATGGATATAGAAAACGACATGACTCATCGGACAATCATAGGCATTTTGATTTCCAAAACCAATTTATCACATATCAAATTATATACATACATGAGTTATGTACAAAGGAAATTGTGACACAGATATGTTATCGTTTCCTTTCTAGTGTCACATCAAGTTTCATATTGTTTAATTTTATGTTATGACTAACATATTTCAACTTGGATTTACAAGAATCATCTGTGAACTAAAATTGAATTTTCCACAAAGAAAATTTTTGTAATATTACTCATTTTAATTTTTAAGTAGAATTTTATAACTCATTTTATGAGGAAAAATGGCAGTCGAAATATTTAGAAAATAGGTTAATAAGTTGTGATGTTATTGTCACGTTGCTTGCTATACACTCAATACTGAGCGAGAGGCAAAAAAACCCCTCAAATTGAAGGTTTTTAACTCCCCAGTTGTCTCTTTCAAATCTGAACCAATTTTAAACTTATTTTTAAAGAATATATACTGTGTATATGTTGTGATTTTTAAATAATATATTTTTTTTATTGTATTACTGAACTGAGTTTCTTTTGAAGGTACTTCATTTAAATTAGTCATTTTAAAGAATTTTTGGAAGTATATCATATAATTACCTAGTAATATATTCTTTATAATTTTGACATTAAAGTTGTTACATTCGAAAAAGGCGACCAAGTTTGCTTATTTAAAAACTTTACAGAAAATCATACCTTTCAAGTGCATATAACGTACGAGAAATAAGTTAAATATAAGTTATTATATAATAAGGAATAATTTTATTGTAAAATTAAATTCTTATAAAAAGAAAATTGGCGAATTGCTTTTGAAAAATTAATTTTATCACTTATAGAATATTCTTTTCTTTTTCTTTTTATTATTATTACTTTTTTAATTAATAAATAAATGTAAAAATATATTTTTTATGATTCTTTAGGCTTATATAATCTGTAATATATATTTTTTAAATTTTAGGGCTGTATGTAATCTAAATAAATAAATAAATTATGAAATGGAATGAAATATTGAAATCATGTGGTTACTTGCAGGCGGAGCTAGTGGCGGCTGCGAGGCGTCGCGGGCGGGGCGACACCAGTGATGATGACGAAGACCTGGGTCTACCTCGGAGTCCACCCGCTTCTCCGCCCACCGATAAGGCTGACAAGGTAAGGGAACCTTTTATAAAACATCGTCTCACTATTAAGGCTTCTACAAGTCTTTTCCATCTCTCTCTGTTACTGGCACAGCGAGTAAGTACACCTATTGTTTAGTTTTCAACTAAATTCTATTCTATGACAAAGTATGTTGTCTTGCTCGCAAGCTGTCTCATTCTCTCTCCTTACACATTTAACACGGCGCATACACGTCTCTCACAAATATAATAAGTTTTAATTGTATTTAGATTAAGTTATAGTGAATAAAGTGTCAAGATATGAAAATCCTTTATTTATGTGATAATCAGCCCTATAGATAAAGAAAAACGTACACCTATGTTAAAAAAAATAGGTAAACATACTACAATACACTTATTAAAAACCTATTTTTAAAAGATTTAAAAATAACATAATATTTTATTTAATTTCAAAATTATGTCTTTTCATATGTACTATCGTAAACATCGTTTATTTATCCATTGTAGCAACTTATTGAAGATGTATTTATATATTTTCTTCATAATAAAATGAAAACTTTGGAACTAGCGCCATCTATTGTAGATGAAGTGTATGTGACGTCAAAGTTGAAGGCTCTGAGAGTAGACTGCGATGAATTGATTTTGTAATTGATGTATTCTATTAGTAAACAGTGTAAAAAGCCTACTAAAGGCACAGGCAATACAAAGTCAAAGATATTACGAAGTTTGTATCATAACTTCATTATTACTTACTTATTTATAAGTAAGTAATAACGAACTTTTTAAATTGTCTTTAAAATTTTAAAATGTATAAGTGAAAAGATTTAATAAGGTAACACTTAATTCAGCTTAAAACTTATAAACTCGTTTTTAAGGCAATCTTTAAATTTTTTGCACTGTATATAGCGCCATCTAACGCTCAATATTTGTAACAGCTAATGGCTGCATCAGTTATCTATATTCTCACTTTTATTGACAGATGTCGCTAGCTGTTGTATTTCATTATAATTTTGTCAAAATATTTTTTAAAAGTTTATAGCCATTTATAGCCTTCCGTATAAACAATTTATTCATAAATTTATCTATTATTGAAAAAAAATATATAATTAATAAACTTAATAAAAAAGAAATTAATATAATATAGTTATTTCTTAAAGGATGCTGGCTGCACTTTTATCTTACCTGAAACTTTAATACAGTTATCGTGCGGTTTCTTTGACATGAACAGTTAGATTAAAGATTAGCAAAATGATAAACGATTGACGTCATACTTTGAAACAATATAGGTGATAATATATTCTCAAATTTATTATTGAATTTATTATTATTAGTTATAATACTCCATTATTTTTTTTATCAAATGTTTTTAAAGAAATATTTCTTAAATTGAAAGAAAGTTACTTATTGTTAAATTGTTACTTATTCTTGAATACTTTATTTTGGTAATTTTTTTTTTCTAGTCTTTAGGATAAGTTCTGTCTATTTGGTGTAATAAAATGTTTTCGCATAATGACGCCCACACCAGGCGAGTTTGTCTTGCTTACTAAGTTTAGAAAATCTTTTAAAAATACACCGAAAGTATTCATAAAAATGTCAGATTTTGTTTGGATATGTTTGTGTGTAGGTCAGATCAGATCAGATCAGATAATATATTGTTTAGATATTTTCATATGTAATAAGTACTTATATAGAGCAATAGGTGAACTTTCACTGTTGCACTCGGTGCAGCAGTGCAATTTGCGATGCACATAATAGATAGCGTCTAAAACTAGACAATTATTTTGAATAAGTACTGAATATTTGGTCAGTCTATTCATGTATCATTTAAAAATGAGATTCTCATAAAATGCATGCTTAATCTATAATTATAAAATTGTTTGTCCTGATTGACTATCAACGCACATCCAAAACTTCTAAGTGATGAAAGTTAAAATTTGGAACAAAGCTTTACTTTGTAAGGTAACTAACTACCTATTCACTAAGAAAGTATTTTGGAAAATTTCATTCTCCGTTCGAAGCCGGCGGCTAGTCGCTAGTTTCTAAAAATCTAATAACTAAAAACTAAAAATTACGCAACTACTCACATAAAAATTAAAATGGCAACAAGATATATGTCTTATGGTAGGTTATAGTTAAGTATCACACATGTTATGTATAAATTAAATTAAATTAAATTGAAAAAATGCCACGTTTTGAAAGAATCAATAAGTCCACCTTGAACTAATCGCCTTTACATACATGCAAGGCTAAAATTCATTAAATATTAATAACGCGTTACATTATTCAAACGTGATAGCGAAACGGCGTAGTTTCTAAAACAAAATCATTTCGTCAGCAGACTTAAATACTTAGTAACCGTGTCGCAATTTAAAACGAAAAATCTAACTGTGTTTTCATGAATTACCATAGATGTGTAGGTGCATAGTTTGACTAACGCCTATCTAGCCTAACATAGCCTATTAAGGTTATCCATATTGACGCGTTCTATACTCTCCACTGGACGACTTGTCTACATAATATCAGTTATCGCGCGACCTTTGCCTGCGTTACACACGCATTGTAGCGACGAAAGTCTATCGCGAAACTTTAAAATATATATAAAACTTACAAAATATAATTAATATATTTAAAATAAAAAATAAACATTTAGATGTGTAATTAAAAAAAAAATTAAATATGACTTGTTAAAAATTCGTTTATTATGTTATAAATACATGTTTAGTGTTAGTGAATTTTTAAAAAATGTTTCAAGTTAACTATCGGATTTTGAAGGAAACATTATTTTGGTATTTTTAGAACTATTCTTAGGATTTTTTGGATTTTCTGCTTTTTATTTTATTTTATTAAATTAGTCAATTTAAATAGGCATTAATCGAGAAACTTAAAAATATTTAAATGGTGGTCATTTTGGAAAGTATTAAATCATTTTAAAAGTGACATGCTTAAAATATGATTTAAGTTAGTGAATTTTCAAAAACTATTTTTACGGATTTTATTACGAATTTTTATTTGTATTCAATTTATTAATTAAAAAGACATGCAATATATAAAAACATATACGTGTATTTACAAAATATTCATATGCCCTAGAAATATTAATAAAATTAATAATTTAATACTCAAAGCAATATAAAAGATAAGATAAAATTTACATGTAAGTACAGCATGTTATTAATCAGCATTGGGATCCTTTTTTTTTCGATAAATTTTGTCTTCTTTCCCTCAGTAATTGTTTTAAATGGATTTACTGACTCCTAAAAAACTTCGACGTCATGTTTCCATTTGACTCCAAAAATGCTTCATGCTCGACCCTCATGAGCCCAAATTTGGGTTTTCATACATACGTAGATTTTAATATACCTCAAATTTTATTTTGTTTCAAATATCAAAATTAAACTGAGAAATTCTACGTGCGTAAAAACAAAGTGCAAGTCAGACAAGGAGATAATATTGTATGTAGATATTGTTTTCACTGTTATGTAAAAATATCACATACAAACGATATATTCACACTTCGATTGTGAACGCGAAATCGTAAAAACTAGAGAAATGATAATGGAAAGTCATTGAAACACACGTATTTAACGTATTTCCCGCTATTTGAGTTATTGTGTTCGTGTCGAGGCGTGGTCTCAATGAGAGCGGCGCGGACTTGTCTATTGCAAGGAGCGGACATTGGCATTATTGTTTTTGGGATAACTTTTAAGAACACGACAAACACAACTTCACAGCGCGTACAAAGGTACACTTGCGCCACACATTAAAAAAAATATTATCTCGTGACTGAGAAGGAATTATTAATAACGGCTCAATCAGGACCCTCGGTAAGTATGTCTACAATTTTTTAAATACCTTTTATAAAGTTTCATATTGAGACACGAAGCAAAAAAATACGATCTAGAGGAATGTGGTCGCTTTTCTTTAGATCGAATTTTGTTGCTTCGTGTCTCAATATGAAACTTTATAAAATATATTTAAAAAATCACCGAGGGACTTACCGAGGGTCCTGATTGAGTCGTTATTAATAATTCCTTCTCAGTCACAAGATAATATTTTTTAAATGTGTGGCGCTAGTGTGTGTACCTTTGTACGCGCTTAAACAAACTTTAATTCAAAGATTCCTTAATTAACAAACTTTTTTGACTGCATTTAAAAGTAATTAGAGTGTATTTTATAAGAGATTGTTACTCAATGTTTTTTTAATTGAATTTTAATAGAAAGTTAAGGTCGTAAGTTATATATCTTTGTAATGACAAAACGGATGAAAAACATAATATAATATATGACATCAGTTTCAACAAAAATCTCAATGAAAATAATTAACCCTATATTAACCCTATAGGATAATTTACCAATTTAAATTTAAACGTTATATTAGTATTCTTTGCCTATAATTCAGTTTGTGAAAATTAATTTAATTCGAAACTTTTAAAGCCGTAATAAGGCAGCGATAAAATGTGGTCAAAATACATAAATACACAACTAAACACCACTTAATACACAACAATTATGTCTAATATACTTACTTATGATTAGCTACGAAGTGAATTATCCAAAGTTTGATTCCACAATTTTCGATTGCACAGTATAATTTCTTTTGTTAATGGATATAATTATAAAAATTTAATTAAAGTAAAACCAACTTGCAGATATAAAATATTGTTTTATTTTTATGTTTAATTGTTGTAATTTCGAAACTTTAAATTACTTTCAAAAAGTTTATTTCTGAACAATTGAAAAAACGCCCTCACTGACACCGTACCCTATTTACTAATGCTTAATTGATGTTGATAATTATTTAATGTTAGTTGTAACTATACGAGTATAGTTTGATTTATAGATATATTATATTAAAATTACAATTCTATGGCATTTACTATATAGCATCTTTGTCAGACCCAAGTCAACTTCGTAAAGGTTTATTTACTCGTACTACTAGCTGGTGCCCGCGACTTCGTCCGCGTTGCAAAATGAAGTAAATATCTGACATTTTTATCGCTATGACGACGGTGGCTCCGCCACGGCGACAGTAACAAAACATAATCCTTCCCAAAGTCTGTCTCTCTGTATGTACGCTTAGATCTTTTAAACTATGTAACGGATTTTAATGCGGCTTTCACTAATAGAAATAGTTTTAAAAGAGGAAGGTTTTTATATATAATTTGTAGAAATAGATCCATGCGAAGCCGGGGGCGGCCCGCTAGTAATTACTAAACTAAAGTATACATTGTACATAATAATTTACAACATTTGACGTAAGAAATAAAGAGATTATTTGATTGAAGTGGTACTACTCATTGATAAACCTATTAAAAAGTATGGAAACTGTAGAATCAGTACAAGTGCGTTTTACGCAGCATAGTGCGGTTTCGAAGGTTGAAAATATACTATTTATTTATTTGTCTGATATACATATATGTAATCTTCACTAATATTATAAACTTTCTCGCCTAAACTGCCTACTCAACTGATCATCATGAAATTTTGTATACAAAAAAGGACATAGGGTACCTTTCATCGAAAAAATAAAATACTGTTGCCCAAGGTTTGAATTTTTAAATTGAACATTACAACGTCTGCAAAAATATTAGTATTAAAAAGTTTAAATAAATGTTTTACCAAAATTTAATATTATAAACAACTAGCGACTTTACAAGGACTCAAATTATAGGTATACATACACAAACTTTCCTCGTTTATCGCTTTTTCCATTAGCGAAAACTGCATCAATGTTCTTTTAGAAGAATTTAGCTTAGAAAGAGATAGAGGCGAACAGCGATCTTATTTTATAATATGTATAATACAGATCTTTAAGTTCATAAATAAATTTAGACACTTATGTGTTTTTTTTTTATCTTTTACAATGGAAATCGAGTAATTTTTAATTGAATTTTCAATCCGATTTTTAATTTGAAAATTTTAACCCCATTTTGACGCAGGGCTGTCAAAATGTTCAAATGTGACTCCATAGTGTGCAACGTCTCAAGATGAAGTGTTAAAAACCTTGACATGTTTAGCAAAAGGCGGAGGCGATACAAAAAGCCGTTAAAACATTGTAGGAAGCCTTTGTTCTCTTGTCTCGCTTATTTAATATACTCTTCGCTATTTGTTTGTGTATATAGTTATTAATCTATGTCTATACTTACTCGAAGAATAATGCGATTTCTTTAAAAAAGCCTCTTAATACCATTGCTCTCATATTGTATTCGTATACATACGCTTTAACTTTAAAGTGTTACTCATTGACAAATTTGCTAGGAGACAGCTGAAACCGCGGGCGTAAGTTATACTTAAATAAAGGGGAGACGAATCCACTGCCAAGTTGAGTGTGTTGTATAATTATGAAAGAGGTTATAGTTTTCTGACAATTTTTTCTAGTGCGACGAAACCGCTATTTCGTGTGTATAATTTTAATTTTATAATTTGAACCGGGAATTAAAAAAAAAAACTGTGAACTGGCATTATTATTACTATTTTGTTAGGTGTTTCAGTCGGACATAGTATAAATAATAAATAAATATCTTCACACATTCCACACAGCACCATCTAGTTCCACAGTAAGCAACTAATGCTTGTATTATGGATACCAGACAGTTGATATAATAGATAAATTCCTTTTTTTTTTTGTAAATACATACATATTATAAATACAAAACATCCATGACTCAGGTACAAAGGTGAAATGTTAACACATAAACATTCGCCCCTAGCGGGATTCGAATCCGCGACCGTTTGGTTAACAGCCAGGGTTACTAACCACTAGACCAAACGTGTCGTCAATTACACTTATAAACCATTTTGAACGCAAATTCAGTTCATTATAGGCATCCCTTCAATAATATACACAATTAGACACCATAAATAACAGATTTCACTAATGTTGAAATAATTACCATAAAGCTTCGATTCGGCCGCTGACCATTGTTTCGATCAGTTACGCGACCGGTTGCACAACCAGTAATGCAATTGGTCGGATGTGAACCTTGTGTTTATGCCAATGGCAGTATGTCTACACGCTCATGCGTAAACGCTTTAACTGTACTGTGGATCTTTTTTTAAGAATTAGTTTCAAAATGTAAAATAAAGAAGCGGTAAGAAGACCACTACTGTACCTACTCCATTAGAAAAAAAATCACACGCATAGACTAATCAATTTGGGCTATTTTTATTACATATTTTTATATAGTTTATGTTATGATATACAGAGATTAGGAAGGGATAGCTCTATTCATTTTCAATCGACTAGGCTCGTCAAAATTAAATTGTTAATTTCTTATTTTTCATTATTATTCATTAAGAGTTAGTGAGAATCCTGAAGAACTATTTTTCAAATACGCTTTTTTTCAACTAAAAAGTTAATATTAAAGCTGCGTTCGCGTTTCAATGTCCTATTATACTCGATGCCTTTAATTTAATTATGCGAAAAGGCCACCAGCGTATGTGATTCGGAAAATTCATTCAGATTTATGTTAATTTACAAACTATTTTTTTTTTTCATTTGTTCCGTTTTAGCCGTTAAATAAAATCATTTGTTTTAAAATAATGATTAGCCTCACAGGTCGGAAGCATGTCCGGTGCGTATTAACTGTGGGGCAGCATCATACAGTGTTACGCAAATGCTACAACAGTATCGTGTTAGAATAGTAAACGAACCGAATCGCCCCATAAACAATTATTATTATCATCTACATACTAGCTTTTTCGTGCAACTTTTTCTCAGGTGTTTTAAACATTTATTCAATCAGCACCAACGACAACATCTACAAAGTTTCATGATGATTAAGCAGTTATAATTTGTTATCAAAATCGAGATAAATTAGTGCCTAAATTGACGTAAGCTTTGATAGAAAGAAAAAGATAATTATGTTTTTTAAGAACCCATAGGTAGAGTTATTAAGGTATTAGCGCTGTGACGTAGGGGTCCTGGGTTCAATTATCGCCATGCCCATCTTCGAAAATGTACTTTTCAATGTTGGCTCTCTTCTGGATGTTAGATATTCGGAAAAGAACTGAAACAGCGATAATATAATCATAAGTAAAATTCGCGTATCAAAATGTGCAGCTATTAAAACTACACGGTTGCCGAGTCGCCATTTTAAATTAAGTATTTCAGTTCGTATAACATTTTCGTGCAGCCGATTACTTAAGATCAGTCAGTAAAAAAAACTAATTAAGCACGGCCTTCCTTCATTTATTTTCACACTTATTTCACTGAGAAACATTGTGGTTTTTAAGTACTGGCTATACCAAACTCGGTCGGTATTCTTTGAAAAGATTATATAGGCTTTATAGGCTAGCAGAGTAAAAATACTTACGTAGTAATGATATTGTTTATTGCTTAAACTAAAAACACACACTTTTCAAATGGGAATTATTAGACTCGAGTTCACCAACAGACGGTTAGTTTTTAAACAGCTGTTTAAAATTTAAACAGCCGTTTAATAATATTTTGTTGATCACCATCTCTAAACTGTGGGTTAAACGCCCTTAACATCAGATTAATTATTAAGTTAACCGTCTGTTGGTGAACTCGAGCCTAAACATTGGATGGTCAACGGTAATGACAACGTTTGTCGAAAAAAAAAATGAGAAGTATATTATACAGAATAAAAAACGTATGAAGGAATTTGTTACATATATTGAGCAGAGTAAAAGTGTTTTCTCTCGTTACAGAGGTCACCATATAGCAGCATTTGTGCTATTGCGTTTCGGTGCTCCTCAAATTAACATCCAACATCCTAAACTCAAATCCAACATCATCAAATTGATCCCGTAAATCTAACCATAGATCTATATAACCATAGAGTAACCAGTGGGTTAAGTATTATTTACTGGTACTGGTTAAATACTATTTATGACTATAACCAATAAATTCATAGCTTAGCTAGCTATAAACCAATAAGTTCATAGCTTAGCTAGCTATAAATCAATAAATTTATAGCTTAGCTAGCTATAAACCAATAAATTCATAGCTTAGCTAGCTATAAACCAATAAATTCATAGCTTAGCTAGCTATAAACCAATAAATTCATAGCTTAGCTAGCTAGTATTTCTTGGCGAAGGTAGTTAAGAGCTACTAATCATGTGTAGGTAACATTCAGACTGCCTGCCGTCTTTTATTATCATAAATAATCTAAATCTTTATCAAATTGAAAAGATATAAATGGGTTAACGAGGCGTAATTAAATATTTATAGATAATAAAATATCTAAAGGTAATTATAGATATCCCATACTAGTTTTATCCCGTATTTTGCTTTAATTAGTAAGTAATTGAAAAAAAAAAATGTTATTTTGAATGTTATAATAATAAAAAACACTAATATGGGTCAGGGGTTGATTTTCTTAAAGGCTGTGTCCTATCTATTATCGAAGTTGGCTCAGCCTTTTTAGCTCTGAAAAAATAACAGACAGAGAAACAATAGTTAATTAATACGAAATAATACTCATATTAATTAATACGAAAGGATTATTATTTTATTAATTTAAATGGTTTTCTAAAACAAGCCGAGTACATTGGTAAGACAAATCACATTTAGCGAGCATCAAACGTTCCCATGAATCTGGTGTTCCAATATAACTTGAGCCCTTCATGAACAATAAACTTGACCGCGCAATGTTATCAAGCGAGGCCTCGTTATGTCGGTCGTTGGTAAGCAGACTTGCGTAGACTTTCCACTTTCCATGGCTCAATTGTTTCGTTGTTAAGTACAGTTATTTCGCTATCGACACAACAGTATCAATTACTGTATATTGTTTTAAGAAAATTCATGTTACGATTTGCGTATTTTTACTTATATATAGATAAATATGGGACAAGTTCACAATTTTTTTGTACCACAAAGAGCAATGCCATATCCTCATAATCAATTATTAGGACTAATAAATGTGGTTTATGGCATACTAATCCAAATAATATCATTTTGATGAAACTTTACAGTAATATATAGTTTGTACACCGGAATATGCCTAAATTTATATATGTTACCCTGACGAAGTCGTGTGTAAAAGCTACTCTATACTCTAAATCTAAATGTATACTAGAGATCTAATCTATACTAATATTATAAAGAGAGATTTGTATTTTTGTATGTTTGTAATGAATAAACTCAAAAACTACTGGGCTTATTTTATAAATTATTTCACCTATAGAAAGTTATATTATCAGCAACTAGGTAAAAGTTAGTTAAGTACATAATAAAAATATAATTAATCATTATCAACAACTAACAAAATTTATTAATTTATTTACAAATATTTAAGTTTATACGATTTTTAACTTCGGTGTTGGTGTGTATAAATAAATAAATAGAAAACGTTTCGTGAGACTGTTACTTAACCTGTATAAGTAAAGAAGACCACTTATTTTTTTTACATTAAAGCAAAAAAAAAATTCTAATAAAAAGTAAATTTTTGAATCAAAAAGTACATTTTTGTCATAATTATATTCAAATCTGTTTTTTTTTAATATAAATATTAATAATAATTATTGACATTAAAAAAAATGCTTTACAGAAATTCTAAAAATACTTTACAGAAAATGAAAAGATAATTGAAAAAAATCTTGTTTCGTTTGTTTATATATATCATGTTATTATCGTTCAATAATTATATTTACTTACTGATAAAATTATCGGCAACACTTTCTTCTAATGTTAAGTGCTCTTGTTGATAAATTTTAATAGTGCAGTACACAGATAAATAATAATAACATATACAAATAATAATAATTGTTTTATTACATAAAATTGCGACTATATTTGACATACTAGAACGTTTTTGTAACAAGCAGATTACGCTAATGACTTTGATAAAGTATCGCATTTTATATCATTATTTCGGTAGTTAATACTTATTTATTTAAGGCGATAGTGATCCGCAACAGTTTTAGAAAATTCAATAAGCCGTTAAAAACTTAAAACAATGAGATATCTTGTCTAAGAGGGTGGTTACAGCTGCCAGACGGACTTTCCAAATTTATTGCTTTATTAAAAAAATTTATTATTTATTGAAATTAAGTAGAATTATTTAAATTTAATATAATTATCATAATTAGTCATAATTCATCATAACTATAATTTTTTTCTTTATATTTTAAATATTAAGTAAATGTCATCATAAATGTTAAAGGTAGTTAAGTTATGTATCCTTAAAAATATAAAAAAAGTTAATACGAACTGACCCCTGACGACATGTATGCAAAATTTTGTGGTAATTCATGAAGTAATTTTGAAGATTTGCTGTTTTGAACAAACGTACAATTCAATTTTAATTTATATAGGTTACTAGCTGGTGCCCGCGACTTCGTCCGCGTTGAACGATGAAAGGTACTTTATGTCCTTTCTGGTGTCTCAGACAACGTGTATGGAAAATTTCATCGTGATCGGTTCAGTAGTTTTTGCGTGAAAGAGTTACATACAAACATTACTGTAGCATTTATAATATTAGTATAGAAGTATAGATTATTTAGCCAAGATAGTTAAGTTTCGTCATAAATGTACCAATAAAATTATAGTAAAATTAATTTACTTATAATTAAAAAAAAAATACTTATTAAAACTTGAGTTTACAGACTCATTATAATATTAGTACGGACTAGACAAAGTCGCGCTTGGCAGGTAGTTACGAAAATTGAACCAGGAAGCTATTACTGGCACACATAATTTTCACATAATCCATACTGCATAACCGCTGTCTCGACAGCCAATAAAAAGCGGAAGAGGGGATTCCCACTCCCCAATCAACCACTTCAATCTCGAGGGGTCTACAATAGGGAATTGTTACGTTTTAATTTTATTCAATCACGTAACTCAGAGATATTAATATTTTATGCATCAAATGGACGCTTATCTCAGACACTGTGACGTCATTTGACATCACGGTGGTTATAATCTGTACCGTTTTCTAAGATCTAAAATCTAGAAAGAAAATAAATCAAACAGAAGTTTATAGCGTTCCACGTCTGACACATAGACCGTCTGGCAGCAGTAACCACCCCCTTACAGAAGACCACGGCGAGATAACAGTACGTGTGCTCTTGTACCATTTCCCTACCCTTCCTAATCCCTTATATTTATGCTTACTAAGGTCGGCAGCGCAATTACAGCATCCGTAGCGAAGCTTTTGTTATAGGTCAGTACCCACCTACTTTCAAGTGGACCGTCAGCCTGTCTGTCGACTTTAACATTTAAACAAATACAGGCTGATGATGAGGATGAATATCTTTTCCTAATAAGGATAAGGATCTTTCGCAATAGCGGAAGAGATTTGACTAATAGATTCATTTATAATAAAAAATATCTGAATGTAGGCCTCTACCAAGGCTCTCCGTCACGAAGCCACCCGCGAAGCCTTTCAGGTCGTCTGTCCACCTGGCTGCAGGGCGATTAATTTTTACATTTCAATTATGTAATAGAAATATGGCTAAATAAAATTTTTACATAGACAATTTGTAGACACGCCTGTTATTACGTCAAACCTACACTAACCACTACCACTACCAGTCATTTGTCGTCACATGACCGAATATGTGTGAGGCTTTAGTTAAATTCGCAACTAACCCACGCGGGATTTGAGCCGCGCCTTCTCTGATTATGTTAATATAATATGTTAGAAAAAAATATGTACTTCCATATAGTATGTCGACTATTTGGTACATAACATTTAGAGAAAACTACGCTTTAACTGCGACGTCTCTCCACAAATTAATAACCTGTCTAAAAGGGTTCAAATCAGACCAGAAGAATGCAAGCAAACAATGTTGTGAACTATAAAAAAAGAACATTTAATTTTTATATTTAAATGTAAATTTTGTAACAAATGTGTATATATAACACTAGTATCAAATTATAGTCAAGCGTCGCATGTACATTATGCGACTACTTAAAATGTCAATTAGTGACATAACAGACATATAATGACATTAATTGTCATTCAGCCCACTACTTAGACATTTTCACTCAAAAACTACATTTGCGGAATATAAAACCATCGTTACACAATTTAATTGGGCATAGTGTGAAAACTGTGTTGCGTGAGCCTTACACATTAACTCGGCCTGGAGATTGCACTAGTCTGTAATAGTGTGGTTACAGACTATTGGATTTCGCGTCAAGGTGACAGAGACATAAAGAATTCTCAATTCAAAATTTCGCCCGCTCTAATTATCTACTAAGTATACCCCTGGTAGGGACAAGTGGAATTTTACTATGAGTTTGTGTCTCTGTTGTGACAGACAAAACATTTTTTTTAAAATCCAGTCAAATATAATAATATGTGTATACAAAACCATTACAACATTAAATTTCCTTTTGAAGGATATAAGACTTCAATATATTAATTTTCCATATTTAAAATATTATATTAAAATTTAAACGTATGCATTTTATTAATAATAAATTCGGGGAAATATTAATGCCAGTTTAAATGTGTACATTTTTAAAAACATATTTATATGAAACGATTCTTTGGATATACGAGTATATATTATGCACTTGACTCTAAAGTAGAAGCTCATAGAAATTCACTGCTCCGTAAGTTCCACAGGTTAAAAAATTGCGACACATATTGTGTCCGCGTATAAAAAAAATTTTTTTTTTGCTCTCATCAAACAAAAAAAGCTGGTTAAGATTTCATTTACGTGAATTATATTTTTAATTTTAAAAATATATTTTTATTCTTAATAAACTCTTTAAATAATGCAACTCTTTTACCTTAGTAATCATGTATTTGCATGATGATATCTCGATAAATTGTATCAATAAAGTTCGATTGTCATAGATTGCGTTGATATTTCTTATCAATTGATTGATAAAGTTTTGACACGATACACGTATTGATAGCACATTCATTTGCATACAGGAAAGTCGTTGTTTAAACAACTCTTAGTTCAAAAATTATTTCAGCAAATATTTAATTAATTTGATTTTTAGTATATTATAGCGAAAATGAAAACTTTTACTATTACTCGTTATTTCGAATTCGAATATAGTTTTGACAACTTTTTTGTCTGCGTTAATAGTTGAAATATAGCCTATGTTTTTCTCAGACTTTAATCCCGTATTTTATCTGAACAAATTATATAGTTGGACATAGAAATCTGAAAAATTAAACTGAATTACATACATATATTCTGTGAAAACAGACATAAGATAACCCATTCACTTACATACAATATCTAAAAGTATATGTAAAAATATGGTATTTTTTAATTAAAATTTAAATAAATATCTGTTTTTAAATTTTTAAAAATTAATTAGTAAAATTAAATTAAAGAAATTGTGCAGATAAAACGTTAAGTTTAATGCGAGTAAGAAATAGTGATGTGAAAAGTATTAACGACCGTGCTGTGAAAAAAAAAAGAATAGGGTTGTGATGTGATATCGATATACAAATTTGATCGATCATAATGATGTTGTACGTAACTCAGACGACGGAGGAGATGGTGAAGAGACCACCTCGCAGGAGATATTTAAGCGCCAATATAAAGGTATACCTGTCTTACCACTTACCACTGTTAAAACTTCGACTCGCATATGCCAGCCATAAACGATCAATTCTATAATCAAATCGGCATGATTTGATCAAACCAATTATGGTATATGGTGGTGTATGGGTCTCATTTTGCATTAGGTACGAGTATGGCGTTACCTATTGGTAACGGTAGCCACTTATCATCAAGTACCTCACAAAAGGAACACAGGTGTGGTATGAAAAGTAAATTTTACAGTGCAGATACTTTAAAGTTATCTAGGTCATTTAAAGCTATAAGTTAATTCTTTTGGGACATTTTGAGAATAGTATACTAAATAATTATTTATTGAAAGTTGCAAAATATCCACAAAGATAATTCGAGCGAAACATATCGGAAAAAATAAAAATATTTATTTTTCCAGGTAATTCCCAAAATGTCCCAAATTGGACATTTCTTGTAGGACTTTTTGGGAACAGACCATCGGTACACCGGATGTGTACCACATTTGCACACGACAAAATTTGATGTTATAACGATAGACTTTATATACCCTATAATGAAGTTGTCTTTTGAAAAAAAAAATGTACTTACCACATCTGTTTTCTATACCATAGATATTAGGTATGGACATTTAATTTTGTATAAAATTAAAAAACTATTGAAAACTTTATTTGAACTGTCTGAGGAATTCTATATTTACATTAAAATTAAGCAAAATTAATTAATTAATTAACTAAATAAATGATAAATATAAATTATATACAAATTAATATATACAAATTATATAATTTGTATTAAATAAAAATAAGCCATAGGAATCACGTTTAATAAATACATTGTAAATGAAATAGGCAAAGTATTGGTTCCAACACATCGATTCCTTTCATTGCAACTACTGCGGCGTGTAATTCATGCAAATTGTTACATCCGGATTATGATTTGTAATTTTATTATTATGTAACTCGAATACTCTTTGTGGTAATAAGTCAATTAAATGTGTTCGGTAGTGATGAGAACATAAATCAAATTTTTCGAGTCATATGGTTAAAGCACAGATTAAATAATATTTACTACGTAACAGATTCATCACTTCCATACAAAAGCTAAAATACCTACGTTATATTAGCCTACAAAAGACGCTGCAAGAGAAAACGTACTCTACTGACGCGCACCGAGAATCGATATTCCCGCGTACACAGCGCGATTACGTCGTCGAGCGAAAAACAATAAATTAACAAAATGGCTGAAGTTAGACTTTTATTTTATTATTTATAATAAAATGCAATAAAGTGATTGCGATAAAAGCCGTCGACTTAAATGTGCTTTAATTTTATATAAATGATCGACATGTGTTAAATAATGAACATAAATTTGTGCTGCTTCATTTGAGGCCGCTTTGGCTTTGAAAATGTTGAATTAAATGTGAAATTGATAAATTAGAATAAAAAGACAGTTTTCCATTCGGGTTGCTTTGAGATATATTTTTTTGTTAATTAAATTGGACACAGAATATAAAAAGTACAAAGATGCCACAGAATATGTAACTCAACATAATTCTGTGTCGGAATTGACTATTAGACTTAAACAATATGAATTCGACATCCAAAAACTTCACAATAATTAACCATCGTATTGTTATTCAAGAATTTTATAATAATAATAATACGTAAGTAAGTGTGAGTGCATTTTACGCGGGAAATGTAGTGTGTGCGCTCAGTCACGCTCTCGCTCAAATTTAATAGATAGATGTGAATTCTCACTATGCATTAAATAAATAATTAATCTAAGGGCCTCTTTCACCATGTGTCAAGTAGGCTAACCGCCATTTAAAGTCACCTGTCACCGGGAATGAAGGAGATGATATACCTTTGTTTATACGGTAAAAGTCCCAAACATTAAAAAGAAAATATGTTAAAAAAAAAATCGCCTATCGAAGGATGCAGTAAAATGAGTGCATAATTTAATAAAAACATAAAATTATTTCTAAAAGTAACTAATCAACACTTTACTTGTAGTTGGTAAAAGAGGCCCTAAACATTATTAATTAATTATTACAATATAAACGACAACAATAGGTAAATATAAAAAATCAATACATACAATAAAAAAACATAAATCTGAATAGCATCATATTCATTTTAAATTAATTTTCAACATTATTTATTACTTATTTTATAACAGTGTCTTATTAGTTTTTAAATAACTTTACATTAATTTCTTCATATTTACTTGAATTAAACAAAAATATATTAAAAAAAAAGTGTTTTGCTTTAGATGTTTAGATGTACTTTAGATGTTCTATTTAATATTGGTAATAGGTATTAGGTATGCCACATTTTTT
Organism: Synanthedon myopaeformis; assembly: GCA_944738685.1. Lineage (NCBI taxonomy): Eukaryota > Metazoa > Arthropoda > Insecta > Lepidoptera > Sesiidae > Synanthedon > Synanthedon myopaeformis. Next base: position 900,294 of record OX122934.1, read on the forward strand.
TATATTAAGGCTCGAGTTCACCAACAGACGGTTATTTTTAAACAGCTGTTAAGTCTGATTAATCATTAAGTTAATCAGATGTTTAGGGCGTTTAACCCGCATTTTAGCAATGGTGAACAACAAAATATTATTAAACGGCTGTTTAAATTTTTAACGGCTGTTTAAAAATAACCGTCTGTTGGTGAACTCGAGCCTAAGTAGCCCAAAGTAATTTGTTACTTTTCCAGCGGCATCATGCCGGCATATCTCAGTCTTCGTGCAGCGACGGTTCGCTGCTCAGCGTCGGCTCCTCTGAAATGGACGAAGACAGTAGCAGTGGACATCACCACTCACATGACCATTCGGCCAGGAGCGACCACTCCGATAGTTACAGTGAGTTTCTCCATCGTTTAAGGCTTTTCGAGAGTCCCTTTGCAATGTTACGTAGCTGCATGTAAAAGTAGTATTATATAAAATAAGATTTGTTTATGTACAAGTCAGTTAAATTTCAACCTTATACTAACTGGCTGGGAATTAAAAGCCAGGGAACTGCTGGGAACTGGGATGTTTAATCGCATGTATATGATTAAATTTTTGCCTTCTAACATCAGCTGAATATGGGTCATAGTAAAAAAGGTTAAAATCATAGTAAAGATACACATAAAAAAATCGAAAAGCTCAAATGTGAAGGTCCGAGCAATTCAAACCTGCGTGCACTCTGCAAGCATCCTTTGAAAAATATGTTTATTATTGCAAAGAATTAAATTTCAGTCTATTGAATTAGTCAATCATTTTGTATTTAACATAAGTTCGGAATGCATACTCTACAAGGAGAAACTAGCTAGCAATATAATTTGCCCTTTTCAACATAAAGCTATACAACTTGTATAGCAAATAATACAAGTCAATACGACGATCCATTTTCGAATGGTTAAGGTGTTTGCCTCGGCGATCTCAAGGATCCCCGGATCGATACCGGCAGGGCCAACTTTAGAAATAAACTTTTCAAAGTTAGCTCTGGGTGCCTAGCGCGAGTTTTACTCGATCAAATGCATCGAACGCGTAAACGTGGATTTGTATGAAGCAGCGCCACCTAGTGGCTAACGTGTAGCGCTGCTTCATTCATGCGTTCGATGCATTTGATCGAGTAAAACTCGCGCTACGCACTCTGGTCTGAATCTGGAAAGTAGTGGCAGCCGAATATTTACGTATTCGTTTAGCGCCATCTAACAAAATTTTTAGGTAACCATTGATTTTAACATCCTTCGGTAACAATACCAAGTAGTACCACAAAAATATATGAGATGGCGTTTTTAACTAACTTATAAAGCAAAACCTACATACAAAATACAAGAATTGCTCGTTCAGTTATTAGATATATCGTACTAATATTATAAATGCTAAAGTATGTTTGGATGTATGGATGTTTGTGACTCTTTCACGCAAAAACTACTGAACCGATCACCGTGAAATTTTGCATACACGTTGTCTGGGACACCAGAAAGGACATAGGGTACCTTTCATCGTTCAACGCGGACGAAGTCGCGGGCACCAGCTAGTTAGTAATATGTGAATAATGTGGCTATTTCAGATTTGTCGGAACCACCGTCTGGTGTCGCGCCGTTGTCTCATTCGGCGGCAAAACACAAAATGGCCGTTCGACCTCGACGAACGCACGGCGCTCCCAGACGGAAGAAAAATATCCCTGTAAGTTCACTTTTTTATTATAAAAAAAAATGCGTGTGTCCTTATGATCACATAATAGAAATCTTCTAATTTTTCCATTTTAGCTACATGCTCCTGGCTTCGCATGGGTGCAAAAAAAAACTACCCTATCTTTTAAGTTGGACCAATTTACACATAGTTACGAAGTTTTATCAAAATCGGTTCAGTAGTTTAGGAGTTCATCGCGAACAAACACGTGACAAATAATTTAAATATTGTATTAGATATAAAAATGTTGTTTGTGTATTACTCAAAAACTCGAAAACTAGCCGACGGATTGATTTGAAATTCTTACATAACATTGCATTTAAACAGAGGAATGATCTTATCTACTTTTTTTTTTCCAAAATTTCAATGGATACCGATTTTTTTTATATAAAAAAAAAACATAATTTTCATACATTGACCGTTGTTATGGCAACCATGGAACATTGCTGTATCATTATAGTTAAAATAAATTCGAGCGCGTTTGATATCGAGTGCAACCGAGTAAACCGATAGTTAAAACTTATTTTATTAAGCACGTAAATAAGTTTTAAATTACAAGCTTACATCAAAAATTTAATCGATCTTTAATTACTAACATACTGACGCTATCTTTATGTTTATAGGCATCATAGTTTTGCCATAGAATTTAATACATATATAGTCATTCGAAGGATATTAGATAAATCAATTCATTCTGATAAATACATTGCTTAAACAAAAAGATATTTCCAAGTGCTTTGGTAAGACAACATTGTCTTACCAAAGGCACGAACGACATGTGGTAAAAAAATTGGTTACTTTTGAAGTAGCACATCTTTTTAACGAATTAATTACTTTTGCATATAAAACAGGCAAAATCTTTTAGAGAATATAGATCCAAGCTGTTGAAACATTTTATATTAAATGTTTTGACGTGTTTTTGTTAAAAATCAAGAGCAAATATTGTTTAATTTTGGTCACATTTGTCTGCCTGTTTAATGTTTCGTCTTTTGTTATATTTCTCATCTAAGTAAGTAGCTTTTAAGCTTTAATAAGAATAAGAATTTTACAATATTTACACATAAATATCTAAAGTACATATATAAAACAGAAGGTATAAAGTTATTCTCTGTACAATATATAATAAATAAATGAATATAAGGGCCTCTTTCACCAACTTCAAGTAAAGTGTTGACTAGTTACTTTTAGAAATAATTTTATGTTTTATTAAATTATGCACTCGGTTTACTGCATCATGCTTTAGGACTTTTACCGTACAAACAAAGGTATATCATCTCCATCATTCCCTGTTACCGGTGACTTTAAATGGCGGTTAGCCTACTTGGCACTTTAGTCAGAGATGGCGAAAGAGGTCCTAAAGAGTTGTCTTTGGATGTTCCAGATAGCCGCCAAAGCCTTGCCAATAACGCCCGAACTGAACGAAGAAATGACACGAAGCACAACTCCTGAAGTCATACACAAGAAATCCTCAGAAGTTGTTACTGGTAACAAACATTACTCTTCTCTTCTCCTCTCTTCTCCTCTCTTCTCTGTTTTGAAAAAACATTCGTTGCTTAATGCTTATAAATGCTAAAATAACTATGTCTCTCAGTCTGCTACCTTTTCACGCCTTAACTACTCAACCGATCATAATTTTGAAAAATTAATTTTATCACTCATAGAATATTCTGTACTTTTTTTTTTCTTATTATTATTATTATAATTTTTTTAATTAATAAATAAATGTAAGAATATAATTTTTATGATTCTCTATAGCCTATTTGTATATAATCTATAATATATATATATATATATTTTAAATTTATGGCTGTATGTAATCTAAATCTAAATAAATAATAAAAAAAAATAATAATGAAATTTTGCATACGAAAAGATATAGGGTACCATTCATCCAGAAAAAAAGTAGGTACTGTTCCCGAGGTTCGTCTAAAAATATAAAGAATTGAGCGCCACTGTCGCGTGGCGGCGCCACCGTCGTCACGCGGTTTTCTTTTTCAACGCGAACGAAGTCGCGGACACCAGCTTGTACTATTATAAAATACTAAGGTTTATATGATTTATTTGAAAATAGACTGTTTAACGTTTGGTTAAATCTGTGGCCTGGTGCTAAAAGGGCCAAAGTCCTTTTTTGTGAAATATATATATATATATATGTGGCCAAAGTCCTTTTTTGTGAAAAATGGGATTTAACAGCAAAGTTGTTGAAAAAGAATGATATTTATTTGTCCTAACAATAACAAAAAGATATTTTAGTAATACTACAATATAACATGTAAATTATAACTATCAATTCTTGTTCATTGTTCTAATGCTTATTACCGAAAGATAGGAATATAGATATTAGCCCTTTTAGCACCAGGCCACAGAAATATAAAATTGTAAATATATTTTTTTTTATTACAGAATCATTCTCTTCATCGACGACTGCGAAACATCAGGTGATTGTCAAAGAACAGCATCACCAATTGAACAGGGAGCTGCAAAGAGTTCTGGAGACTCCGGCGGACACCAAACTCAAGTCTTCCTCACTCCCTCCAGGACTAGCTCTGAGTCAACTCACGGGTCACTCTCCGGTCAAACTGAGCATAGCCGAGTCAAGCACACCCAGGTCATCAATAAAGAGGAGCAAATCGAGCTCTCAGGATCAGAGCGCGAGAGACGGATCCCCCAAAACCAGAGTTTCCACCGAAACCAGCTCCTGTAGGAGAGAAGAAAGAATGACAAAGCACAGAGTAGAGAAGCACACAGAAGAAACTTGCCACGAAAAGAAAACTAAGTCAGAGAAGAAAATTGAGAACGAAGTGATAAGGGCGAAGAAAGAGGAGTCGTTCTTTAGTAGACTACTTTTAAGGAAGAGTGGAAAGAAATCTAAAAAGGATCAAACCGAGAGCGAAGGTCTGCAGGAAGTGAAGAAAAGTAAAGCGGACAAATCCGCAGCCCAATATAAACCTGTGGACACGGAGAGAAGTGGTTGCGAGAAACCAGTTCCTGTGGAGAGGACACACAAATCTGCGGGCCAGAAAGCCTTCGCTAATCAAATGCATAAAAGAATGGACAACAAAGGTGCTTATGTCCAAGAAGGTGTTTACAAAGACGTGTACAGTGCTGCCAAAGTGTCGAACGATTATTTAACAGATCTCAAAATCGCCGAGGAAACTGACAAAATGCTGAACATGGAGATGAAAAGTAGATTCAGTAGACGAGAGGAGTTTTGCGAAAGAGTTGAACGATCGAAGAGATCCGTTTCGAAGGAAGGTATCGATGATAAAAGAGAACCTTTCAGCTTGCACCATGACAGGTCCAAAAGACCTACGTCAGTGCAGAGACTTGTCGATCCGTTCTCCTCTAAAGCGTTTGTGAATAGCGAAGTGTCGAACAGGGCTCAGGAAGACTCCTTGTCTCCCACTCTTGTGGTCTCCGATGAAGAGCCTCCGATCAGAGCCGTCCGTAAGACTGTCCACAGTGATTTTTCGTTTAACAGTGGAAGTATGCCTAAAAACATACCTTACTTCAATCCAGGCCTCGCATCGACATCTCCCCCGAAAACAGTAAAGCATCAGAGTTCCGAAAACGTGAAGCACTTAAATCGTTCTTCCGAACACGTTTGCGAGAAGATTCCTCAAATTGCGAAGACTGAGGAGTCTTACGTTACTTCTGGACTCAGGTCTCTCGGTGACGAGTACGTGGAGACCAGAAGTAGTATCGGAAAATCGCACAGCTTCCGTTACGCCTCTGAAAGTGCGTCGATTAGTTCCCAAGAGAACCAGATGCCGAGTTTGCCGGCCATCGTCGGGATTTCTGAACCTTTGCTCGAAAGCTGGGAAGTGAATTATAGGAGAAACGTCTCCGATAGACAGGAGTACAGCAAGAGAGTTTCCGCAAGAAATTATGATATACTCCACTGCAATGTTGAGGCTAATTATGACAGTCTCCCTAGCACTGACAGCAGTTACCTTGACAGTCTTAAAACTGAAATTAACGAGGAAAGGAAACATTTCACTAACAGCATTCACATAACAAACGTTCAGATGGACGCTCGTAAACGCGACAGCGATATTTCACAGATAGAGGCTAAGATAGATGATATTATAAGTTCTCCAAAACCAATAATGGCGCCCATACTCAAATCTAGTTCCTTAGATAGTGTTAAAAGTAGCCCCGAAAAGCCTATGGACGACAGAAGGAAAACTATTTCGGTAGAAAGCGCTTTAAGTTGCAAAGCTAGTAGCAACGTATCGGTGACTCATATTAATAAGGAACAAACTTCGAATATGTCTGTTGATGTGTCAAAATTGAATAAAAGTGATGAGAAGTTAAAGACGGAGTTAAAGAAGCCTGGAGTGCCGGAATTTCTTAAAATACAATTGAACAGAGTTGACGCAAAACCTGCTACTAATGTAGTTTTGACTGCAAACATAACGCCAAAGAAAGTTGATAGTCCGCAATGTGAGAAAGAAGAGACAACTTGCTACGAAGCTATCGAAACTAAGTCAACACATAACATTCAGATTAGGAGAGAGTCGATTGTTTCAAATAAAACGATCGACAACTTTGACGAGATTAGTCAAGTCGATAACAAAACATCACCTGTTATCATTAGAAAAACTGTTCAAAATGTTGCGCCGCAAAGTCCATCTACTCCGAAAACCTTTTTCAAAAGAAAATCCACAAGCATCGAGATTCAAGAGAAAGTTGACAAGCCTCGGACAAATTCTTTGAGTACCGAAGGCAGTACGGAGAAAATATATGACAACATATCTATGGATCAAAAATCGCATTCGAGTTTCGGTAGCAAGAGCTCAATACAAAGTACGGACAGCAACGAAGCTAAAACTTCGGACAGACAAGAGGATGCCGTGGTTTACCGTAAAAAACCTATTATGATTGCTAGAGAACTGCGCGGGGATAGAAAAAACGATGATGAACCGGAATTGATGAAAGTTTTCGCGAGACGATCGCTTAAACTGAAAGACTCCGAAACTGAAAGTTTAGCTCAAGAGATAGCAGAAAGTAACAATATTAAAGACGAACTTACTAACAACGCAGCGGCTACTAGGACTAAACTATTAAAAAACGAATTCAACGCCTCAATAAAGTCCAGAGACAGCGATAAAGAGAACGAAGATACAGTTTTCAAAGAGCATAAAGATGAAACCGAAAACCGAATAGTCGATATAGCGGCTCGCGTGAGTCAATTCGGAATGCCTCACTATCAGAGGAGTGTCAGTATAAATAGCGTTTCAAACGTGAAAAGAGAAAGTGCACCGGTCTATAAAAGCGAAGTTTATAGATACAAAAAGGAAGTCTCCGATTCTACACCGGAAAAGAGATTGAGAAACAGAACATTTCCGGATCCATCGAACGATAGAGACGATATGAAAAGTATAACAAAGAATGAAGCGATGGCTTACAAAGCTGATACGTTAACTAAGAGAGGCTGGCAGAGGAAAGAGTTGTCTGCGGAGATAGAGAAGAGAGAGAGTGCGGCGTTAGAGAGAGAAGACAGCGGAGATGGAGATAGAGGGGAGGCCGACGGTTCGCCCCAATTTAAAGGTATACTTCAGATGCGCGCGGAATGGGAGAGGCGAGCGAAACAGGGCATGACCAAATAGTTACTGGTGCTAAAGATATTTTAAAAAAAGAATCCAAGTGACCTATACTTATTTGTTAAAGTAATTTTGATCTCTAAAATTATACTGAAATTTTCCATAATTGATGCATTTTACAATGCATTTTACTATTATGAATTAGGCTTGCCTTTTTTTTTTAACTTAGTTTTGTGTTTTTTTTTTATCTAACTTATCTGAAAGATAACTTTATTGGATTGAAACTTAAGAAGTCATTTCTTAGTTGTTTTTATTTAAAATTTTGAGTGTCAATGGTTGATAAGATAATTGTGTACAATCATTTTAAAAAAAAAATTTGGTCTATGGATGGTTTTTTTTTAAATCTGCTTACTAATATTCGTTATAAAAATATATATTTAAAAAGTGCTATACTTATTATACGTATATAATAATTTAAGCATTTTTTAAACAACAAATTCTCTTGATGAGTTTAGAAAAAGTTGTTAGAGCTTGCTCATTTTGTAGTATTCAAAAAGAAACCTAGGTACTTTATTATTTTTTTTTAAATATATATAATGCAAGATAATAGCACCGCGAAATAATAGCATTTATGCTTTTTTATTTCAGTGTATAGATTATGGCACATTAGAGCCCATTCTCCTGTGCCTAAACTATTCCCTAATTTTATTTTTATCAAAATCAAAATCTCACTTTGAACCCTCTGATATTACTTTTTTAAAGTATTTATTTTATTTTGTGGACTTTGTCTTATGAAGACATTTCATCTACTGAGCTTATGTTAATGACGATAACCTCCTACATACCATCAAGTGAACTTTAAGCTTGAATGTTAACTTTTATCATAAAAAAATAAAAAAAATAAAAAAATTTTGTTCATAAAACTGTTTGACACTCAACATTTCAATAATTGTATACATTTGTCGATCTATTAATATTTCTGTTTTTTTTTTTTTTTTTTATAAATCTCAAAAAAAAGTTCAAAGCTCTGTGTAATATATTTCCTCATAGAGATGAAATGTTCCCTTAATATTTCTCTTAATTACGACTAAAATAGTATTTAAAAAAATAAGTATTTAATAATAATTTGTATAAAAACGCTTAAATTTAATTGACTAGATTGATTTATGGAACATTTTTTCTCTAATAAACGCGTTTAGTATGATTAAAAATAATAGAAAAATGCACTTTTTAATAAAAAAAAAATATCATAAAGAAGTGAACGGGCAATGTTGTCAAGTGTCGAAGTCTTTCTTTAATTATAACAACTGTATAATAATAATAATAATAATTTTCGATTGCTTTGTATATGGTTATTCAATTTATATAACTGCGTTAGTTTTTTTTTTTTTTTGGTACCTATTTATAAATATTTTGAATAGCAAATGTCAGTGACGACATTGCCCTCATATAGAGTCATGCGCATTTTACAATTTAACATAAATTACGTCGAGATTTAAGAAGAGAAATGACGTACACTTTAATAAAACGAACATTAGCTTTATACGTCATTTAAAAAAAAAGGGTATCACTACAGTGCAAGCGTAGCTAGTGCCAAGCTATGGTGACGCGAAAACAACGACTTCATAATCGGCAAAGTCCCCATTTAATTTGAATTTAAATTCAAAATATTTTCGAATCAAATATTAATCAATATTCAATTATTAATTTGTAAATGTCACAGATATTGTTATTTATAATTAACTAAAAAAAAAATGAAACAATTATATATATATATTTTTTATTTGTTTATAATTTTAAGGCTAATAATATAATACATGTAAAATGATAACACTAAAAACCACTGAGATTTAATTAATTTGTAATTATTACTAAAATATTACTATATATACTATTAATTACAATTTAAAAAAAAAATTAACTTTACATTTAAAAAAAAACTATTTTAATATTAGCAAAATTTCGTTAATTAATTGCACATAATATTATAATTTAAGTTGAGATCGAATTTTTAAAAAAATATACAGAAAGGTAAATGAAGCACTATTATAGCTCGCTATAGCTTTGCCCCCGCTACGCGTGCAGTGTACTGAAGCCTTTACGTCTCAACGTTCGGTATAACAATAGTGATATAAAATACAATATTAGTTTAGTCGAATATACGTATTTGGAAACGTATAACGTAATGTTATTCATATGAAATATAATAATGAAGTTATGCAAAGTTGTTATTTTCGAGTGTTATTTCGATGGAATACTGAATGGGTATATTTTATAAAAAAAAATTAATACAATCGTGTATTGAACACTTAAAATTGTGAAATACAAATTTTAATTATATAGTTTAAGGTTGTTTTATTTGTGTATAACCCTATTGAGATTTTGTTTTTATTAGATTTAAATTATTAAGGCTCGAGTTCACCCAACAGACGGTTATTTTTAAACAGCTGATTAAAATTTAAACATCCGTTTAATAATATTTTGTTAATCACCATCGCTAAACTGCGGGTTAAACGCCCTTAACAACAGATTAATTATTAAGTTAATCAGATGTTTAGTGCGTTTAACCCGCATTTTAACGATTTTGAACAACAAAATATTATTAAACGGCTGTTTAAATTTTAAACAGCTGTTTAAAAATAACCGTCTGTTGGTGAACTCGAGCCTAAATCTGTATTTAAATATTTGTTTTCAAATAAAAACATTCATCTGTTTGTTTGAAAATTTAAAGAAGAGTTCTTAAATTTCACAACCTGATGATTCCGTTGGGTGAGTGGTTAGAGTCTCAATGTTTTCGGCTTCGATTACCGGCTGGGTCTACTTTGGAAATGAACTTTTCTAAGTTATTGCCTCTGGTCTGGATTTGTAAAGTAGTGGCAGGGCATGCTGCATTTCGCAGTCATTTGGGGAGCATATCTGGCGGCAGTAACCACCCCCCTTATAAAAGACCTTTGTGAAATAATAGCACGTGTGCTTTTGTATTTCGGTGAGTGAGTAAGGGGGTTTGCCAGACCTTCATTTCCCTATCCCTTCATAATCCCTATCCTTAATCCTACTATGGCACATAGGTACTTGCAGCACCTGTGACTTTACTTGTGTCATAGGCGACGGTAGCCATTTACTATCAAGTGCACTTCAGCCTGTTTGTCGAGTTAAATATATAAATATATATAATATAATAGCTAGGAGACTTATTGGCGGCAGTACGTTTTTAAAAACTAAGATGCAGAGCCTGGCACATAGTCTGTGTCTTTTATAAGATGTACTTCGGAGAGTGTGCTCAGAAACTGCATGAACTCATAACACCTTCCCCTTTCTTCCATCGGACATACAGACGTACAAATGGTTACCATCCTCATCTTGTCGATATCCCCCTATTTCGGACCAAGCGCTTTAAAACATCTTTTATAATGCGCAATGCCAACGTTTGGAACTCTTGAGCTCATATAACCCAAATCTTTTCAAAGTTCTCGTGAATAGGCATCTTCTGGGTTGCGAATGAGGTTCGCTCCATCTTAGGCCTCATCCTTGCTACACAGTTGGTTGTTGATCAAGAGCAAACCCATCTTTTATAAAAAAAAAATACAATAAACAAAAAAACAACCCTACATAAATTAACAATTTAATAATTAGGTAATAATTCAGTAATTGTATCCTTAAAAATTAAATAATACTGGTTTTGAAACGGAATTCCATTTTTAAAATTATAAACGGCTTCGTTCAAATGAACTGTACGAAAAGAATCTTTGAACGCGACAAATATTTAGGGGAGGATTTTGACGCATGCGCCAAACATCCCCTACGCAGAAATAACCCTCAACAGCGCTCAGTGCGACCACCATCTTTCTTTCATTTATTTCTCATATTACTTGTGGCCATTTCATTTGGGACTATTAAACTCTTAAAATTGATAAAATTCATTAAAAAGTGCGCGCGTGAAGTGTAAAAAGACTATTAGTTTGAAGAGAAAAAAACATTTTTCAAGAAGATTTTCTTACGTAATATTTATTTCTTCAAAGACGAGTTTTTTTCACAGGTTTGAGGTAAGACTTATAAAGATTCAATATTAAAATTGAAACAAAAAAAGACAAAAGCTTTGTATGTTTAGGAATTATATTTAACTTGGGAGAACATAGAAATATCTATCAAAGTAATCAAGCTATAAGTAAAAGAGCTCCCAAAATGTAACGTCCAAGTAACCATTGGTTTAATAGGTAAGCTAGTCGATAAGATATTGCGTCTTCACTGTAAAAATTTATACTCGTAGATATCAGAAAAAACCTGATTTATTTATATAATACATTAACCTTTTTATAGTAGGTATTATGTAATTGTTAGTGTTAAGAAAAATTATCATGTGAGATCATCTAATCATGGGACCTTATATTGGTTTTGTTACGAGTCAATAACATGAAGACAGTAATCTCTCCTATTACCTTGTGGTATAAAATATAAACATAAAATTGGTTTTTATATGGACTTCAAGTGATAATGTGGATTATTTGTATGAAAGAAAATTTAACACGTGGAGATTGAATGGTTATTTATTAGTACATATTTGTAATTTTCATTGAAATTTTCAAAATTATTAAATAAATTTTAATTTGTTTCAAAATTACCTATGTAATTCTAGAATATCAACAATATTTTAACATTTTTATTTGGTATCTTTAAAATTATGTTATTAGGTAAGTGTAAGTACGTAAGTATCTGTACATAAATCATATTTTTTATGTAAATTTCGGCTGGCAAGTGGCAAGCTGACGGTTTCCGTCGCCTTATAAACTCGCGTGCAACTGAATCGACTCAACCTCACAGCGGCACAAAAATCAATTTTTCCTCAAAAATGGTTCAGCTGCCGCAAACCCAGTTTTTTTTTTATATTGCCTAATCTTTTTGCTTTGCAATGAAGCATCGATCGTGAAAATCGGTTAGGTAGTTTTTTTTTTACAATAAAGTCTTGATGAAAATGCATTAAAAAATTATGTTTAAGAAAAGAAAACTGAGGATGCTTAACATTAAAATAAAAATAAAAAATTAAATATAGCAAAGGAATTTTATTAAATCAATATTGGATGTTGCCTCCCCTAGCCCTGATAACAGCTTGCATGCGGTTCTTCATCGACCTAATCAGTTTTTTGATGGTGTCTCGGGGAATTTCGTACCACTCCTCTAACAACAACGATTTCTGGCTCGCACTTTTAAGTTCGTCCCACAAATGCTCGATTGGAAATAAGTCTGGATTGAAGGCAGGCCACTCCACGGTCTTCAGACCAACTACTTATAAGAATTGCTGAGTGCTACGTGCTGTGTGGCATCGGGAAAGTATTAATACGAAGTTTTCCCCGATGAATCCGCCGTAGGGTATCACATGATCCAGGAGAATGTCTTCGATGTAGCGATTAGCATTCAGGCCGCCTCTCCGACCTCCCTCAGACACGAAAACCAGTTCGGTTCTTCCCTCTATGGAAATGCCAGTCCACATCATGCAGGATCCGCCGCCGTGTGACACTGTTTCGGTGAAACAGCACTGTGAAAACCGCTGGCCCGGTCGCCTGTAGACCCGTCCTCTCCTGTCACTGCTTTGCAGACACACTCTGGCCTCATCAGTGAACAAAACTGACTGCCATTGTTCGATGCTCCAATTGAGGTGCTCCCGAGCAAATTGAAGACGGGCTTGACGGTGGCGTGCGGTCAATTTCGGGCCCTTGGCAGGCCTTTTTGAAGTAAGGTTAGCTTCGTTTAAGCGTCTTCTTATTGTCCACTGACTGACAGCCACCCCTCGAATTTGTCGTAGCTCCTGCCGAACGCCGACGCCGGTGAGATGGCAATTAAGTGAAGTCGTTACGATGTAACGGTCATCCCTCTCCGAAGTGCACTGGCGACGGCTGGTATTTGGTCTCTGATTAAAGGTACCAGTCTCTTGAAACCTTCTGTACACTCTTGAGACAGCAGTGTTATTTTTATTTTTTATTTTTTCCAAAGGGTACACCAACAGCACAAACAAAAAACTTACAATAGGTATAGGTAACAAAAGGCAAATTTAAGGCATACATAGATAAACTACAAACTATGCCGGATTTCTACACAGTCGGATATCCAAGAGATTTTCCGACGTTAAAAAGGCCTCTCCCATGGCTTGTCACTATGTCCTCTGCGTTTCGCATCCAGTGGCTTGCGACGAAGTCGTCTGTCCACCTGGCCGCAGAGCGTCCCACGCTGCATTTTCCAATTCGTAGCCTCCGTAATTTTGGCTTTATCGACAACATTGATTCTTTGGCGAATTTCAGAATTTCTGATCTTATCCAATAAAGAAACTCCGAGCATAGCCCGCTAACATAGACTCCAGGTAACAGAGTTTTGGTATTCAAAAGGATACACCGGACAGTAACGTGTTAGTAACCATCTGCCATCATCAACAGCCTGTGTTTCTGCACTGCTGGATGTAGGCCTCACCCAAGGCTCGCCACCACGCGCGGTCTTATGTTCTTCGCATCCAGCCGCCTGCCGTCTGGCCAATTCCAATTCGAAGCCTCCATTCGAGAACTTTTCTACACCATCGGTTATCGGCTCTGCAACAGATGTGACTGGCCCATTGCCGCTTCAACTTGCCAATTCTCTTGGCTATGTCGACAACCTTAGTTTTTCGGCGAATTTCAGAATTTCGCTCCATAGCACGCTGAGAGACCCCAATCTTATGTACCAGTCCTGCCGTACTACCTACTTAATTAATTTTTTCCATCCAATTACATATGTCGCTCATTAAATTTAAACTGTATACGTAGGTACAAAAGGAATCATTTTAAATTGAAAAGGTTCACCAATTAGCGAGGCAGGCACCGAATGAAGGTGACCTATTTCAAATTAAATCCAATTAAGTTTGCTTTTTAGTCGTTCGAACAAAATAATGGATTTTCAACTCTGGATTTGTCCAATGGGAATAATGTAACCTTTTGCTTTTATTGTGTATCTTTTTGCCGCCGAGTGCGAGTGCCGAGATTAACAGTTTGGAAGCACAATTTCAATGATGAATAAGAGGGAAGTCTTAGCAGTCACAAGATAGATGAAATCTATATCATTTTACAAGAAACTTATGTGCTCCAAAAAAGTTTTTATCAGGAACCAAAGCGTGTGAACCAACTACTAACATCGATCTGTTTTTTTAGAATATTTTCAATGATTAAAATAATTCTTTATTTGCTCTAACATACGAGTGTGTTTACAGGATATTATTTCCTAGAAGTACACCCTGAAACAACATTATGTGTACCTACTCTTGTGTTTCGATGAGTGAGTAAAGTATTATCCCTGGTATTACCAAAGCCTATTTCCCTATCCCTTCCCTATCCCTTATCCTCAATCCTACTATAGCAACGTACTTGCAGCACCTGTGGTGTTACTTGTGTTAAAGGCGACGGTAGCCTCCTACCATAAAGTGGACTGTCTGCCAACCTTAAAAGTTAAAATACAAAATATTTTCTAACCAACAAGGGCATGCAAATTAAATGCATTTAATAAAATTTTATTGTTTAAATTATGGTTAAGGATTGTTGAGGTAACTTGAATGTGTCCTGGATCCACTTTTCAGGCAACGAAAGACATCAGCATACGTGCTTTTTTTGGTGTGTTAACAGCACGTGTTATTTTACGGTACCCAATACCAATAGAGTTGCCCAATTTTATGTGTATTTTCAAATAGCTATTTCATGTCTTTATTTTAACCTGTAAAATTTAATATACCTACTAAATAACATTTTTAACTTTACTTACAAATATTACGTAAAAGTTTAGAAAAGTTTACTAATATTATGAGACTTTTAAGAATATGAAAAGAAGAAAAATTTTTCCATACCTAGTTACCATCAGAGCCATTTTTTCCAAATGTACAACCTAAACTTAAACATCTTTAAAAGAAAATTAAATTTTCTTATTTGTACAAAAACTTTGCTTTTTATAAAACGACTTTGGAACCGGGAACTTTTTAATATACACAGCGACCAATTTTAAAGAGCCCACCGACCGAGTCTCCGTAGGGATGTGCACCTATCCGATGGATAGATACTAAATTATTAACCCATTATAGTATTCCGTTATTAAATAAATAAAGAACATCACTATTTAAGCTTAAATTCGTAAGTTTCAAGTTTTCAAGTCAATTCTCGAGTATTTGTAGCGTACACAAACTAACATAACATTTTTATATACAAAGGTTCTTAAAATAAAATTTGATTGTTGCGGCTTTTCATCAAGAATAACATATTTATAATGGAAATTATATTAATAAAATATTATGTAATTATCTAGTAAAATAATATAATGTGTTTTTATATAGTTCTATATTTTTAGAAGCCATATTTATGAGCTATTCCTTATAAAAATGGCTTTTCTGAACCTGGCTATTGGGTGGCTTTATAAACATGATTCACCCACTAGATTCAGACTTTTCGATTAACCACCTACTCTTTTCCTTTGAAATTTGTCCAACCTACAGTTTACTGAAAAAAACAAATTAACATACAACACAATAAAAAATACATAATTACTGTTATAATGTTGATACAATCATGATTTATTCCTGCAAAATTAAACAGAAATTGTTTCTGATGGAATGATCAAAATGAGTGACAAGAAAATTGGTAAAATTCGGTAATCCTCCGGTATTACAATAACGAACACACATCACTAGTCAGAAAATTAAGGGAGCACGAAGAGTCTACACCCATTTGCATAATGGCTGCCCATCAATAATCATTTTGTTGGTATTAAAATTTATTGGACAACGCTAACTTTACCGAGTTACGCGAACATTTGGGAGATTCAGGTGGGACATTAAATTGTCTATTGAGGATTTTTGTGATGAATGGGAAAGGGCTCGCGAAACACTTACGAAACCAAGGCAGAAAATCTTAAAAGATGAAAACAACGCTCTTTTAAGTATCCACTTATCTAGTGTTTGTATTGAACATTTATAGTTGAACCAGAGATATAAATATTAATTTACGCTTTATATATGTTACAGGTAGATAAATATCTGTGTAATAATAGATTGACAGTAAAAATAGATTTGCTTATAACCCGAAAATAATCTGTTCACAAGTGACAGGACATGCAGACGCACATTTTTATGCCAGTATCATTATTGCAGGACTTTATCTGACGGTCTTATCCATATTTTGTTAGTAGGTACATAAAATATAGAAATTTGTGTTTTGACGTTATTTATTTATTTTATTTTATTTTGAACAAAAACCTTGAAGAAAATTTATACAGAAAATTTAAACATATAATTGAGACATTATTACTATGTAATTACATTGTCAGGGTTTCATTGTGTAAATATAGTATATTAAATAATAATAATAAAAAAAAAATCAATTTTAAAGGATAGGATGAGAGGATCTGTGTTAGGAGTTAATGTGTGTTACATGTATTTTAAAAAATACCTTATCATTGAAACCTCACAAAATAAGTTACAATAATTATTTAAACGCGAATTTCCACACTTAACTTTGGTATTGAAAATACCTTACCTTACCTAGTCGAGAATTTTTTTCTAGACAACAGAATACAATCCGTACTTCCGTACTATCCGTACTAATATTATAAATGCGAAAGTATGTTTGGATGTTTGTAACTCTTTCGCGCAAAAACTAGTGAACCGATCACCATGAAATTTTGCATACACGTCTGGGACACCAAAAAGGACATACCTTTCATCGTTCAACGCCGACAAAGTCGCGGGCACCAGCTAGTAATACAAATACACTACATTTAGTTGAATAGAAGCTAACAAACACTAAGAAATAGTAAATTACAATGGAAGCCATTAGTTTGTAACTAATAGGAGAATCCTAGATCGCGGTCGCACCGTCGACCGACCCACGTACGTCATCAAGATTAATGTGCGGTTGGACGTTGGGAACAGGCACCTTTTTAGACAATTATTACGGCATTTATTATACTTGTGCATTGCATGTTGAACAAGAGGTAGTTAATTTTGAAATTAATAGTCCTCACTTACAAATAGATTGAGGAACACACACAGAGAGATGTAAATTTATAATAGATAGGATTATAAATTTACAATTTCCTGCCATTTCCACTTCAATGGTTTGTCTATGGATCCTCTCATTTTTGATTCGATCTCGCTGTGTAAACTCGTACATCCGTCTGCATAGCTCATAGTTACTTATAAGTATAACCAGTAGGAAATTTCTTGGCACCTCAAAAGAATGGAGCACCGAACGCTACGAAAAAATAGTAAATTTGTATAAAAAGTTGTTTATTTACTAGTAACCTGCTCCCGGATTCGACCGGGATGCGATTTTTTTTATAAACCTTAACCTCCCTCATTCATCCCTCCTTCCATAAGTGAAAACAGAATTAAATTGGTTGAGCGGTTTTGCAGTCAACTTGCATTACAAACATACTTACATACATTTATTTTTAATGAATTAAAGAAGACGTGTCATATCATACATTTGCATACAAAGTAAAATAGATAGTAGCGAAGTGCTGAGATATTTCCATGGTTTTATAATTCAAGTTATACTTAACACAGGTGTTACCTATAGCCTTTAGTTTGGGACGTTTGTGTGTGTTTTTTAAATTTGTATATGTATCTGTTCTTTGTTGGAAATAAAATTTTATTTTATTCTATAAAGAAAGTGGTCATGTTATAATTTCTTTGTAAAACGGTCAGGTCTGTGGCGATTGGGAGTTGGGGGAGATGCGCGGGCGCTAGGTGATGCTTTGCGGCGCCGTGTGGAACGCCGCGCCGATCTCTTTGCGCGGCCTGGCACCTCCGCTACCGCCACGCTCCGCCTTGCTAGCAGCACTAGTCATGCATGCACTACATGACCATCGAATCGACGATGACACCAGTTTCATAGGTAAGTTTTCACGGGAATCCGTACTATAATATTATAAATTTGAAAGTATGTTTGGATGTATTGCGTGAAAGACTTACAAACATCCATACATCTAAACATACTTTCGCATTTATAATACTAGCTGGTGCCTGCGACTTCGTCCGCGTTGAACGATGAAAGGTACCCTATGTCCTTTCTGGTGTCCCAGACAACGTGTATGCAAAATTTCATAGTGATCGGTTCACTAGTTTTTGCGTGGAAGAGTTACAAACATCCAACAGGATAACTATCCTAATATATGCTTAAGACGTAGCCTTAGTATATCTTAAGACTTGAGACTGCTTGAGATGTGAAATCTCTATATTTTTTTCCAGTCTTTCGATCTACTATAATATCTTAATACTTAGGAACACCTAATATGCTGGTTACATAAACCCGCTTTACAGTTTATATTTTATGTAAGGTACTTGGTGCTGCAAGTATTTAACAAATCTTAGTAGGTTAAAGGATAAGTTAATAGGATCTGACTCTCAAAATCAAAATCAAAATATTTATTTATCAATTAGGTTTCTAAAAGAAACTCTTATGATAGTCATTACAAATTTAAATTTATCAGGGTTTCGGAAAAAATAGCGAAAATGACGATCCTGAGAAGAAACCCCGAAAGAAAATCAGGAACTCTGAAGTTGACTCTGATATTCCATACTCATTCATCGAAACACAATAGCAAACGTGCTGTTATTTCACGATGGTCTTCTATAACAGCAGCAAACGCAACAGAAAACGTGCTGTCAACTTTGAAAAGTTAATTTCCAAAGTTAACCCCGCCAGGAATCGAATCCGGGACCCCTGAGATGTTAGGCAAGCACCCTTGCCACTCATTCAGTGCAGTAGTAGGGCTGCCACTACTAAATTATTTTTTATTGTATAAGCTCATATTATTTCTTTTATATATTATGCTTTCATATCCTTGAGAAAACTTTACATCGTGCAACCAACATTTAAAAACAAAGACGACCTCAATCTCAAACCATTTAAAAAGACAGCAAATTTATCGAGAACTTTCTAGTAGACACGTTCATTCTTTAGTCACGGTTCAAGTATTTAAGACGTTGCCACGTACCTACTTGCATGAAACTGAAGGACCAAGAAGAGCTGTTGAGGTTAAAAAGGGGTTAGACGGGTGCAAAATTTCGAATATTCGAATAGAAATGTCGCTTGTAATTTGTCGAAACATTTTCGTAAACCAATTCAAAATGAAGATTGTTTTTTTCTTATTGTCCCAGGGACTTAGGGTAAAGTTAAAAAGTTGACAAAAAGAATTTTATAATATTTACACACAAATATCTAAAGTATATAAAACAGAAGGTATAAAGTTATTCTGTGTTATTTATAATAAATAAATGAATAAGGGCCTCTTTCACCAACTACAAGTAAAGTGTTGATTAGTTACTTTTAGAAATAATTTTATGTTTTATTAAATTATGCAATCCGCTTTAGTGCATCCTTCGATAGGCAATTTTTTTTTAAATATTTTTTTTTTAATGTTTGGGACTTTTACCGTATATCATCTCCATCATTTCCGGTTACCGGTGACTTTAAATGGCGGTTAGCCTACTTGATACATGGTGAGAGAAGCCCTAAGGGTAAAAATAAATAAATTAGTAGGTAGTGGCTCCGTTGTCAAAGCCCAGCAGTTTCGCTGCAGGCTTGAATTATTGGAGTACTTAGGGAAAAGCTTATATTCATCTAATTCAAAAATTCTATTACATTTGTATAAATATTGTGACATAAAATCAACATTCACGGTGGAACTTTAATTTTTAACTTTTCATGCGAGTGAAGCCGCGAGTAAATACCAGTTTTATATATGTAGCAGCCTTCCAAATAACCCCCCTTTGTGCATGTCTCCACACCACGAGGACGCAAAGTGCACTCAAAGATTTCCCATGCACGTTTTAAAAGGCTTTCGCATTTGAAAGCTGTTGACATGAAAAAGGAGGAAGTAGGGGGGGGGGGGTCATTAGGGGAATTAGAAGAAATCCTACTAGGCATATTCTGGATGGAATTAAATTGTTTTGGGATTAGGGAGCATTGACATTATATTATTTTGAACTAATTTTTTTGGTAGGAGACTGCGTTTTGCAGTCGTAATTGGGTTTTTAAAGAAAACCACCGTAAAATAGGCGATGGTCGTCATCTACTATAAGTATGGACTGTCAATCTGTCATATTTTCATCATAATCATATCAGCAGTAGGTCGTTCTATTCCCCATAAATAGGCATAGATCTTCCCCATAAATAGGACATAAGAGAGGTCATCCAAGATTGCTAAACCATTCTCACATTCACGTTTCCTCAAGATGATCTTGATCAACAAACATCTTGATCAATACGATCTTGATGATGTCGATACTGTTGCAGCAAGTGGACTTTAGTCTGTCGTAATGACAAGTAAATTATACTTAATTAATCCAGCGGGTAATCCTGTGAAGTTTGGTAGGTATCGGACGCGGACGAAGTCGCGGGCACCTACTAGTGTACCTACTTAAAAAAGTGAAACGAAGACGCTATAAAAAAAATTTCAATTCAATGAAATAAAATTAACAACCAAAAAAATGTATATTCAAGGCACATATACGCATTTTTTCTCTTAGCAAATATTCAGGCAAGATACTGTGCGCAATTTTGATAACAAAATACCCTTTTCACCCCAAGTTTTTCACCCCATGTACAGTGATCGCAATCTGCACTGTCAACGAGCTAGTTAAATTTATGCCACTTTGACGGCATATTGTCATTGTATCTTCGAGTGTTTTCGTATTATTTTATTGAAATGAAGTTTTCAAAATTATTAAATTAAATTTATTTTAATTTGAAAAAACTTTTGCTCGTGACTGTCTTAAGCGTTGAAAAATAATAACTCAGAAACAGAACTTTTTTCTGGATGAAAGGTACACTGTGTCCTTTTCAAAAGAAAAAGTCTAAAAAGAAGAGTTATTATTCTGATTGTACATTTACACAGTAGGGAAAGAATTTCCATGTATTCCCATGGTAGGGATAAATGAAAAAAAAAAAAAAGACCGTTTATATTGTTACCAGTGGGGATATTGAAATATGATTAGAATCTCTAGTGATTTTGTTTTGAGGTACTGTATTGATATTATATACTCAGAACTGAACATTCTGTACATTTATTATTAGTTTACAACGACCGCACTCGCTAGCGAGAGCGTAAAATATTTATATGGAAAATTGTCAATTTGAAATTGACAGTTGACTGTTTTTCATATAAATGTTTTACGCTCTCGCTAGCGAGTGCGGTCATTATATCTCATGGTAGAGGTACTGAACTCGCACATGCATGTGTGACTAAGTAATTAAAATGCAACAAAGCAATTTGATGATGATAATTTTCATTAGACCAAATCTCAAATAAGTGGCAACCCTGTTTTAACCGAAAACGGCCGTGAGTCACGCGAGGCAGCCCTATCGGCAGACATCTTGGCGCCCGCCTGCACCTCCCGCCCCGCTGTCCGCGTCACGCACCGCACCCCTCGATCGCCCTTCATGTATTATGACAATCGTAACTAAACATTTACATTTTCTTTGACCTTTATTAGCTTCCATTCTATTAACATAACGTAACTCCACAGAATTTTTTTTCACACATTTTTATACCTGCTAACATTTTGTTAACATAAAGTAGGTACCCAATACCCAAGCTACCACGGAATTTGGGTTTTTACATTTTTTAAACTTGCCAGTATTTTTTTATTTATTTTTGTTATGCACTTACACACGCCAACAAAACATAATATATTGTTGAATTACACACTAGTGTCATTTATAAATTATAATAATTATAATAAATATCTGGTATCCACACCAATTTTATTAGGCATCCACAACATTCACAATAAACAATTAGATCTGGTAAGAATAAGGTGGCCAAAATTATTTATGTTTACAAATTTTAAATTACTAATCAGACTCACAAATTAATTAAACCTTTCAGTTTAATTTATAATCTAAAAATTCCAAAAAAAAAACACGTTTTTGAGGGACCATTGTAAAACAAAGTCGCTTCCCACATAGTCTGTCTGTAAGTATGCTTAGATCTTTTAAACTACGCAACGGATTTTGATTCAGTTTTTACTAATTGAAAGAGCGTTAAGCGAAGAAGGTTTTATATATATGTATATAACGAACTGACCCGGCGAACTTCGTATCGCCTCAGGGAGAATAAAAACCCGTTTCATACAAAATGTATGAGAAAATCAATTTTCTTCATATTTTTTTTTCGTGAATATTTTTCCGAAGTTTTAATAGTTATTTTGCTATTCGGGATGGAGACAAATTCAATAAAACGAACACCATAAAAATCGGTTCAGCCGTTCTCGAGTTATAAATGGTGTAATTAACACGACTTTCTTTTATATATATAAACATTTGCAGAAAAAAATCCATGCAAAGCCAGGGGCGGGGAGCCAGTATATTATATAGATTAGACATATAATAAAAAGGAATTATTAAATTTTCTTTTATAATTAATATTAGCCGCAATATTGACAGAAATCTAAGCGGATATACTAATGAAGTAATTCAGATTAAATATTCGACCGAATCGTGACCTACATGACTTTGTTATTAAGAAATTCGACCTTCAGGCAAAGATTTTCGATACACATTATTACATTCGTGGAGATAGGTACTTATTTATTTTATTTATTTATTTAGATTTAGATTACATGCAGCCATAAATTTAAAAAATATATATTATAAATTTAAAAATAAATTATATTATTATAAATTAAAAAAATAATATATATTATATATTATAAATTTAAAATATATATATTATAGATTATATACAAATAGGTCTAAAGAATCATAAAAATTATATTTTTACATTTATTTGTTAATTAAAAAATAATAATAATTAATAATAATAAGAAAAAGAGGAGAATATTCTATGTGATAAAATTAATTTTTCAAAAGTAATTCGCCAATTTGCTTTTTTTTAAAATTTAAATTGTTGGAAAATATGTCAATATTATTCAGAATATTATTGTAGTGATACTTACTCGTAGAACTATGAAAGAAGGAATTTTTACAATGATTAGTTCTACAATAGGGATTAGGGAATATGAAATGTATCACTTGATCTTGTTCTGAATTTTGGTACATTGAAGTGAATACATTCTAAAAGTGAAGAAGAATTATTTATTATTTTATATAAGAAGATTGCGTCAATATAATATCGCCTATCCTTTAAAGAATGTAGTTTGTGTCTTGTAGCGCTTGTTTTATAGTCAGTGCATATATTTGTACTTGTACTTTGTACTATTAAGGAGAGAGCAAATCATAGACAATGCCATAATAATTATTGGCCGTCAAGTTTCGAACTACATTCGCAGGATTTACATATTTTTGAGAATGGAGCTAATAATCCTCTCAATACTGAGCGAAAGGGACAATTACTGTACCTTTCATGGCTGATTATACCCAAAAAAAATATCGTAAATTCAAGGTTTCGTAATCACCGGTTTTTTTTTTTTTTTAAAGTGATTACGAGAAATTATTCCTGAAGAATCACAAGAAATATATAGTTAGATTTATTAAAAACTAGCTTTTGCTCGCGACTTCGTCCGCGTTGAAAATTAAAAAACAAGCAATAGTCCTTTTTTTCTGGATGAAAGGTACCCTATGTCCTTTCTGGTGTCCCAGACAACGTGTATGCAAAATTTCATGGTGATCGGTTCACTAGTTTTTGCGTGAAAGAGTTACAAACATCCATACATCCAAACATACTTTCGCATTTATAATATTAGTACGGACTAGCTGAACCCAGCTTAGGCTTCACTGCGGCGTACGTAAGTATAGGGCCTCGCGGTACTGGAGTGTGACCGGCGTTTATAAGATTTTTTTTTTTAGAAGATACATAAATTAAGATGAAATATGCATTTCTTTCGAAGCAAGAAGTAATGGGTTACTCGTGGAATTAATTAACTTTAATTATAAGTTAAAATTTCAGTATAATTTGACACTGCAATTTTAATTACTGTTGTGAATGCGACTTCGTAAGTTAAATTAATAATTTCTCTCCGAGACAAAAGTTAATTAAAAATAAAAACACATGTTGCAATTAGGTTGTTGAATTAATAAGAAAATGTTTATTTAAAAAATATATTAAAACTTGACGAAATAATTTATACTGAAAGACTAATTCACCTGAAAGTCTAAAAGTGACGAGCCTAATAACGGTTGAATACTTAACGATATTAAGAAAATAAATACATAAGAGCTTTTTATTTTTAACAATTGCACACTTTACAAGTTTTAAAATAGAATAAAAATTAATTTTAGTCCAAAAATTACTTCTTAAGGTGCCAATTAAGTCTCTACGAAGGTTGAAAACCATCATGGCTTATCTTAACCTTGGAAACTTATGCACGAAAGAGGAAGCCACACCACTATCTTAAATTATTCAAACTTTATCATTCGACGCATCGCAAAATCATGCATCCATTGATATATTATAATAAAAATATATAATACTAGATGTTGCACCCAACTTCGTCCGCGCAACTTTATAAAATATAGCCTATGTTACTCGCTGATAATGTAGCTTTCTATAGGTGAAAGAATTTTTAAAATTGGCCCAGTAGTTTTTAAGTTTATTCATTACAAACATACAAATCTTCTCTCTTCAGTATAGAAATAAGTAAGTTAGCCAAACTATCGGTATGGGCCCATTTGCGATTTCTGCAAAAGTTGTTTTAGGTAAGAACCACCTAAGTTTCTAAGATTGATGTTGCCAAGAATCGAACCTGGGACCCTCTAGTCAGGGAGCACCAAAACCACTGACCACAGCTCAACAGAGTTAAGCTATATTCTATTTGATGGTATGGTTACCATCACCTGTGAGCACGAGCAACATTGGTGAATGCAAGTGCGCTACCAATTTCCCTAAATTTCTTATGAAACTAAAAAATCATTCTTGAGAATTAAATAGTGTATGATGTATATAACTATATTATACTTATTAATGTGTAATGATCTTATTCATTAAGCCGGCAGTAAAATTTCAATTGAAATTCTTCACGTTTTTCAGTAAACTATGAGTCATTTGTTCAGGGGATTTTCCAATAGCTTTCAACTTATTCAAATAATGTTAAAAGTTCGCTAAGTGTACTATGTGAAATGGACTCAAACGCCAACGGCATAAGGCTCTGTTTTCATTAACAACTTATATAGGCTTCCGATGACATGTCATGCAGCCTACCCAGTAAGTTATAACTTGTGAATAAAGGCTGTTGCGCACTGGGACTTTATCAGTATTGCCACTTTTCTCGAATGTATATTCATGTTAATTAGATAATATTTAGAATTCCTATTATCTGTGCTAATAATATTATAAATGAGAAAGTCTGAGTGTTAATTACGTTTTTATGGAAATATAACTTGATATCTGAGCAAAGATATAACTTTTCAAAATGTTTTATACGAGCGAAGCCATGCACTACAAATAGTTTTAAATATTTTATTCCTCATATATCTAACAGGATGCCTTTTTTGCCTCGATTTTGCCCTCGACTTAGTCCGCGCTCCTTTTTTTAGGTGTTAAAATATTTATTCTATTTTTGAATTCAATTTAACTGATTGCTGATAACAATAACTCAAAATTGATATAGACGACGATAGCCATCTACCATCAAGTAGACCGTCAGCCTGTCTGCCGACCTTAACATAAAAAAAAAAAAGTTAACGATCACAATACGATACAATCCATGAGAACGTTACTTATTATCATTTATGATGCGATGAAAAATAAATATTCTTAATACGAACATTATTTATGAAAAGTGATATGTCATTTTTTGACAGAACAAATTTTGTCATTTAGCTGTGCCCGCGATTGACAAACGCCTGACAAAATATTGCTTTATTGCTGTTATAGTTTTGTCAGGCGTTGGATTATTATTTTTAAATGAACCCTAAGGAACAGTACTTTTTTTCCTTTATTCTTATCTGTTACCAAACAAATTTTGAATGTAACATATATAGTTTTCAATAGTTTTCATTTATAATATATTGTAATAAATCTCAAATTGATTTTTTTTTTGTTACGCTTTAAAGCCTTAACTACTCAATCGCTCGTCATGAAATTTCGCATTCACTGTTACAAAACACAGAAAAGGACATAGGGTACCATTTATAAAATAAATAAATAAAGTATCTACTACTCCCAGATTATAGATAAAGAGATGATCTAAAAATATAAATAAAAAATTGAACGCTTGACAAAAATATCATATAACAAAAAAAAAAAAAATAGGCACGGACGAAGTCGCGAGCAAAAGCTATTCTATTACTATATTTGCACAACTTATTCATTCGCTAGGCGCGTCATTTAATTATGGAACGACCCATACAAGTTTCAGTATGCGTCAGACCTAAATAGATTCCAACAATATATCACTCAGCCGCTGGCTTTGTGTTCTTAAAGGCATTTCTTTGAAAAAATAATCGATTTTATTCATTGGATATGTATCAGTAATGTGTCTATCGATCGTAACTAGAATCCTTCGTCTGATTTTCAAGAAATCTACGTCACGTGAGTTTTATTCCAATATTTTACTGCAATAGGTAGTAGTGGCAGGGCTACTGTATTTCGCAATGGTAAATTGGGCAGCCCGTCTGGCGACAGTGACCAGGAGATTACTGTGAAATAACAGCACATGTGCTGTTGTGTTTCACCGTGTGAGTAATGCAGGCTTGCAATGAAGTATAAAATGAACGAACTGGAAACATTTATAAATAGAACAATATAACCTTTACAGTAATATCAGTTGGGTAATGTCATTTTTATACACATGTATATATACGTATTTGAATGATATATTACCTGTTCATTCAATTCTTATACACTGTTAATATTTTTATTTTTATTTTTTATTTAGATTTAGATTATTATTTTTATTTTTTATTTAGATTTAGATTTAGATTTAAATTTAAAAAAATATATATTATAGATTATATACAAATAGGCCTAAAGAATCATAAAAATTATATTTTTACATTTATTTATTAATTAAAAAAAAAAATTATAAAACAAGAAAAAGAAAAAGAAGCGAATATTCTATGAGTGATAAAATTAATTTTTCAAAAGTAATTCGCCAATTTTCTTTTTATAAGAATTTAAATTGTTGGAAAATATGTCAATATTATTCAGAATCTTACTGTAGTGATACTTACTCGTAGAACTATGAAAGAAGGAATTTTTACAATTTTATATCGTAGTCTTTGATAAAATAATATTAAATTTAATTTTTAATTTAATTTTCTGTCACTATGGCTCAAAAATATTATGACCTAATGGATTCAGGAATTTTGATATTAAGACCTGGAGCTTAGATTGTCAACTCGCTGTTGACATTTCAATAATGTAGTCGAAACCGTCACTGCCATTTACCTACTTGACGATTTCTGTTTAATGATTCGAGTTACTAGCACTTGGAAGGCGAAACTAGCAATGACAATATAATTTATTATTACTAACATTTCTGTTTGTTTTGTATGAATATCAAAGTTTAGTTAAGTAATGGTCTGAATAAACAGGCTAACTTGATGGTAGGTGGTAGGTTGTACTGGCTACCATCTAATAACTCTAATAACTGTGCAACTGCGCTGCTGACTGACGACATAAATAAAGGATCAGTAATTAGTAGAGTGCCTATTAATAGCCTTAGTTAAGATTAGGTTTTTTTATGTTAAGGTTGATAGACAGGCTGTTATTAATATTACCTCATATTAATATTTTTCTAGCAGTAGTAAGAGTAAATACCATATATATAATATGCCTCCTATCCGTAGATGGAAGCAAAAAAAAAGAGTAGTGTCTCAAAAACGCGGATGCGTTTGGACTCAGTATTATTTAGTTGCTCAAAGGATGGTCTTGTACATGTTACACGTTAAAAATACGGACATAGTTTTGTGGAAAAAATTTGAATACAATTGTCAACATTCTATTACACGCTTTGTGTTGTGGGGATGAGAGTATTTAGGCATTTATTTATTTATTTAATAAGGTACACAAAACAGGACAAATTGAATAAATACATTGAATAGATATAATTACATTGAAGTGAACTAGACAGAGAACAAATGAAGAAAACAGAAAAGAGATGTACTTTCATCCAAAAGCAAGCTTAGCCATATTCTAAACTAGCTGTCTCGCTCTTTTTTCCGTAAACACCTTCCCTGATTATCCCTCTATCCATTGGTGAAAACAGCATGAAAATCGGTGCAGTTGTTTTTGAGTTTATCGCGAAGAGACACAGACAGACAGACAGACAGACAGACAGACGCGGCGGTGGACTTTGTTTTATAATATGTAAGGAAGAAGTCAATTTGAGATGAAAGCACGTCTCCACAAAGCCACAACAAAACAAATATTGTAATAATATTAATATATGTATAAGTGCAATAAAATATTATCTATTGTGATTTTATTTAATGACGCTCGCAATCACAATGGCCGTTTTATGTTTTTTGAATTTAGTTAAACTCTTTTCGAATATATCAACTATGCTGAAGCAGATCATTGTATTAAAATGTGTTATTATCGAACTAAAAGGCTCAGTAGTCCGATGTTCTAAATCATCGGACTACTGAAACGAAAAAGTCTCATCAGTCCGATCATCTGACTGAGTAATCGGACTACTGATACTAGGCTGTAATGTCGACACATCCTGACAAGGGGGATATAAAAAGAGGTAATATTGGTGTGTACTTGTAAGGCAAAAGTATTGACAAAATTATTTCGATTTCTAAGTTTTATATTAAAATAAATAATTAATTAATTAATAAGCGACAAAAGATATTGTGTGTTAATGCGGGAATGAATTATTTTAAAAAGACACAAGAGGTTATGATAATTACGGCGGTCCTCGAGTATAAGCATATTAAATTTTGTTAGTCTATCTCGATACAAGGGAATATTCCGGTGAAGGACTTTTTCTGCACATTTTCAATACGGCCACAACGAATAGGATATTAAGGGGAACAAACACAGGAATTATATTCAAGAAAACACTGCGGACTAACGAATACAAAAATCTTTTAGGGTTCCTAAAATCTTTAGTACCTCTAGACTAAATGTAAAAACCTAATGTCCTAGTACTTCAACTGATAATACTATCATAGTGGTCAAGGAAAGTTAATTTATCATCGAAAAGACCTCCTATAGGTCTCTTACTACTGACTTTTTTACTAAATTCTGTCCTTTAAGTTTATAATTAATTATATAGGATTTTTTGGGCTTTCCTTGAAAATAAATAGTGAAGCATTTTCCTACATTCAGAAGCATTAATTAGTAAAGTCAGAACTTACTGTATCTTTCTTTTTGCTTCCATCTAGGTACGCTCCTATCCCAATATACCTTCTGTCTAACGATGTGCATCGCATTTGTACATATATCATTGTAATTAAAGGTTCAATAGTAATTTTTTTTTTGTCAGCGTGATGCTTGGATGACTTACTGGGTTGTAACGTTTCAACGTGAACTCATTAATAATAACATGCATCAGTTTTTAAATTTAACACTTGAATATTTTATTTGTTTTTTACACACGTACATAAAAAGTAATCATTATCTTAATAATAGGATAGTTTGTATATTTGTACCTCGAAGTATTTTTTTAGTTTTTGTTGATTTTTACTACCAATGATCTGTGTCACGGCAAAAGTGACTATGCACACTTTTTAATTAGATTAAATTTACAATTGAATGGGAATAATTTAGTCTTGGTAGGCCAAATAGTTTTAAAGATACGGCTATTCAAAGATTTGCAAAACTTCTAAAAAAGTGATGATTTACAGTTATTTTTAGTTTTCAACAATTTTGACCCCTAAGAAACGGTTTTATGGCAAAAGTTACATTATAAGTTATTAAAGTGTACTAAATTTTGAATAAAATAAGATAAATTTGGTCTACACAGACCTGATAGTTCTTGATCAGGAATGATTTGATGTAAGGCAACACTTCTTGTTTGATACAATTTCCATGGACTAAAGGGTATTAATCTATACACCTTTTCATTCTCTGTACTATGTACTATTATTTGATTCTATAAATAAGTGAAGAGGCCAAAGCGGCGAAGTACTCTTACAAACCTCTTGAAACACTACAACGGATTTAGAACATGTTACTCGTACAAGGCTGTGTCGGAATTATGTTCCGATATAGTGAACATAAAACATTTCACGTCGACAGAGTACTATCGTTTTACAAATTTATTCTGTTCGAAATTTTCCCTTTATTTGTAACAATAATATTCACTAATGCGAAAAAATTTAAATCCCTACAAAAATATAATAATGTAACACAAGGTATGATGTGAGGTGATCTATTAGTGATGTGCCGGATCGTTAAAAATGTAGATCCGCGGATACGGATACGGATATTTGGTGTCAAGATCCGCGGATACGGATACGGATCTTAACTTTCTTACTGAATCAGTGTCGGTGCGCGTGACCTTGAAACGATTGTTGACGCCCGCCACTTGACGCATTATAAAGGTGCTAAATGTTTTATTTTAAGAAATAAAAAATAATATGAATGGAATTTAATAGTTTTTCATTGCTACCTAATCACCTATAGGTATGTAGAATTTTAGCTATGAATTAAAAATTAATAAGGGAAAAATTCCGTAAAAAGATCCGCCAAAAAGTAACGGATACGTATACGAATACGGAACTTTCTTCTCCCTCGGATATCCGCGGATACGAATACGGATATCCGGCACATCACTAATACCTATTACGAATTCGCCTACTAAATCAATTATTTGGCGTACGCTGCGAAAACAATTGATGAACTATATTTTTATACTTATTTTTATAACTATATTATTACCACAGTATAATTATTATTTACCCACCAAAAGGGTCGGGAGACTATAAGTTTAATTATTATTTATTACAGTTAACTCACTTTAGTGGCCATACTATTTGTGTGTTTAGTCATGAGCCAACATTGAGCCAATAAAATATTGTTATTCCTTCATGATTTCCTTCAGCAGTATGTGAACAGCCCTTAACGTTAGGGCGGGAGGGTGTTTCCCTCCCGCCTTACCTCACCGCGCCCAACCCACCAAGTGAGTGAAGTGACTGCCCAGTTCAGTCAGTTGATTCAGTTCACCTCCGACCGCGAATGAGACTGCGCGCAACGTCGCTTCCATATTTAAACTGTGTTGTAATCTGTGAAGTGCGTTCCGAATTCGAATTGTGACTTTTTATAAGTTTTGTGTGCTTGGATATCGGTTTATTGAGCCTACTAGTTTAATTGTTTTTAAACACTGGTACATGTTTTTAGGTGCGGCTTGTTTAGTTGCGTTTTAACGTGTGGGCTGCGTGTTTAATGCTGAACTTATTTCGGGATACTACGCATAAGGTTTTTTCGGGGGAAGATAATGTTTATTTAGGTTTCTATTTGAACTGACGACTATAATAATAATATTATGTAAACCGTGTTCTGTTTATACTATATACCTACCATAGCTTACTAAAATAGGTAGACAATCTATTTCTGTTTATTAATTTACTAGCGACTCGTTCCCGGCTTTAGCATGAGATGTGTAATTTTATCGTTTATTAGTAAAAACTGTATTAAATTCCATTGGGTGGTTTAGAAGTAGTTAAGACATATTCGGAGAAACAGACAGAAGCGGAAGTGTTGTAATATGTAGGTATAGGTACACATATAGAATAGAAGAAAGATCAGCCACATTTTTTTTGCGCTAATCTTAAAGTTTTCTTGAATTTTAACGTCGACAAACATACTGACGGTTCACTTGATAGTAGGTGGCAACCGTCGCCGTCAACACCATAGATGCTTCAAGTCAATTCAAGTACGCTGTCGATTTTAGTAGGATTAGGGGACTGAGAAATGGGATCTAACATCCCTTACAAACTCACTGAAACACAACAGCACACATGCTGTTATTTGATGGTGGTCTTCTGTAAGAGGCATTACTCTGAAGCGCAGTAAGCCTTGCTACTACAAAACTAGGTATAGTTATTTTCATATAGCCTCAAGCCAATAAGCTTCGCAATAAAAAATAACATTCGTAATAAAAAATATATACCTAGACAGGTAATAAGAACATCACAATCTAGACCTATTTAGTTAATCTAGTTTAACTCAATTAAAAGTTAAAGTTTAATTAAGGTTAAAAAAATGTATGCAAATTAGTTATAATTTATTAATAGCAGCTAGGTCGTTTCTTTTTATAGAAAGTTCTTTATTATGCTAAAACTTATTTAATATTTATTCAAAATAAATTAATTTTAATATTATCTTTATAATATAATAACAATATTATTCATAATTTAAATTATCATCGATAACATTTATGGATGTTATTATAAAAATCATAATTATTAGATACTTATACACCTAAGTATTTTATCTAAAATTTGAGTGTATTAAATGTCAAAGTCAAAGTCAAAACGATTTCGGTCCTATGAGTATGCATCTACGCAATTATAATTGTAAGATTTTCTTAAATTTACCTCAATAAGATTCTAAATCAATTCAAATTTTTCCCAAATAAGCCTATAAATGAGAATAGGTTATGAATAAAAAAAATTTGATATCCAAGTGTTTAGTGTAACATTATTATAATATTTCTGTTTTGTTAATACAATAAAGCAATATCCCGGACCGGTTTAAAATAGAATAAAAAAAATACGGATTGTCCTAAGAGTAGTAGGTCGTATCCCTTTCACATTCAACTTAATCCCAGTTTAACCCTTAGCTTAACTTGAATTAATTGTACAGATCTATAGTCCCCAAATTTACTCAAGTACAGTCAGATATAATAATAATTAGCTGGTGCCCGCGACTTCGTTCGCGTTGAAAAATAACAAAAATATATATGCATTACAACGCTTGACCTCTTGTTGCTGTAACACTTTGGGCAGGCGTTAGTTTATTTTATTTTATTTTAGGAGTCCACGGGAACAGTACTTTTTTTCTGGATGAAAGGTACCTTTATATCCTTTCTTGTATCCCTGACAACGTGTTGCATACAAATTTCATGATGTCGTGAAATTTAAGGAGTGAAAAGGTAACAGACAGACAGACAGAGAGTTACTTTCACATTTATAATATAAAAAAAATAAAGTAGGTATCAATTGACAGTTATTTTGTTATATCATATCTGAAATGACCGGAAAAAAAAACATTTTCTTTAATATTTTTTGAAGAAAATTGGGACAGTTAGCTTTACTGTTTTCCATAAACCGTAAAAAGGAAACAAAGAAATCGCTATATCATTGCGACTTGGCTTTGATCGTCAAAAGAATGGCTAGTTCAAACGACAAGCGTTAGCGGTGCGGACAGCGATTGCAAGACAAATAGGTATTAACTATTAAACAGGTCTATTTAATTTTCTCAATTCAAATATTAGAGACATATTAAAGTATACTTTTTTCAGACGCACGTGCACTCGTTACAACAAAGTGTTAAAAGATTGAGACGTATTTTCCTTTTGTAAGAAAACTTTTATTAAGTTAATTAATTGACATTATCCATATCGCTTTACACTGCTGATTATTTATTTTTTTCTTTTTGAAATTTCGACCACCTGTAGGCAATTAAACCCACCTGTAGGTAATATCGTAGTACTTAAACCCACAATAATATATTATGTCTATTTTTTTATAAATAAATAAAACAAAAATTATAAAAAAAAGAATTAACCGCATCTGGACCCGCTTTCGCGCAGCCACCGTGCGCACAGTCTTAAATAAAGGGTGGAATAGGATGATGGATCACTTAGGTCGAAATGGAGTAGCTAAAACGACTAAAACACCAAATGGGGTGTTCATGATTGATCGCAGGCTTGGCCGACCTCAATTTCGTCGAATAGTACGATGCCCCTCTTTATATGGAGTACGACTGGATCAATTTTAAGTTGTACCTACTAAAAATGTTCCTAATCAATTATTTGCATTCACATTAAGCACAGTGTTAGCCCAATGGATGACACGGTTTAACAAGACAAAGTTTTTAGGTTCGAAACCTAGTTGGGTGTAATTGCAGCTTTGAACTTTATCATTTCTTGTGATCCATATATCTACTTAATACAACTATGGATTTCGCATGCCATACAAAACACTAGAGAGTTTATGCCGCGTAGAGCATAAACTCTGTCATCTGTCATTTAAAACCAACCAAATATCTGTCATTTGAAAAAAAAAAAAATGTAACTTCAAGTCAACACATTGAATTTTAAAATCAATAGTAGAACTTGGTCGTTCGATACTATCTTTTACCATCGACGCGCGAAGGTAAGACTCCGCCATAATTCCGTTTTAGGCGTATTTTTTATATGCCGCTTTGGCATTTGTGACGCAAAATCCATAGTGTAGTAGATTGATGTTTCAAATGATTAATTTCTACAGGTGCGCTGGCGACCGTAATAGCGACATACCTTGCACATCGAAACACAACAGCACACATGCTGTTATTTTTACTGTGATCTTCTGTAGGCGGTTGGTTACTGCCGCCTGTCTGGTTGTTTCAATGATTGCGAAACGCAGTGTGACCTGAAACTACTTTCTAGATCCAGACCAAAGCTAATATTGGACCCCAAACTTAAAAGCTTAAAAGTTGGTTTATTGTTCATTAATATTAATAAACAGAATAGTTATTTTCAAATGTAATTTGATGTCTATGGCAACGGAGCCATCAGTATTGATTTCTTTACAATTTGGTATTTTATTTGAATACACAGACATAACTAGACATATGAATGAAAATTGATATCGTCATTAATCTGAGTTCGTGTATTGATTTTGTTATTATGTTCAACCTTCGGCAGTACCTAATTCTCGTTTCGTTTCAAAGTTATTCGTCAACAATATTGTAATAAGCCCCAATTATACCTAAATTTTGATTACATTGTATTGAATGTTTCAATTCAATAGGTTCATAACCACCCTATAAGTAACCAGATTGAAATTACACAAAAATACCTACTTATGTAGCTAACATGAATGGTTGCTTGATCTGTCAATGGTATGCAAATTACTAAGTTTTATTACACCTGACTAGCTGTTGCACGCGACTTTATCTGCGTTTCTTTTTTTTAACATTATTATATTATTATAAATTAAAAATAAAATAGATAATAACAGACTTGAGCGTAAGACTGTTTGCTCAAGTTTCGAATTTTTTTTTACTTTTAGCACATTTAATAATTTAACGAAATGTCCAATGGGAATAATGTAAAATAAATAATAATAATAATAATAGAAAACAATGCAATTAATTTTGAAAACGATTAGGTTCATGTTTGGAACAAAGAAGTACTTTGTACATAATTTGGAGCACCAACAATAACACTGTTTGGGCAAAGTCAATAAAGTTACCAGAAACAAATACGAGTAGGCACGGTTGTCTATGCCTCGTGTCGTTGAACTGACATAAAAGAAAAACAAAATGGTTGACTCCGCATCACACATTTTATTATATTACGTTATTTCGTTGTTCGTCCTATTTGAAGACATACAAACATTACTATGTAATATTGAAATCATTTATCTATCCTAATAATATGCGAAAATTTGTGAGTATGAACGTATGTTTGTTACTATTTCACTCAAAAATGGCTCAACGGATTTGCATGAAATTTTGTTCACATATAGTTTATTATCTGGATTAACATATGGGCAAAATTTCATAACGATCACTTGAGTAGTTAAGGCGTGAAAGCATGAAACCGTAATAAACTAACGAACTCACTTTCTCATTTATAATGTTAGTTAGGATGGTAAAGCGATGGTAGGTAATATGGCATTAAGGCTTTAATTGAGGATATGACAACAAACTACTTCATTTAACATGGAGCTAATAGGTAGTGCTAATAGTCAGTTTTTTAGAAAAAAAAAAAAAAAAAAAAAACTTGCTTTTAAAATTAAATACAAATTACATATTAAAGTGACTCTCTACCTTTTTTGAACAACAACGAAATAAGAAATTTACCTGTCATGTAAAATAAATATGTAATATTTTTACATATTAGTTTTCGTTTAAGCGTAGCCTTGTTACATAAGTGTTTACTGCGCAATAAAAATTATCGGAAATGATGCATTACAAGTTTAAAGGAAACTCTTTTTATGTTCGACGTTAACCAATCTGTACTTATATCTCTATACATATTACAAAATAAAATTGCTCTCCGTCCGTCTGTTTCTCCGCTAAATTCTAAAACAACCAACGAATACGTTTTTACTAATGGAAAGAGTATTAAACGCTTTATGTACATAATTTTTACAGAAAATACAGAAAAAAAATTACAATAAAAAAAATGCATCAATCTGAATTGAGTTGGCTTCGCCAGTATTTAAAAATAAATAAATAAATATCTTCACACATTCCACACAGCGCCATCTAGTTCCACAGTAAGCAAGTAATGCTTGTATTATGGATACCAGACAGTTGATATAATACATAGATTATTATTATTTTTTTCGTAAATACATACATATTATAAATACAAAACATCCATGGCTCAGGTACAAAGGTAAAATGTTAACACATAAACATTTGTCCCTAGCGGGATTCGAACCCGCGACCGTTTGGTTAACAGCTAGGGTTACTAGCCACTAGACCAAACGTGTTGTTATTTATTTATTTATTTATTTATTTACTAAGACAACTTTTTAGTTTTGAATAAAAAATAGAATCACAATTAATATAAAAAGAAGGTCAAAGCGTTATAAAAAAATTGACCCTAATGGCCATATACCTAATACAAAACGTTAGCCCGTTATTACTGTAGGAAGAACATCACAGTAGCAGTCACGGTTCGTTGCTAGTTAATGTAACTACGCATTATATGAATGTGTGTACCGATATGAACAACATACTTCTTTCAATGTTGCAGCAATGTTAGCCCATCGACCCATATATAGGCTAACAGTGGTACTCAAACTGTCGAAAGTCGATCGCGAGAGCCTTTTAAGCGATCTAGGGTAATATTGGCAGATATTGGTCGATTGAAAATTTTTGTTTAGCCATAATAATACCCTTGTTACTTTATTATATCGAAATAGTCCTCTTTTTGAAAGGAACGCGCGGTATTTATCACAGAAAATTCGATTCTGTCGATTCTTTTGGAAACTTTCGGCAGTAACCTACCTACGCTATGACACACCAAACATATATATACATTAGGTGCTTATGTGTGTGCATAACACAAGTTTGAGCACCACTGGACTAACCAATAAGTTGA
Source organism: Synanthedon myopaeformis (assembly GCA_944738685.1). Taxonomy (NCBI): domain Eukaryota; kingdom Metazoa; phylum Arthropoda; class Insecta; order Lepidoptera; family Sesiidae; genus Synanthedon; species Synanthedon myopaeformis. The sequence continues at coordinate 937,713 of OX122934.1, forward strand.
TTAGCGCTGATTTAGGATTAAACCAGAGTTATTTATAAAATCTCTGTCACATATAAAATGTTCATATTTATGTGCACTACTTTGAAATTCTACAATGATTTGGTCACATTTTTAGTCCAAAAAAAGTTACTTTTACTTGTTCAGACAAACAACAAAATTTTTATTAATATGTAGGAAATTATTCCTCTGAAATGAAATTAGTAAAATGCCAGTCGCTGCGAGATGTAAATGAAATTTTAATGACCATTCTAATTGGTTATAACATAAATTATTCATGACTGAAAGTTTGTGGGAATCTTTCTTTAAGCACTACTACGTCTGTTCGTTAACAAGGTAGGTAAATGTAGACTAAAAAATACGACTAAAACTGACACTAACTTTCCGTCTTGAATTCTAATTGGCTTCAAAACGGTTCCCATGCTTATTTAACTTATATTCTCAAAGTAAAGCTCGGTTTACACTGTCATAAAAGATTTTTATCTAAAATCTTCACGTTAAACACTGTAACTTTCCGCCACATGTATTAATTGAAGGTAAATATCCATTTGAAAATTCAAATATGGAAATATAAGTGACTAACTTGAAAAAAAAAAAAAAAAAAAAAAAAAATTATCAATAAAAATATATTAATTGCTTTCTATAAAGTTATTTAATTATTAATACTTTTATTTAATTGGAATGATTATTTAATATTATTTTTAAATGATTTGTTTATTAAAAATAGTATTCTAAACTTCATTCATACATAAATAGTTTCACTATAAAATGTTTCATGCATTTGAAAAAAAAAAATTTTTTTTTGTTACTTCGAATTAGTGTTCATACATAAAAAGAGACATTGTTTTAAAACAAAGAAGTGTTAGTTTAAAAATTATTGGCCTATCTATTAATAACTTTTAAATCAATTAATTCACAGTTAAAATTACCCGCTCTTACCTGCGACATCTGCATCTCTCTAAGTCTCATTAAAACGCAACAAAACAACCAATTTTCATGATGTTCTAAATTTAAACACCCGAAAAGTTCTAGAACATAATTTGAAATTTTGTTCTCTTTCTGTGCAATTTTGTGATTTGCATGGTCTCATGTAAACCCAGCTTAACTCTCACTACGTAAGAGTAGTGATGTTCTGAATAGTGATGTGCTGAAAGTGAAATGTGAAAGAAAGTGTATGCGAATAAGACGTTCACTATCACAAGGTGTAAGATGTGTCTGTTTGTCTAACTTTGCAACGAATACGTAACAACATGGGTCTACATAAACGAGAAAGTAAGTTATTAGCATATACTTAATAATGACTTGTGTTAAAGAATTGTTTGCTAACACATTTCTGTGTCGACTTTATGTTAATTAGACTTAACAAATTAAGCCAGTATAACATAAAAGGATGCTGTTGAAAATGATGTTGTAAAATACAAGATTTGTGAATAAATCAATATTAATTTATATTCATTTATTCAAAAACTTACACACATCGGGTTTTAAAATTAGATTATTAGTATTTAATTTAAAAGTTATAAATAAAAATTATATAGCAATCCCCCGACCAACCATAATTCCAATGAACTTTAACCAAACTAGTTAGTAATCTGTGTAAGCTATATCTGCTGTAAGTTGCGTGTCCTGCCAGTACTTTCCAAGTCCAGACCAGAGCCAACTATGAAAAGTTCTTTTCCAAAGTTGACCCCCCCGGGTCTCGACCCCAGGGCCCCTGAGACGTTAGACAAGGACCCTTACCACTCATCTAACGCTTATTTAATAAATAAAAACCTTCTATATAAAAAACAAGTTAGTATCAACGTATCAAGTTAGTAACGTTTTCCCCTCAATATATTTTATTCATTTTAAATGTTGTCTTCAAGATAAGTTATAACAATTCTCTGCAACCTATCACGCGGGCGCCATAAAGAAATTTATAGAATAAATATATAAAAACATACATAGGTAACATATAGAAAGTCAAACACAAACGTCCTCCGCCACAAACCGGCTCCAACTCAGCATAATGCAGATTGTAAAAACCTGCGCTGGTCTTCCGTTAGTTTGCTAAAGGCGTTCTTGCAGCCAAATTGGCTGAGGTTTAAACCAAGTGGAAATATTGCTCGTATGTAACCTATTTCATTATATGTTAGCTGAATAAAATACGTTCAACCTCATCACTGACCTAATTTTCAATTAAAGGTATATTAGACACACATTGCGTGCTAACAATCTTACGTTTCTTAACCTTGTGCTTATTACGAAACGAACTGTACACTATTTCTGTTATTAAGTGATGTTTTTGTAAGCGGAATGCCCCCAATTAAAGGTTATGGGGTGCTTTTATTACTTTAATTGCCAATTCTCACAGAGCTAATATAATTTAGTGACTATAAGGATTTTTTGGATAAGATTACTAATATTTTCTTTATAATAATACTAATAATACTATAGACCCCGGTCCCAGCTTCGCACGGGAGCAGTTTTTTATGCAAATTATATATAAAAACCTTCCTCGTTTAATGTTCTTTCTATTAGTGAAAACCGCACGAAAATTCGTTCAGTAGTTTTTGAGAGTTTTTGCGTAACTTAAACCGTTTACGCAGAGCACGCAACGGAAGCTCTTAAAAAAGGAATCATTTATACCGTTTTTGCAACATTTTCCATTGACGCTCCGCTCCCATTGGTCGCAGCGTGATGTTATATAGCCTAAAGCCTTTCTCTATAAATGGACTATCCAACACAAAAAAAAAATTCAATTCGAACCAGTAGTTCCTGAGGATAACGCGTTAAACCAAACAAACTCTTCAGCTTTATAATATTAGTATAGTATAAATTGAAGTAACTATCGCCTCAAAGACAAACACTATATACAAAGACGACACGAGTCCGTTGCTGTCTCAGGGCCCTGGGTTCAAATCCTGACAGTTCCAAGTAGTGGCAGGGCTCAGTGTGTTTCGCAGTCATTTTGGCAGGCCGTCTTTCTGGCGGCAGTAACAATCCCATTGTGAAATAACTACATTGCTAGGTGCTATTGTGTTTCGACGAGCGAGTTAAAGATGCCATAGCCTATTTCCCTATCACCATCTAATCTCCTTTATTCTACCAAAGTCGGCAGCTCACTTGAAGTTCCAACGACGTTCTTAAAGTTGACAGTCAGCTTGCCTGCCGATCTATACTATAAACAGATTTTTTAATTTTACTCAACGCTTTAACGCAGCCATTAGTGGCCATTAGCGAAAGATACTTACAGATGCACAACGACCCTACAAGGTCGTCTGACTTACGTGACCTTCGATCGATAAGTTCAACTAACTTAGTTATGCATTGCCTTTAAAATTTCATATTTCTTAAAATGTAGAATAAAATTTTAAATTAACAAATAATATTTTTTACAAAAAATGCGATTTTATTAGAAAAATTTGTTAAATTATTTAAACACTAGCTGGCGAGATAAAAAAATGCCATTACTATTTATTTAGGTACATTTTCTTATTAGTTATTGGTTTTCGTAGTCTTTCAAAAAAGGCTAAAACCACTTTGCGTCATCCCATATTTTAAGTTGTCCCCAGCACGGGATAAACAAACTCGTACCAAGTTCTATCAAATCCGGTCTTGAGAAGGTCAAGGCAGAATTACTTTATTTATATTTTTATAATGTTAATATTGGCCAGATATTAACATAGATTTGGCCATAAAATAGTTATTTAAGGCTTATTATAATTATTTATTATTCATCTATATTGTGGCAACATACAGTCACTACAAGAACATAGGTGCATAAAGAAAATACTAATACTCGTAAAGACACACAAAGAGAAATAAAAACTAATGGAGTACGAGCTATAATTATAAATTTTAAACTAACCCCCGACATTCTATTGAGACCATTCTAAATGTGCCCAAACACGCTATATCTGCTGTGATTTGCTGAGTAGTTGGTGAGTATCCTGCAGACTTTTTGAAGCTACAGCATCACATTAAGGTTACCATCTCATGGAAATAACACCGAAGTAACAGCACACCAAATTTAAAATCAATAGATCCTGTGGAAGTTAGTGAGATCCCTTCGTCGACTAGGAAACGAGTTGATGATCTTCAAACACCTGAACAGATCTTCATAAATTATGTACATATATCTCGATTATGTCATCTTTCAAACAAAAAAACCGGATCAGAATCGCTTGGGAGCTCAGAACGATGCCATAGATACACAGATACACAATTAAAACAAGTAATGGTTTAAAGATCACAATAGAAGAATATTTAACACGTATGCAGATTTTGCGAAATCTGTTTGATACCAATATGTTTAATTATCTTGAGGATAATAGCAACAAAAAAGAAGTTTTTTTTTAAAAAACAGGTCTCCCATTAAATATTTTTCTAAAGTAATCAAGTACACACATGTATTGTCTAAGTCTAAGTGAAGCGGCGCCCCGCCAACTTGACTCTCTGAAGGACATTTCCAATCGATACCAAGCTCTAACTCTGACTCCGACTGAATACCTCTGCCTTCTGAGCATGACGTCAGAGCACATTTCACTACAACCTTATATCTTACAGACATTCATTATGGAGAGGCTTGTTCCTTTTAGTAATGAAATGTCCCATCATTATGGGAAATTATAGTCCCATTGAATTATAAGAGAGGCCATTTGACAATGTCAAAAAAATTATGATAAATCATTTATAATCTATACTATGCTAATGTTTGTTTGGTTGAAAGCGTTAATATCAGGAACTACTGGTTCGAATTGAACTATTTTTGTGTTGGATAGTCCGTTTATCGAGGAAGGCTTTATTTAGGCTATACAACATTTTAAACGCCGACGTGTCGCGGGCTCCAGTTAGTACGTTATTATTTTTACATTATAGCACCTATTTAAAAATAACTAGTGATCGCCCAGTGGTTGAAATTCATTTCATCTTAATCTTCTCTCAGTTTGACCACAGACTTTGACCATAAACAAGATTATATACAGATTTCATACGTAGTGTCAAGCATGTGTCAATGTCAAACACGCTGTAGTGCGTGTATGCGTAAAGTGACGCGGTCGTCGCGTGGCAACGCGTCGTCACGTGACGTGACAGTGTAATGTTTATTTTAATTAATTTAATATATTTCTAATGCATGTAATATAGAAATATTAGCTTTCTCCAGTTCTTCTTCATATAAACTTTAAGTGTACCAAGTTTCACACTCCTCCGTCCGCGTAATTTTCTCAAAAAGGAAACCAAATTTTTCGCTTCACGTACTTATTAATATTTACTTAATAATATAATAAACAATAAAAATAATAAACCAAAAAAGCCGATTAAATATTTAACGCTTTTCGTCTAGATTGACTGAAAATATAATGACGTCACAAGTAGGCATAGTTAAGACGTGTGACGTCCACAATCCAATGCGACCGTCATCACATTGTGTTTTGGTGGCTCATTTAAATATCTCATTCAAGATTTACATAAAATACGTTCATTAAATTTTGTGGGCTTAAATACACTTGACATAATCTCAAATGCCTTCTAAAAATGACTCGAATCGAAAAATACCTTAAGGTTTTGAAGACCGACGGATATAATTATAGAAGACTTATTAGTATCGGGTGCTCGGTTGTTTTATTTTAAACGTAAAATCGAGTAATTAGTTTAGTTGATACAGTCAGTGAAAAAAATATTATAAATACAGAAATATTGATTCACTAGATTTGTTAAAGATCTCCACATACTATACAATCGAACGACAAAACTGTTTACTATTTTTAAAGCGCTAAATTACTAATTTGTTAAATAATAAAATGAGATTATCTCGAAAATGCAGTTGAACCATTGCAAAAGCTTCCTTGTTATTTGTGTCACGTACTTTCTTCCAATAAAAGCTTCTGTGAGTCTTTCTAAAACAGAATGTGCAAGGAATTTGAAATTTCAACACGAAAATACCGGGTACGCACTAAAAATAAGTTTTCAATTTGTTTTCTGTTGATCATTATATAAAAGTGTTGACCAGAAATAATAATAAAAATCTCTGTTTTTATATATTATTATTTAATTTATGTCCACGAAGGGTTGTTTACAGAAAAAAGCGACTTAGTCAACCGTTCAGAATTAATATATAATTTTAAGTTAATATATAAAAATGCAAATATATTATGTAAAGTTTTATGTTTGTTTGTAAGTATGTAATCTGCTTTAAAATCTGCTTAATAATTAATTGAAAAAAAATTAAATATTTTAGAAATTCTCTGCCATCATTTCAATGTTATCGAATAACTTAAAGGTTAATGCTGTCAGAAATTCTTTTTGTATTTCAAATTTTATTAATAAGTACAATCTGTATCGTCTAACAAGAACGGATGGTACTTATAGCTTTCTCTGCTTACTGTACCTGAACCTAACAATTTGTAGTTTTATGTCGACATAAGAACATACAAATAAAACAAGGTATTAACGGGGAAGTTACGGAAATAGTGGAGAGATTTCCATTATATTGCGACCGCACGAGACTATTATGTGCCCCGGAAGTGGGTCGGGCGGTTACCATTACGTTTTGTGTGAAGTTGGCTCGTGTGGACACAGCCTGGTGGGTTTGGAGCAATCGATGAGAAAACAGTTTGACTAGGAACTGAAACCAAAACCAAAAATCCGTACTAATATTATAAATGCGAAAGTATGTTTGGATGTATGGATGTTTGTAACTCTTTCACGCAAAAACTACTGAACCGATCACCATTAAATTTTACATACACGTTGTCTGGGACACCATAAAGGACATAGGGTACCTTTCATCGTTCAACGCGGACGAAGTCGCGGGTACCAGCTAATATAATATAATAATGTAAAACGAATATAAATTGATGACAGACGTCAGTGGTCATCCATTCATTTCCAGTAGCTCTCTTAAGGTCTTCGTTCCAGTTACCAATAAGTCGGATCAGGAGGCCCAACTATGGTCTTCACTCCAAGACCCATGTACCCCATTTTTTTTTAACGTTGGGAAATCCTCTTCGATACCCGGCAGTGTAGAGGACACTGCAGGGTTATGCCGTTGATGGGCGGGTTCACGGAGACGTTATAACACGACTTCGGTGCCAAGACTCATGTACCCCAACGCTTATGGGGAAAACCCAACCAATGGTTTTCCAATGCATCGATAACTTCCCTAATAGAATTCAGATAAGATATTAAATACAACCATTACCTACAATAAAGTAAATCGTTAGCCTGCGCTGCGTGCCAATCTTTACATAAAAACTCAATGAAAAATTTAAACAACCCATTACAAAACTTTAATAAGTAGTTACAGTTAATATCCTATCACTTGAACCAACCAGCAACATTTAATGTCAGGTTAGAACACGCTATTAACGTTTATGTTAAAGGGTTGTTAGGACCTTTAACTTTGTTGCCGATAACTTTAACCGCGTATGGATTTCAACTTAGTTGCTGCAATGTGTTTGGGGCTCAACGCGGCTCTGTAAAGCTTCGATAATGCAACGACCTTCTGCTAACTTTGATGCTACATACCTAATAAAATTTCGAGTAAATACGAGTACCTACTTTTGATTTTATGGAAAAGTAAATAGGTACTTTAGATTTATTTTATTGATTTCATCAAGTAGTAGATATTTTTATAATTCAATTCGATTTTTATTTAAAATTTTCTAATTTGTGCATTGAAAAATAATTTTTACATAATGCTATTAGCTGTTGAACGCGACTTCGTACGCGTAACTTTATAAAATATAGCCTATGTTACACGCTGATAATGTGGCTTTCTATAGGTGAGAGAATTTTTGAAACCGGTTCAGTAGTTTTTGAGTTTATCCAAAACAAACAAAAATACAAATATTCTCTCTCTATAATATTAGTATAGACTAGCGACCCGCTCACGACTTTGCATGGGTGCAATTTTTTCTACAAATTATATTTAAAAATCGACTTCGACTTCAATTTAGGTTTATTACACGTATTGTAAGAATAAGAAATTTAACTTAATCTTTTATATATAAAAATGTTAAGTTGGTTTGTGTGTGCTTTAAAAACTTAAAAAGTTCTGCATCGATTTTAATTCGGTTTTCACTTATGGAAATAAGGATAAACCGGGAAGGGTTCTATGTACACATATATAAAAATTTCACCTCGGGCGAAACCAGGAGTTGGTCGCTAGTTTATAATTATGATCAAGTGGAGTGAAAGCCTGTCTGACGACCTTAAACATAAAAGTTAAATTAAAATACAGATGTTGAAAAAAATTTTAAAATTTGGGTCCGTTTTGGAGGAGAAAAATCTTGACAATATTTTTGGATTTGGATATATTCGGGCTAATTATACCCAAAAAATAAAAGCAGAAGCCTCTTTAGTTCAGTATTCAGAGGGTAACGTGAAACATGTCATTACCCTGTTCTTAAAATGTTTAGACCAGCCTGGTTTATTTTAATATTCTTAGGGCCTCTTTCACCATGTGTCAAGTAGGCTAACCGCCATTTAAAGTCACCGGTAACCGGGAATCATGGAGCTTGTACGGTAAAAGTCCCAAACATTCAAAAGAAAATAATAAAAAAAATCGATCGAAGGATGCAATAAACCGAGTGAATAATTTAATAAAACATAAAATTATTTCTAAAAGTAACTAATGAACACTTTACTTGTAGTTGGTGAAAGAGGCCCTTAATAGCCTTGAAATATGTTCAAATAGATTAGAATAATCGCGTCGGCTGCACTAGTATGTCATCGAGGTAAACTGACTCCGAATCCATACAAGTTCTTTCAATTTGTATACTGTTTTCCACGTGAAGCTATTATCATGTCTACTCTTTATTACATAATAAGTAATGACCTGACTTAATCAAAAGACGAATGGACATTAATTAAACTTCCATCGTGGGAAAAGTATTACCTAATACACTATAATATTCAACAATCTATACAAATAAATAAAATTTAAGTGTATGTAATGTCAAAATAACATACGGTAAGTAGGTACAACTTACAAAAAAAACAATTTTTAAAATTTTTGTCTGTTTATTACAGTTAATCTCAGAAACCGCTGGACCAATTTTGACAAAAATTTCACTAACAGATAGCTGATGTTATAAAGAGTAACTTAGACCACTTTTATTTTAGAAAAAATATTATAATATATGTTCGGGACAGTCTAAGTGTATGTTCAGTAACGCTCGCGCCCCACATGCACGAAGCGTGGCCGGTTTCAGCTAGTATTTTATATATGTTATTTTTTATCACTAGCTGGTGCCCGCGACTTCGTTCGTTGTTATAGAAAGGAACGTTATCTTTATAAAAAGGTGTTTATAGAAGTGTAAAGAAATTGAAATATTTGTTCACAGAGAATGGTCTACTCTCGTATGAGAATCCAAACTATCACATGGATCCTGCGAGACTCGAGTCAGCGATATACAGCGACCTCTACGACATGCATGAAAGCAAAAACATGCCCGACGAATACGACAACTACTTGGACAACCGAAGGTAATTTCCCCTCTTTTGTTGTGGCATTCATAATATATATTATAGAAAACTAGTTTTTTTTTATTTATCTCTATTTTTTAGGACTTAGCCTTATGTATCTAGGTCTAGGTCAACAAGACGTTTAGACGTGTCCTTTGGAAGATATTCCTGACTTTAAAATTACTTTTCAAGTTAATAAATAAATAAATTATTTATTAAAAAATACAAAAATTTAAAAATAAACCTTAATTCTCTTATTAGATATATGTTTAGAAATTCTGTATTAGAAGATAGGCTAATTGTCTTAACTTAATTCTATAATTAACATGTTACAAAACGAATAATCTTTAACAAACGCAATAATTATTAAAATATAATTTGTTAATCTATTGGAAATATAGAAATATAACACGCTTTCGGTGTCGGCATAGCCCCCAATTTAACCTAGACCTCAGTCCGTCGAGTCAAATAAAACAAGAGGTTTATGAGTCGGAATTAAGTAGTGAGCTATGGAATTGGAGGGTTATGTCACGGGCAGATGACGGGTGCAACGACCTACACACTGCGCAGTTGCAGCGCATCGATCGGTGCATCACTTCCTGATTGGGGCCACTGAATTAGCGTTTCTCTTGAGCGGAATCAAGTTATTCCAATTATATACAGCTTGGAAATGTACAATGCTGAATAGTCTCATTGGTGTTTGAATAATGATAAATAATTATTGTAGTTACCTATATTATATTTGTGAAAAGTATATATATCTAGAATCAAAATATTTAATAATTTACCAGAAGGGGCATCAAGTCACAAGAGGGCATTCTATTATAATAAATGCTGAAGAATTGGTTAATATGTAAATTTTTTAATGAATATTTCAATAACACATAGTAAAATGTTCACAGTCGACATTAAAAATTTATCTAATAGGGTAATTTTAAAATTATTACAAAAACAAAATTGTTAAAATACTGTTGAAAGACCTGAATGCTTATTTCTATATAGCCATTATATCCTGTTTAAATACAGTTTAAATTTCTATAAATCGCACTATACATATTAAATATATTAGTCTAAGAACTATCAAAGAAAGTTAAAGTTAGAATATTTCTTAAATTAAAATTTATTAATTTGACAAAAAAAAATTGATTTATTAAATTTACAAAACCGCTAGAAGTGCATGTGACTGTAATTTAATTTTTATGGCCACACGTATGTCCGACCCGCACATATAGAAGCGGCAGCGGAACAACATCCGCTCAAAGTTGGACGATAATAACTCTGCAAAACACCGGCTTAAGGAATAAGCGGAAGCAGATAATTTATTCAGTTGTAACTAGTTCAGAATGTTAAAATAATTTTTAAATTTTGTGTGTATACGTGAAGTTTAAAGCCCGTCACAAACGTAGCTATAATATATATTACGGTATACGTTGTTGACGTCATAGAAATATATATTATAGCTGCGTGTGTGGTCACTCCAATATTTGTACAGAAAATAAATCGTAATATGCCTTGCCATAATTTATATTAATATATATTATAGCTATGTGTGTGACGGGCTTTGGTATACCTAAGTTAACAATAAAGTGAAATAAAATTCATTGGGTAAGATTCGAAATGAGAGATAATCTATATCGGTACTAACAAAGGCACTATAGGATTTATTAAAAAATCATTTAGCGTTTTATAGCCCAATTTTATAGGCGCCGAAGCCCGATGGAAATCGAGCCTACAGGTTGTAAAAAAAATCCCTCCGCAGCAAAATAATGTATAACAAAATTATTAGATCTGAATCTTATGACTTGGGCCACAATGCAATAAAAGTGTAATATGCTACGTGATGCATTATTTCTCTGCCCGAGATCATTTTATTCGTTGCACATAACTTGTATTAAGTTAACTTTTCATTATATGTAACTTTTCATTAATGGAAATAAAATTTATAGCTGCAACATTTTATTTAAGTTGGCCCTGCTAGGAATTGAATCCGGAACCTCTAAGTCAGAGCGCTAGAGGCAAGCACCTTTTTAACCACTCGACCAATGAGTTTGTCAAAATCTCTAACTTACCCAATCAATACTTAATTATCTATTTTAATATAATTCAAAAAATTACAATAGTTATAGTTAGTTCGCCTAGTAGTAAATTGGACATAATTTTATAGCAAACTCAGGAGATTTTTATGCGTGCACGAACGCGTCGTAAAATATCAAATTAATTTTATTTTCATGAAAACAACACTAAGTTTCGTCGGCTAAAGCTTGGTATTCGATGGGAAATAACATTTAGTCTTAAAGAAATTCACATTGCGACAGCCAATATTTATGGAGATCGCATATACGTAAAGTATAGTATACTATAAACAGTATCTTGTTATGAAAAATAGTTACAAATGTGGCTGAAGGGGTATTTTGCAGACAACACAAAGTGAAGCCGGTTTTGAAGACGTGTGCGTAAACCGTTTACTGTTTTGAGATTTAATAATCTAAGCTAAAAATTAAATTTTTGTTTATTTTTTATTGAAAATGGTTTCCAAGTTTACTTACGTGTGAAATGTGATCCCCTACACTACGCAATTCGGCATTTTCTATAGTATAAATATTTTAACAAGGCGAGGCGTAGTTTTACCGGCTACACTCCGCCGTCCGCAGAGGTTCTTATTTTATCTAGAGCTTCTTTTGTATATATATACAAAAGAAACGTATTTTTTTGTTAAGACGGGCGATCGTCTTGAATATAAAATAAGATATAATAATAAGTTAGCTGTAAGTACATCGAACCTTGTAGTGTACATTCGTTATTTTCTGCACTAATGATTTGCCAAGCATTTATATATTTATTTGTGCTTAAGAAATAAAAAAAATATATACTAGAACAATGAACCTAAAACTAAAAACCTTAAAAAATATAATATAATAACTAAAATATATTATTAAAAGGAGTCCCTTTAGGCAAGGTTCCGAAGATACTGATTTATGCTTAAGTATGTTTTGCGCACTTTATATATAATATAGGTATACCCACATTAGTTCAATAGTTGAACGCAGGTTTAAATCGAGGTTAGGCCTGCACTAGAGTCTTATCGATTTTTTCGGTTAATTAGAAATGACGATCGCTTGCTTTGAAATAAAAAATTAAGTAAGGATCTTCGCTTATCAAATTTTGAAAAAGACATTTTTATAAGAAGATTCCAGCGGTTAGATGGTATATTACGTTATATGGAACAGATTCATAATCATCTTTTTTTTTATATAAAAGATGGGTTTACTCTTGATCAATAACCAACTGTGTAGCAAGGATGAGGCCTAAGATGGAGCGAACTTCATTCTCAACCCAGAAGATGCCTATTCACTCGAACTTTGAAAAGATTTGGGTCCGAAATAGAAGGTTATTGACAAGATGAGGATGGTAACCATTTGTACGTCTGTATGTCCGATGGAAGAAAGGGGAAGGTGGTATGAGTTCATGCAGCTCTTGAGCACACTCTCCGAATTACATCTTATAAAAGACACAGACTATGTGCCAGGTTCTGCATAATAGTTTTTAAAAACGTACTGCCGCCAATAAGTCTCCTAGCTCTGCGTTCCACCGAGTTGTTTTAAAAATCTGGGTTTTTAAAACAAATTTCCTTATGTAATATCCGTTCCTGTTCGCAACATAACTACATTACAACATGCAACATGTTTTGTCGAGTTTATTTCAAACACGTTTCTGCAGCGCATCAGAATGCATTATTTCACTGCAACAGACAGGTCCCTCGCGATGTAATTAATGTACTTCGAAACCAACATTACAGTAGTACTAGCTTTTGCCCGCGACTTCGTCCGCGCCTCTTTTTCTAAGCTAAGGTGTTGAAACATTTCGACCCCTTAAAGGTAAAACTCATTAAGTGACATTTTAGACAAATTGGACAGACAAACATTTTGGTATTTTGTTGTAAATGTACTTCTTTAGTTACAACCAATGTTAGAAAATAATCACTAAGTGCGCACACTAAAATTCATAAAAAGTTTAAAATCTTAAAAATCGGTCCAGTGTTTTTAAGTTTATTCATTGCAAACAAAAATACAAATATTTTCTCTTCATAATATTAGTATATATAAAATAAAAAAAGATTAGTTTATTTTTTAATAATTATTTAAAATAATAACAATTATAATAAATTTCATTTATCATTGCTCTTTTACAGAACAGTTAAATATTCGTAATAAAAGTTAACGCAACTAGTGCTCCCATGGACTATGGTAGGTATTGACCATGGGGATCTACTATAGTCTCCCACCATAATATAAATAATAGATTCTTAATACATAATAATAGACCATAATATAAATACTTAGTTAATTCTTTATTTTAAATAAACAAATAATATACATGTAACTTTTAGAAAGGTCATCGAGCCCCATTCTGTGACTACAAAAAAAATATTTAAAAAAATTATAAACTAAAGAATTGAATTCAAAAGTTCACTTGAGAACGGCTCGAAGGATTATTTTTGCTGATTTTTTTTTTGTGTTTGTAATTGTACCTAATTGTAAGGACATGTAGGTTTGTATGAAAGAAATATTTTTTGGAAAATCCTTGGGAAAATTTTTTGGTTAAAACAATTTTCCGTGTTCGAACTCATAAACATTCTCGCAGCGGCTTTAAGGTCTGAAGTTTGACCTGCTTGGCATCGTTGAGGAGTTGGCTGGCTGCCAGACGATGGAATACCAGTTCGAAATCCGACGTCGCTTTAAAGGAATGTTGACCTCTTTGATAAATTTTCTATAAACGGAAAACTGTGTTGTCGGGAAGATTTGCATAGTCTGACCTATCTATAGTTGTATGTGATAAGTTATTGGTGTATTTTGGACTGAGTAGTTTTTTTTATTATATAAAAAATTGCCAAATTGCCTTAGTAAGTGAGCCAACAATTTGTGTATAAAATTTGCAAAAAAAGCATGAGCGTGTACGCGTGTCCGAAGTGAAACGTTTTGGCGTTCAAATTTTATATAGTAAGCAGTAGATGTCATACAGAAACGTTACAGGAATCGTTACAAGAAACGCTACAATAGATGTCAGTCACGTGATCGTTACACAAAAGCGTCACACAAAATTCGAACTTGAATTTTTTATTAAAAAGCACAGAAATGTCACTCCAAAAGTTCCTGGCAAAGCCGGGGGATGGGTCGCTAGTTATTATCAATACAAACAATACATAAAACTCTCGAAAGTATACCACGGTTTGAACCCGAGTCTGCTAATACCAATTATTCCGCTATACTTAACTTGCTTTTGGAAACTATAAAAAGATTTTATAATATAAAAATCTTTTTAAAAATACAATCTATTTCTAAGATCTAAAAGCGCAACACATAAATCTAGATGTTCAGATTGTTACTAAGTTTATTTTGTTGCAAGGTAGACAAAACGCATTTAAAACTCAACAAAATGCAGTGGATTTTTTAAGGAACACGTTTAGATATTTGTTTTCCCAGCAACATAAACACATTGTATGGCACAAGTCAATAGATTCGCGAGTTTGACCACTAAATTTTGTAAAAATTTGTGAAATTATTATTTCACATGTATGTTTGAACAGATTTAAATGAATTTTTTTAGACTGAATGAACATGATAGGCAAGTTGGATGATATCTTAAAGTGAGTAAGGTAAATTAATGTATTAAAAACCGTCTTTAAACTAATTAGTTAGTTAGAACTTTGAGACAGACTGACTGTCGTATCAACCAAGGTTAGAAAACTAGAGAAGTTACACGGACATAAAAAAAACCATATATGCTACCAGCTTTTTCGCCTGTGGCCGTCACCTCAATTTTTAAGCTATATATTATCTAAATTTCCCTGCAATGATCTAAATCTAACATTTGACGACGTAGTCAATGTCCAGAAGTTAAAAAGGAGCTTTAGACCCTTAATCAGCAAGTTTTAAGCGGTTCAGTCAAAAAAACCTCCGTAGACTTTTCACATTAGTATAGAATAGTATAATATAGTCAAAGGTAAACCTCGTTTCTTTCTTTACTTGATCCCCGCCCGGTTTTTCTCGAACAATATTTCAGAGAGAATAGTCACGTAGCCTTTTGTTG
Source organism: Synanthedon myopaeformis (assembly GCA_944738685.1). Classification (NCBI taxonomy): domain Eukaryota; kingdom Metazoa; phylum Arthropoda; class Insecta; order Lepidoptera; family Sesiidae; genus Synanthedon; species Synanthedon myopaeformis. The sequence goes on from OX122934.1 coordinate 953,247, forward strand.
GATTCCTTCGGGAAAATTTGATTCTGTTTGTACGCGCGCGTTCACTGCACCATTGCCAACACAGACTCGCTCACAGGACAATTGACTCGGTTTGTTTTGTTTGCTAGCTTAGATAATCTAACTATAAGTTTGTTTACGGCTTTGTTTTGGGGAAATTGTTGGGGAATAAATTAGAAGAAAACAATACAATCAAGAATTTCACAGTACATTGAGAAGACTTAATGTATATATTCATAATAATGTTAACAAAGGAGATCATCCGGTCTCCACATATTTTTTGGTCAAAACTGAAAATATGTCCTATATTTTCAGTCTAAACATTTGTTGTTTTGACACCAAGGTTGTACGCGGTCTATGGTGTTATTAGAGGTTGAAAATGTAACATCAATTGGATATAATAGCTTATTATATAAAGGTCGATAGACGTTCATTTGATTCTGACCATTCACTTGATGGCATGTGGCCGCTATCGCCTATAATACTACCAAAGCCCTGTGGCTTGTGCTGCAAGTATGCTGCCGATCATAGAAGGATTAAAGATAAGGGATAAGGAAGGACTGCACCTACTTAAATTGATGACAATTAGACATAATGATCCGAAGCGGTATGTTCAGTTCAGTTTAGATACTTAACCATTAACCTGTGGGTTCAACAATAACACGTGTCCCGTTTGACCCAGGGCAAAGCCGCGGCTCTTTTCCTGAATAAATAAAACACACTTAAAATCCGTAACAGGAAACACGCCCGTTTACGGTTGGTTCGCTTTTAATGGAGCACAAGTTTTATGAGAACACACATGGGTCGTAGAAACAGCATCCTTTGCAGCAACACTGTTGCCTTGAAGACATGGCTAAGCTTATTCTTAAGACGCATGACTGTAGTGGTTTATTATGTTTATTTAAATGAAAATATATTTTTTTTGCATAAGAGCATGTGTAACGGAATTTCATTTGCGTCTGCCCGCTAACCAATAAATTGATTGACGTTAACAATTGAATAATTCTAAACCAGAGTTATACTTATTAATCTCCATTAATATCATTGCAGGGAAAATTTATTGTAACACTAACTTTTGTCCGCGTCTTATTCTGCAGCCCTCGGAAACAGAACAATACTTTTTCTGGATGAAAAATTATTTAGTAATCTGGCAATACCTTTATATAGGTATTTCCTGTTATAAGGTAATACCTTTTTATGAGGGGCACGTCAGAAAAGGGTACAGGATACATTTTTTTTATTACCTATGTACTTTTCCCGAGGGATCATCTAACATTAAAAATTCAATGACCGACAAAATATATGAGCAAATAAGATGGCATAAATGTACAGTCTAAGAAAAAGGTGCACGGACGAAGTCGCGGGCAATAGCTAGTTTAATATAAATTAGTGTTCGCTAATAATTAATTTCGCCAGCTGGTCGAGTTTCGACAATAATCATTCCAAACGTTGGGCCAATTAGTTACCAAACAAAGATAGAAAATCGCTTGAAAAGCAGATGAGAAAAAGTAACTGACTTTTGTTTTTAGCTATTTATATATCTATACTTCTATACTAATATTATAAAGAGGAAAGATGTGTTTGTTTATTAGTTTGCATTGAATAGGCTCCGATACTACTGGACCGATTTGAAAAATTCTTTCACTGTTCGGAAGCTATATTATCAGCGAGTAACATAGGCTATATTTTATAAAGTTACGCGGACGACAGCGCTTGCAACAGCTAGTTATGTATATAACTTCGGTAGGTTCAATGACATTAAATTTTGATTTGCAATCTGTGCTTATATATATATATATGACGATGATGACGACGACGACGACGACGACGATGATGATGAAGATGATGATTTTATATATATATATATATATATATATATATATAAGCACAGATTGCAAATCAAAATTTAATGTCATTGAACCTACCGAAGTTTTATACATCGCTTTCGCACGTCTCGTAAAAAAAGCCGCTCTATTCTTAAGACAAAGAGCCCCGGACTCCGAGCAAGTTGACAGGACCTTATTACGATCGGGACAGGTAATAAAATGCTGGCAGCTGCACGCAAACTGTCTTAAATTGAGTGACAACCGTTCAAAGTTTCGTGGGGTCGACACGAGGGTCCCAATTAATGGGCGGACTTTCATAAATACACAAGCAAAAGTTTCCGCTGTTTATCGAGAATTTCCTATTGGCACCGAAAATACTTTGTCGATAACCACGAAATTGGCACAGAAACGATGTTTTCGATTTTTGAACCAGACTTTTTAAAACAAAATCGAATTAGCTCCTTAGTAGCCGACAGACACTGAAGTTTCTCCTGTGCTATTTTTTTTATTTTCAATGCCTACGTAGTCGCGTGCACCAATTAGTATCAAATATTTTCAACGTGAGGTCCTGGAAGATAATAAAAGTATAAGAATATAATTTTATTGTTTCAGAGTTGAGGATGAGGCATCTTCGCCTGTAACAAAAACAAAGTAAGTCAAAATGTTGTCATTTTTTTTTGTGACATTTACAGACAAAAACATATATCTAATAAACCATTGCAATAACTTGTATGTACTAAAGGAGTCATGTAATCTAAACAATTATAATAAAATCGTAAACAAGCTGTGTCGGGGCTTATGGTACCGAGGTCAAAAGAACTATTTTTTTGTATTTGGTTTCTCTTTCCAATAGTGAAAACCGTATCAAAATCCGTTGGGTGGTTTAATTTAGAAGAATTTAGCGGAGAAACAGACATAGGCGGACTATAGTAATAGGTATGTAGATACAGTTAATGTATGTAGATGATATGTAGATAGGTATGTAGATGATGATGATGGTGATGATGATGATGATGATGATGATGATGATGATGATGATGACGATGGTGATGATGAAGACGACGACGACGACGACGACGACGATGACGACGATGATGATGATGACGACGGCGATGATGACGATGATGATGATGACGACGACGACGGCGATGATGATGATGATGATGATGATGGCGATGATGATGATGTTGTTGTTGATGATGATGATGATGATGACGACGACGACGACGACGGTGGTGAAGATGATGATTTTATTTATTTATTTATTCATTCATTTTCAAGGAAAACTTACAGTGATATTTACAAAAAAAAATTACACAATAACGAAATGACAGATTAATTTGACACCATTTAAAAGTTTCCGCATATTGAATCTATATAAAATAAAATAAAACCGTTTCTAATCAAATATCGATAATTAAAAACCAACTACGACTAAAAAAAAGAGTACAACTTTGTTTTTTTTTTTTTTGATGATGATAATGATGATAGTACCTATAACTGCTTACTGCTCAGTTTACTTATAAAGCTATTTTGTGAATGAGCCAGCTCGAATCTCGTATTTTCTTTGCGCTTCAATTTATCAGAGTGGAAACTTTTAATGAAGTTCAAAGTAAACGTTTCACCAACAACTTAACCCATTTACAAATCGCTTGGGACGCAATAAATCATTTGAACGAGTGAAAATGTGCTATTAAAATACCTGTTGAGTTTACTAGTTGGAAAAAAAAAAAAAAAAAAACACTAGCAAATTTCTAACGATCTTTTACAGCACTTTTCTTTGTTACGAGTATATTTCTCTTAGTTTACGAGTATACTAGCTGGTGCCAGCGACTTTGTCCGCGTTGAAAATGTTATTTTTGCCAAGCTTGACATACTTAGTCAGGGAAATACATGTGTAGTAGTTTAAAAGTGGCAGGGCACACTGCGTTTCGCAGTCACTTGTATGACGTACAATGACATACACATATAGGACATACTATGTAATATTATTGGTCTATTAGGCCAGTGTGCTGTTGTGTTTTGATGTATAAGTAAGGAATGCCAAATACGATTTTCCTATCCCATTCTAATCCCTTATCCTTAATCCTACTAAGGTCTGCAGCGCAATGGTAACATTTAACTGCGTAATTTAACTGTATGTATTTGAACCCTCTTTCCATCAACAGCCATGTTTTGAGGTCAGCGACTAATGTGTTAGTTAGTCATTCCATATAAATCTATATAAATCTATTCCATATAAATCTATCAACGTAGGTTTAGGTACAGAAAAGACTAAACTCTATTCTAGAAAGCTGATATATCATTTTATTATGGAGGTTTTTGAAAAATTCCGTAGAGTTATATTTTGCGAAGTTTATGTCTATGCATTGTGACATTCTACGATTGTGGATTCTAAAATATGTTCGCGTACAGTTCAATTTTGAATCGAACATAATGTTTAATTAAAGGAAATTACACAGCAAATGAATGCGGCCATCAAAAATCCGGTGAACTTGATTAATTGTAACAAAAAAAAAAAACGAATCATTCCTCGTGTCTTTTGTTTGTATAATTTTTGCGGGCGCTACCCGCATCGAACAGTCGGACAGTGATCCTCAAACGTTTCAACCAATTACTCTTATCGCGCTTGTGACACAAAATGTTTTAAAATATAAGTATATGATTGGTGACTTGAAATGAGCCGGTTTAAAAAAGGAATCAAATTTCGAGTGTGGTTAGTTTTTAAAAAAAAATTGAAGACGTGAGTGTATGATGATGATAAGTCGCCACGGAACTGATTTTTGTACTAAATTATGATGAAAATAAAATTTGTGTAAACAACCTAAAATATATTAATGGTATGATAGCAATTAAACACTTGTATTATTTTTTATTATTTAATAAAAAAAAAAAAGTGAACATAGCTCCTTCTACCATTAACAAAAGTAAACTTTTCTGCACTTTTTGCTTTTTAAAATTAACTACATAACACCTTTTCCAACTTTCTATTTTCTAAAATATGTCTTAAATCGACGATCTTAAGGTCTGTAATCATTTATATGGAAAAAAACGAAAAAAAACCCAAAAATGCGACATATCACCTTCATCCACTCACGTCTTCAATTATAATTTAGTTTTATGTTAAAGGATGTAACGTTAAAGGATCAAAGTCAACTTTATGGTATGTGGTAATCGTCGCTTAAGGTCTCAATAAACTTTCACGATGGTTGACAGCCTTGCAAATTTTGAAAAATCTAAAATTTTATTAATTATTGCTAACCATCGTTTTAACGGTTTTTTATTTATTTATTTAAAATGGTGTTTATATTGTTAAATTTAAATGAAAATGGTTACATACCCATTCGTTATCTAAGTATGTTATTTTTTTTAAATTCATGAGTCAATAAACTAATAAGTACTTACTAAATAAATAAATCTTTAGTTAATTAAAACACACCATTTATTTGATAAGAATACTGAAGTCTAAACAAAATTTATATTTTACATATACAATATAAAGCTTCGAAAATGACAACAGAATATAATTGATAATTCATATACAGGACAGTGGCAAGGGTATGCAAATATGTCATTTTTTTTAGAGAAAAGGAAAAGGTTTCTTGAATTGATCCGCTGTCCGCTTTTTCTAAACCATCAAAAGGATTTTGATACGGTTTACCTATTTACTCCTATTTGTGTTTTTATTGCGAAATAGTAGGTACAGAATTTGAGTGAAAACCAATCATGTCATACACGTAACTAATGTATAATATAAAAATGGACTAGATAACGGTGTGTATTATTTCTGCAATTTCCCGTATAGTTAAAGTATATAAAACGAACTTAAAGCCTAGTCTACACTAGTAGACATGTTGCGCTAGCTTGACTTCTTGGACAGGTCTCAGGTTGACTACGTATAGACATGTATATAGACCAATCAAGACCAAGACCAAGACCAAGACGGGGATTGGTCTATATACATGTCTTGTTGTGAAACGAAAATTCGCAAGTCTCAAGCCTCCCAATAAAATGTAACCGCATGTAACGTTCGATATTGTTGCGCAACATTTTGTCAGTGTGGACGTCATCTATAATAGGCGAGACATGTTTGTAAGTCTGTCGTCGGCTGCTTCAGTTTTTTTTTTGTTTTACAGTTCATTGGGATTCCGGGTGAATGGCGTTTTTCAGTGTGAATTCATTTTATTATGCATTTCCGAACCTAGGTTTGCTCGAACCTGTAAGCAATTCGCTCTTCTTCCAACGTTTATGTTTTCACGTTCATTCACTTGTAATCAGCACTTAACGGGAACTCATTCCACATATAATAATGTCCTCCATGTTGGACTTTAAAGATGAGACTGAGAAATTCACATTGTTGTGTTGCCGTTTGACGAGACCAAGAACGGTGTCTTTAGACGGCCTAGGAACAGATGGCGCAACATGATCTATTAGTGTGTACTAGGCTTAAGTTTTTACAACTGAGACCTAACCATATGGCATTGAGATCATGATTCAGACAGAATTTATGACGCATTCTAAAATGCGTCATTTCTTTGTTTCATTTAGGCTCGTGGATCGTTCCTACTGAATCGTCAAGTGTTACATTCATTTTATAAATAACTAGCGACACGCCATCGGCTTTGCTCTGATGCAGTTTTTTGAAGTGAAATCTTTTTAGGCGCGTTGGGCATTTATTTTTGAGATGGGAAAAAACCATTGAACTCGTGACACTGTTACCGTAACCGACACCTCTGTATATAAGTATGTACTTTCTTGACCATTCAAAAAATACACACGTAATTGTTCAAGTTTTCACTTCTGTCGGCATTCTCGGAGTGCCATTGATTTTTTCCTGCAAATTGGATACGAAAACCTTCCTCGTTTATCGCTCTTTCCATTAGTGAAAATCGCAACAAAATCCGTTGGGTGGTCACATCACTACGCGACATTGTTTAGGCGGAGTAGGTCAGATTCGTAAGAGGTTGGATTCCGAATATGTCTTTTTCTTATTAAATTTGATTCTGATTCAGGATTGGAGAAGTATGGGATTTCATTATTCCGAGAATGCAAATGTGCTGCCTAAACTGCCCTTACATCCTTAAGGATGGGACAAGTGACCGGATTCTGGCATCCCTTATTCACTAAATTAAACACAACAGCACACATGCTGTTATTTCATTGTACTCTTCTGTAAGGAGCTTGAGCCACAGTAAAAGTTTAAATGAATACAATTTTGATTTCAGTGAGAAAAGCGGTTTCATCACACCGCCCCAACAAAATGGCGGCGAGGAGTCGCCTCCTCCGGAGAAAGAGAGGGCAGATCAAGAGGACACGGAGAAGAGTCACTCTTCAGGACCTGTCCCTCATTCCACTGAGGGTCCAAATGATGATCTCTACGCTATACCAGTTAAAATGCGACAGAAAAAGGAACCTTTACCACCGGGATGGGAGAAACACGAAGGTAAAATAGCCTATTTAACCTATACTATACTAAAAATAATATAACATGTAAAACAATCAGCAGATTGGACGGTGTATGGGTGTCATTTTGCATGACAAGTTTGTCTGTTATGCTAAATGACACCGTCGCTTTTCAATGTTGTTTTCCTGCTTAAGTAAAAGTGAGTCCAGATTATATAACGAAATACTTATGTTATAAAACATAGTTATATAGAATGTTTTATACCTTTACGTGGATAACGTGCGTTAATAAAACAAAGTTATATAACAATTGCGCGCGAATCACATCATTACTTGGTGGATTCATAATGCTACCGAGACTTGTAGACATATTAGATAACATTGTTATATTGAAAGGTTATTACCGTATTATGTACAGTCTCGTTTTATGTTGCAATGATATAACATGTTATTTAATTTGGACGCACCTTAAGAAGTTAACAAAATTATAACAGAAATTACAGGTTTTAACAAGCAACAAGAACTGTATATTATCTTTCGTGCATTATATAAACAAAGAAAAGTCGGAATATAAAGTGTGTTAAGAAAATTAGCTTAGTGAGCAGATGGAACTATCCACAAGGAAGCAATATAAAGACACGTAGGAGTGTTTCACTTATTTTAAACAGGTTAATAGGAGATTATATTTAAAAAAAAAACGCACGTTGCTACGTGATAATAAGTAAATTGAGACTAGACGAATTCTTATAATAAAATTTACGATTGGAACGTGGAAACGTGACAATAAGAAATATATATATTTATATATAAGGACATTTATGTACAAAATATTTAGTATTCACCAAACAGTCAAGTTGATTATATCTAACGATAGTCGGTAGTCTTCTTAGATGAGTTATAAGTGTGTGTTGTGTTAGTTATAATTGCCACAAGTAAATTATATCAAGAAGAAATTGGTTTGATTTGCGTCCCTAATGCACTTGATGTTGTATTATATGTTTCTGTTGTTTCATCATATTTATATGTCTAGAGTATTAGCTAGATTTATCATGACATTGTATATTGATTTTATCATAGCATTGTATGTTGACCAGTAGACTTATTATAACATATTATGTTGTCAATTAGAATTTGTTATCAAGTTAGATTTTTTAAATTAAAACGCACGTTGCTACTCTTGCTACGTGATAATAAGTAAATTAATACTAGACTAATTTTTATAAAAAAAAATTCACGATTGAAACGTGGAAACGTGACAATAGGAGAGTAAGAAATATGTGTACAAGGATTATTGTAAAAGTGATTGTAATTGTGATTAAATCTGCCTAAATTCGATATGTACAAAATATTTACTTACTGTTCACTTGACAGTTAAGTTGAACATATCTAACGATAGTTGGTAGTCTTCTTAGACGAGTTATAAGTGTCTGTTGTGTTAGTTATAAGTGCCACGAGTAAATTATATCAAGAAGAAATTGGTTTGATTTGCATCCCTAATGCACTTGGCGTTAACAAACGGACTAGTTGACTTGATTAAAATTTTAATAAATATCGGTTTATCGATTACAGACAACGACGGACCGTATTACTGGCACATTAAGAGCGGCACGATCCAAAGAGAAATACCAAAGATGCCTCCGATAGAGGCGAAGGAGTCCCGCATATCGATGGTGAGGGATGGCTCCAACTTGTCCGAGGTGAACAAGTACGAGGGCAGTGTGATGACGTCATCGGTGACCAGGAGCACGACCAGCGGAGCGTTGGACCACATGGACCACGAGGCTGACAGGAAGAGGAGAGAGGAGATGTCCTACAAGTGAGTGTTGTCGCTTGTGTTAATAGGTGACGGTAGCCATCAAGTGGACCGTCTGATGATGACGGTAATGTTGATTACAGACGCCGCAGTTTCCCAGCGCGACCTGAGCCCGATGGGCGAGCGGTGCGGTTCTTCGTCCGCTCGTTGGGCTGGGTGGAGATCTCTGAGGCGGATCTCACTCCGGAGCGATCCAGTAGAGCTGTCAACAAATGTATCGTCGATCTCAGCTTGGGCCGCAACGATCTTCTCGACCAAGTCGGCCGCTGGGGCGATGTGAGTATTCCATTAATTGCTTTGTACAGTCTTAGGCTCGAGTTCAACAACAAACGGTTATTTTTAAACAGCTGATTAAAATTTAAACAGCCGTTTAATAATATTTTGTTGATCACCATCGCTAAAATGAGGGTTAAACGCCCTAAACATCAGATTAATCATTAAGTTAATCAGATGTTTAGGGCGTTTAACCCGCATTTTAGCGATTTTAAACAAAATATTATCAAAGGGCTGTTTAAATTTTAAACAGCTGTTTAAAAATAACCGTCTGTTGGTGAACTCGAGCCCTAGTCTTAGGCTTCTTAATATACTTTGTTGGAATATATCAAAATAAATCTGTCTCACTTTAACAAGTAGAACAAGTCTTTCTCCTTCACATATATAGATAAACATTAACGCTCTTATTCATAAAACGTTATAGGAGGCTTTATAAGCTTGTTATAAGAAATTTACCAAAAAACATTCAAAATTCATAAACGTTCAATAGCAGTAAAACGGTCTATAAGTGTTTAATAACGCCTTCATAAGTTATTGATTATGAAGTTAAGCATAAACCCTACTATAAACCTCTAATTTACTATCATTTAGAGCGTGGATAGGGAGATTTTAGCTTTTTTGTCTATGAATTCATCAGAATGGCAACATAACAATTATAAATTAACCCATAGCGAATATTTAGTTATGACAGGTTTATTGAACGTTTATGAATAGGAATTTTATAATAAGCTTATTAAGGTCTTATCAGCGTTAACTAATCAACGTTATAAACCTCAAATAAGGAATTTTTCTGAATAAGAGTGTAAGTTTATTACAATAGCTCTTTGTTTCATACAAGAGCCTTATTTGTTTGACTTTGCCCCTTAGAATATGAGAACACACCTTTATGCTATACTAAAAGTGGCTAATTAAATAATATCATCTACTACTAATTCAATCTTTCGTTGTTTCCCATAACTCAATATGCTTGAATTGTTTCTGGAAATCATTTACTGAACCTACAACTATAATACCCCTTTAAGCTGTTGGAGTGCTTTCTCTATGGTTTCAACAATTCAAATCCACAATTCCATGTCACTGTTCCGTTTATATTTTGTCTTGTCAATATTCTTCTAATTGAAAAAGTGTTTCATATAATGTTTTAAATAAATAACACGTGTACTGAATGTAAATAGTATATTTAATGCAAATAGCCCATCATAAGCGACCAGCGCTTTTTCAACATTAGTAATGGCAGGCCTCGCTGCATTTCGCAGTCATTTGGGCTGCTCGTCTGGCGGCAGTAACCACCTCCTTATAGAATACCACCGTGAAATAACAGCATGTGTGAAATAACAGTATGCTGTTTCGTTTGCCAGAGTCCATTCCCCTTTATCCTATTATGGTCATCAGAGCATTTGCAGCATCTGTGGCATTTATTGCTTGTGAAATAGGCGACGGTAGCCAGCTAACATCAAGAGGACCGTCAGCCTGTCTGACGACCCCTTTTGAAACTGTGATAATTATTATCAATTTCCAGGGAAAAGATCTGTTTATGGATTTGGATGATGGAGCGTTGAAACTAATAGATCCGGAGAGTTTGACAACGCTTCATACACAACCCATACACACCATACGCGTATGGGGAGTAGGCAGAGACAATGGCCGGTAAGTGAAGTTCTAACTAATAACTTATTACCATCACAGATCATAACTTATTTTATGTTAGCTAAGTATGTAACTTAATTTTCTCTAAATAATTTTTTTTTCTTTATTATGCTTCCCTTCATCGTGGGACAGTGAAAGGTAAGGAGTTCAAAATGTTACAGTTTTCGATTATAGCGTCTTTTTCGGTTCGGTTTTTATAGATTTTGTCATTGGTTGCAGACTCGACAGCGCATCTTCATCTGGTGTTGCTTGTGTCCTTAGGTTACGGTAACCATTAAATAGAACGTTGGTCTGTCTGCTACGCTTTCTAATAATAAAATCGATCTGACGTCCAATAGTTTTGAGTGTAGTCTGTATTATAAGTAGTTGTAACAGTTTCTGTTTATCCACGAAGGGACTTCGCGTACGTGGCGCGCGACCGAGCGACGCGCAAGCACATGTGTCACGTGTTCCGCTGCGAGGCGCCCGCGCGGAGCATCGCCAACGCTCTGCGCGACATCTGCAAGCGGATCATGATCGAGCGATCGCTGCAAGCGCCGCCGCGCCCGACCGACTTGCCCGCTGCGCGACGTCCGCGCCCTCTATCGGGCGCCTCGTTCCCTACGCCGATGGAAGAGCCGCGGAAGACCGTACGCGCCAAGTACTTGGGAAGCGCTGCCGTAGCGCGCGCTACTGGCATGGACGTCCTCAATGACGCGTTGCAGCGTCTCGCAGCCGCCCGCCCGCCTTGCGCCTGGCGGCCAGTAGCCGTAGCCGTGGCGCCATCTATGATCACGATCACGCCAGAGGGCGACACCGCACCCATAGTGGAATGCCGCGTGCGCTACTTGTCCTTCCTGGGCATAGGTCGCGATGTACGCCGCTGCGCTTTCATCGTGCACACGGCGCAGGATTTATTCGTGGCGCACGCCTTCCACGCGGAGCCTTCGTCGGGTGCGCTGTGCAAGACAATAGAGGCGGCGTGCAAACTGCGCTACCAGAAGTGCCTCGACGCGCACGGCGGCAGTGCTAACCCGACTGGCACGCGGTCGCCGGGCGCGGGAAGCGCGGGCAGTGCGGGCAGCGCGGGGAGTGGCGGCAGTGCGAGCGGAGCGGGCAGCGACTCGCGCTCAATCGGGCAAACGCTCAAATCGTTTGTGGGATCGCTCACAGGACGCAGGCCGTCCTGAACGGCTTGCGACGCGGATCAACACAACCACAGACTAGTGAGTATTCAATTAAGTACATAGATATATTTACAGTATCTGTTACAATTCATATTTTCATACAATAAACGACTAATTATAAAATATCAGATCAGATTGCTATGTATCAGATTTTAAATAGCGTAAATTTTCAATTTAAATGATAATAAAAAATTAAATAGTCGATTACCCTATTCAAGGCCACCTGTTCACATTTGCTTTGGGCCCCGCTCTGGCCTAATCCGACACTTAGGGCATACTTACTACTGGTGTTATTCGGACTGCCCCATTTATGATTTAGAAACGCAGTATTGCCACTACTAATCGTATGTTTTACCTAAAATTCACCTGAATTTTCAGATCTCTCAGTGGGAGCAGTCGCCGGTGACTGCGTTCGAAGCGGAGTCGCGACGCTCCGCGTGACGTCACCGATCGCACGTCACGTGACGTCATCGACCACCGTCGCTATCTTCGCAACTCCACCTTTCTTCTAAGGCTCACATCAGCAAGCAATCATTGCCGATAACATTTAATCATGATTCCACTTGTATGTCTGTGCCTTTAAAATCATAGTAAATACGCAATTTTGATTTGAATCGCACCGAGAAATATTGACTGAAGAATGCTTATTGCTTTTTTGTCGATTTTTAATTTTGGCTTAAGTGTACATACTTAAGATGTACAAATAAAATGGGTAATGATTTCATCATGTCCTTCTAAACTTTGTTAGTCTTCTCAACGACAGATGGCGCAAGCTGATGAAAAACTTCAAATTTACACTAAGTATACCTAAACCAAGATGGCGGCAACGGAAATGTTTTTTTTTCTTTGTGTTTTGTTAATATGTACAAAAGATTGTTTAACTTGAAAAGTTTAATAAAAAAAATTATGTCATTATTTCAACGATTTTATAAAATTTAAATCTCAGTATTTTATTAAATTGTTTCTGTTTGTAAGTAATAAAAAATAGTATAAAGGCGGCCATTTTGTCATGAGCGTAGGATTAGCGGCCGCAAAGTTCATCAAATAAAAAAAATGCGGATTTAGCTTACATAATAATATGCACAACACATGACTGCAATACGAACATATCTATTAGTTTTTTATACTCTGTAAATGGTTAATTATGACACACATTTTATTATTACTATCGTTACTGTACTATAACAAATTTTTGGAAATTATAAGTTTGTTTTTTTTTTTTTCATTGATTGGCTTACCACAATATATTCCTTAAAAATTCAAAAGTTTTTCCTATTTACAATTTTTTCAGCGCCATCTTGTTTAACTTTCAGGATAGTTTTTCCTGATAGTGTTTGTGATAAACGATGGAAAACACCACATATTTATTGAGATTTTTTTTTAAAGAACTTTTAATGAAAAGAGTTTTTGTATCAAGCTTTTTTTTTTGTTTTGTCCGTGAAAAATAATTATACTGCCTATAGATTTATTTTATGAATAAAGTTTTTTTTTAATTACCCTAAAATAGTTGTTGCCACATTATTATTTGAAAATAATGAAAAAAAATTTTTTCTCCAAAGAAATGTGTGTTACCTATAATCTATATAAATAAGACCTAATAGGCATGTAGCTTACTGAACACTGATAAGCGGCTATTTTTAGAACTATTTTTGTGCTAAGTCAATATATTTTCTCGGTTAATACGGTTTTATAAATAGTATAGGTACAGTCAGCAGAAACATTTTACGTATAATATGACTTTTGTGAGGTTGCTTTCTAATTTTATCTAGAAAAAATGTTGAATTTTGTTTCCGATTGTACAGTTGTTGTGATGTATGATATCTAGTTTAACATTAATGGACACAGCTTAGCTTTGTTTTAGACTGTTTATTATTTTAAAAATTAATGACGAGAGCGTTTGTGAAGTGGTTGCCTGATTCGGGAGTCTTGGGTTCGACTCCCGGCAAGGCCAACTTTGAAAATGGACTTCTATAGCAAAGCAGAGTTTCGCTTCCAGTCCGTCGTATCATACAATTTGTTTGTTTAGTTATTTATATTTTTTTCTGCAATCATGTGAACCTGACTTAAAATTAAGAATTAAGAAGTTCAAAAATAATGCTCAATTATTTTTGAACTTCTTAATTTTAAGTCAGGTACTGAAAATTAATTTTAAATATATCTTTAATAGATCATATGATTGAAAATAAATTTTTCTGTAGACACCTCAGTAGGCTTTCTATAGTACCGTATCACTGATTGTGCGTGATTTAAATATTGTGTAGGTACTTATATTATAATAAACGGTCTAAAACAATCTATAGATTAGCCTTAAGAGTTTATATTGGTTCGTTTCGGAAAAAAAAGTATGCGTATTGTTAAAAGTTATCGAAAACTAAAGGAAAGAAAGAAGCTTATCACAAGAGAAGAACTTAAAAAGATTTCAAAGTAATCCTATCTGATCCAGTTCATCAGATACATGAGGAAACTAGGAATATTTTCTTACCTTTTCCTTTTCGCCACTTACCCTGCACTGATATTATTATCAGAATTAATATTAAAAGGTATGCATTAATAAGTTTTTATTATCAATACATTCCTCTTTGCCGATCTGCTGAACAGCGCTGAATATTAAACGCCATAATATGTTTCATATAAAAATATAGCGTAATTATAGTTATTTGTATATGAACATGTGCACAGCGCCTCTAGTGGACTGTTATGAAACTAAACGCCTAATGGTATTTGTTTGACATTGACAGCTAAACTTCAAAACTCGTTACATACTGAAGTTAATTTTTGATTTAATTTAAATCTCAAAGATTGACAGCGAGGCACCGGATTCATAATTTATCACTTGTAAGTATGATTTTTGATTTTGGTATAGGTTTTTCGTAATGTGTTTTTGAATAAGTAGGAAATTAAATTAGCATATAAATTAATGGGTCTTTTGTACGTTAAAAAATAAGTCACATAAAATATTAAATGTATTAATTTTAAGCAATATATTAACCATTATTATTGTCGTGAACACTTCACCTGATTTCGACTTGATGCACATTCAATGGGCATAAACTGGGAATTTTGTGAAATGTTTGAGCCCACATATATTATTTTATAAGTAGCTAATTTTATCCCAAATAACACTGAATTGTTAGTTACCCTAATACACTAGTCTGTAATGTTACGCGCTTCTGTAAATTTGCGGCCATTTTGGTAAATGTTTGCGACATGCGACCGGTCGCTCAATAAGTTGATGTGTTGATGTAAAATTAGTATTGAATAATTAAAAGAAAGGTATTATTAAATATAATCTAGTGTGTGTAAATAATTGTATTAAGAAGATTGCACATGGTAGTGGACAGACCATTTCTAGCACAGCCTAGCCTTAGGTTTGACAGGCTTCGTCACGCTTGACAGCCATGACAGGCACAGCGTCGACACTGCAATGCAAAAAGCCATTGAGGTATTTTATTGAAATACTAGAAACGGTACTAAAAAAATATATAATGAAAAATTGAATATTGATCCAAATTTTCAAGAAAATCAAATAAGAGGTGGAATATACATAACACCGGCTCAAAAACAAGACTTCACAGCCATATTATGTAGACAGTCGCAACAGCAACAGAGCCAATTTTTCTAGGCGCATCCGATCGCAGAAATTTGGTATTATGTAAAAAAAAATTTACAGCTTGCGACGGTCGAGATTTGTAGATAAGTCTGCATCTTCGCTACGAACATTTTATTATACATTTTAAAAATCTATGATCTCACGTCTTTCGCTAGCTGGCAAAAATTTTATCAATACAAAATTTCTGTGATCGTTTGTGCCTTCATAGAAAAACACTTTTATTTTAGCTGTCCAACTTGTATCTTCAGCGAACAAAATGGCTGTGTAGCTACTGTGGCTGTCTGATGCATTACTTTAGTGTGTAGTCGTGTGTTAAGGCTGCCGGCTTCTTATTTGATTGTTACACTTTTGTCACTATGGAAGTATTTACCAAGTTTGGAGAGAGCGAGAGAGAAGATATCAAAAGGTCACTTCTAGTATCTTAATACAGTACACCTCAATGTATTAGTCTTTGTCATGACGTTCGAACGAGTATGAGCCGGTACAAGGTATTCTGCACGAAATCGTGACAATGTGTATAGAAAACTATAATAGATGAAGAGTTTATTTTTGCTTAAGCTTGTAAGTAAAATAATAATAATATCGTGAATGGCGAGATGAAAATATTTTTTGTATAATACCGCATTGGATGTGTATTTAATATTTAAACGTAAGCTTATCGGAAATAAATTGGTCGAAGAACATTTTTACAAATATTTTATGCAATTTTTTATCAGTATTGTTGGGATCACAGTATCAGAATGGCTTAAGACACTAAAATTTTTATTAAAGTGCCTGTGTTATTATAATTTCACATTAAAATGTATTATACAAGTAGTAGTACCTACACAACACATTAATCTTCTCAAAATTATCTCAGAAAAGTGTATGTAGGTCTAGTAGGTAATATGTTCTTAAAAGGTTAACTATAATATACTTACCCTTTTCTGTTATCTGCGCGCCCAACATAGCTCACAAATGTATATTTACAAATTAATCCTCACAAATTGAGCTTTCCATAATCATGTACGTATATTTATACACGTTCGGGTAAATTCGCGTAAAACAGATGCTATACATAAAGTCCCCAGCCGCCATTTTGTTGTGACAGTGTGCACAAGATGGCGGCTAGGTTAGATGTGGCGGTCGTAAACAAACTAGCAGTAGCTTCGTATCTATAGGAGTAATGAGGGCGGAATTATATCGAATAGATCGCAGTGGGACCTTACTATTGATTCAAAGTTAGTGACATGAAGGGTATAGGTATCGTAATAGTTCGCGTGTCTGGACCTTTACCATGAGTTTATAATGACAACACTCGCTAGCGAGAGCGTACAACATTTATAAATATGGAAAATTGTCAATTGTCAATGTCAAATTTACAATTTTCCATGTAAGGGCCGCCACGTACAGTCGGAATTATTTCGATTCGGGATTCCGAACGCAGTAAATCCATACAAATGTATGGATCTATCACATACAGTAGTTTTCCGTTCGGATTTTATCCAAATGGAAATCCCGAAACGGAATTCCGACTGTATGTGGCGGCCCCAAATATGGATTTACTGCGTTCGAAATCCCGAAACGGAATTCTGACTGTATGCGGCGGTCCTAAATATTTTAGCGAGATAGTGCGATCATTATAAACTTATGGTAGAGGTATACACCCAGATGTCAATGCACGAATATTTGCAATTGACGGACAGTTATGATCTTTTGAACCTAAACCATTAAACAAGATTTTGTAGAATATTTTGTTAATTTTATTAACAGAGTTAAGAAATACATTTTAAAAGGTCATTTCGTGTCCCAAACATATAAGGGTTAAGGTGTTCGGAGTACTTATATAGAAACAAAAACACAAACTAGCTTTCAAAATAAATATATTTCCAATATTAGAATCAGTGTCGCTTTTCACTTTATAAAAAAAAATTATATATCTCGACTAAACTGAGCTGTTCTTATACGTAAATGATAGTGTTATTCACGTTAAAATTAAGTATAATAAAAACATTATTTATACAAGAAATGATATTAAGCGAGCGACGCGAACGCGCGTTTGAAACGGCTCTAGACGCAATATTTAGGTGTGACAATGACCCAAGCTTTGACTGCCTTTTATCGGATGAAGTTTGTCACTATTTTCTATGGAAATGTAAAAGTTTGTAATGTAGAGTTTTAGATAGCTTCATAATTCCTGTTTTTCTAGCTCACTGTTGAAATAAATATGAATAATTATAAAACTATGCGAATAATGTTATTATAACTACTGTCATCGCTTTAACAGCTTAAAAGCCTTCGAACTGTGGCTTTTAATAAAAAAAAAAACTTTTGTGAAATTAATAAAAAAAATATTTAATAAAATTTTTGTTTTTTTTTTTCAATGCCTAAGTTACCTGCCTTTCATTACCTACCCAAATAGTATTGCATATTTTACGTCATTAACTTTGATATAAATTTACTTATGCCTAGGTATTTATGATTTAAAAAAATATTTGTTTCTCTCGCATCATAAACTTTTTTTGTTATTGTTAATTTGACACCAGTCGCTAGATTGTAATTTAAAAAAAATGTGTTGAACTAAAGTGCGCGTTTGCATAGAATAACTCTATATTACCATAGAGTAAATAGTTACTGTTAAGTACTATTTACTCTATGATATTACTAATATTATAAAGAGAGATTTGTATGTTTCTAATGAATAAACTCAAAAACTACTGGACCGGTTTTAAAAATTCTTTCATCTATTCTAAAAGATATTGTTAACAGCGAGTAACGTTATGAAAGTATATTTACAAAATATAGCCTAAGGCTATATTTTATAAAGTTAGGCCGGCGAAGTCGTGTGCAAAAGCTAGTTCTATATAAAGTTATCATAAACTTGACCAAATATATCAAAATTGTACTGATCGGATTTCCATCTAGGGTTAATTATGCTTGTTTAAGTTAAACTTAATTATTTATTAATTTCAAGCTAAATTTTTTGTTTTGCATAAAATAGTAACCGAATAACACCAAAAACAGAAAATTTAAATTTTCATTAACTTCTACTTTACCAGTATGAAATATTTTCTTTTTCTTTTTTTGACAAACATTAATCTTATTATTTAATCCCACCAAAGGAACTACTGAGCACAAATGAGCATTTTTGAGCATGTGCACAAGTAGACATTTATGTGCAATCCCTAGCGTACAAAAATATTTTTCATAAAATAAAACACAAAAAAAAAAAATCGCCGTTATAAATATTTTATTTAATCAGAATAAAATTAATACATTACTCTTAATTTGGAACTTCTTCTTTAAAAAAAAAAAAAAATTACAACATCATTTATTCACATTGTGATGTCATCAGATGACTTGTGATGTATCATTACTTCTGCTCCACTTTTTTTTTTTTAAATATTACATATAATTGCTTCTTTTCGGCATCTGGAAAATATATCTGTCATAGACAATGACTTACGGAGTATAATAAAATTTACAGAGAGAACTAAAAAAAAAAAAATAAGTGTAGGTAGGTATGTATAGTCAAAAACTTAATTCACAAGCCAAAGTCTAAACGAAAAATACAAAAATAAAAAAGTGCAAGCCATAAAAAAAAAATCCCAATTTTCCCAGTTTTTTTTTTAAACGTTTTTACAGTCCCACAGTTTTTTACCATTAGTTGGGATTACGAAAATTGCTTAGTGTAAAGGTACATATAATATAATATAATACAGTCAATTAAAGAAAGTAAATCGACGTTAAAGTTTTACTTTTAATTTTTCGAGAAAGTCACCACGGAACCGATTTTTGTACAAAATTATTATGAAAAATTGTGTAAACAACTTAAAATATATTAATGGTATGATAGCAATTAAACACTTGTATTATTTTTAGTATTTAATTTAAAAAAAAAAAAAAAAAAAAAAGTGAATATAGCTCCTAAACTTTTCTGCACTTTTTGCTTTTTAAAATTAACTGTACATAACAACATTTTCAACTCTATTTTCCAAAATATGTCTTAAATCAACGTTATTAAGGTCTGTAATCATTTATATGGACATATTACCAAAACGCAAAACAAAAAAAAAACCAATCACCTTCATCCACTCACGTCTTCAATTGAAAATAGTGTAAACAAAATATTGCTGTCGGTATGGTTCGCAAAAAAAAAAAAAAAATTTTTTTTTCTTCTGACAATGTTTTTTTTTACTATGTCGTGCACAATCCTACTAATAATATTATAAATGCAAATGATTTTGAGGATGTATGGATGTATGTTTGTTACCTACTACTATTTCACGTAAAACTTTTGGAAATTTGGCACAAAAAATGTGTGGACTTTTCATTATATAAAAAAAAAAATTTACAATTTCTTGCAGAAAAAATATAGATTTTTTAAATCATAATAGGCTTTTGGAAATTATTTAGATAAGTATGTTATATGAAAATAATAAAAAACAATAATTATTACGTAAAAAAAAAGTAATTGGCAAAATTGGGAATTTAAAATAAACTGGCCACGACTTGAAATAAAAAGCGAGACAAGATATTATTAAATGCTATAATATATATATATAGATATATTTACAAGTACGAACAGACGCCACATTTGATTATCACTCATTCGCTTGTGGAGCAGCCGACAAAACTAATAATATCATTTATCTTTTATATATAAAATACGCGTTTCTATACAAAACTTATACATTACAATGAACATTTTTGTGTACATTACAATAATTGGTGTGTATGTCTGTATCTCTTGTGTGTGTGTATGTATGTATATATGTATGTATGTAATGTGTGTTTTTGTGAGAACCGACCGGGGATTCGACAAGTCCTTTGATTAACCTGAAAACGAAAAAAATAACAGTATTTTAGTATT
This sequence comes from Synanthedon myopaeformis, assembly GCA_944738685.1. Lineage (NCBI taxonomy): Eukaryota > Metazoa > Arthropoda > Insecta > Lepidoptera > Sesiidae > Synanthedon > Synanthedon myopaeformis. The sequence continues at coordinate 973,834 of OX122934.1, forward strand.
GAAACAAGCGAAACCACGACAACTCTCACTGGCTCAGGTTCAAAATGTCCAAAGTGTCAGAATGTCCATTGTTTCAAAATGACCAATCTCAAAATCAAAATGTCTTAATCTCAGAATGTCTAGTGTCAACATGTTCATAACGCGAAATGTCAAGTTTCTCAAAACGATCACCACATCAAAAGAAGTTTACTCTCGTCTGGAGGTGGAAAATATATGATATGGGTTTATTTGTCTGGAAAAGCACCTCCTGTCGGATGATTGACGGAGAAAACTTTTAGACGATAATATAGGTACACACCTGTCACTGCATTACATCCATCCATTTTGTTTAAAGAAGTTCGTCCTGCGCTGAAACAAATTTAAAATATTATAGGAAACCCTGGAGCGAACATTCAAACTGACAAACACTGAAAAGTTCACTTGTTTTGGCTTTTGGCTGATTTTTTTTTGAACCCATTTGGCTTCCTTTAAGGAAAATTACTTCCTTAAAGGTTTTCGGTTGTTATCTATTTAAATATTGTATTGCTGACCACTTATCAGCAGCTGATTGCATATTATGTATTATGTATAAAACACAGAGCAGAGCTTCTTATAAAGTAAGCTGAGACATTTTGAGACTTATCAGGTTAACAGTGAAAGAAAGCAACAAAAAGCCTTATCAAATAAAATTTTAATATTAATTAAATAATGCAACATTTTATTTCTTTTGGCATTTTACTTACTCTACGCTATGTCTGGGAATAAATTATTTTATAAAATATTTCACATAAAAATATTTACACCAGGATACTGACAGTGTTAGCAATATATGAAATTTTCATTAGTTCATTATTAAAAAAAAAAAAAAAAAAAAAAACGCATGAAAATCGGTCCAATTCAATACAACGTATATTTCTTGAGATTAACCAATGGATAGAAATTTGCATGAATAAATATAATTTTGAAACGATTTCCACTTTAAATCTTTTTGTTATCGACTTGGTAGTTATTTTATTTACTTATAAGAATACCAATACATATATATTTTGTACAGTACGATAATCAAGTAAGTTACACAATATTACAACTAAAATGATTGCCTACATTGAAACATTTACAAGCTCAGTTTTGTTTTAGGGTGCAATTTACGAATGAGGTGATATCAAAGATGTCAAAATTGAATAATGAATGAATCCTAGAAGCGGTCGAAAGGTAACATTCACAACGAGATTATCTCATTTATATATATATATATATATAGATTTATCTGAACGAGATTATCTGTATGTTGTTGGAGGAATGTTTTTATTCTGTTAAAGAATTCCTTGATAAATATCAAATGTCAGTTTTGTGGATAGACTTAACGGGCCTAAATGAATAAATAATTGTTATGTATAGATAATAGAGATTATTGTAAGCATTTTAATTTTTGTTCTTTATTTTTTTTATATATTTACAAAAAATAAAAATAAAAATAGTAATATCAACTGTCTGGTATGGAATGTGTGAAGATATTTATTATCTATACTAATATTATAAAGGTTTGTTTGTTTGTTTGTTTGTTTGTTTGTTTGAATTGAATAGGCTCCGAAACTATTGGAACTATTTGAAAAATTCTTTCACTCTATTGAAGCTATATTATTATCAGAGATTATATTCATATAGTTTTTATTAATATAGTGATAAATTAAAGTGATGGTCGTTATATATAATGTCGTTGTGAGTGTTACGTCGAGGGGTTGTTGGGGTTGTTGGGGTTGTTGGGGTTGTTGGGGTTGTTGGGGTTGTTGGGGTTGTTGTGGGTGAAGCGAGTCGAGTCCGAACTTACAATTTGTCTTTATCTTTTCGCGAGTCTCCGAATAAAACGCTCCTAGAGTTGAGCGACGCTCGCTTCGAACACTCGTGCTTTGCTGATTCAAACAAATTCACGTTAAAACCTACACATAGGCTGTTTTTAAACACTTCCGTACACCTATTTTATGTAAACTTTCAATAAATTAAGTAGGAACGTGTCTATAGGAACAAAAAAAAAATCACTATAACTTCCAAAAACTTTTAAATAATTATAAACTTTAAAAAATCAATTACTCATAAACATTACATACTCTCATGATAAATTAAGTTTAAATATTTATAGTTATTGGTTACTATTAATACAGAATTTTTTTATATGATCACATCCGCATCATATCCGTTCGGATGTATAAATCGATGCAAAGTTCCGCATTTGCGGATTCGAATATCCGCGACACCTCTTTTATACAGACATTCAACCCAATCAATCAAAATTCAATTGAACATTTGAAACTAGTTTCCACAAACTAGATTTTTTACAAGGCTAAATAAATTTGTAATGAATCGAAATTATTTGTTACATTTATAAATAAAATAATAATAATAATAAAACTTACCATTAGTAATAACACCTCCATATGAATTGCTATTGAACTTGGCAGTGTCTTGTGAGTGCTGAAACATATATAAAATAATTAAAAAAAAAAAAAAAAAAAAAAAAACTTTAACCTATACTATAGTGTTATAAAGAGAAAAGATTTGTATTTTTGTTTTTAATGAATAAACTCAAAAACTAGTGGACCAATTTTTGAAAATTCTTTCAACTATTTGTCAGCGAGTAACATGGGCTATATTGTGTAAAGTTACGCGGACCAAGTCGCGTGCAACAGCTGGTACTAAATTAAAAGAAAAAAATTCAAATCCTAGCAACATTTCACACAAGCTATAATTAATAATATAAATTATTTTAAAACTTTAATATTGAAGGAATATTTCGAAATAATGTGAATTATAACATTTATTTATTTATTCGACGAAACCTTCAACTTCAGCTAGGTTTTGAGCTAAAGCCGAAGGTTTCATTGAATTTGGTTTTTTTTTTTGGCTGAAGCTTTGATTTGGACATTAAAAATTATTAATCGCTTAGAGGCTCTTTAAGGGTGAATGTTCCTATTAGTGTTTTTTTTTTTTGTATGGAGGGGAGGTGAAGGGGGGAAGATGGGGAGAGGGTGAGTAGTAATGTGGTAATCCCCGTTGACTGTCTATGATTTAGTTAGATAACTGCATTATTGGCATTCGCAATATTCACATATCTGCATAGTTACTATTAAAATTTTAATAATAAAAAACTACATACCTCCATTTCTCTCAAATTTCTCATAACAATATCAATGTCTTTATTAATGGCATCGTCCCCTCTCTCCTTCCTGCTCTCACTCACCGACTCTCTCACTGTCACTTTGTCCAAAGGCACGGGGGGCTCACTTTTGTCACTTTTTGCACTCTTTTTGTCACTTTTCGCACACCTGTCACTTTTCTCCTCCACAACTTCCACGTCACTCGAGCTGTCATCGATCGCCACAGGCTCCTGCTGGACATCCCCCAACGGATCCACATCAGACACTATCAGGATATCTTTCTTCTTCCTCTCCGCTCTCTTGTCAGGCTTGGCAAACGTCGGAGAATGATGTACCGGTATCAGCGCTGGCCTTGGAATGTTATTTTCATTCACTTTCATGCTGTCAATTTGTTTTTGAGTCTTCTCGCTCAACTTGGGACTCGGATCTTTACGAGTCGCGTTGAAATGAGTGTCTATGTGTAGTGGTAACGTCACGGGTTTATCCTTCGGTCTCTCTTTATCTTTCTTGTGCTTGTCTTTTTCGCTTTTGGAGGCCATCTCCTTTTCTTTTATGGCCATTTCGTTGAGTGCAGCCGGAGACTTAACCCTAATGAGCGCTTCTTTCTTATCCACACTATTTATTACTGTTTTTTTATCTGTTTTACTATGATTATTGGGCACAGGTGTTATAGTAATGCTTCCCAAGTTGTTACGAGGCACGTACAGATCATCCTTTTTGTCATCTTTCTTTGGACTCTCCATGACCAAATCTTTGCTTATTGCGAATGTGTTGAGTATGTTGCCAAAAACTGTAGGGGTTGTGTCTTTGGCTTTATCCTTGTCTGCACTGGCAACGGGGTCTACCTTGTCCGGGGATACTTTCACGGAAGTCGTCACCGTCAGCGAACTGGGAAACTGTATAGGTTCAGTGAATGGCTGCGGTGGTTGTACAATGGGGGTGGGGGTCGATCTCGGAGGCGACAGGCGTTGTCTCTTCAAATCTGTCACCTTAATCTCTTTGCTTAAGCTGGAATCAGAAATTATCACTGTAAATATGGTTGCAGAGAAGCCATTTAATTGTGGACTAAGTATAAATATGAACAGGCCATTTTATTTAGACTCATTCATACATACTCTTCATTTAAGGCAGAATGAAGAATGATTATCTCAAGTAAGAGCAAAAGGAAACAACTTTATCTTCGGTTTACTGATATGGACACTACAGTATTATTTAAGAACCTCTGAAGTTTGTTGCGGCTTAGTTCGCGCAAGTACAGTAGTAAACTGATATGGCTTAGGGATGTACCTGCACAGAAGATGAATTTTTAAAGCGTGGGAATTGGTATGTTAGTGGCATGCTAAGCTCGTGCGAGTGAGAAAAAACCAACAGCTTCATTGTATTATGAAACTTATGATTATTGTATCTAAGGTTGATTGTAAGTTTTAAGCTTTCTTCGTTGAACACGAAGATTTACGACGCGCCTTATCGAGTGTGTACTGAGAGTCGAATGAGAGTTGTTACTCACTCTGCCTGCTTGAGCAGCGTGGGCATCCGCACGAAGCCGTTGGGGAAGAGAGGCAGCGCTCGGAGCGCCAATAGCGCGGCTGCCGCTTTCGGGTCGCCCGCGAGGCGCGCTAAGAGCGCCAGTAGAGCTCTCGCGCGGCCGCACCACGGGAAGCGGCGCTTGGGCAGCCGCTTCTCCGCGTGCGGGGTGCCCGCCGACTGCATCTTGCGCCTCTCCTCCTGCACCCGTCGGCACTCCAGGTCGTAGCTGGCCATCATCGACGGCTTGCGCTCGTCGATCAGCGCCTTCAATCTGGAACGAACCATGTTCACATCTCGTCAGTATAGAATAAGTATATTTTAAGAAACTACTAGACGATGTCAAGAACAGGGCTCATTTTAAAAATTCTTTCATCTATAGAAAGTTATATTATCAGCGAGTAACATAGGCTATATTTTATATAGTTACGCGGACCGAGTCGCGTGCAACGGCTAGTATTAAATATTTTTCAACAAAAAAATAATAATAATACAATTTGTATTTGTTGTACTTATGTTACTGTAATCAAAAAAATAGTGATCAGAATTGTTGTCTGTGTGTGTATACTAAGGTGCATTACTTTTGCAAGGTGTCGACGATCTTGGCCTCCTTCTGGTCGGCGGTCATCTGGGTGAGCGCGTGGTCGTCGAGGTGGTTGGGGTGGTTGGGGTGGTCGGGGTGGTCGGGGTGCTTGCGCTTGGCGCCGGGAGTACAGTCTGCTAGCAGGGCGCGCGCGCGGTGCTGCAGTTTGGTGCGCGGGCGACGCAGCGGCCGGCTGAGGCGCGCGTAGGTCGCGCGACGCACCGACGCCTCGCATCCCTCCTCGCTCAGCGCGCGCTCCAACCTGACACACGCACAACGAACAATGAGGTCTGACAACAAGGCTACCGTCGCGTCGCCTATAACACAAACGCGATAGGGAACTAACCTTATAAGATATTGATCAGTGTGAGTCTCCACTTCCATAGCGGTAGTGTTGGGATTGTTCGCGAGTTTACCGACTGTCGCCTCCAATTCCTCGACAAGCTTGCTCACTGAGTGAGGCAACTTTATTTCCGCCTTTGACTCCACATCCCTGTAAACATGTCACAACACTAATAAGACAAACAACGGACAAGTCTTATTTGTGGCAGTGTACAAGGGAAAATTGACATTTGCGAGAACGACATAGCGTTCAAGATCCAACGAGATAAAAGAAAACCTTTGGTTCATGTATTAAGTAACCAGTTAAGGATGCGTATCTGCATTTTCCTTGGGATGAGAGTATACCTGGAGCTGTCAGAGGTGATGGCATTCTCGGAACTAGGCGCAGGCTTCGACGTCATCGAGTCGGACTGTGAAGTTCTAGAGTCAGCACTTTCACCGTCGCCGTGGTTGTTGTCTAGAACATTTTATAAGAAAATAAGGCGATATTTTCATTAAAAAAATAGTTAAATTACAGGAAAGCTATCTTTATTTATTTATTTATTTGAAAAGGCTTACCAACTAAAGACATATTTAATCACAATATACAACACTCACAGAAAGGAACATACAAGCATGAATTTAAATCACTTATTAACATTATTTGAGATAATTAAATTATAAATGAATCAACAATAATGTCAATGAGATCAAAAATACCTAAAACAAGTTACATATTATTATAATCAAACAATAATATAAAATCAAATCAAATCAATAAAACAAAAATACCAATGAATAAAAGAGAGAAAAAATTCAATGTCAAAAAAAAAATTATGAATTATTCGGTCTCCTTCTTATGAACGTTTAGTCCACTTTCGTTTAGTCCTTACTATAGTCTTTAAATCTATGGGTAGATAATATAAATGGATATTACGAAAAAAAAAAAAAAAAAAACCAACAACATACCATCCGACGTTTGCTTCCCAGAAGTGGCTGCCGATGAATCTGTCCTTCGAATTTTGTTTGCCTTCTTGTCAATATTTTTATTTTTCTGAAAAACAATAACAATAATAATAAATATAACACCATAAATGTTTTAGTCTTGAATTATGGACTTGAGATGACTCACATAAAATAAATAAATAAATAAAACGACATTACTGTCGTTTTATTTGTAATTAATTTAAAAAAAAAAAAAAAAAAAAAACAGTGTCACTCTGAATTCACTTTTTTTACGTTAGAGTCGACAGTCAGGTCCACTTGATGGTAGGTGGCCACCGTCGCCTATAACACAGTACAAGCTATAAAGATGTCGATGCGTTACATTACTCTGAATAAGTATTGTTTTTTTGTTTTCAACGCAGACGAAGTCGCGGGCATCACAGCTAGTGTATAACATTATTATACAATGTATAAATGTATAACCTTTTTTCTATGTTCAGTCTCATGTAAATCGACCTCTCCGTTGGCGACCGCTTTCCCATCTTTTGCATCTTGACTCTCCGACTCGGAGGAGCTCTCCGATGACTCTTCCTCGCTGCTACTCGATGAGATGCGTCTCTGTTAGACAACAAACATAATCATATGTTACCATAAAATGTACACATTTAATGACGTCTGCGTTTCGCAGTCATTTGGGCGGCCAGTCTGGCGGCAGTAACCACCCCCCGCTTACAGAAGACCCATGTGAAATAACAGCATATGTGCTGTTGTGCTTTGGTGAGTGAGTAAGGGATCCCGGAGCCCATTACCCATTGACCTTCCTTATGCCTTATCCTTAATCTTTCTATGGCCGATAACGCACTTGAAGCACCTTAGGCTTTGCTTAATGTGTTATAGGCGACGGTAGCCATTTTACATCAATAAAATGAAAACATGGTAAACGAGCGGTGTAAAAAAATATTAAATGAAAAAACATAAATTATGGGCCCATATAGTTAGAGACCACTATCCAAGGTATACCTTATTCCGTCTATTGGCTCCTGGCTCTCCGTCAGACACCGTCTGGTTCTCCACATTCTTGAACTCCAACGAGCCACAGTTAATATAAAACCCTCCATACAAAGTGTCACAACCCGGTGGAATCATCTCGTCATACTGAAATTTATATAATTGCTTTTTTAAACTATTTATTGACTATTTTTTTTAGGAAATGTGAGTTAAGTCCAATGTGTATTATACATATACATACATATAAGGAGGGAGATGTTATTCATTCATCGCGAACTGTATAATTGACGATTAAAATAATTTCTTATTAAGAATTTTTAAATTACAAAAAAAAAAGTTATTACATAAACATTTTCTTGAGACTTTACAATAATTAAGTTTCTAAATCAGGATAACATATTCTACATTTGATGTTATAAACGCCCCTCGCATTATAAACAATGGCCCAAAATTTTTCCAGGTAAAAAGTACTTTAAATCCATTATGCCGTTTTTGCGTTATTTAGAAGCAAACATCTATACATCCTCACAAACTTTATATTCGGATTTATATTAGTATAGTAGGATTTCTATAGAAAAGTTAATTATCAACTTACAAACTACAACTTACAACTTAGAAAAGTTGAATATAACCTACAAGTCAGCGACAGAATATATCTAACTTTAATATTTAAGCCACAAAAACTCCTTTTTTGTATTACGAAAATAAAATAAAAGCGTCACGTGACATTTATTGTTCAGATTATCAACAAAATTATGAATCCTTATCAAAATCAACAAGTTTATCATCACAAGCATTTAATAATATATGTGATTTTTGCTTTTCATTGAATATGTTTTTGGACGTAATTGTTAAAGAGATAATATATAATAATATACGATTAATATGTAAATCGCGACTGAGTTGTGGAACACACAAAAATATTTTTAAGTTGGGATAAAAGCTGTGTCCAAATTATTATTTTTTTGGTAACAATAAAGCTCGTCCATAATTAGTTACTAAACAAAAAATAAAGAAAATCTTTTTTTACAAACAAGAAAAAGTTACTGAACTAAATAACGAAAACTTTGCAATTTCATAAATTGTTATTTGTCCATTGCCCTTTTATAGGTTTATAGCCTGTCTATCATTCTTAACATAAAAAAGTTTACACAACTTTAGCATTGACAATAAATATACTCACACCATGTGTGTTGTCAATGAAGGAGTCATTCTCATCGTATCCTGCTCCGATATCGGCGAAATCGTCAATTTTTGACCTTCCCTTCCTGCCGTAAGTACTCTTTTTGCCCTGATGAAAAAAATAACCACAACAATCAAGGAAACACGTATTTTCAAATACACGCAAATGATCATAACTGTCCTAATGCATTACCCAGTTTTAAAAGGCATAGAGTACTCTTTATTATCGAGTGGTGGACTGCTTGCTTTTTAACTATCGATGGGTACGTAAATATGATCATTAGAATATCCCCCCACCACATTTATGTGGATAGTGTATTGTAATTTATGTACTGATGTGAAAGGCATTTTTATAATATAAGTTAATAATGTAATCAACAATTTTAAATTGGACGAACAATTAAAAACTTACATATTTCTGTTCAAATTTCCTTGCCACTCTCTCCACGTCATCATCATTATCTGAAAACGGGTCCAGCCCTGTAGTCTTGCCATTCTCTACTTTCTTCTTCCTCTGAAAAAAAATAAATAAATAAATATATATTTTATTAATTCTCAGGCTCCATCAGAAAAAGTTGAGGTTAAAAAGTTTCAGAATACTAAAATCATGTAAAAATACACCAACACCTGAAGAGGCTCTCACTAGATGGCTGGATCAAGGGACAGATACAGAAGGCGGTACTTCTTGACACAGCCCGTATTGTCAGGAGGTTTCTTACTCTTCAGCCCTAACCACGGATAGCTTGGGGCCTTGCCCAGCTACTTGCGGCACTCTAGTTTTAAATTTTTTTTACAATATTTATTGTTTTTTTATATATATTGTAAAAAAACTTAATATTAAGATATAAAATAAATACATGTGAACAATAACAATGCATTTATTAGCTCCACACAATCACAAAACCATAGAATATACCTACTTATGTAAGGAATTGTATGTTTTAATAAAGTAAAATATGAGATAATTAACTGCAATCATCATATTACATCATATTAAGTAGATATAATTTATTCATTACATAATTTCAAAGTTTGTATGCTTATGCAACACAAACCTAACTACTGTTAGAGAATTCTAAATCTAAATTTGGAATACACCCCACTGAAACGCATTACTGTGATGATATAAGAGGATCCATGTCAGGGTATGGTAGGTATATTTGTTCGCAAAGTTTCATCCAAATCTGTTGATCTGTTTATGCATTAATTATATATTTACATATAACAAACATATAGAAACACATTATACAAATAAATAAAATTGATGTGTATGTGTCTGTGAGTAGTGAGAATAAAAGCCTTTCTTAAAACTATTTAATTTGACATGGTAGCATTTGTATGTTACTTAGGTTGCATTACAGAAATGCAAATATAGGTTTTTGATTTTATTATCTGTTCTGCTAATCACTAAATGGTTGTATTGACATATCAAATGTATTATTAGGTACCTAAAATAAATTGCATCCTATCATCAGCCTAGTTACCTACCTAGGTTATAAAAGAGAGACAATCATTAGTGAAAATATTTTTTTTTAAATTTCCAGAGGAACTTAACATTTTTTCAGGATAAAAAGTATTGTATTTGTTAATCCAGGTAATAAATTATCTAAATCCATTCAGCCGTTTTTGGTTTAATTAATAAGGAACAAATATCCAAACATTAAAACTTTCTCATTTATAATATTAATAGGACTAGCGACCCACTCGCGGCTTCGCACGGAGTTGAACTTTTCCAAATTCCTTTCTTAGCTTTAAGTTATAAAATAAACCTATATTACAAATTTCAGCTTTCTAGACTCAGCGTAAATTATTCTATTTACGTACATATATAAAACATGATTAGTTATAAACTAATTATAAAATAAAATTGCCCTTGTTAAATACTAATTATATATCAAATAAAATTTCAATCAATATTCAATTGCAACAATTCATTACAAATCCAAATTCCGCGAAAACTTGCGTGCGCCACAATGCAAGAAACTAAAATTCTGTAACACCATGTCACACTCAATACGATCATTTCACGTTTAGCTAAAAATATAACATAATAATATTAGTTACCTACCAATGCAAAGATAACCTTAAATAAAACGGATAACGCCTTCAATTCATACGTAAACACTCACGAAACACAATTTTAAACGTAAAAAGACACTCACTGCACCCACACAAACTAAATTGAAGTAAATAAGACGAACGCGTAACATATAGCACACATACAAAGCCTATATTATGCACAGAAGTTACTCCACTAAACTCAAAAACTACAATCGATAAAAAAAAATACGCTAGGCAAATATTGTGTAACGTATTTTACCAATGACCCGCTTGCAAAATGTACAACATTCATAGTTCGATCTTATAGTACATTTATAAACACTAGACGTACCTATGTTAAATATTTAAAGTTATATATCTTGATTTCGCATAAGTAATCGAAAAATAGTGAATCCAATTATTCGAATATCTCACAATTGCCACGATATCGACAATTCTTATTCGAATCGTACACCAACTGCACACATCGATAAAATCACTATCTCATTTGTGCATATAAAACATATTGACATTAATATATTATGTATGGTATGACTAATTTATTCAGAACAGATGTTTCATTAGGTTACTATATAAAATGCAACTTTAATTGCAAAAACTAACCTTATTAGAACAACTTTTACCGGAACCAAAACATCGAATTCGAGAGGTTATCCTAGGTCGTTGATTCCTGACTTTCGCGTATATTTTACTATGTAGATATCTATAGAATTCCCTTAGCAACTATGTCCCGAGCTATTAATAGTTATCGAATATTGAATATTATTAAAATATACCAGAAAAAAACACCGAAATGAAAACAAAGTAAGACCAAAACATTGTCCTCGCGAATTGATGTCCTAGGTTGACAACGATCATTCAAGACTGTTGCAAACATGGCGACCGCTATCAGGGCATCTCATACGAACTGTGAGCGCAAATTCGTATTACAAACCTAATGCAAAGCTATGTAACGTAAGCAAAAAATATCTTAAACCATCTCAACGGTGTCATCGTAAAATCATCCCTAGCTAGCAAACTGTTTGGATTTTTGCTACAATAATTTTCTTAGAAATTTTCTGAACCATATATATCTCGAAAAGCAGCATGGTTGCGTAAATTGCTATGATTTTCTGTTATAACTTACCTCTTCTGCTATGACTAGTTCCTTGTAATTCAACTCTGGGTATTTACTTTCGTTGCTTTCATCCAGATTTATAGTTAATCTCACTGTTTTTATCACATTATTCTTTGCACTTTTTGGAGCACCCACTGTTATAAGATGAGTACGTTTAGGGTCCGACATTTTTCACCAAAACCTAGCTTAAAATGATTTTTTTCAAGGCATGACACGGCCTGCATTTTCAAACTGTGTAGCACATTTCCACCATGTTGGAATTCATTGTTTGGGTTGTGAGCGCCACGGGGAGAATGCAAAACTATGTATGAGCTACTATAAAACTCGAACAGATGGCGCTCATTAAGTGTCAAACTAATTTATAAATATAGTTATTTTTTTAAAGCGATAATAAAAATAAATGATTTGTAAAAATATAATGCATATTTAAATTTCAACAACATAATATGCACATAAGTGCTGAATACAAAAAGCAATTTTGTCATAAGTTTGCAAAACGAGAACACAAACGATATGCTGATATAATGTTTTTACGCTTTTTCAGAAGATGTCGCTTTTCCTTAATAATATACTGCTTTACCTACACTTTAGTTTGAAAATTTTCAAACATCGATGCGAATGAATTTTTTTGGATTTCTTGCATTTTGTGAATTGGGTAATGAATTTAGGAGAAAATTATTCTCATAACATCCTTTTAGCTAAAACATCCTACCTACTCATTACACACTAAAAGCACAGGTAAACATTTAAATTCCTAAAATTTACTTTAATTGTATTAATTGCCAAATTATCAGTTCTATAGAATATTACTTGTTCATGCATTAGGTACATAAAGAAAATGTACGGATTTTCACAATAAATAATTTATTGGCAGGTCATGGTCATGTAGGTACTAAACACTGGCAATAAATAGAAAACCATAATCGTATATAATGTTTTTTTTTAATTATTATTAGATACATTAATTAATTTTTTTTTTACAATACATAATACACAATAACATACCATAAATAAATGGAGATTACCAATTCTTATAAGTATCTATTTGATTTGTTACGTCTTACCGATTTCTTAAATTGTTCTGCAGATAAAAAGAGAAAAGCCCTTTTAAAAATGGAAGTCTCCACAAAATTGGGTTTATACTTAGTCCTTGTGAAAGGAAATTTTCGGAAAACGCTGATGACGTGGATATTATGAAACCGAGATTGCTATTAAGATAAGGAACATTAGTCTCACTTGAGGTTCGTTCAAAATGTTTAGTTACTTGCTTACTGCCAAATAATATTTTCACGAGTATTATTGAACGCTTAGCAATAATGGCAGACCAAACTAATAATTCAATCAAATCATTATGTCAACATTTTTTTTTCTCTCAATTTATTAAATTACTAGACCGGCTCGCCCAGCTTCCTCGAGTGCTTTTTGAGGAGTTAGTATTTTTAGGTATACAATAATTATTAATAATAGCCTATGGCCATCTGGAGTATTGTACTTTTCAAACAATAAAAAAATATATATTCAAATAGGTGCAGTGCAATCTCCGGAAGATTATCCTCCACTTATGAAAGAAATTACAAAACCCGCTTTTTCTTTTTCTCTTTATAATGGTGTTATATATTGAAAATCAGTCACAAAATAGCTAAACCATACAAAACAGTTCAGTTTACAAATTTTTCAAATTTCGTCATCATTATCGTATCATTATCATATCGTCCACTTCTGGACATAAGCTTCCTCCATAATTTTCAAGTAGGGCCGAAGCATCCTGGCTCCAGTGCAGGCCCGCGGCCTTTATTAGATCGTCAATCCATCTTGTGGATGTCTTGTACTGCTTCAACTTAGTAATTCGCCAGGTTATGTCGGTGACTTTCTTTTGTATACATAATATATAAGCTATTTTCATATATATATAAGCCTATAAGCCTGTGGTATGAAAATTTATGGGACTAAAATCAAAATTGTCACACGGTATGCGTTACGTTCTATTTTCGAATTTTCACAACATACGTTCTATTTCGAATATTTTAGAATATTTTAAAATATTCGAAATAAAATATTCTAAAATCTCTGAACTTCACAAGTTTCAGAGATATTGCGCCATCTACACAATACCTCGGAAACTAGAATATGTTACATAATAATACGTCCTTGCCAAAACTAGATGGCGCCGGTAATCATGTAACATAATTCGAACAGAGATGGCGCTGATATTAATTCTTTATGATAAATGTTTTTATAATTTTTATTATGTATTTTATAATCGTTCGTAAGGAGTAAACTCCAGTCGTGTGTCGGAGCTGACACACATACTTTTTTTTAATTCCTGATTCGATCTTGCACAGTAACCCTGAGCATAGCCCTCTCCATAGATCGTTGAGCGACATTGAGCTTTCTTACGGGGGCCATAGTTAGAGACTAGAAAGGTTTCAGCGCCATATGTCATCACTGGCAGCACATATTTGTCCGAAACCTTTGTTTTAAGGCACTGAGGAATTTCGGATAACAAATTATCTGCTTCATGTGTAAGTAAATTAAGGCAAGTGTTACGTTGCGTTTGAACGCAGCATCAAACAAATATTATTTCACGAATCCTGAGATATGACTGCAGTTTAACGGTATTATTCATTAAAGAAAATGAAATTTGACCTTTTAGTGAAGCTATTTAACTGGGTTGGAGGAAAACCGTTTAAAATTCAGACACTGATAATAAAGGAAAGTGTAATGCGGAACAGTTTTTAAAGAAGCGTCTTTAATATTTACTTTTAGCAGAACTTATAAATTTCTTACGTAGCTTATAGTATACAGTGTTATTCTCTATTAGTCAAAGTGGTCAGTCAAGATATAAAGATAAAATAAATAATAATTATTCCGATATCTATAGTAAGGTGTAATACGTTGTTTAACGTTTGATATATTAAACACCTGTAGCTTGCTTCTAATCATTTATTATAATATTATTATGATACATTACTTAATATATTTTACAAGTCTATACGATACGATTATTACAAGAGCAGCCATTATATATTAATAGACCAATGTGACCACAGACAACATAAGTAGCTGCACTGTCATTGTGCAACCCCACAGAGCCTATGGCTCACATAAGGCAACGCGTTTGATAAAAAAAAGGCATATTTACGAAAGTTAATAAGCAGGGGGCGGGTCGCTAGTAAATAGTAATAAAAGACTAAATACTTAGTATATTATTATGTA
Organism: Synanthedon myopaeformis; assembly: GCA_944738685.1. Taxonomy (NCBI): domain Eukaryota; kingdom Metazoa; phylum Arthropoda; class Insecta; order Lepidoptera; family Sesiidae; genus Synanthedon; species Synanthedon myopaeformis. The sequence goes on from OX122934.1 coordinate 988,922, forward strand.
CTAAGTAAAGCCATGTAAACGTAAGTTGGAAACTGTGTCCTGCATAATGCACCTGAAACTGTTCTTACTTGCAATATGCATGCATGCACAGCAGTGAAGTTTATTGGGAAAATTATGCATAAGGTTGGTTACATTCTATACCTACGTGTTGCCTGCGAACATATATTCCATCTATTTCTATGAAAGCATAAGGCATTTCAGTACACAGTGTTAGGTTTTTTTATTTTAATAGTCACTTGGATTGGAAACATTTCACTTGATTGTCGATGATTGATGTCACTAAGATCATAAATAACATTAACAGGTATGCAAGTGTATGGCCTATTCTAAAGGTGCTTCCACACAGGAGTTAAAAAAGTGTTAGTAAACATTAATTGTTAGGTAAGATTTTTATTAAATGTTAGTAAATATTTTTATTCCTGTTAGTAAATGTTTTCTAACAAAACAATTTATTGACTCTACAATGGTGAGTGCATTAATAGATTGTCCCACTTAGTGCATATCCAGTGATTTTACAATCCTTATTGTTTGTATGAACAACCGCTGTACACGTAAGAAGCTTTATCCTGCGCATGTACGAACATTAGAATAAAGTTTTATCCCTTGGTTCTTTTCTAGATAATCTAGTAGATATTTTAAGTTGTGACTGGGCTACTGTTTTTGCATTATTCATTGGCACCATTTTACAGAAAACCAAAGTGAAATAACTACATGTGTGCTGTTTTTTTTTTATGTTTCTGTGAGTGAGTGGACCGTCAGCCTGTCTGTTGACCTTTACATAAAAAAACCCAAACCAAGTCAACTTTGAAAGTCCAAAGTTAGCCTTGGATGTAAATCCAATTAGGCTGAGTTCTGAGGTGCTTACCGTAACCACTAAAATGGACTCGTCAGCAATAATTCTGTAGCACAATTCGAAATAGGCAGCGACAATACAATGCACGTACGTACCTTGCCACTTGCACTCGATGATCTCCACCCGGTACAGGAATTTCTTGTTGTTAAATGGTAGTTCGCGCGCGCGGCAATATTTCACCGTTGGGCTGGCCGATACTCAGGTGTGTGTGTGTGTGTGTGTGTTTTTTCTCCAGTCGTTTCACCGGAACGACGTGCATGACAACTGATTAGAGCTGTCATTGTCACTGCGCCAATTCAACCGCCAATCATCATTCATCGGTAGCGCGAAATTTGAAATTGGATGAGAGTCCGTTACGGTAACGGAACAAATTCTGTGACATTCCAGACAGATATTAGATGTCATGTGTTTGTTTGCAGCTCCGAACGGTACGAGCAAAAGAATGTTTGCACGTTCGTAGCAAGTTTGCTGGGTATAGCCATTAATTGCGCCGCACAAAACCCGACACCCTGATAGGAAAACTTTGGCTTTTGATCAAAGTTTTCATATTAATTGTAACACCTTATAATGTCTTTTATACGCTTGTGTTACTTTGAAACATCATTCTCTAACTTGATTACATATTTGTTAAGGCGTTCACATTTATTATTCCTCTTGTAAAAAAAAAGGTACAGGTATCCTCATTACCTATGAATAGGTAACAATTTTATTTGTTCATTTAATTCTTCTTTTGGCCGCATGATATTCTTTCAATTTCGAATTTGTAATGTTAGTAAGGATTACAACCAATCTTTTAACGCTGATCTAATAATTTACCAATAATTAGTATTGAATATTTGTGCTTCAAAAGCGAATTGCATGCGAATTGAATTCGCAGCAGTAATCAATAACTAAATTAAAATATGTAACTTATCAATTAGAAAATTGAGGACTAAGGCGTACTATAGAAAATTTACCTTGCTAAATAAAAATAAGGATTCAAATTCAATATAGGTATTTTATTTAATGAACAATTTTATTTGAAGAGTAGCTACGGAGGTTTCTTACAAGTTTTTTTTTTAATAATGCCTTCCGAACCGATGATAGATTCATTTACTTTTATTGTGTTTGACAATACAAAAATATTTGTTTTTGTAGATAAATAAACAAATACAAAAAATATGACAAGTCAAATAAATTTGACTTAGGGCGTATTTCACTATCTCTGAGTAAAGTGTCAAGTAGGCTAACCGCCATTTAAAGTCACCGGGAATTATGGAGCTGATATACCTTTATTTGTACGGTAAAAGTCCCAAACATTATAAAGAAAATAATAAAAAAATTCACCTATCGAATGATGCAGTAAACCGAGTGCACAATTTAATAAAACATAAAATCATTTCTAAAAGTAACTAATCAACACTTTACTTGTAGTTGGTGAAAGAGGCCCTTAACTTAAAATTATTTGAAGTAAAATTAGATGCACTTAGATCAAGATAGGTAAGTTTTAACTTGAAACTGTGTGGTGGTTGACAAAAGGAGTGGATAAAGTTTAAATTGAGAGGATAAGCACATTCACCGTTATCTTTACTTATAGTTGATGGGATTCTAGACAAAGGCTTCTCATTCTGAAGCCATGTATAGAAAATTCAATACCAACTCGCGATCGTTCGATCGCACACTCGCCTTACAAAGAACTGTGGAAAGTTATATAAAAAAAGGTGTAATAAGGCCTTATAAAAAGGTGTACCTTATATTTTGATACACTTAATCTATTTATAAATTAAATACTGTGTTTTCTTCTTTTAAATGTATCTCTTTTAGTGTGTAGTAGGTATTTTTTTCATTAATATATAAGTATAAGTACTATTATTTGCATTATCTTATATTAAATATCAAGAAAATGAAATCCAATTTATGAAGCACACAATACAGGCTTGCATGCCTATATTGTGTGTATTTTACATGGCTATAATACTTTATTTATATACTAGATGACCCGCTCCCGGTTTCGCCCGTGGTGCAATTTTTATAATAAATATTTACTCAATCCAGCCGATAAATTACCTTACAACGCCATCTGTGAGAATCTTATGGAACTCACAGATAACTTTTAAAATAAGTTCCATAACAACAACTGTGAGTTCGATGAAATTCTCACAGATGGCGGTGTAAGGTAATTAATAACTCCTGCTCATATAATAAACAAATAATTTGCAATAAAAAAATACTATAAATTGAGATAGAAACTATCCTATATTTTAAGTTAGACCAAATTACGCATAGAAATTTTATCAAAATCGGTTCAGTAGTTTAGGAGTTCATCGCGAACAAACAAGTGACACGTTATATATATATATTTATATATATGTATATCATTATATATTATATATATTTATATGTATATCATTATATATCATTTCTTTTGTATATCATTTCTTTTGTATAAGTCGTCCCTAATAAATTATACTTTTGTATTATTGTCATAGCCAAATAATTGACAAGAGATTCTATTCTATTTCCTCTGTGATCTGTGTTGGGGTCTGAATTCATTACACGAGATATGAGATTGAACCGGTTGTATTGGAGTGAGGAAACAATTTTGAAGGGATCTATTTAACGAGATACCCTCCCCCCACTACCCCATTCACGTTGTCTCTTAATTTACCTATGTTCTAAAGATATTTGAAACTGTGACCACTTATTCCCGATCGATACCTTGTAGGTTATAAAGAGAGACTGTCACTAGAACTGTCAACATCAACATCACTTTTGACATTGTTATTTTTGCAAAAATAACATTTTAACATTCTTAGCAATTTTTAAGTATGAGGGTAGTAAACACCGCCATACTTATATGTATGGGCTCACTTGAACATCACAAAAGTGATGGTAATATGGGAAGTGGTGATAAGAACTCGGGTTCAATTCCAGGCAGTCAATTCCAGGTCTGGATCTGGCATGCAGTGGCAGGACACATTGCGTTTTGCAGTCATTTAGGTAGCCCCTGTGGCGGCAGTAACCACCCCTTTACAGGAGACCACCGTGAAATAGCAGCATAATTCTGTTTCGATGAGTGAGTAAGGGAAGCCAGTCATCCTTAATATTACTATGATCTATGTTCGGCATCGAACTTGTAGCATCTGCGGCGTTTCTTGTGTTATATAGTAAAGCCAAGGAGACAACGCAAACAATATAAACCAACCCGGCCCTATGTCCTTTTCCATCACACGAAACGGCCGGCGCTATCTGTTTCATGGCATACGAAGCCATCTTGGCAACCCTTATTTGTTTACATTCCTTGCGTTGTCTGGTTGGCCTTGCTTTAGGTGACAAAGCCACCTATCATCATCTACATTGGACTGTCAGCCTATCCGTCGACCTTAACTTTTAAATAAATGTGCTGTAATTTCCCGGTGATCTATCAAGGTCTCCTTTTTACTTCTAACAAACAAACAAGTTTCCAACAAAAAATGGTATCAAGTTCTTACAATTAACAAATAATAATAAAATATTATTATGTGATAATTTATGTTCCAAGTCACATGCGTCAACTGGAATGAGACGGGGAAGTTGTAATGTAACTCGGTTCCGTCGCGAATGAAACTTTTCAAAGTTAGCTAATTGAATCGCGTATTGCGTTTGGTTTTGACGTGCGATCAAAAGTTTTCCGTTTCAAAAACAAACTAATACCAATTCCTGTCTCTTCCGCTCTTCGCAAGAGAGTAAGAGAGATATAGCTTTGTATATTACTCGTATAATCTAAGCAGAAAATTATGCTAATCATATAAAACTTGGTACTGTTTACAGATGAATTTTTATATTATATAACACTTGCTACCTGCACCTGACTTCGTACGGGTACTGGGAAATTTTACACATTTTTCTCTTCATAAGAACTCAATAATATTAGACTAAACAATACTAGAATAAATTAATGAAAACTTCATAAGACTACTTCATAAGACTTAAATGAATATCTGAAAAAAATAATTGCCGAATTACCGGTTTATTTTTATTTATAATAGAGACTAGCTTTTGCTCGCGACTTCATCCGTGCCCCTTTTTTTATCCGATCGCTACTAAACTTCACAGAAACATAACATAATATTTATAACTTCACTGAACATAATTTGGTGCAAATCTCCTTATATTTATATGCGAACTTTACATCGTAAGTTGTAGACGTCTGAATTGAATAATGATTTTATCTGGAATAGACATTGAAAGTGCATTTTGCAAGCATTGTTCTGTCACAATATAATATATAAAGTATTTTATTGATAATGTTTATTTGTCAGCCACAGTGTCGTGGTTCGCGTACGTGTTATATAAATAGCGGGGTTCAGCCACCCTTCGTACTGGGAGTCACAATATCAAGAATAAACAGTAGCCTGTCGGTGGAGTTCGTTGGAAAATTCGTTACATCTACTATTATTTGTTATGTAAACATTTTTTTGTATTATAAAGGATGGTAGACAGGCTGACGGTCCATTTGATGGTAGGTGGTTACCGTCGCCCAAGGATACAAGCAAGACTAGGGGTGTTCTGGTTTTAGCCACCACCTTAGCCACATAGTAATCCTTAGTGGCAGCTCATAGGGCGGTTAGATGCGTTAAACGACTTATTGCCATTGATAAGCCCATTGGTCGAGCGCTGTTACTAAGGGGACCCCGGTTCGATCACCGGCAGGGTCAACTTTGTAAATTAACATTTCAAAGTTGTTTTAGTCAAGGTGTCATGTATAAATTCAGTAGAATCTGTATATAACAACCTTCAAGGAACCAGTGACACTATGTCGTACTAACCGGTCGACGTACAAAACGACTTGATGATTATACATAGTTAGAATTTTTTTCATTGACAACTAGCATCTCCCCCAATAGGTACATATTTTTAAAACAAAAATTTTTGCAAAACAAAAAATATTTATTAGGTACGACACTGTTCATCGTAATCCGTGTTCAGGAGCCATTTGAATCTATTTGTTGTTCATTTGTCCGACTGTTTGTTCTTGAATTTTCTTTGTAGCGTTCGTTGAATCGATGTAACTTTTCATTCCTAATTGAAATTGATGCTTCGACCGGTGAGTCCTCTCGAGACCACACGAACGTATTATTGTACTTAGTATTATGTGAGTTCTTAACTTATTAACTGCCTTTATAAAGATATATTATTGGCAAGTTATTTCCAATACAATTTCAAATAAAACTTTGTAGACTATTTTCTAGCAAATACAGCTAAGTTTAAGCAGAATACATATTAAAATAGAAATCTTAGGCGATTGTCAATTGTATATTATTATAAATGCGAGAGTATTAGTTTTGTTACGCTTTCACGCTTAAAGTCGCCGGACCAAGTATTACTAAACTAGCTGTTGCACGCGACTTCGTCCGCGTAACTTTATAAAATAAAGCCTGTGTTACTCGCTAGGTGGAAGGATTTTTAAAATCGGCCCCGTAGTTTTTGAGTTCATTACAAACATACAAATCTTCTCTATTTTTAATATTAGTATAATGTTCACGCGAAACTGGCAACACCGCGTGACGTCAAAGTGACAGTTGAAAAAATGGAAGCCAGAAACCTCGCCAATGCCACTGTGAGTACCTTTATCAGCTCCTCTAGCCACCAGTGTAGATTTAAAGTATTTTTTGTATAAACTATTTAAATAAATTAAAAAAAAATTTAATGATACAAAATGATAGAACTAAATGTGCTGTTATCGTTTTATGAATAATCGGCTATAGTGACCACATACCATCAAGTGACCACATACCATTAGCCTGTCTACCGCCTCGTAGATTGTAAGGATTCTATTTTTATTGTTTACTAGCTGACCTGGCAAATGTTAAATTGACAATAATTTTTTTTTTTGGGGTAGGCCACCCTTATCACTTAGTAGGGACATAAAAAAATAGTTTACGACTTATTCTCAGACCTACCTACAGAATATACACAAAAAATTTCATAAAAATCGGTCAAGCTGTTTCGGAGGAGTTTGGTTACAAACACTGTGGACACGAGAATTTTATATATTATCATGAATGTATAGAATTAATTACCGGCTCGGCACAAGGTGGAAACTACGCTTTCGCATAAACTAAATATCTCATATTAGAGGGTGCATTCCACGGTTTACGAAGCCGTGAATCTCCACACTAAATTTCAATAATACACCTTGCGGTACGGACCAACCTGGAGCGGAAATCTCGCTCCGAATAATAACAAAACATTGTTTGTTGGAGATATCTTACAAAATGTACTAATGAAATACAAATTTGATTTTACCTTATGGCAACTTTAATTGGTTAAATTATAATAGCAAAATTAGTCGCTAGTAAATTTGTAATTTGGTGTATTTTTGAAAACTAGTAGTATCTATCTATACATATATTAAATATATATAAAAATCTCGTGTCAGTGATGTATTTTCGAGATAAACTCCGATACTACTGAACCGATTTTGATCATAGTTTACATGGTTTTTTTTTATAAAACAAAGGGTGTAAAGTTCCACAAGTTTCTAACAGATGGCGGTGTAAGTTAGTTTATTGACACAACATTAAACATATTTTGTTATTTATGTTGGGTAGGTTGGATAACATAGGTTGGACCGTTACAATCGGGTAACATTTTTTTTTTCGAGTTCGGGCAGGACAACCTCTGCTGGGTCTGCTAGTAATATAATAAATCATTAGTTACAACTAAATTTGTAATTGGAATTACATATTTTGTAATGTCTCAAGAGGCTTCAATAATATATTCCAATGAACAGGTGAAAATTTCGAGCACCGTTAAACTCAAAGTGGAGCAAATAAATTGATTGATCGAATTAGTTCGTTGAAATATTATAATAGTACTTAATATTTATACTGATTTATGATTTCAATTTGTACTCAGTGGATGCAAATCTTTTCAAAATTCGAATGAGTAGGCATCTGCAAAATCTAGTTATATAGTTTATATGCACTACATTTTCCGAAAGCATACTGAAATCTAGGTGCTTTAGGAACGTTGAAGCTACAGATTTCCAAACAACATAAATTTTGCTACAGCCACTATCATAGTGGGTGGATAACATAAACTCATGTTGCAGTAACAACCCTAGTATTTATTGATTTCAAGTTATGCCTACATTCAATGCAGATTTAATTTTTGTTTAAAAATCAACATAATATCATGAAGTATGGAAGTATCTTAAACTTAGCTTTTATCCGTGACTTCGTCCACATCCCCTGATTAAACTACACGAATTATTTAATTTCAAAATCAGCCCAGTAGTTTCCAAGTTTAGTGCGTTCAAACAGACAAGCAAACAAACTCTTTATTACATTTATACAGGGTGTCCCAGAAATCTTTGCCCAAGCAGGTACGGGGCGATAGGCTAGCTAGGTTATGACAGCTCTGGGAAAAATAAGAAAATAAAATTAGGTCAATTTAGAATGTGTGGAAAATCGTCACCCTTGACGACATTTTTGGGTACTGTAATCACAAATTTTCCAATTTTGCACATTTTTTTTGTGTAATCCCAAATAACTGTGCTATTTAATGCAATCATATTTTAATCATTTGTAATCTGAATAATCCTTGACACGTAGGTATTGTCTGAAACAATTACATATCAGTGAATAGTTAAGTGAATAGTTAGAATAGGACACGCCCAATTACAGTGGAAACGCGTGTAACATATCTGGGTTATGCCCAGTATAACAATCGGCTAATTATCTGACTAGACATGAGTTAACTCACGGTTTGCTTACAAATAAATCAAACTTTTGAATATCTTAAGAACTATTTGGCTGAGGGCCTCTTTCACCAACTACAAGTAAAGTGTTGATTAGTTACTTTTAGAAATAATTTTATGTTTTATTAAATTATGCACTCGGTTTACTGCATCTTTCGATAGGCGATTTTTGTTTTTAATGTTTGGGACTTTTACCGTACTAACAATATCATATCCTTCATTCCCGGTTACCGGTGGCGGTTAGCCTACTTGACACTTTACTCAGAGATGGTGAAAGAGGCCCTTTAAGACTAAATTATTCTCATTCAATTGCAAATTAATATGCATCTAATTAAAAGTGTTAGTAAGAATCGACAAAAACTGAATAATGTCCTACAATTTAAGGAATTTAACAATGATCTGAAAGGCTTACGAGGTGGTAAAAATTGGATTTGTTATTACTATTTCATCACTACCAACATATAAAAAAAAGTCAGAACAACCTCATTTGATGTAAGGCAAATACCACACATGTTTGGTACGATTTCCATGGACTATTATTTGTCATTGAATTGCTGAAATATTTATATATATCTAGACTCAGACCAAATAAGAACTAAAGACAGAATTTTGCGAACAATATAGTGAAGCCGGTTGTATTAACATGTGTGCGTGTGCCGTTTATTGTATTGAGATTTTGTGTTCCAAGCCATAACCTCAATTTTTGTATATTGATGATCCCATCTAAAAATAAACAGAAAAAAGTACTGTAAACAGTGAGTACTTTTTTCTGTATGTACTCCTTTTGAACCTCCCTATGTCCTTTTCTGGATGTCTCTAAAAAGTTAATTGAAATATTATAAAGGGCTACTAGTTTTGCCTACGGTTATTTATCTACTATTAAACTTTCTGATACGACTAACATTAGTCTTGTTCATTCTATCTCCAAATGGAGTTAGTCTGATATGTCACAGTTGAGCAAAACAGTGTGTGAGTTTGCTGTTATAAAACAAAGTTCTCCGCCGCACCCCGGGTGAAGCCGGGAGCGGGACAGCTAGTTTTGTTATAAAATAATAAAATAAAGTAAAATATTTTAATTCAGGTCAGACCTTATGTATATTAGATATTTCGAAGGTCTTAGATGAAATAGTGGAAAGAATGTCTCTGAATACATTTAATCTCATGTACTATATATAATTAAGATTAATCTCATATATAGGTGTTATATAAGTAGTGCGTTTCGCAGTCATTTGGGCAGCCCGTCTGGCAGCAGTAACCATCCCCTTACAAAAGATCACCGTCAAATAACAGCATATGTGCTGTATCGGTCAGTGAGTAAGGGACGCCAGAGCATATTACCCAAACCCTTACTTATCCTTAATCCATTTATGGTCGGCAACGCACTTGCAGGACCTGTAGCGTTGCTTAAGTTATAGACGACTGTAGCCACCTCCATCAAGTGGACCGTCAGCCTGTCTGTCGACCTTAATATATAATTTTTTTTTTCATTAGGGATTTTTTTCATCCTAACTTGCTACAGATTGGCAGTACTGCAGGTAACTTATTTAACTCAATGTTATAGCAAATACATTTTTATATATAATAATAATAAAATATCTTCACACATTCCACACAGCACCATTTAGTTTCACAGTAAGCAACTAATGCTTGTATTATGGACACCAGACAGATGATATACTACATATATTACTTTTTTTTTTGTAAATACTAAAATTATAAATATTATAAAATTATAAATATTATAAAAAATATTATAAATAGAAAACATCCATGACTCAGGTAAAAAGGTAAAATGTTAACACATAAACATTTGCCCCCTAGCGGGATTCGAACCCGCGACCGTTTGGTTAACAGCTAGGGTTACTAGCCACTAGACCAAATGTGTATATTTTATATTAATCCAGACTGTTCATGAGTGCATAGTAACAAATGTAACAATATATTGCAACTGCTCTACGGCAATGTGTTTGTCCTGTGACAGTAAGCTATTAATCACTTGCCGCTACATATTACCTAATGGGACAGAATATAAATAGTGGCGCAAAATAACTGATTATACTCTGTCGTTCAACATGGCTAATGTTGCCAACTGTCCGCCATTACGTATTTGTTAACAGATAAATAAATGCATATCTTAGTTGGATACTTTCAATAATTATTTTTCATCTCATTAACTAATTGACGAAAATATTTTAGTTTCGAACTGATCATAATTCTATTTACACACGATATTTATATATATATTTTTTTTAAATTTTCGTATTACTGTACAGCTAGAAATTTATAAATGACTAGTTGTTGCGCACGAAGTCGCCTGCGTAACTTTATAAAATACTAACTGGTGCTCGCGACTTCGTTTGCGTTGAAAAAAAAAAAGCAATATAACGCTTGACCTCGTGTTGCTATAACACTTTGGTCAGGCGTTAGTTTTTTATTTTTTATTTATACCTCGAGAATAGTCCTTTTTTCTGGATGAAAGGTACCCTATGTCCTTTCTGGTGTCCCAGACAACGTGTATGCAAAATTTCATTGTGATCGGTTCAGTAGTTTTTGCGTGAAAGAGTTACAAACATCCATACATCCAAAAATACTTTTGCATTAATAATATTAGTATAGAAGTATTGATATAGATAGCCTATGTTACTCGTTAACAATGTAGCTTTCTATTAGGTGAAAGAATTTTCAAAATCGGTCCAGTACTTTTTGAGTATTCATTACAAACATACAAATCTTCTCTCTTTATATAGTAAAATATATGCATTAGTGTATATATTATGATACTTAATTTAAATCATAATAGTACATTTTTTTTTCTGGATGGTATCTTTTTCTTAAACTGAAAATTTATTTTGTCATCTTCTTGAAAAAAAAACATTAAATTTTGATCTTAAAATCTCAACCAGAAAAAGTAATAATAATAATATTAAGTCCTTATCTGCGTCTGTCTGTCTGTGCATCCGTTAACTCCTTAACTACGTGACGGATTTTGATGCGGTTTTCAGTAATGGAAAGAGAGATCAACGAGGAAGGTTTTTGTAAATAATTTGCAATAAAAAATTCCGCTAGAAGCCGGTGGCGGGCCACTAGTGTTTGATAAGGCAATAAATAGTAACCTCTAGGGATGATACGTTAGTCTAGTTTGCAAGTAAGTTCTCCTATAGACATTCATTCTCAAGAATCTTATGAAACTTTACAACCCTAAAAACTTTACCAATTAAGGTGGCTTAAACAATCTCTGCAACTTGTCAGTGAAATAGGTTTCGTTCAATGAAACAGAGTTTCTTCTTTCACTGAATGCGAAACTTTCTTTCAATAGAAAGAATTTGATTCTTTCTATTGAAAACTTATAAACTTAATTATTTATTAATAATAATATATAGTATTGGTTTAAAATTGTTTGAAGGGGACAAATGTGTTCAAAATATGATTTTTATTTTGTTTACTCAAAGATGGTCAGATAGATTGACCATCACCTATTACCATCACCTATACCTGACCTTAGGATAAGGGATTAGGAGGGATTAAGGAAATGGGCTCTGGCATACTAAAAGATCTCAGCTAGTTAATTTTATAAAGATAAATCTAAAATATTTTTTCTCAAAAACTAATACGAGCATTGAAAGAGTAATAAAACTCGGAACGGCCAAATATAATTAAAAATACTATTTTACGTGTTTTTGTAATAAAATAAAATATGACTCGGGCAAGTCATGTTATTATCAGGTCATGTAAGAGTCTTGCAGAATCGCCCTTACCTTTGCATTTTTGTATGACGGTTAACTTGATGGTAACGTCGTCTATAAACAAAGGAAGGGAATAAAAATAATTTTAAATCCAAAAGGATTCAAGAGCTTTCAGCAGGGCATATGCTTACCGAAACAAAACTTCTGTAAGGAGGTGGTTTCTGAAGCCACACTAATTGTTTTTTGAAATTGAATTTTTAATTAAATTTAAATATTTTAATTAAAAAAAGTATTTCGAAATTAAATATGTTTTAAAGGAAAGCATTACAGATAAGCTCCGGTGATATAAGTGGAGGCTGAAAACTAAAGCAAATTTATTCACTGTTAAAGAAACAAAATTAAAATGTAAATTTTTTTCTCAGTACGTAACAAAAAGCCACGCGGATGACTCGTTACAAAAAAATGGGAACTTTTTTTTAGTATTAATTCTTTTGACGAATTTTCTTTGGAGAAAATCGTTGCCTGATTTTGAAAGTAATGTCTGAGTTGACATAACACATAATTATTTTCGAAAAATATATAATAAATATATTATTAACACAAATTTTTTTCATTAACAGAATTAAAGCAGATTGTAATAGTTTTTTTTCTTACCAATTTTGTCTAATATTTAAGTACTTAAATAGACTACTAAATAGTAAAGAAAAGAATAAAATAATGTACCTATATAAAACAATAAATAACATATGCTAAATATTATTTAAAATATTCGAATTTGGAAGGAGAAATTTTTTTTCATTATTGAATTTTTCATAAAAAGAATTTTTTTTTTTTAGTCTTGTGATCTCAATTTGCACTCCAAGCTTGTTAAATTAATGATGGAGCGTTTCCGTTCAGAAAGACCTCAATGATCAGTACAATTATAATAAGATAGTTCTAAGAGTTTCCGTCAGTATACATCAGTATAGTGCTTTTAAACTGTATTGAAAAGTTGTTTGCGTCCTAAGAGAGTTGATAACCAGTGGCGGATTTACATTGCCCAAAGTGGGCACTTTGGGCACGTGCTTGGCCCCCCTCCACAAGCTAGGCCACAAGCCACAAATTGATAAAACATTTTTAACTTCCTGTTTTGAGAAAAGCGCGGAAAACGCTTTATTAAGGGCCTCTTTCACCAACTAAAAGTAAAGTATTGATTAGTTACTTTTAGAAATAATTTTATGTTTTATTAAATTATGCACTCGCTTTAATGCATCCTTCGATCTGCGATTTTTTTTTTATTATTTTCTTATTAATGTTTGAAACTTTTACCGTACAAACAAAGGTATATCAGCTCCATCATTCCCGGTTACCGGTGACTTTAAATGGCGGTTAGCCTACTTGACACTTGACACATGGTGAAAGAGGCCCTTAATTATGTATTATTTAATTATCTTGATACTATTTCATTTTTTGCATGACTTTTTAGTTTAGAAAAATTGGAAATATATAAATTCGCTTTTGATTTCTTGCCACAGCCTTCGTGTCCAAGGGCCCGTTAAGAATAAATCCGGCGTGGCGCTTTAAAAAAACTTGGACTTTTTCAAATGAAGCATAAAAATTCCACTTAATTTGTGTCGGTTAGTATTTAATTTAACTTCCAAGATTGCAAAGTCAACGTTTTTATCTTAAACAAACGAACGGATAAATGATTGCTTAATTTTTTTCCCTTCAACGGGGCCTTGTTTTCGTAAACAAACTTTTCAGAATCAGAATCTCGGTCAGTTGACGTCGATTGCCGCAGCATAACTGGAACAAAGTATACTTATTTGCGGCTTGTATAGTTTTATGGTTAAGTTTACTTTGTAGAATGGTGATTATGGTAACCTTTTCAATTCCAAACATAATACCTAAGTGGTAATGAATCTTAACATTATCTAATACAATAGAGATTTATATACTGATTAAAAAAATAGTATAAGGGCCTCTTTCACCATGTGTCAAGTAGACTATTTATTAGCTTTTACAAAAATCTATTAAAATAAAATATAAGGATATAAACATATTACGTGTTTCGACCAAGTTGTCAAAAGGCTATAATGTAAACATAAAGAACATTACATCATGGTTTAGTACGTTAATCTCAAAAGTTTACAGGGCAAATAATTTTCGAGTGCATTTTACTTGAAATGTTCTCTCACAAAGCCATATTATTATTTGCTGGTAATGCGTGGGCGTGTACGAGTTCGCGTCGTCAATTTGTAGCTTCCTTGAGTTTATTTGCCACTCTCTAGTGTCGTAAACATTACCTTACTTAATGACACGAACGTTAAATCTGTTGGAATGGAACAACAAATTATTTAAAGTGAAATGAACAATTATTTTCCTTCTGAATTCTCTGAATTTTCTTGGATTCATTGGTGGAGTAAAATCAATGTGCACTTGCTCTGAAAGCATGCCCGAGAATTTTAAGGCTTACACAGAATACTTATATATAGTCTGTTATTATAGTCTATGGATGATGTTTACTTAAGAGTGTGCAAAAATTCATCAAGTTTAATTAATTTCTGTCTTATATATTTTTTTTAAATTTTCTTCCTGTCTCGTACTTATTTCATTTTAAAAAAAATATGCTAATGCAGTTTCCATTCAGGCCAGACTAGACTTTATATTCACATTTCTTAATGAATTTGTTTTATTTTATTTATCAAGAAACATTAATTCATTTATTCAATAGAACTCGTTTATCTACAAAGTGAAGAAGTCACGACTCCCTCTGGACATTATTGTCTTAACAAAGCATAATATAGCTTAACATAGCATAGCATAAACAAACAAGACAAAAACTAAATTATCGAATCCAGTGGTTAATTTTCCAAGTAACGAGTGGAATCTTCAATTGAATGCCTGTTGTTTATACGAGTGTGTTTGATCACCTGGCCCGAGTTTACTTCGTTGCCTATCTCTGACTATATTATTCTACAACACCTATTTACACTTCTGAGCAAAATAACATGAAGTGGCCGCCTGAATAATACTTAGTATTTCAATTTGTCGTCAGCTGGAAATAGGAGTCGGTATATCAAATAATGAGTATCGAAAATTGAGATAAAGGGACTTTCTATAGTTTCTAAAACTCCCTAGAATACGGTTCTAGTTGTATATATTTATGGATTGTTCTTGTCCTATTTCTTGTCTAAGTAGTGACAGGGCACACTGCCTTTCACAGTAATTTGGGCAGCCCGTCTGGCGGCAGTAACCACCCCCTTACAGGAGACCACCGTGAAAGAACAGCACGTGTGTTGTTCTGTTGCGGTGAGTGAGTAAATGATGCCAGAGCCTACTTCCCTATCCTACTATATCCCTTAATCCTATTATAGTCGACAGCGCACTTGAAACACCTGTGACAAGTAACTTATTGTGTTATACGCCTATACTCCTAAATAGCGGTATATGTTGAGGTATTGAATTTTAATACTGGCTGTTTTTAAATAAACTAAGTAGTTTTGAATTATGAAAAGATAGAAAAAAGTTTTTAATGACATTGATAATTTTTGAGTCAGTGAAAAGTGTTGAGATAGTTTTAGTTTGGATATTTTGTAAAGAATAATGTTTAATACGTTTTGATGTTTGATATTGAAATTATGATAATATAACAGTCTAATAAATGAATATAAGTCATGGACATGACATGGACATTCTATTTAATATTACATGGAAATATAATATTAAATAGAAGAATCAAATAATATCGACAACAGTCTGTCTGCTGATCTAAGCATAAGAAAATGTTACATAACATAACAACAATTTGAAAGAGTAATAATTAATAGCAACTAAGCGAGGGTAGTTTGCAAAAGAGTCTCATAAAACAACTTTGTGTTTCAACAAACTCATATCGCCTTTGGTATACGAAATAAAATTATTCCCGTTAAGCGAATGCGCATAATAAAAACGTACAATACGTCAGTAAAGGAATATAAGTCGTTAAGAATTTAATGAGGGGACGTAACAACATTTATAGGCAATATTGATTTTATGTACGGAACCGAATGCGGTATTAAGAATGTGGTGTACAATGCGGTATGGTATTTTTTACTTTAAATTATACCAATATTGTGAATGCGAAAGTTTGTGAGCATGAATGTATGGATGTTTGTCACTCTTTCATCGACTGATTGGAAGACATTTAGCACATATATAGTTTATCTAAATCACGCCATCTATCTTAACAATAGTCTTAAAAAACTACTGACGAAATTAAGCTTATTATTAACCATTATTACGCATTAATTCGGGTAGATGGCGCTTATTTCATTCAGTAAAACGTCACTGAGGGTGTCGCTCATATAGCGTGACGGCGTGAGTTCACTGTTTTTTTCCCCCATACTAAAAAATAAAATAAACATATAAGGTTTCAATACTGCATTACTTCACAATACTGTGAAAGCTTTTATTTACGATATCAACTCTTAAACACAATAGAATAGAATAACAAACAATAACAAACGCATACAAACTAAGTAAATGAACGATTTTATGCACCATTCGTTTAATGGCGGCATTAGCAGTTTACCGTTTGCAAATATTAACAACTTTTAACTTTCAGTTACAGTATTAGTTGGACGTAATAGGATAATCATACCGATAGTTATAGTCTGTGAAACAATTAGCTTGGAATTAATCAGATCACGACCAGTTGATAACGCATTCAGTGGATCAAATCAAATATTAGACGTCTAGTGGACTGTGCTTAGTGTTGATGTAATTGTGATTGAAATCTGCAATGGATGGGTCCTCAGCTTGATTGTACAAGGATCATATCGAGCAGAGAGAACTAATCAGTTTTAATTATTGGAGACCACGAATGCTTTGGCAATAGAGGAATTAGAAAGAAGAAATAGAATGAGGGAACATTGTCTTGCCCCTCATCCTTTAATATTCTGCAATCTTAACTAATCTATACATGTAAAATCATTTATTAGACCATCAAAGCACATCCAAAACAATTAAATATATCTAAAAAGCTCAAATTTGGAACGTAGGTTTATTTTATAATGTATGGTTTTTTGAAAATTTCAACTCCTTAGTAAGCCGGGGGCCAGTCGCTCGTAATTTATGAGTCTTATTATCATCAGCTCTCTGCACTGCTGGTTGTAGACCTCTCCCAAGGCTCGCCATCACGCAAGGTCTTCGCATCCAACCGCTTCCTGCGAAACCTTTCAGGATGTCTCAAAGAAGAATATATATATTTTTTAAATTTCTCATCTGATTTTATGAATTTTACCAACATTTCAACACGGCGGATCCACAGACAAGGGACGGTCTTTTAAACGCATGTTGAATATGAAGTCTAAAATAAAACACGATCCGAACTAAAGGAAAACGGAAATAGACATTTCAAATGTCAATATCGGAAAAAATATGGCGGCGGGTGAATCAAATAAATCACTAAAACAGAAGTAATATTTCACATCTGACCAACCTCGAGTCGAGCATTACATTTTGTATAAACTTCACTTTATATAAATAATCGGAAGTTATTAGTGGCAGGACATACCGTGCGTTTCGCAACCATTTGGACAGTAGTAACTATGCCCTTACAGAAGATCACTGTGAAATAATAGTTTATTATTAAGTGCTGTTGTGTATACAGCAATGGGTTAAGCACTTATGAGGTGCTGTATTACCAAATGTTTTAGAAGCGTCACTCCAATGGTGTTGCAAATATTTGTATAAGTCGATCAGCACCCTGTAAAATAATACATCACAAACAATAACAACATAGAACTAAGGGAAATTTTATTAAAATAAATCAGGACTTGGTTACAAAAATATTAATTTTCATCAAAACCGCATTTTCGTCAATGTCCTATTTTGAGACTATTTAATGTTTTCCTTTTGCCCATTACAGCAAACATCAAAGTACCACGGTCTGGCGTGTTCCCATTACTCACGGATATGTTGACCCAATAATATTTCCTCCTAATTTGAAACAAGCCATTAAATTGCTAATTACGATATATATTTTTCACACTCTCCAACAGTCAAATGATTTTTATTTATTTGTTTATAAACATACCATCGCCTCTGAGGGTAATCCTCTGAGGGTAGTCGGTCGCATTTGGAGGTTGTTTATGAAGTAGCCAGGTGAAAGCGACTACCGGTTGCTTCTGAAAGTTGTCCAGAAAGAGCCGAAGAGTTATCCATGGGGTTGCTGGTAGTGGCGACCATCGGTTGCTCCTCAGAATTATCCAGATCGGTGGTTCTTAAGGATTGTCCATGACCTGATAATACTTGAACCCCAGACGAAGACCCGATGTCTATATATATAACTTTATCATTAGTGATTAGGGTACATTTTATCAAAACGTTCAGTCGTTTTTGATATAATCGCGAATATACATACAGACATACGGACAGACAGAACGGACGGCGGTGAATTTTGTTTTATAATATGTAAGGATAGTTAAAAGATGAACAGTAGGCATTTCCGTAAAGACAATATTTGAAGACATTCTATTGGTGCGTAATGGGAAGATGCCTTCGTGTCCTACATTTGGCATAAGTACTCGACCCCTGAGGTAAAGTGCTGTGGAAGAGCCCACATCTAACGACCACACTTGGCCACACTTGTGTGTCCCATTTCAATGATATTTGTGTCATTATTAGCTGCTTGAATAGACATGGGTTTCGGCCAAAATTTATATACCAATTTATACGAGTATATAATTACTACATAATTATTAAAATTAAACAGATTTTAATTAAAATCTTGTTTTAAATAGTTTATAATAATTTATTAAGTCATCATTTAATTTTATTTATACTATTCGATTTATACGATTTAATCAAAGTGTAAGTTTTCTTCGCGTTCTAGGTAGACAAATTTAATTTTTTGAATAACTACCTCTACATACTTAAATGAAAATTAAAATGAAAATATTAAAAATAAACTCACTTTCGCATTATTTAGTATTTCTGGCACTAAACACCAGTTAATTTAAATTAATCTGATAATTTGGTAAATTATCATTTAAAAGTATAATTTATCAAATTAACAGTTGCTACCATTTAGTCGAAGTCCCATTTGAAAATAGTGAAATGACAAAAATCTTTTTGTATCCCAGAGTAATTTCTTATCTAAGTAGGACAAAACACGAGCTCGTTTCATTGACAGGTATAAGTGTACATTTTCTGTCCAGTGGTGAGGATAATGTCGGTTACCAGTGGTTACGAAGCTTCAATTCAAACTAATCCTTGCGACAACCACTTGGCTTTACTGCATTGAGTGGAATATACTTATACGAAGAGTTGACTCCAACTGGAAATGACTTAGTACATCAAAGGTTATTTTACTCTTTTAGTATACACAACTAATGGGAACTACTCAATTATTACCACTACCTTACAGACATTTCAATATTTCTATAGTTAGGGCCTCTTTCACCATGTGTCAAGTAGGCTAACCGCCATTTAAAGTCACCGGTAACCGGGAATGATGGAGATTATATACCTTTGTTTGTACGGTAAAAGACCCAAACATTAAAAATAAAATAATAAAAAAAATTCGCCTATCGAAAGATGCAGTAAACCGAGTGCATAATTTAATAAAACATAAAATTATTTCTAAAAGTAACTAATCAACACTTTGGTGAAAGATCGCCTAATATTTTAGGATATTTTAGGACCCCATTTTTAATCCCTTGCTTTCCTCCCTTCCTGTCAAGATCGGCAGTTCACTTGCAACCCCAACGGCTCTGCAAGGATGCATTTTTTTTCTGCAAATAATATACAAAAACATATCGCCTTATCGCCTTTCTAACTAGTGGAAAATGTATCAGACTCGGTTTGGTTGTTTAAGAGAAGTTAACTTGCGAAACACGCACAGGGGGGACATAGAACATGTATAAATAGTATAAATATTGTTCTTTACATTATATTATTTTATACTAGCAACCTGTTCCCCGTTTTCGTCTTTCCTTCTTCTTATCCCACTTTCCATATATGAAAACCGAATTAAAATCGGTCGACCCATTGACGAGTTTTGAAGCATAATATAGGTACACAAACCAACTTAATATATACTCGTATATAAAGATTTATGTAAATGTTATATTCTATATCGGTATTCAATTTTTCTTAATGTTGAGGTCGACAGACATACCAACGGCCCACTTGAGGATAGCTACCGTCGCCTATAACACAAGCAACGCCACCAGGTGCTACAAGTGAGCTGTCGACCATAGTAATATTAAGGATAAGGATAAGGGATGAGAAAGGGATAGGGTAATGGCTGCGAAAAGCAGTGTGCCCTGTCACCACTAAATTTATAGTTAAAATAGTATAAGTTTCTAGTGTCTATAGAGTCTTGTTGATGACGAGGCGACCGCGCGCTATCTCTCTTAGCGTGAACAGTACGTACACGACTCAATTTCATAGTGCAAACAAATGGGAGCTTCAGAATACTTATACCTTTCTATACTTTGTATTATGCAGTTATTGTGTTTATCTAAATTTAGAATGTAAACATTTTAAATTCAGTTTTATTTAAGTATAGCAAAGGTCGAATTATGGTTGAGTCTGCATGTCAAAGATATTCATCGTATAGACTTCCTTCCACTGCACTGGTTTAAATAGGTTCTTTTTTATGTGAGGAAATTCACCCATAAAAGGAATGCTAATATCCGTAAGGAATAAATAAATAAATAAAAAGCTTAGTTTAAAAAAAGCACTTGTTAAAACTTAAAAGTTGTCCGTAATAAGTAATAAACTCACGAGCGCTTACAAACGAGTATAGTTTCTCGCGAAACTGCTATAAAAACAAATTGTTTTACTTTGCCGTTCGTATTAAGAAACTTTAAATTTTATAATCTCCCATAAAACTTTATACTTTCTCTATGTACTGCGTTTGCGCTATAAACAATCAATTGGTTTCAAGTTTTACCAATGGTTTTTAAATACAGCGAAAATTGTAAAATAGACTTATTACTTATGGAAGAGATTTTATTTGACTGACTCCTCATAAGACAAGGTATATGAGGTTGAGACATCAAATTTTTGTTTGTTCAAAAACATCAAATAAAATCTATTTGATACACTATGTAGCTTTTGCTAGCGACTTCGTCTCCGCTCTTTTTTCTTAATGAATTTATAAGTTTTTTACTTATATTTTTAAATGATCCCTCCGGAAACAATTTACTTTCTTCTGGACGAAAGTTGCCTTATGTCATTTTTTGAATGCTTTGTCAGGCTTTGCTTGAATGTTAAAAATTAATAAGTTTTGGCGCTAAAGCGTAACAAACAAACACACTTTCACATTTATAATGTTATTTAGGATAAATTTATTCAAAATACTCCCTCTCACCTTATAATTTATTTGAAATTATCGTTATCAAAAGACAGAAACGTCTTTTCTGTTTATTTTTGTGCCACGACCCGACTCCCATATTCCCGTTGTCATCGGTAACAATTGATAGCGTTAAAAAAGTAATAATTCGACGCCAGCGACGTCTTTCAATTTGTAGACTACAATCCGACCGCGATTGCTCTGTCATGCGCTTGATTGATGACATTTGTATGAATCGTATTGCCGCTTTGGGGATCCACAGAGAGAACCAAAAGGTGTATTTTTTTATGAGAAAGACAGGCTGACAGTCGATTTTAAGGTAGGTTTCTGTCGTCGCCTATAAACGTGATATCATCGTTGTGAAACCAAAATCTTCTTCTCTATCTGTCTTATCAGGTTTCCCCTACGTAGGCGATCACTCTCGAAAAGGCCTCTCTATCACGTGCCACTCGGAACAGCTCTTCCACTTCCGTGATTCCGGTCCATTGACAGATGTTTGTCAACCAAGACATCTGTCTTCTGCCCACACCTCTTTGTGCCTCAATTTTGCCCACCATGATAAGGTGGAGCAAATGGTATTTATCACACAGATATGAAATTGTCCAGATTTGTCGAACTACGACCTCTTAATAAAATATGCTATGAGGAGTGCTGCAGTTAGAATATACATTATATAATGTATATGAGTATGTGCAAAATTTACTCTATTTTCAAAATCCGTAATATTATAAATGCGAAAGTATGTTTGGATGTATGGATGTTTGTAACTCTTTCACGCAAAAACTACTGAACCGACCACCATGAAATTTTGTATACACGTTGTCTGGGACACCAGAAAGGAGATAGGGTACCTTCGCGGACGAAGTCGCGGCCACCAGCTAGTAATAAATAAACTATTTTTCATACTTAAAATTAATAACCCTTTTTTTAAGTTTCAAATATAAACTTAATTTCAAAATAAACCTTCATTTGAATTTGTCAGGAAAACTTTTTTGTCAATATCTCAAAAGTTTAATTTTAGCACATAGCATATTTTAGTTTGACAACAACAATATGCCGTGAAAGGGTAAAGAGGAACCTTCGACGGTTCATTGGTTGAGAAGTTAAGGTGCTTGCAATCCAACTTTGGAAATGAACTTTTCAAAGTTGGATCTGGTCTGGATCTGGCAATTTCAAGTAGTTGCAGGGCACACTGTGTTTCGCAGCCATAAATTGGCATGCCTATCTGGCGACAATAACCATCTACTCACAAGAAGATCACAGTGAAGTAATACCATGTGTGTTTTTGTGTTTCGGTAAGGGATGCCAGAGCTCATTTCCCTACCTCAATCCCTAATCCTTAATCCCCCCTATGGTCGGCAGCGCATTTTTTGTGTTATAGGCGACGGTAGCCACCTACCATCAAGTGGACCGTCAGCCTGTCTGCCGGCCTTAATAAAAAAAAAACAATCAGCAAATTAAAACCCCAGTAAGAGCAGGAGAGGAGGAGATCCCTATTTATTAAGAAGTGTGAGATTGACATCTCAACTTCCTAACTCCGAGCGGAATTAGAGAAATTTAATTCGCTGAATTTAAAGTTTTGCAATTGGGATTTGTTCTGTAATACGATGTCTTTTTGCTGAGATTGATGAACAGACGACTGTTCCGCTTTAATTCGGGATTTATAATGGGAATGGTCGCAGTGTTAGCGGATTATACTTAAGAGAGCTACAAGCACTTAAAGGCTTGTAAAGTCTGTTCTCAAAATGATTCATCCTTAATCCCAATCCTTTTTATCCTTAACATCCTTAAACATTTTAGAAATTACAAATAATTAATAATTTCTATAGGACGAGAGAGAAAGAGAGAGAGAGAGAGAGAGAGAGAGAGAGAGAGAGAGAGAATTTCTTACTCTCACTGAAACACAACATTTACAATATACTTACGTGCTGTTATTTTACAGTGTCCTTCTGTATGGTGGTTACTGCCGCCAGATTGGTAGCTCATTTTTTAATATATGTTTTTTATTTAATGTAATTAAGGCACACGCAGTAAGCTTTTCTATTTCATTAATGAATATTGTAGTAGCTTATTCAAAATATATAAAAACTACTTTATAGTAAATAAATTTTATTGATCTTCTTGTGAGTATTAGTCTAGCAGTGTGACCATACCCAAAGACATTTGACACTGCACATTATTAACGAAATAAAATAACTTTTGGTAGCTGATTTCAATTACTCGATTTACAGTATTCTGTGAAAATAAAATGGTTTTCGGTTAACCTCACTTATTGGATAAGCGACTTTCCTATCGTTACAAAAATTCAATAATTTAATTTGGGATTAATTTCGTTTTATTTACTCATTTTAGTTTTTTTTTAAATGAGCTTACTCAAGATCAAGTTCAAGCTCAAATGTCTTTATATCCCTTTTACTGCTAGAAGGCATCAGTTGGTAACGGCTTTCATAATTTGTATGAAACGCCTTAAGTTTCAGTGTGACGACGGCCCCGCACTTGCAAACAACAATCATCCTTGTAAATAGTTTGACTGCAACTTTTCGGCCGTCTGTTACACCGTAATGTACTATCAACATTTATTTTGGTTTAAAAAGATGAGACATATTTAATGTTTATTAAAATTATAATAATTAGAATAACAATTCCAAGAGGTTATGACATTTTAAAAGAGCTTTAAACTATTAACAATATTTTTTAGTAAGTCTACACTGCCATAGTAAATTTCACAAGAAATCGCCACTTACTTAGCTGTTTTTCATATTGGTGTGTGTTAGCATGTGTGAATAACAGTTTAAAATGTGGTTAAATTTTATGTAGCGGTGTAATAGTAGGCCAAACGTCTTAGAATTAGGAATTAATTTGTAAGCGAGTGAATGGCTCCAACCAATTTCGTTAGACGGGCTTAGAACAAGTTTTCAGTTTCAACCGTTTTAGTTAAAGTTTAGTTTTGTACAGTTGCACAAACCGTAATGGGTGCTATTGTGTTAGACATTGAGTTGTAAATTACATGGCTTTTGAACCACAAGATTATTAATATCTAATTATATTTTGAAATGTCTAAAATCTTTAAAAATACCTACATTATATTTGATTGTTTATTTTATTAATAGCTGGTGCCAACAACTTCGTCAGCATTGAAAAATTTTTGTACCACGACGGTGGCGCCGCTACAATTTTTTAATATTTTTAGACATTTTACCAAAAGTATTATATATATTAATCCTTGTAATAAACTATCTGTGTGCCAAATTTCATCCAAATTTGTTAAGCCATTTCTGATATTAGCGTGCACAGATAAACAGACAAAAACTGTTGACTTTTTTGAAAAAATATTTAATGTACCGAGACGCTTCGTTTACTATTTTATTTATTATATGTTTAAAATGAATCAAATAAAATATTGCACATACGCATTTTATTTTACGTAAAATGCAAATCATATTTTCAATTGTGCCCTCCCAAAGTCTCTTTAAATAATAAACAATTCTCTTCCCTGTGTATAAATTTAAACTGTTCTCCGTTACAATTCCTTTATCCACAGAGTAAACAAAATAAATAGGTGTGCAAGGTATTTCGTTTGCCAATCTTGCGCGCCCTCCCCGAGGAGCGTAATCTCTCATACCGCAATGCAGCTTCGCTAACTCTTTGTTTCTGCTTCAAACAACTTATTAAACAGCAAAACATATCTCCAAGGAATTAGAAAGGATCAGCTGTTGCACGCGACTTCGTCCGCGTAACCTTATAAAAAAGTATTTTTCACATGGTAAAGTAGTTTTTGAGTTATTCATAGAATATTCTCTTCTTTTTCTTTTTCTTCTTCTTATTTTTTTAAATTAATAAATAAATGTAAGAATATAATTTTTATGATTCTTTTTAAGCCTATTTGTATATAATCTATAATATATATATTTTAAATTTATGGCTGTATGTAATCTAAATCTAAATAAATAAATAAATAAATAAATTTATTCATTACAAACAAAAATACAAATTTTTTTCTCTTTATATAATAATATTATAACAGGTATATACTAGCGACCCGCCCCCGGCTTCGCATGGTGATCATTTTTTGGCGATTTCTCGGAAACCTAACATTTCCGAGCCTATAAAATATATGCAAACGTTAGGTTGATTATTTTTTGCAACCTATTCGTGATATGGCTTATAAAATTAATTAAATGTGATATAAAATACTTTTCATCCATTAAAAATACATCCATTGTACGCAGTTTTTACTCGAGTCGTGCTATTGTGTTTATGTGCTTTAGTCTTCATAGCTCATCCTCAAATCTTCATATCTGAGTAAAAACCACTTGAACCAAGAGTCATTTACCATCGAGTAGACCGTAGTCTGCTTTAAATTCTCCTTATAAACACCAAAAAAAACTCTATGCTGAACCGATTTAACACATTTTCTGTGTCTCTCTCCTCTGGTATGCATAAAGGTTAGTACGGCACTGAAAATTATACATAATTAAAAAGCTACCGCGTCGCAGTCCCGACTTGAACGCGACAAAGTAAACAGGTGCCGTTGAAAAAAATATATAATTGCACCAAAAGCACAAAGGGCCAAGATTGCAACTGCTAACTTTGTGCATCGACCCTCCACGGACAATGGTGTAGAATGTTTAAATAGTCTCTTGGAAAACTTTAACGACGGTAACCATCAAAGATTTAAAAGAATCTAGATGTGATTCGGACTATAACAATGTTTTCATTACTTAGTCCGTACTTCCGTACTTATGTACTAATATTATAAATGCTAAAGTACGTGTATATTTGGATATATAAATGTTTGTAACTCTTTCACGCAAAAACTACTGAACCGATCACTATGAAATTTTGCATACACGTTGTCTGAGACACCAGAAAGGACATAGGGTACCTTTTATCGTTCAACGCGGACGGAGTCGCGGGCACCAACTAGTATAAAATAAAGTCGCTTCCCGTCGCCTGTCTCTCTGTATGTACGCTTAGATCTTTCAACATACGCAACGGATTTTGATGCGGTTTTCACTAACAGAAAGAGCGTTAAAACAGGAAGGTTTGTATATATATAATTTGCAAAAAAATAGCACCCACGCGAAGCCGGGAACGGGTCGCTAGTACATAACATTGCATATTGTAGTATTGCACCGGAAATTGTTTTTTTATTATTTTCTTGAACTATTTTTTTATTATTTCTCTCTATTATTATATTTTCTTCTAAAATAGACTGTCCTTTGGAGTTGCCGTTAAATTATATTAACTTTACATTTTAAGGGCTTCCTTCACCATCTGTCAAGTAGGCTAACCGTCACCGGTTAGCCTATTTAAAGTCACCTGTCACCAGAATAAATGGAGCTGATATACCTTTGTCTGTACGGTAAAAGTCACAAACACTAAAAAGAAAATAATAAAAAAAATCGCCTATCGAAGGATGCACAAAACCGAGTGCATACATTATTAAAATGTAAGAATTAATTAATATACGAACATAGTACACAATTTATACAAAACGATGTCTCATCTAGAAAATTTACAGCAATGTTTCAGACGCAGTAATTTTTTTTTCGCACCTTTTGTAGCCTGCTTGGTGTCCAGCATTTTAAAAACGGCTACTAGTTTTAGACTATCTGGTTTTACATACTAGATTTTTAGACGAATTGCTGACAGACAAATTATTGTGACCTTAGTAGAATTAAGGATAAGGGATTAGGAAGGGATAGGAAAGTGGGCTCTAGCATCCTTTACTCACTCACCGAAACATAACAGCACACATGCTGTTATTTTACGGTGGTCTTCTGTAAGTATCGAGGGGCCTTATTCTTACTGTGATGAAGTCTAAAATGGGAGGTAAAGATCTTTTTTCAGGAGCCCCATATAATTGTTGCGGTTGATATGGCGGTAGATACTCGTAGGCCCTGTGAATTTGCGATCTCAATGTTACATGACTGTATATAGTAATTAAAATACAAACAAAGCACGATGAAACAGAAAATGCAAATGGAATTTCTTGTCTTGTTAACAATTGGCATTTCTGTAATATTACCAGCTCGCTAGTACAAAATATTCAAATGGTATGCTATGAAAACACTTATTGGGTACCTAAGTGTTATCTTAAGTAGATAATTTGCAGTAGAAAATAACTACGGTCGCTGACTTCGTACAAATGAGTCTGGAAAAAGAGAAAATATTATAAAAGCGAATCGCTAGAGAACGGAATAAACAACTGTTTTTTATTGAGCAGAAAAACACAATGAAGAGTCAAACGAAGCGAAAAAACATATAGTGACCAGTTCAACCGATGAAAATGTTGTGTATTGGTCACAATTTCCTTAAAGGTCATCTAACCGGATCGGCAATCGGACGTTGGCGTGTCAACTGAAATCTAAGCACAGTATAACATAAAGAACAGTAGCTGAAGTTCATTATTAAATAAAAAAATCGTAGGACCCAAATTCAGTCACCCCTAGTGTCAAGATTTCAGTCTTCTCATAACCTATCAGGGTTATCTAATCAGCAAATGCATGTGTTTCTAGCTGACTATAAATATCTACCATCTTATAGATTTCAAGTAAATGTGTCCACAGCTCCTTATTTATAATCTTTAAGTATCCAATTTTAAAATTATCTTCTGCATCTTTCCTCTGAAGGCATATTCACGTAGGTACTACTAGGTAGGTAATACGTAGTTATTATTATTACATCGTTATCATCATCATAGTTCCAATGCTGAATGCTGAAGATACGCTCCAATGACTTCCAATGCTGGTGATAAGTCTTCCTTATAATTTTCCAATAGGACCTGCGGCCCTTATTAGGTGATCTTTCCACCATTTAGGTCCGTAGTCTCCAATCGAGAACCTTCCGGGCCCAGCGGCCGTCAGTTCTTCGTACTATGTGTCCTGCCCACTGCCATGATCCGCCTGCTTATGTCGGTAATATTCGTTTGTCAACAGATATCTTCAATTCCTGATTCGATCTCGCAGTGTAACCCCGAGCATAACCCTCTTCATAACTCGTTGGGCAACGTTGAGCTTTCTTACGAGTCCACAGTTAATAAATGAGAGTTTAATAAATGGCTACTGTTATTAAGTATGCGGTGTCACAAACTAGTCACAAAGCTATTTGTGGGAATTAAAGTGCATTTAAGTCTATTGAATAGAATCGAACGTCACACAAATCGATGTCGTTTCCAGTAATGACAATGAAAGCTATTTTTGGTTCAACATTTTTTTTTAGAACATTTTTTTGTATTTAGCAAATTGGACATTATAATTTCACTGATGCTTTTATAATAAGTATATTATAAAGGTCTCTAGTAAAAGATCCGCTCCCGGCTTCTCCTAGGATCATCTTCAGCGGGCTCAGCTAGTTTTTTAAAAATTAGAATACTAGTTTCACGCTCTCGGCTTCGTCTGGGATATTCCCGTTTATCCATTTCTCGAGTTTATAAAGGATACACAAACCAACTTAATATTTTTATACTATAAAGATTAATAAACATTTAAATACTTAAATGTATATTGACAGCAAAATACTCATTTACTTAGAGAAACATTTTCCGTTAACTTCAAAATTGCTTGAAACAGTTGGAAACTACAATAACTTGGTTAAGTTATTGCTTGAACACTTTACGTCGCCATATACATGGTGTTATGTCATTACTTACAAGGCATTATCGTAAAGCGCACGTGCGTCTAACAGCCCCTATATATTACACTATAACATATAACTATATTTCCATTTGAATATTATATGTTAAACGTCCCCGTTTAGTATTACGTAGAACATTTTTGTAACTAGTTATGTGTTGAAAGATTAATTGGGAAAGTACCTTAATATGACAGTAGTCAACTAGAATTAACGATTTTATAAGTATAAATTAATACAGTTGGCATTTTGGCATTGCCAATACACGTTATAATACAAACGCAAATAGGTCATAAATCAGCGTATAATAATCGGACTTCTCGCTAACACTTAGTTATAAGTCATGGGCATTATGATTAGATTTTTTTTTTCTGTAATAATTTACGTTTTCTGTATATACTAAAAATACCCAAAAAGTTCCCCATTTATCATTTTAAAATCCGTTGACTGGCTTAGAAGAAGTTAGTAGAGACACAGGCAGACGCGGACAGCGACTTCAATTTATAAAAGACTAGCTGGTGCCCGCGACTTCGTCCGGGCACCAGCTATATATTTAAAAATATATATTATATAGGCAATATGATAACCTCTTGTTGCTATAACACTTTGGACAGGCGTTAGTTTTTTATTTTATTTTAGATGATCCATTGGGAACAGTGATACCTTCTTTCTGGATGAACGGTACCATTTCTTAAATGCCTGACAACGTGTATGCAAAATATCTTGATGATTGGTTCAGTAGTTAAAGCGTGAAAAGGTAATAGACAGATAGACAGACAGAGTTACTTTCACATCCTTATAATGTTAATAGTATAGTATGGAAATAGTATGGACTAGTATGGATAGTATGGATTAGTTTCGTATGGATATAATAGTATGGATGGACTAGCCGCATGCACCCGGTTTTACAAGGATTTTTTCCGCATATTATATACTAGCTGTTGCACGCGGCTTCGCCCGCGTAACTTTATAAAATATAGCCTATGTTACTCGTTGATAATATAGCTTCCCAACAGTGAAAGAATTTTTCAAATCGGTCCAGTTGTTTCGGAGCCTATTCAATTCAAACAAACAAACAAACAAATCTTTCCTCTTTATAATATTAGTATAGATAAAACCTTAAACCTATAAAAACCTTTAACGCTCTTTCCATTAGTGAAAACCGCATTAAAATCTGTTGCGAAGTTTGAATGATCTCAGAGGGACTACTTTGTTTTATACTAAGTATGTAAAAAATTTATGATTTGAAATAATTTAGAGACTTGTCATCACACAGAAAAACGTCAAAGATTTTTTGGAAAAATACAATAGTTTTTGTTTTGTTAATTACTCTTAAGTTTGTGTTTAAATTGTTATTAATTAATTAAATAAAAAATAATATAAGTAATTTTATTTAAGACATTTTCGTGTTTTTTTTTATTTGCATTAATTAAAGAAAATCGCCATTTCCATAGGTTTTTTCTAATAAAATTCGAATTGGCAATCCAGTACTTAGTTATTTTTGTACTTACAGTAAGAAGTTTTTAAGTCATAAATAAAAAACAATAGATAATAGATAATATCCAAGCCACTTTGACCCCTAAGCCTCTATCTATTTTCAATAGATATACCCTAAGCGCACGCCCACAAGAGCCTTCTAAGTTGGGCAAACATGTCACTTTGTTTACTTAACGAGTAACTTACCGACTAACATGTGTTCGATTACTAATACACACAAAGGGGTGTGCTAAGTTATATAAATAAAATACAAATACATGTATAAGAAGTGTAATAATTTTTAGCTAAAATAAAAATTGGCCTAAAAGAGCTGCGCATACTTCTTAAGTTTAAGTTTAAGTTTAAGCTTAAGTCTTAAGTTATTTCTTAAATAGCGGCCCGCCCCGGCTTCACACGGGTATTTAACAAATTATTCGATCCCGCACACGACCGCTGCGTAGGGAGCCGACCGCGCGAGTGAGCCACGCGGCACTTTATTTCTTGACACTGACTCCCCTCCCGTACCCCAGTGACGCCTAAAATTGCATATTAAGGTGCTAGCCGAGCGGGTTGAGCGGCGACCACGCGACTTTTTTCTAATACTTACTCTAGTGTATACGTCATAAATATAGATACGCACACTAGGTGGCGCTTGCGGATAGAAGGTGCATTCTTTATTAGACCGCGGAGTGTTAAGGTGCGTGAGTGAATTGATTCGTGTATGGAGTGGTACGAGTATAGCGAACAGTACACTTACATTTTTAAACTCGTGATATCTTTCGAATGGAATGTCCGAATTGAATAATTCAAAAAGTTATATAAAGGTGTTGAAGCAGACTTGAATATGAAGTAATTTATTTTGATAATGATTAATACCAAGATACAAATAATGTAATAAGTATGTAGACAAATAAAAATAAATTTTAAGAAAAAATATATTGTATATTTGATTAGGTCGAAAACTTTTAAGACCACCCTCGTATATATATAATATAGATTGATTAGTAGATAAAATATGTCCAAAATGTTAAGGTGCTATCTTAGTGTTCTGACTCAGATGTTCGATTCCTGACAGGACAAATATTGCAAATGTACTTTTCAAAATTGGCTCTGGTCTCAGGGCATAAATCATAAATGGGGCATTCCGTCTGGCGGCAGTAACCACTCCCTTACAGAAGACCGCCGTGAACCTGTGGCGTTGCTTGTGTTAACAGGCGACGATAGTTACTTATCATCAAGTAGTGAATGTCAGTTTTAATGGCTATAATAAATAAAAACTTTTTTCGAAAGATATTTTTAATTATTAGAGTTTATAGACACTTTTTAAAACTCTACATTGCAACGCCCGAGGTTTAAAAAATAAAGAAAAATTTACAGTAAATATTTTAATAGCAAAGAACTTATTCAGGTTTCACTTGCACAGTAGTGTCAAATGTCATTTTAATTTTCATACATCCTTTTATAATTTTAAAACTTTTCATTCCGCTTAATAAAATTTATGCAAAAGCAGATTATATACTCTGAGCTTTAAAGTAATAACATCGCAGTATTTTGTAAAGCAAGATAGCTTTTATCGTTAAACCCGTGACCATGTGGGGCCACTAGATTAACTTTTCGGTATGCCATTATTAATTTTTAAGTATTAGGGCGACTGAGTTGCTCTCCGTATATTTTTTAAGCCGACTTGGACTTAACATAGTCACAATAATTGCATTATTACTGATAGCGTCATCTCACTTAAGTTGATTATAATTCAAGAATTACAAACGAGATGGCGCTTTAGTAAACCTTTTTGCTTAAAAATGATTTTTAACAATAAATACATCTATATAGATATAGAAGACTTATCAAAATACATTTCACTCAAATCCTCCCTTTTCTTAATTATTTATTAATTATAATATATTTAATTATTTATTTAATAAATTAATATTAATGTTATTATTTATTAAATTACACAATTATTAATATTAAGATTATCTATTAATGTAAATGTAAAAATGGTGTCATCTACTACACCAGTGATTTTGCGTTCTAACAAAGTTAACATTAAAATATTAACAAAATAAATAAATTGAAAACCCCAATTTAGTGGCCCCAATTGAAAAACGAGCACAAATATTTGGTTATATCTTTTCCATTTTGCCACCAACGTAAAAGTGACATGAGACGCTCCCGTTTTAAAGGGGATATTAAAAAAAAACGCCAAGTTTTTTGTTGATCGCGGTTTTAGCACTGAACCTTTATTGGCAACAAGCTGTAAAAGTAACAATAAGGTTACCAAACAATGCTTCCTCGTTAATCATTAAATATTTGACACCGCGTCAACATCGATGTCACGTTATTAATAAAGGACAGAAGCCGGTTTTATTGTTGATTTTTGTCGGAATAAGAAATACAAAGCCTTACAAAGTTTTCGACAAGGGTTTTTCATTTAAGATTTTATATGGTTGCAACTAATTTTATCTATACATCTATTTATAAAACTAGAACTGTACAGTTTGAACGTGCGCCTCTAAAGGCTAGTTCGCACTGGGCCAGTAATTTAGTCTAGTAGCAAGTAATTTAGTAACGAAACGTGTCTCAATTATTATTATTGAATTGTTGTGTTTATTCATAAACAAGCAAAATTAACTTATAATCGTAAATTGAATTCTAAATTCTAAAATACTAAAGTAGGTAACTGAAGAATCGAAAGAGTTCAAGCGTAATCGGAATATATTTATAAATATCTGTCTGTAGGTATATATTTTTAATAATTCTGTTATTTTAAATGTGTATTAATTTAAATGTAACATTATATTTTATTAATAAATAAAAAAAAAAATCATAAAATTAGACGAGTATTAATAATTTAGTCTAGTCAATCAAATAAAATAAAATTTGTCTCTAAATATGCATAACATGAATGCTTGTGGAATGTTAAACCTCCACAATATTTTTTTTTCTTAGTTATCAAACTGATTTCTTCATACACCTCATCAAAAATAGCTTATTATGTTAGCTTATTTATTTTATTGTGTTGCAGCCCGTTCAGCTTGCAAAACAACACTCACTTGTCTCATGTACTATGTACTATACTCGACCCAAACTCTACCGTAATGCGAACAATTTCTGGGCAGTAGCGAGTAGTTTAGGATTAAGGATACATGATTATCACTCATGGATTAAGGATTACTTAAGGATTAAGGATAAGTAGTAGTTCAAGCAGTAGTTCAAGTAGTAGTAGGCATTCAAGCAGTGACTTATTGGATTATGATAAACTTAAGTGATTTGTATTTGTTTAATAAAATCCAGAGAAAATTTTATTTGTGTAGATACAACCATATTATTATATATTATATTTCTGTTATATTTATAAAACAGTAAATAAAGTTTAATTTTAATTTAAAAAAATATGTGCGAATGTTCACGTTTGGAGAACAGCTATAGCTTTAATAAAAATGAATCTATTTATTTGATTGTTTTGAAAAATCAATTATAATAGTAATAGCATTAAAATTCAAATTCGATAATACGTGATAACGTATTAAAGACGATAGTCGTTTCGACACTCATATAAATTATGTCTATATTATAAAACGACTTTAGAAGCGATAAGAGCCTTTCACTATCGTGTGACGTAGAGGCTCATACGCAATCATTGCGAAAGTCTGCACATTGCTATTAAAATATATGTTGCTTACTGACAAGGCTCGTTGGTCTAGGGGTATGATTCTCGCTTTGGGTGCGAGAGGTCCCGGGTTCAAATCCCGGACGAGCCCTCCTTTTTTTTTTCGTAAATTTATTTTTATACTGTTTTAGATATTAAGCAATAGTACAAAGAACATTATTAATTAATGACGATTTGCACACAATGATATTAATGATTTTTGAACATTTGATATGATCACATGAATGACTATTAATTTTATTAATTCACGAGAAAAAAATTTAATTAAAATTCATTTTCCTTAATTTTCATTTAAAATTCATACATTTCGTATGGGACGAGTTTTTATTCTGAGGCGGTACGAAGTTCGCCGGGTCGGCTAGTAATAAAATAATTTATATACATTATAATGAATAATGATATATTCACACGTTTAAGTATCGAGTAACTCATTTTATTATATTCAATTGAGTAGGAATTTGGCTTATTTAAATACTGGGTTTCAGTTTTCTCATTAATAATTCAAATAATATTTGTTCTACACTGTAAATATTAAAGAAATTATTTATTCCAATTGCCTGAATTATTGAGTTATTAAATTTATTCAGTTTCTAGTTAATTAATAGATTATTATTATTTATTTGTATTTTTATAAATAACTAGTGTCCCGTATTCGGCTTCGCCCGGGTTGGAATTTTTATATTTACAAATTTTACCGGGATTGGGAAATGGTCTCTGGCATTACTTACTCACCGAAACACAAAAGCACACGTGCTGTTACTTCACGGTTGTCTTCTGCAAGCGGGTGGTTACTGTCGCCAGACGGGCAGCCCAAATGACTGCGAAACGCAGCGTGCCGCTTGTAAACACAAGCAAAACCCGGGGGGTTAGCAAGTGCGGTATTCACTTAATTAGTTTAATGAAGTCATCTCCTCTTCAGCTTCGGCGGGTCTCGGTTCTCTCGGTAATGAAGCTTAAAATTAAAAACCACATGAATAAAACATTCGGGATGACATCCCCAATCCCCCGTTCCTTGTGCAGGTAATTATTGTGATGGAATTCATTTTATGAAAGTTGTATGAGAAACTCAATAAATATTTGATAGGACGGGACGGGACACTGTCTTCAGAGGGATATACAGAGGGAAAATATCATTAATACTTATTAAGTTAAATGTCATCATTGTGTTGGTTTTATTTAATATGCTTATGAATAGTGATATTATTTAAAAACAAAATTTACACTGAATATTGTCTCATATAGGTTTTGCAGAGAATGAACAAGAAGGTTGAGGTTTTGAGAACTATAAAAGTCAGAAAACTGGAACACTTTGGACATATGCAGGGGAAAATACAGACGATGTACTTCATGGTTCAAGAATCTCCTCGAATTGTATGGCCAAAGTATCTGATCAGGGTTAGGACAGCTATCTGGTGATAGCCGACCTCCTATAGGAGATAGGAGATGGCACTAAGAGAAGAAGAGGAGAAGAAGAGATAGGTCTATACTTATCTATGTCTATGATGCGATATTTGAAGTGTTTTCTGTGGTCCGGTTAACTGTACTACGGTTAATAAAAAAAAAAGTGCGGTCCGATCAATGTACCAACACCAAGCAATGATCTATACATATTATACAAGCCGGTGCCCGCGACTTCGTCCGCGTTGAACGATGAAAGGTACCCTATGTCCTTTCTAGTGTCACAGACAACGTGTATGCAAAATTTCATGGTGATCGGTTCAGTAGTTTTTGCGTCAGAGTTACAAACATTCATACATCCAAACATACTTTCGCATTTATAATATTAATACGGATTATGAAATAAAGTCGTTGTCCGCCTCTGTGTATTTCTCCGCTTACTCCTTCTAAATCACAAAATGAATTTTGATACGGTTTTTACTAATGAAAAGAGCGATAAACGAGGAAGGTTTTTGTATATAATTTATAGAATGAAACTATGAATGAAGCCGGGGATTCTCTAATATTGATAGTTCTCATAATCTATACTTCTATACTAATATTATAATGAGAGAATATTTGTATGTTTGTAATGAACAAACTCAAGAACTACTGGACCGATTTTAAAAATTCTTTCACTTATAAATAGATCCAAATTATCAGCGAGTAACATAGGCTATATTTTATAAAGTTACGCGGGCGAAGTCGCGTGCAACAGCTAGTTGCCACAAATAGTTTAATCTGGATTAACATATATGATATACTTCTTATTCTAATTTTTTTTGGATTTTCGAAGTCGCGGGCACAGCTATAGTACTTGTAATATTATAAATGCAAAAGTGAGTTTGTTTGTTTTAACGATTTCATGCCTTAACTACTCAACTCAAAATCATGAAATTTTGCATACACATGGTCAGAGGTACAGAAAAGCACATAGGGTACCTTTCATCCACAAAAAGTACCCCCAAGGAACGCGGCCGAAGTCGCGGTCAAAGGTTAGTATAAAATAAATCTCACTTGAGGTAAGTTAGTTTAAAAATATTCATTTTAAAATGTGACATCTGTCCCAATAAACTTGTGTTTCTGTCAAATTTTATGTACATAATCATTTGTTATTAAAAACTTTATTAAACACAGCTGTTTATTTAATATTAAAACGGAGCCTTAAAAAGGAAACATAAATTCACCTGCCGACCAAAATCAGCTTACATGGCGCGCCCTCGTAAATTGACTGTGACATTAAAGGAGTTATATGAATGTGCTAGATGTGGCCAGTTTATAAAATTCACAAGTACAGTCGGGGTACGAAAACCTTCTTCAATTTTCAACGTCATTCCTTTATCAAGTAGACTCTTAGTACCTTTTGAAACTAAAGTAGTAAGCGGACAACTGACAGACCCTGTCTTTTTTCTGATAATTGGGCTGTTTTTTTAATTATTTTTTTTTATGTTAAGGTCGGTAGACAGGCTAACGGTCCACTTGACCGTAGGTGTCTATAGTCAACTATAACATAAACAACAGCACAGGTGCTGCAAATGCACTGTCTACTATATTAGGATAAAGGATAAGAAGTTGGAAGGGGATAGGGCAATGGGCTCTAGCATCCCCTACTAACCGAAACACAAGAGTACACGTGCTGTTATTTCCAATAATCATATACTATGTAAACACTGTCACAAGTATACATTGACGAGCCCTTGGATCGAGTGTTTAATAGTAATTCCCCAAAAAAATTCCAATAAATCCAAGTAAAATGACTTAGACTATTTTAGCCTATAAAATTTCAGAACTACTTACCTACGTCATTGTACCAGCTAATAATAATTTACCGAATAAAAAAATAAATAATAATCTATTTTATTTGAGGACTACTATTTTATTTGAATCCCTTTTTT
The DNA here is from genome assembly GCA_944738685.1 of Synanthedon myopaeformis. Taxonomy (NCBI): domain Eukaryota; kingdom Metazoa; phylum Arthropoda; class Insecta; order Lepidoptera; family Sesiidae; genus Synanthedon; species Synanthedon myopaeformis. The sequence goes on from OX122934.1 coordinate 1,026,622, forward strand.
TTGGACCAAGCGCTTTAAAACATCTTTTATTTAGCGCACTGCCAAGGTTTAGAACTCTCTGTCGGCGGAGTCTGTGTTTCCGAACTTATCGTTAGATTATCCCAAATCGTTAGAAAGTTCTAGTGAATAGGTATCTTTTGGGTGAGCTCGCTCCAACATAGGCCTCATTTTCGCTATACGGTTGGATGCTGGCCAAGAGAAAACCCATTTTTTAAGAAAGAAAAAAAAAGTCGCTTCTATACGCTATAGGTCTGCGGAGTCCGCGCTCTAATGAACTTTTTAAATTAAAAAAGGCCCAGAATAACATATTATACGGTCGCACGCATATTTCGCGCGCTCGGGGCACTCTAATTTAATTACAAGTTTCGTTATGTGCGGGAGAGATGTCCTCTTCTATGTGTATTTTAAATATTCACATTAAATTTGAAAAGCGTTAATTTCCTTGGATACAGAGATCACCAATAGACATCATCATCCGCTCTAAAGCCAAATTTACATTAAGGAATTTGTTTATTTATTTATTTTATTTTCAACATAAAACTTACAGGAAAACAAAATAACATTCAACATACGTGTGAATAAAAAAAATTAATGTTTTACATCTAGTTTTACAATGCATGCATTAATTTCCTGGCACAGATTGAGCTATTGTGCCAACAACGACAAATTTCACTATGTAAACTAATGTCGCAATGGCGTCTATACATTTTGCTTGAATGCTGACAAAGCCATGATCTTCGTGTTACTGTTGATTTCACGACACTAGGAACTAGTTTTCCTGCGTATAAAACTAGTTTCATGATAGGTGATACACCTACTAATTTCTAACGATGTGGATTTCACGACACAGAAACTATTTTCCCTATGTATGAAGCTATGAAATTAATTAACGAAGAATGCCATGTAAATTCCGGCTTAAAAAAGCTGAAACTTTCTCCAATTAGGGTAAATACATGAACCTTCCATGGTCTTGCTTGAGCTGTAGGCTAATAGCCGCTTATTATCAAGTAGACATTTAACTTACCTTTTTTTTTAACGTTGGGAAATCCTCTTGGATACCCGGCCATCTAGCGTGGGGAGGCATATGCTCCCTCGGCGTACCCGAATGTGGATGTATGCCAGCCATCTCGGGGACCTTACGATGGGCGGCAGTCTTCCCCAAGACCACAGCCCGGATCCAGGTCAAGGTGGAAGGCGACGAACATAGGCCGGCCGCCTGTGGCCGAGCCTCCTCCGGCGGATTGACTGGGAGAGGGGATCCTCTTCCCGCTGCCTTTCCGCCGCTTCCTTGCATAACATAAAATTATTGTATAAATGCATAGAATCGATGTATAACTCATTTTGCATGCCAGATTCTAGTGAAAAGCGCGATCTGTATTACCCATGTATATTACCTAACTTAAACCATCAATTGTACCGCTTTTTTAGCAAATAAATGAGTTTTAGTTTGCGCGACATAACGTGCTCACACAACGTGAGCATCGCCTGCCACGCAAAGTCACTGCCAAGCATTATAGAGACAAAGCAGTGTCAACCGAGCAGCCACAACGGTGGCATTCCTCCGTAGGCTCTCTCACGGAACCTTCAACCTACCTGCCTCGCCAACTTAGCTTCTAAATGTGGAGGTAGAACTAGTACTGTCCTACCTTCTGTCCTTACTTGTTTAAAAATAAGCACTGTTACATTGTATTTTTTAAAAAATAATAATAATAATATCAATGATGGGATATTCTCTCCATACTGACCGCCAATTTAAAATGTTTGAAGTATATGTGGTTTCGCTGGGATGCAAACACTTTGTGAGTTGATGGATTGCCTCAGGCTTTGCATGTCCCTTATCTGACCGCTGAGACCTTTTTTTCTCCAGAACATGGTGTATAAATATTTAAAGGATCAAGGGACGCCAGCAAGGTACAATACAAATAAATTTTGTGTAAGTTTACAATACAAATAAATTAAATAAAAATGTCCGTTTGTCATTTAGAAATAAAGGCATATTTTTAAGCTAACCAGCAGTAAAATGGTTAAACAGATTTTGAAGAAACTTATATTTTTATCTCCTTTTCTGTGTATAAAATTTAATGATGATCGGTTGAATAGATGAGACGTGAAAAGGTGTCAGCAAATGGCTAAAAAAGAAGATTTTAGCCATTTGCTGACAAATTTCAAAAATTTCAACTGATTTTTCACGCAAAAAATATGAATAAAACTAGGAAAAAAAAAGTTCATCCAGTCTTTGTATATGGCACGCTTCATGATCAAAAAATTCATCCAAAAAGATGATGTTTTCAAGGGATCATCTAAAAATAAAAAACCAACGCCTGGCAAAAAAATTTCAGGCGTTACGTTGCTCATAAATTTAGTAAGGTGTTATATTTTTTATTTCTCAACGCGGACGAAGTCGCGGGCTCCAGCAAGTATTTTATAATCTATAAAATATCTACTATAAATAAAATTTTATGTTGTATACAATACTAGATTTTGCCAGCGACTTCGTCTGCGTCCATTTTTCTTATCCGATCGCTACCAAACTTCACAGGATCACCCGTTGGACTAATCTGAAGATTGTCTAAAAATTTCATCAAAATCGGTTCAACAGTTTTAGAGTCCATAGGGAACATACTGGAACATACATAAATACATTCGCTTTTAACATAAAATCATAAACACCACGTGAATCCATATAAAAGTTTTGCCTCTCATTAGTGTTACCAAATGAATGTTAATATTATGCAAATAACTATGAACATATTGGACTTCACGGACTACCTGAGTTACGTGAATTTTATTATAAATAATATTGTTAGCGATTCTAATTGTAATACAATATACAGTAATATGAATTTTACTCGTATGTTCATTGCTTTGTTAGTATCTATATATTATTATATAAAAATGTTGTGTTGGTTTGTGTATTATTCAAAAACTCAAAAACTAGCCGACGGATTCATTTGAAATTTTTACACAATATGCAATCCGCTTCAAGGATTGATCATATCATATTTTAAGCATAACGAAACAATCTCGATCGCGACAAAAATTGTCAGTCAGTTGTTGAGGAAACGGAATTTTCTGATACATTAAAGTACCGACTTGTAAAGAAATATTTAAAAAGTGATACAAAACAATATGGGGCATTTTCTTAAATGTACGAGTATATTGTTATTTATCTTTTTTCAGTGAGGATATTAATTTTATTACAGACACAAGGAATGCTACAAATTGTCCAAATATTTACGTGGTATTTTAGTTATTAAATATAATAAATATCATTTTAAAAATCTTATGCTTACTGCACGAATTTTTAAAAAGACGCTTGCAACTTGTTAAATAGGTACTTAACTTGAAATTTTTAATTAGCACGATTCTTTTAAAGTAATTATACATTCTTCTTGTGCTGCTATTCATTATAGTTATTTTCCTCGGAGTAAATCAAGGGCAATGGTAGGCGAAATTCGCATAACTGAAATTTATAGGGTCGTTAGTATCACTCTCTTAACTCACAGTATTGTTAGAAGACAGTATATGAACTTGATTATGAAAATTATAAAATGTTACACTTTGTGTGCGTTCATTTTCTGGATGACTAAAATAATGTTAGTCATAATCTTAGAAATTGTGGCTAAGGTTTGTGCCTCATTTGCATCATCCTTTTTGGTGTATATTCAGAAGCTTTATTTAACAACTAGCTTTTGCCTGCAACTTCGCCTGTGCTCTTTTTTATTAGGTGTTAAAACATTTATTGAATATTTATTGTTCACAATACTTTTTTTCTGTATTAAAAGTATCATAATATGTCTTTTTCTGTATCCCTGACAAAATGCATATATGCAAAATTTGATGATTATCTGTTAAGTAGTTAAGACATTAAAGCGTAAAAAACAAACAAACGAATTCACTTTCGTAATTATAAAAAATAAATAAAAAATATGACAAAAAATATAAAAAGACAAAATATATAAGTAATATAACGCCTGACATATTCATTGCTGCTATACTTTTGCCAGTTAGATTGCTATTTTTGACGATACCTCGCGAATAATACCTAACTACTTTATTCTATAGTCTGTTCGCGTTTGAATGCAGTGAGTCATCAGTGCAACGGTAGATTAAAGGTGTATTCACAATGGAGTTAAAAATCAAACAGAATATATTTTAAAACATATAATATATTTGTATAAAAATGGATAAAAATTAACATAATTGTCTTAAGTAAAAATAAAGCCCTTAATATTTTAATCAGTGTCAGTGGAATATCTTTTCGTATATATTATAGTATTAAAAGTATTTAAAAACATTGTAAATTAATCGTCTTTCTCCACTGTGATTATTATAATATTATTATTTAGCCAGGATAGCTAAGTTGCGTCATAAATGTACTAATAAAATTATAGTAAAATTAATTTACTTATAGTAAAAAAAAAATACTTACTAAAACTTGAGTTTACAAACTCTTTTTAATATTTATACTGTGCTTAAATGCGTTAACAAAACATTCTCATGTAATACCAAGCGGCTTTTTAAGCACAACTTTTAATGGAATAACGTAGTACTATTCGAGGGTTTTGGTTAAGAGTTTTTTTTTTGGTAAATTAAAAACGTGATTGAGGTTAAAATTTCGAAATTGTTGCTTCTAACCTAAATTTCCTTGCTAAAAAATTTATATACAAGGGAAAACTTGGGAAATATATTTATTGACACTTTTATGTCGGGGTACATTTTTGTACATGACTATGATTGTTACATAATAATATACCAATAATTAATATTGATATATTTTTGATCAAATCAAATCAAATAAAATCAACCCTTTCACACTTAATTACCAACACTCAATGATCATGAAATTTTACATACACCTTATCAGGGATACAGAAGCACCTATTGTGTTGCGTGTGTTATAGGTAGCTGCCTATCATCAAAAAGATCGTCAGCCTGCCTGCCAATCTTAACATGTAAAATGAAAAATAGTCACACACCTCACAAAAAGGGCTTCGTTTAAATTAGGCTCGTGAATATTCACCAGCAGAGAGATTTACCGAGTAAGGTCTATTCAGAGTTTAGACTTGTAAATAACTCATGGAGCTCTAGTGTAAGCTAATCAGGTCTCGGGCGTTGCTTACTCAAAAATAGAAATACATACAGGCAGTGTTCACAGTTCACCTATTTCTTTCCATGAGAATTCTTAAACCAAACTCTTTGAATCCCATTAAAAATCCCAATAAACTTGTTTCAATAGCTGCACAGACATCATGAGTATTTCGTATCGCGAGTATAAATACAAAATCTCTTCCTTTAGCAAGTCATCTGAAAATAACTGGGACACGGCACGATACGATCGAGACTGAATGTTGAAACAAAGCGGTGTATTTCAGGCGATTTCCCGAACATGGTTCGCCAGTTACATGCAATCGACATATGGATAGACAGTTTAGAACTGAAATGTTTCCTCAGACCAATCCGCGGAATGGATTCTACATTTTTGTATTCAATCATACGTGAAAATGTATTTATAGTGTGCATTCTGATTTCAAAGTTGTTCTTGTGCCATAAGACTACTAAATGGTGTATGAGTGTTTAAAATGGTTCAAAAGAAAAACCCAATTTATAGGGATTTATAGATATTTCCATTGAAAATTGTTAGATATTTTAAATTGATATATTTAAATAAATATATGTAATTTTTGATACTTTTAAAATAATTTCAAATCTATACAAATAAAATATACCAATCGCTAAACATGTTTCTAAGTGCAAAACTAGAGAACGACCGGACGAGTTTGCTTATTTCTTTTTAATATTTAAAAGTCCAAGAAAGAGTGTTATGAAGTGAAAAATTGGAAAATTTTCCCAGAAAAAAATAAAAAGCCCAATTTTTTTACACATCAGCTGCTACAGTCTAAATACCAATGACATAACGATATAATTATGTACTTACAATGTTTTATGAACAAATTTTCGAATAATTTATTCTGTTTCATTATGGTTTCATCTGTAACAAAAGAAAAATAAAATTTGAAAATATTTTTTATGGCCTGCGAATAGGCTAACAAGTCAACTGATCTGTCAGCCATCAAGTGACCATATGTGTTACCAGCAAGTGATGGTAATATCGCTTAGACACAAGAAATACCTTTGGAATATATAAAGAGAGCCAACTCTGAGAATTTTCTCTGAGTTCCTGTAATTGGTATGACTTGCGGACCTCTAGAGGTAAAGTCGTCTATTTAAATTCCTTTTCAATCAAAATATTAGTTTTTGTAGTTTACTTGAGCGCACTGCAACTTCAGAGCTTATTTAAAAACGAGATTGCTTAAAACTAACCTCTGACGAAACAGGAGAGGTAAAAAATGAAATTTCCAAGAGGAATGATTACGCGAACGAAAGCAATCTCTCTATAAAAATGCCCTTAATTGCTACTTTGTGTTGCGAAACACTCATAAATACCTATGAAATGGATATGGTTTCTTCAGTGTATTGCTTTAAAATTTGATTTTTTTTTAAACACATAAATACTTGAAATTGATATGGTTTATTCAGTTTTGCTTTAAAATTTGATTTTTTTTTAAACACATAAATACTTGAAATTGATATGGTTTATTCAGTTTTGCTTTAAAATTTGATTTTTTTTTTAAACACATAAATACTTGAAATTGATATGGTTTATTCAGTTTTGCTTTAAAATTTGATTTTTTTTTAAACACATAAATACTTGAAATTGATATGGTTTATTCAGTTTTGCTTTAAAATTTGATTTTTTTTTAAACACATAAATACTTGAAATTGATATGGTTTATTCAGTTTTGCTTTAAAATTTGATTTTTTTTTAAACACATAAATACTTGAAATTGATATGGTTTATTCAGTTTTGCTTTAAAATTTGATTTTTTTTTTAAACACATAAATACTTGAAATTGATATGGTTTATTCAGTTTTGCTTTAAAATTTGATTTTTTTTTAAACACATAAATACTTGAAATTGATATGGTTTATTCAGTTTTGCTTTAAAATTTGATTTTTTTTTAAACACATAAATACTTGAAATTGATATGGTTTATTCAGTTTTGCTTTAAAATTTGATTTTTTTTTTAAACACATAAATACTTGAAATTGATATGGTTTATTCAGTTTTGCTTTAAAATTTGATTTTTTTTTAAACACATAAATACTTGAAATTGATATGGTTTATTCAGTTTTGCTTTAAAATTTGATTTTTTTTTAAACACATAAATACTTGAAATTGATATGGTTTATTCAGTTTTGCTTTAAAATTTGATTTTTTTTTTAAACACATAAATACTTGAAATTGATATGGTTTATTCAGTTTTGCTTTAAAATTTGATTTTTTTTTAAACACATAAATACTTGAAATTGATATGGTTTATTCAGTTTTGCTTTAAAATTTGATTTTTTTTTAAACACATAAATACTTGAAATTGATATGGTTTATTCAGTTTTGCTTTAAAATTTGATTTTTTTTTTAAACACATAAATACTTGAAATTGATATGGTTTATTCAGTTTTGCTTTAAAATTTGATTTTTTTTTAAACACATAAATACTTGAAATTGATATGGTTTATTCAGTTTTGCTTTAAAATTTGATTTTTTTTTAAACACATAAATACTTGAAATTGATATGGTTTATTCAGTTTTGCTTTAAAATTTGATTTTTTTTTTAAACACATAAATACTTGAAATTGATATGGTTTATTCAGTTTTGCTTTAAAATTTGATATTTTAAACACTCATAAATACTTCTGAAATGGATTTAGTTTCTTCAGTATATTGCATTAAAATTTTTGAATTCATAGAAATTATAGAGCAATTTTATAAAATAAAGTATTTATTTGTTTTTTTATTTATTTATCTAGGTATTTAATTAATAGGCAACCTTACAGCATGTAACATTTCAGATACATTAAAAAAAATTTATAAAGTCTATTACAAGGTTAGACATATTAAAATTTATAAGTACAAAAAAAATACGAGTATATATAATTGTATATATAATTATAATTTTTATAATTATAAATAAATAAATATCTTCACACATTCCACACAGCACCATCTAGTTCCACATTAAGCAACTAATGCTTGTATTATGGATACCAGACAGTTGATATATTACATATATTACTTTTTTTTTGGAAATACATACATATTATAAATACAAAACATCCATGACTCAGGTACAAATGTAACACATAAACATTTGCCCCTAGCGGGATTCGAACCCGCGACCGTTTGGTTAACAGCTAGGGTTACTAGCCACTAGACCAAACGTGTCGTCCAAATTATATATATATATATATGTCGGAGTGTAAGGATGGCGCCACCAGTTCGCAACGATTAATTGTAGTCTATGCGTGGCGACATCGCGTTACAGTTATCGTCCTACATTCAGTTTTCTATCTGGCAATATTGTTTTTCTTTATGTTCTGTGTCTACTGCGCTTATTATTTAAAATGGTAACATTTTCTTATTTTAATTTAATTTTTAAGTTGGTCAATCTGTTAAACATGACCGTATGTTCTTTCTGATTGGATGTCGATTAAGATTGTAATGTTGGTTAACTGGAAACTCAACGAGAATTGGACAGCGCTGATTGGTTAAGCGATTTTGGTTCCACTCGCTTGGACATGGCCCTTGGCGGGGATAAGGAGGGGTGGAGACACATTTGATTAAGACTTTTAAGAGGAAGAGGAACGATCTCCATCTCTTGCCAAGAGACTTGTCAGTTTCCACGAAGCCAATTTGTAAAGTGAGATTTTAATTTATCGGAAGCCCGTCGCTATGTCCGATGCCCAAGATATAATCATATAAACATATATATATGCATATATATGCACATTATATCCAAATACATACATATAATCACATATGCGTGATAGTATGCGTTTTTTTCTTATTTCATACTAACTTTGTAAATTCGTATGTTTGTGAAGATCGCATTTAAACCTCTAAATGGATTCGAATGAATCTTAGTGTACAAATAGTAAATATTCAGAATTTAAATATAGAACACTATATTCCTATAAGTTCTTATGGGATAATATCGCGACAATTATCGGGAATTTTAGTACCAATGGGTGTTCCGCAGGGTTTACTTCTCGGCCCGTTGCTATTTTTGACTTATGCTCGTATTGTTACAATCCAAGTCTGTGGAGACTTGTCATAACAAGTCTTTTCATATCCGTTTCTATGTCGTGCATACTCAGCAATAGACATTTTTAAAGTGTGGATGACACTACGCAGGGAATCTTTCATTCGTTCATCTAGGATTTCATATTAAAATTTTAATATAATGTTGAACTGAGTTCCCAGCTAAGTAAATATAGCTTTTAACAAATGAAAATTTCTTTAGTATAAACGTGCTGAGATGTGTAAAAGTTGTGTAACTTTTAGTAGTGACAGGGTAGGTACACTGAAGTAGTTTGAAGTAGGCAGACCGTCAGGCAGCTGTAGTCACTCCTAATAGAAGACCATCGTAAAATATCATCACAGTATACAGCCGAAACAGTAGTGTTTTGATAACTAAGTAAGCGGATTCATCTATTCCCTCCTTGTCGCTTATCCTTTGTCTTATTTATGTCCACAGGATACTTTTATGTTAACGTGCACAGACAGGGTGACGGTAGATGTACTTGATCTTCTACTTTATACTTGCAACCTACCAATATACTTATATAGTCTTTGCTTGCAACTATTATAGCGTTCTTGTGTTAATACAGACCAGACATAGGTAAAGACGCCTTTGACAGTGACGGTTTTATGTAGGCTCAAAATCAAAATGAAGCTCGCCTCTTGCGCTTCTTATCCAGCAGCTTCCCTTACCTTAAAAATTACTAAGTTCTAGAAAGCTGATTTTTTATTATAACGTAAGCGTTTGCTGAGAAAGGATTTTTGAAAATTTAATCGTCGTGCGAAGCCGAGGGCGGATCGCTAGTATCTAATAAGATTGATATCAATATCTCTATATATATATATATATATATATATATATATATATATATATATATATATATATAAATAGATAAGATAGTTTTTATTTTATCCCGGGCGAAGTCGGCAGCGTGTAGTATTATTATAATATTCGATTTTTCAATTGTTAGCTTGCCCTTCGCAAACGTAATTCCTGACGTTAACTTGGCTTATGTAAATTTTTGTTAGAATAATTCAAGACTCGGCTACAAAGTAAGGCGAATCGACTCATTCCTAGCTATTCCTCTGAAGATATTTCAAAGGCGTAGACCTCAGCAGCACTGAGAGCTCTCCAGACGACGCCGGGGGCTACTGAATATGCAGCCGACCTCTTTCAGTCTCTTTTAGACGAGACGCGAGTGAAAGAGACGGAATTAAGTTTGTTTATCAAGCCATTAACGTCTCTATGGACGTTCTAATTTATGCGAAAGCAACTGAAGCCTTCTAAATATATGGGAACGTGCCATTTTAAAAAAATACAAAGATGTGTTACTAATTTATTAAAATTCTGTTACATTTATTTTACAAGCGACCAGCCCTGACTTCGCACTGATATGACTGTATCTAATAGCATTTTAGCAGTAACCTTTTATTTGTGACAAGCTTTCAAACTGTCAGGAAAGAAAAGACTGGGAATATTAATAGGGACCAGTCTTAATATACGTAAGGCCTTAGACTTAAGTACTTAAGATTTTGGTCATTTCTTTAGGTCGTTAAAATAATTCAAAGAGGCTTAACTAGTGATAAGTTTTCCAACTCTTTCTTGCGTTAACTCAAAGAGAATCTAGACGAAAAGGTTTCTTCATTCAATTGGCAATAATAGAAAAAGGTCCGAAACAAGAGGTTAACATAGTGGATGAAGTATTCTTTAAAAAGAAGCCACATTTTTAATTTAGTAATTTATTATTTTTATTTTAATTAAAGGTTATCACACAGTTTTAGTAGTGGCAGGGCACCCTGTGTTTCGCAGCCCATTTAAGCAGCCCGTTTGGCGGCAGTGGCCACTCTTTTACAGAAGACCACAATAAAATAACAGCATATTGTGTGCTCTTGTGTTTGGATCAGTGAGCAACACCCAATAATATTAAACTCAATAATTTAGGGCCTCTTTCACCATCTCTGAGTAAAGTGTCGAGTAGGCTAACCGACATTTAAAGTCACCGGTAACAGGGAATGAAGGAGATGATATACCTTTGTTTGTACGGTAAAAGTCCCAAACATTAAAAAGAAAATAATAAAAAAATTCGCCTGGATGCAGTAAAGCGAGTGCATAATTTAATAAAACATAAAATTATTTCTAAAAGTAACTAATCAACACTTTACTTGTAGTTGGTGAAAGAGGCCTACTTAGGCTCGAGTTTACCAACAGACGGTTATTTTTAAACAGCTGTTTAAAATTTAAACAGCCGTTTAATAATATTTTGTTATTCAAAATCGCTAAAATGCGGGTTAAACGCCCTAAACATTTGATTAACTTAATGATTAATCTGATGTTTAGGGCGTTTAACCCGCAGTTTAGCGATGGTGATCAACAAAATATTATTAAACGGCTGTTTAAATTTTAATCAGTTGTTTAAAAATAACCGTCTGTTGGTGAACTCGAGCCTTAATTTTTTAGTGTAAGCTCAATTAACTTTAATTAATTAACATTTAATATGTATATATAGCTATGCTTCCGTCCGTATAATTCTCAAATTATATTCCCAAACGAAGGTAATAATTGTGTAAGAGAATTTAAATGTATAACAAACTGCAAGGACACTATTTACTAAAAATAAAAAAAAATCACCTCAAAGCCAAATTAAAATGTAGCGGTTTTATGTTGGAAACTTTCAACAGCGCATAGCCATTTATTTAGTTATTTATCGTAGTGCTGGTTTTGTTTAGTGAGCGCCTATAAAACGTTAACTTAATAGCCTTTTGTGGGAAAATATAAAAAAGATGACTTTTTTTATTGTGAACACGAACTACTACACTTTTTTTTTGACTATGGTAGTTTATTATTGCTTTATTTAATAAACGAAGTCCTAAAAATAATTATGTATTTATAAAAAATAGAAAACAGTTTTTTTTTCTAATTAAAAAAAATATGTATATGAGTGACAGGAATCTATTTAGTATTAAAGCCATCAAAACGCAAGCGTGTATTTTTCTACTAAAACGAGCTCTTTCGACTTAGCTCCAACTTTTCGAGGTGCATTCGTATCTGTAGCCAGTGATCTTGAGCTTCTTTGCTTGAGGTTGTGCTCTTAACTTCGGCACTTCTTCCGAGTTCAAAGCTCTAACAGCAGCAAAAATCTGGGCTTGTAAGATAAGACACTGCGGCCTGAAAGGCTTCGCGACTTGGTGGGCAGACGACCTGAAAGGCTTCGCGTAGGCTTCGCGGCAAACGGCTGGATGCGAAGGACAGAAAACAGTGCGTGGTGGCGATCCTTGGCAGAACCCTCCATCCAGCAGTGAAGAGACACAGGCTGTTAATGATTACATAGTCGTAGAAAAAAGTACACAAATTTTAGGTTGATAAAATATGTTTTTTCGGTCCCAGCCTCGCAACTGTAACTTAGTTCCGGGATCATGCATCTTGCTAACACTCTGCACGACACTCTAATAGCCCTGTTTACAATGTCGTGCAAAATAAACGCCCGTGTACGGCCAAATGAACGTTTCTACCGCCGGCCAATAAGCGAGATACAGTACCGAATCTTGATATTATAGATTTTCCTAATCTATACATTCAATAAAATAGTAGAGCAGTCGTGTCCGTTTATTGAAAATATTTAATAGAAATTGAGAGAGGCGATAAAAGAAAAAAACTATTTGAAAATTTTGTATTTTATTGAAATCGGATGTAGATATGAAAAGTTATCGTGCTTCATTTACTTTTCAAATTGCATAGAAAACTGTCAAGCGTCGGACTCTAGAAAATTTTACAAAATTTCAAAATAAAATGCTGATATTTTTACGTAAAACATCTACACATTTTTTCTTTTTCTTTGTAAAAATGTATAAAATCTTCATGAAAAAATACATTTTCACATCTTAAAATGAAGTCCTAATGGGACGACAACACTGATAGGTAGAAACTTATAGACTAGACTTCTTCGGGCGTTGCTTACCGCCTTCAACTTACCAACAATTTCTTTGATTTTGCTTAAAATCAAGTAGACAGTCGGCCTGTACCCTTTTTAAAATAAAATAAAATTTTAATTATATTTAACTGAGAGAGTTAAATTTTTACTAGGCGAATTTAAATTATATACAATTTTTGAGATCTCATACTGTGTAAAATTATACCGTACTGTACCATTGCGGTTTTAAGCAGCTGCGTCCGTGTGATAGGTACACGCGTCACACACATATCTTTGTTTCTGCAAAACTCAATATTTGACTCTTTTACGCACCTAAATAAGGTTCATATTTGTATGAATATTAAGTTGCGAAGGCGCAGCAATGATATTGCTCGCGTATAGTTCCACATATTTATGGCTAATTAATGTAGTTTATTGTATTGCCGAGTGAGTTGCAGAGAATTGCATTCCGTTGATGCGACTAATTTAATTATTTTAAATATTTATCTGTCTATTGAAATTACATTATCAATTTAAGTGTAGGTAGGTCTATTTAACGTGTCTTTTCAATTGGTTATTTTACATATACGAATTAGGTTAGGAAGTAGTGGCAGGGCAGGCGAACCCAGTGTGGTTTCGCAGTCATTTGAGCAGCTCGTCTGGCGACCGAAGACCACCATGAAGTAACGTGTGCTGTGGTCTTTCGGTGAGTGAGTAAGGGATGTCAGAACCCATTACTTCACCCCTTTCTTAACCCTTAATCCTTCTATGGTCGGCAGCACACTTGCAGCACCTATGGCGTTGCTTGTGTTAAGGTGACGGTAGCTATCACCTACCATCAAGTGGACCTTCAGCCTGTTTGTCGACCTTAATATAAGAAAAAGAAACCTCCGTTTAGTGGCGCCACTTCATGACGGATATGTCTGAGACATATCTATACTTATAATATTATAAAGAGGTATTATAAGATACTAATATTATAAGATTTGTGTTTGTTTGTTTGCAGTGAATAGGCTCCGAAACTACTGGACCGATTTGAAAAATTCTTTCACTCTTGCAAAGCTATACTCGTATTATCAGCGAGTAACATAGGCTATATTTTATAAAGTTACGTCCAACAGCTAGTATATTATATACACCGTGTTCTATTGTCATTATTGTTACTTTTGAAGACACGTGGAAAAACTTACCGCAAAAAAAATGAAATAACTTTGAAGACATAGTAAATGCGCAAATGTGTGTCAGAATGGCGGACGGAATGTTTAATATCCCCCACCGCAAGTTGTGAGTTAGAAAATATTAAAATATTCGCACAGGTATGCCCGCTAATGTTATGAGACGACGAGATTTGCCGGATCCTGTTCTCGGCATTTATTTTTATAACTTGAATTCCTTCGTGCGGCAACCCTAGGCTTTTTATATTCCACTTGGAAAAAGATATTTGCCATTTTTCTGCACGAAGCTAGCTTACTTTTGAAAATAGGGGAAAGGCGAAACCTAAAATCTACTTTCTCTTTGTAAATATTGTCGTAAAATATTCTAAAAGAGTTTTAACTATTGTTAGGAGGCCTATGTCGAGGAAGGTTATGAAGGTATGTTCAGGAGTTTGAAGATCATTTTCAGAAATCGTACAATGACAAATTTTCCTCGGCGAACTTGTTCTGTTCGTCGTTGCTCTCATTCAGGAATAGCACTGGCAACATTCTTGCTGGCTAGCGATTACATTGGTTATGTTTTTGTTATTATTTTTTTAAACAGTGAACACTTTGGCAGTTCTATGCGAGTGGTTGGTATGTGATAAACTCTTGGTGTATATGTGAATCTATGTATAATATGTTAATATGTAATATGTGACTTAGGTGATAGTATTATTCCCATTGTATAAATGTAAAATCCGTTATTGGCTGTTGATTATGTTTATTTTTTTGTCTGTAAATTTTTATGTTGAGAGCTGTGAATTTATTTTGGATAAATAAATAAATAAATTTCCTACGATTCCTAATTTGATAATCAGTTGACGAAGAGATCTCAGTAACTTCTACAGGTTTGAAATTTGGTGTACCGTTACTTCAGTTGTATTTAATAAAATATGGTAACCTTGATCTGATGCTGCACCATCAAGTAGTCTGCTGAATACCAAACTCCTCAGCAACTTACAGCAGATATAGCGTGTTTGAGCTCAACAGATTTTCAATAGTTTACAATTTTTAATTATACTTTGATAAATATAATATTAAAGTTATATAAACAAAATTAATTATTAAAGTTATATATATAACTTTGACGACACGTTTGGTCTAGTGGTTAGTAACCCTAGCTGTTAACCAAACGGTCGCGGGTTCGAATCCCGCTAGGGGCAAATGTTTATGTGTTAACATTTTACCTTTGTACCTGAGTCATGGATGTTTTGTATTTATAATATGTATGTATTTACGAAAAAAATAATAATAATCTATGTATTATATCAACTGTCTAGTATCCATAATACAAGCATTAGTTGCTTACTGTGAAACTAGATGGCGCTGTGTGGAATGTGTGAAGATATTTATTAGTTATTTATTATTATTATTAGTTAATATTTTATTATATATATAACTTTAACTATTTTTATCTACAATAATATTTTATTATCTGAACTAATTTTTTCCAACCCTTGTCAAAATAATTTCATTGCTTCCCTTAACAAGGCGGTCAGTGTGCTTGATGAAGGGACCCTTACTTAAGGGTTTTAAGTCAATGGCATAAGGGTTATATTGTACGATTCGTCAACATGAAAATGAAGGCTGGAACATTCATATTTTATATGTTAAATAATTTTCAAGAAGTAAAGATTTTATCTAGTAAATTTTAGTAATGTTAATGAACACTGCGTTTAGCAGTTATTAAAATTGTCCGCGCCTTAAAACATTTATTCAATATATATTTGTTTACATATTTTTGTCAGGCGTTTAATTTAAATTTATTTTTTATTTTTAAATGATTTCTCGGGAACATTACTTTTTTCGGGATTAAATTTTCTGTATCACTGACAACGTTCTAAAATTTGAATGATGGTCGGTCGAGTGGTTAAGGCGCGAAAGCGTAACAAACTAACACTCATTAATTCATACTATATATTTTTTTAATGTTAAGGTCGACAGACAGGCTGACGCTCTATTTGATGGTAGGTGGCTACCGTCGCCTGTAACACAAAGCAACGCCACAAGAGCTTCAAGTGCGCCGACCATAGAAGGATTAAGGATAAGGGCAAACTAACTCACTCACCAAAACACAGCAGCACATATGCTGTTATTTCACGGTGTCTTCTGTAAGACGGTGGTTACTGTCGCCAGCGCACAGCGGCAGTGTGGGCTGCCACTACTTTTTATTAGTAATAGTATTCGTAGTAATACTAATGTATAAAATTTTGATACTTTTGTGTATATTCCTAACTATAAAATACTAACTAAACCCGACCACGCTTCGCTATGGCTCGGCTGCCATAACAACGGCTAGTTAGCCGTTTTAAATGTGACAGCGGTTCTCGTTGACGAGTTAGTTCTCCTAGCTTTCGGCAGATGGCGCTGTAAAAAAAAGCAATTTTCTCGCTATTGAAATTATATTATTACGCAAAATACAGACATTATCAATTCTTGAAGCGGATTGCATATCGTGTGAAAATTTCAAGTCAATCCATTGGCTAGTTTTCGAGTTTTTGAAGTAATACACAAACCAACACAACGTTTTTATATAATATAATTATATATATAGAATATAGTAATACTATATTCTATATATATAATTATATTAGAAGTAGTAATACTAATGTATAAAATTTTAATACGACTACAATATTTAATTGACCCCTACGCTACAAGCTGAGCTTTGTGTAGGGGTCAAAGTCTAAACTGTAATTTTTAAGTAATTTGTAATAATAAATAAATTAAAAAAAAAAAAAAAAATGTATTTCCCACTATAAAATATGGAGTAGCATTTCGTTTTATGTTGACGGAAGGGTTTACCTCAATTTGTGATTTCCATAGCGATTACTGAGCCGCGTGAGATGAGACGCGCGACCCCTGTCCAGCGCACCTGGCGTCCTTAACATTTAATAGATACTCGACCACAGCCACAATTTTATAAATTGCCTTAAATGTCTATTCACTTATTAATGACTACCTTTTGCACGCGACTTCGTCTGTGTAATTTTAGAAAATATGTTACTCACTGATAATGTAACTTTCTATAGGTGAAAATTTTTTTATAATCGGTCCAGTAGTTTTTGAGTTTATTCATTTTCCATACTAATATTATAAAGAGAAAAGTTTCTGTTTAACATCATTGACAAATAGAAAATAAAATTCATTTAACTAAAGCCAGTTTCAACTTGCAACATAAGAGGAATTCTGAGCTACATTGGTACATTATTAAGGTCATTGTATATAAAAAAGGGGGAGGAAATTACTTATTAACTTTTAATTTTGTTGACTTATTCTTTATGGTTACGACTGATTACTCTTTTTTATGAAAACCTCGCAAATTCGCTCTATTTTCCCTCATAAGCAGTTTTCTTTTTATGTCCAAAAATACCCATATCGGCATTACAATAACAGATTTAGGGCCTCCCTTTGAATAAGATTACCATTTAAATAAATATCCCCTATAAATGTGTAAATCTAGTCAATAACAACTCGCATAGGGCACTTTAAGGGTAAGCCAGAAAATTTTGTTTTAAAAATAAAATTTTTAGCATTCAAAAGAGATTTAAGAGAAAATTAATCAGACCTAGGGGCCTCTTTCACCATGTGTCAAGTAGGCTAACCGCCATTTAAAGTCACCGGTAACTGGGAATGATGGAGATGATATACCTTTGTTTGTACGGTAAAAGTCACAAACATTAAAAAGAAAATAATAATAATAATAAAAAAATTAATAAAACATAACATTATTTCTAAAAGTAACTAATCAACACTTTACTTGTAGTTGGCGAATTATTTGAATTTATCATTTAATTATTTTTTTAAATTTAAATGAGAAAACAATATCGAGATATCTCTCAGTTCCTATAATAATGATTTTTCTTGAAGCAATAAGATTATATAAGATAAGATAAATCTTCATTTTCAATTGTAAACAGTAGTTTTTAGAATGGTCTATTGTTTCATAGTATCAACATTTTTAAATTATATTTTTTTATATTTTACAGAACATTAAGAATACAGGGAGCTATTGGCGAATATTAGGTCATATCCTGAGGTTGATAAGGTCCATATTATCATGGGGGGCAAGATTGAGGGGCGAAGAGGAGTCGGCAGAAGACAAATGTCTTAGTTAAGAAACATCCGCCATTAGATCGGAGTTATGGGAGTGGGAGAGTTGTACCTTTACCGTGAGTTATAAAATGTTTATATAGAATATCGTCAATTTGACATTGACAGTTGACAGTTTTTCATATAAATGTTTTACTCTCTCGCTAGTGAGTGCGGTCATTGTAAACTCATGGTAAGGTACTGTACCTCTACTATGAGTTATAATGAACGCACTCGCTAGCTGGAGCGTAAAATATTTATATGGAAAGTTGTCAATTTGACATTGACAGTTGACAGTTTTTCAAATAAATGTTTTACTCTCTCGTTAGTAAGTGCGGTCATTGTAAACTCATGGTAAGGTACTGTACCTCTACTATGAGTTATAATGAATGCACTCGCTAGCGAGAGCTTAAAATATTTATATGGAAAATTGTCAATTTGACATTAACAGTTGACAGTTTTTTATATAAATGTTTTACGCTCTCGCTAGCGAGTGTGGTCTTTGTAAACTCATGGTAAGGTACTGTACCTCTACTATGAGTTATAATGAACGCACTCGCTAGCGAGAGCGTAAAATATTTATATGGAAAATTGTCAATTTGACATTGACAGTTGACAGTTTTTCATATAAATGTTTTACGCTCTCGCTAGCGAGTGCGGTCATTGTAAACTCATGGTAAGGCACTGTTCCGAGTGGCGCGTAATAGAGAGGCCTTTTAGATAGTGATCGCCAACCTGGTAAGGCAAATAGAGAAGAAGAAGAACAAAAAGAATACAGAGATAAAATGCACTTACATATTGAAAATTAGAAAATGAACCAGTTACTATAATAATTATATCAACTAGTTTTTAAAACATTTATTAAATCTTTATTGTTCATATTAAAAAAATTTAATCACTCCCAAAATTAGTCAATTTCCGTATTGTATATCTATTACATTAACTGCCGCCATTTTTATTTTTTTGTAAAACAAACAATTACACCATACATAGTAAATTTGAAAATACATAAATAAATTAAGGTAACGTTGCAATCAACGACATTTTCCACGAACTGGTAAAAAGTTCCTCATCTTTCCTAAAATTTTCCTCATCTTGTCGATATCCCTCTATTTCGGACCAAGCGCTTTAAAACATTTTTTATAATGCGCACTGCCAAAGGTTTGGAACTCCTGACCTCATATAACCCAAATCTTTTCAAAGTTCTAGTGAATAGGCATCTTCTGGGTTGAGATAGAGGTTCGCTCCATCATAGGCCTCATCTTCGCTACACAGTTGGATGATGGCCAAGAGAGAAAAAAAAAAAAAAACTTATGTTGTATATCTGAATTTGGCAACCTGTTGATACTATGAAACAATGTACTTAGACCATACTAAAAACCATTGTTTACAGTTGAAAATGAAGATTTATCTTTTCTTATCTAATCTTACTGTTTCAGGAAAATGCATTATACGAACTGAGAGATATCTGGATATTGTTTTCGCATTTTCTCCACGATCAATCAACGACACGTCATAGCAATGACGTACGTTCATCGCGTTTATTTGTAATGGATCAGACCTCAAACAATTGAAAATGGTTCCAAATGTGTTGTTATATTCATTCAAAACAATTCCATTTATTACCTTACTAGCTGGTGCCAGCGACTTCGTCCGCGTTGAACGATGAAAGGTACCCTATGTCCTTTCTGGTGTCCCAGACAACGTGTATGCAAAATTTCATGGTGATCGGTTCAGTAGTTTTTGCGTGAGAGTTACAAACATTCATACATCCAAATATACTTTCGCATTTATAATATTACTAGCTGGTGCCCGCGACTTCGTCCGCGTTGAAAGATGAAAGGTACCCTATGTCCTTTCTGGTGTCTCAGACAACGTGTATGCAAAATTTCATGGTGATCGGTTCATTAGTTTTTGCGTGAAAGTGTTACAAACATCCATACATCCATAATTACTTTCTCATTTATGGACGGATATCAGTTCTTACCCATAAATGGAATTGTTTTGAATGATATTTCGAGCAGGGCTGCTCAAATGACTGCAAAATGCAATGTGACCTGATACTACTTTCTATACAATAGCCAAATTTGAAAAATACATTCCAAGTCGAGTAAGTGCTAAGTAAGTACCTTAACCACTTGACTAATGCAGTGAATTTTATATTGCATAATAGGTATCTTATTTTGTGTATTTACTTAATATAAGTATTATATTTTATACAATATATTTAATAATATTATAAATCTGTAAGTTATATTTGTATATATGTATGTCGTATGTATTGAATTGATTTGATTGAACTATGTCACACAGATAGCTTATTACTTGGATTTATATATAGGATACTTGTTATCATGGAATAATATTATATGATATGTTATTCATATATTTTCTCCGGTGTTATATTTTTCATTAATCAACGCGGATGGAGCCGCGGGCATCAGCTGGTATATATTATATTTGTCCGCGTATCTTTATAAAATGTAGTCTATCTTACTCGCTGATAATGTATATATATCTAGCTTTCTTTTTTTAAAATCTTTTTTAAAAATATTTTTGAAAATCGGTCCAATAGTTTTTGAGTTTATTTATTATAAACAAAAATAAAAATCTTATATTTTTATAATATTAGTACAGACTGTTGGGACTGCATCAAGTTTGTTACATAGTTCTGTATAATTAAACTTAGTTTTCAATTTTTTTCCGATCTTAATTGTTAATTTGAATCGTCAAAAAGGGATTCAAATGAAATAGACTTTTTTTTAGAAGAAAGTGTGAATAATGAGCATAATTAAAATCGTTTGTCAAACTTTGTCGGTCCTTTAGAAAGGACTGTAATTATATCTCTCCCTTTGAAATAAGATTTAATTTTTAAAATCATCTCAAGCCAAAGTCAAATGGAAATCATTTGTATCAAAATTCGGCACAATCTTTAAATATTCTTCTTATCTTTAAATCTTTAAATATTCTTAAACAAAGTCACTCTCCTCTTGTGTCTTTTTATCCGCTAAATTCTCTTAAACTACTCAACAGATATTGATATAGTTTTCACCAATCAATTTCTACTCAAGCACCCTTAGATTAAAGTAAGATTGGACTCGTCTGCGTAAGTTAGACTTACAACTACTAAGATTAGAATGGTGAGTGATCTTGTTATAGTATTTAAGGTAAAAGACCATTGAATAAGCCAACGGTAGGTGCATACTCTGCTTCCATAGTCAATATCAATTTTGACTTTATCCGCCAACGTCACAATTCCTAAGTAACCAAAAAGTGTAAGATAACGACTTTTGATGGATAGCAGTTTGAAATGTATCGAAGTAATTTACATTATAATGCTTATGATATCATCACTCATTCTGGGGAACGTGATGTGTTCTCACATAATGAGATTTAGGAGGAACTTCTTGTGAAGACATCTATTGATTGATTTTTGATACTTTTTTATCATCAGAACCATTACGAATCGATAAAGTTTAAAAAAGATGTTTCTTTAAGGAGGAAATAGGCCAGATAATAACAGGATAGGAACTGGAGCACTTCCTTTTTTATGTCAAGTTCGACGGACAGGCTGAGGGTTTAGTTGATGGTAAATGGCCACCGTCGCCTATAACACAAGCAACGCCACAGGAAGCTACGTTTGCGTTGCCGACCATAGTGTATAGGATTAAGGATAAGATATTAGAAACGGATAAGTTAAAGGACTCTCTTATACTGAACACATCACACCTGTAAAAGAAATTTAGACATTTATATCTCATTCTGAAATTGACGCTTATGAAAATTGCATTAGTCCGATGTTTCTTCAAAAGGTAATTGATTAATGAAATTGTGTTATCATCGGACTAAAAGGCTCAGTAATCCGATGTTCTATATCATCGGACTATTGATACTAGGCCGAATCTGAAGCATCGAAGTGGTCTATCGAAGCCGTATACAAAGTTTAATAAGATTTTTTTAATGCAGGTACTTAATTAATCAGCTTCAGTAGTACACTCCTGACGTGGTTATGAAAACTCTGAATCTGACAAGTTGGTCTCGGCGAGTCTTCTCCATCTCTCTCTATGACTGGCACTACCTACACTCAGTGAGGGAGTCGGATTTATCCGACAATTATTTTCGTGTCCATTTCTCCAGAGCCGTATATATACGACAAATTGCTCTACTTATGTAATGTTTTTAATAAATCATTGCGTTGCTTGCTATTTAAAAAAAAATCGGTTTACAAGTCATGTGCTAGGGGCATGACAACTCCTACAAAACTAAGCGGTTAAAGGGTTAACCATGTCTGTCCATATTGTGGGCGATTGGCTTCTCCACTCTTCCCTGTATAACTAGTCGTTCCATAGAGCTCTCGTTGCGGATGATATGTCTAAACATCTCGAGAAACGTTAGTGCTCTATGAGCAGTCTATTTTATTTTCAGCAAGCGCCTCCAGCAATTTGATCCAGCACAACATAATTTATAGTCGATTTTATATAAAACTGTAAATGTAATAACAAAGCTACCACTCTGGCAGATTGCGACCAGCTGCGCTTTAAGGTTTAACGTAGGTAGGTGCACTAATTACTTTGAGGTTATAACGAGTTACGGATTTAAATCTGTAGTGTGTAGCGACGCTTAATTAAGGGGCCGGTGTCCTGCTGGTGGCGCGACGTCGCGTTACACAGTGTTTATATGCACCGCACTTACTTAAGGGGGAGTATGGATGAAAATCTCAAATTTATTTCAACACATATGATTCCCTATTGTATGCCTCTCAGCAATTCAAAAATCAAAATTCACGTGGCAAGAGTGATATCATGTGAATTTTGGTTGGGGTCTCAATCTCAGCTCAGTCTTTTGAATTTATATTACCTAGTTAGTTAATATTAATAATATATAAATTAACTAATATAATTATAATAGTTTCTAATTAATATGAGCCTTGAATTATAATAGCCTTGAAATAATGAGATTGATGTCTAATTTTCATAATAATTGCATTTTTGTAGAGACAATGAGTCACGCAAGAACTTCATCGAAATGAATGTCTTAGATCCATTCGTTTAGAAAGGACAAAGCAATGTTGCCATTATAACTAGTTATCACTATCTCCGTTCATTGTTTTCATACATCCATAATCTCTATCTGTTATGTACGAGTATATTAATATAATAAAGTTGAAGAGTTAATATGAAGCCGCAAATAACCTATATCCTATATTATAATGTATCTAATATATAATGTAATTTATACCACTGAAAACTTTCCTAAATATTCAAATCTACCAAATACCGTCACATTAATTAAGTTAATTTTTTTATAGTATAATTTTACTAGTTATATAATAAATGTAAAAATGCTTCTCCTTAACATGGCGGCACTGTGAACGCACAATCAAGTACCTAACTTGCAACTTGGAACACTAATTAAATCCCTTTATAATGAAATATATACTTAAACAACCACATTTAGTGTTTGATGATTTTTTAAATAAACATTTCCAGGTCACAATGAAAAGGGAATGTTTATTTGGATTAGAGAGAGTATAGAAGAAAACAGAGTAATACGAAGACAGTAGATCTATACTAGTCTATACTTCTGTACTAATATTATAAAGATATAATAAGAATTGTATGTTTGTAATGAATAAACTAAAAAACTACTGGACTGATTTTGATAATTATTTCTATAGAAAGCTACGTTAACAGCGAGTAACATAGGCTATATTTTATATTATATAGGAATACATAGCAATAGGAATATTTATACTTTATAGAAAGCTAGTAATGAATAAACTCAAAAATTTCTGGACCGATATTAAAAAATCTTTAACCTATAGAAGGTGAAGTCGCGTGCAACAGCCAGTATTTTATATAACTATAACATATTTGGCGTGACTTCATCGGTACATATTTATATATAGGTAGTAGTCTATACTTACTAATACTAATTGTATAAATGCGAAAGTATGTTTGGATGTATGGATGTTTGTAACTCTTTCACGCAAAAACTACTGAACCGATCACAATTAAATTTTGCATACACGTTGTCTGGGACACCAGAAAGGACATAGAGTACCTTTCATCCAGAAAAAAATGACTATTCTCGAGGGATAAATAAGAAACAAAAAAATAATGCCTGTCCAAAGTGTTATAGCAACACGAGGTCAAGCGTTATATTGCTTTTTTTAAAATTTTCAACGCGGACGAAGTCGCGGGCACCAGCTAGTATATAATAGTTATAGAACCATCAGATGTTTTCATCTATTTATCTCCTTTTCTTTTACCGGCACAAACAAGATTGTCTTCAAACATCACCACGAAATTTTTCAAGACTAGGTGCGTTTGTTCATCTGTACATCTCATCCAATTAGGGATATATTAGAGCTATTAGGGAGATTAATCTATCACCTTCCTCTCTGTGTGTATCTAAATTATTCTTTTCTACGTAACTTGTAACTTTCTATTCACTTATCATTCATTCTATTCTATTCTATTTCAATCAAATTAATAATTTTATTGATATATTTTCTTTTCGTTACACTGTCATCTTGTTCTATAACGTTTATCCTATCACCTTTATCCCACTTGTGCTTGTGTCTTTTGGCAAAGGTAGCTACGAACCTACCGTCATGTAGATTGCCAAGTAGATTGCCAATCTACCTGTAGTATGGTACAATTAGCCCAAAAGACAGGCTTAACCTCAACCTCCAAAGTAAAAGTATCATTCCAGCTCAAATTTGTTCTATACAGTCCACATATTGTTTGGTAAAAAGTTATACCATTTTTAGCGTCGCGTTTGAGAAGTTGGGTTTTATCAGTTTTTCTGAAATATTTCGAAAATTATGCGTTTTAGCGCAAAAGTGCTAAAGACAAAAATGGTCTATAGTATAATCTTGCTAAAGTGAACGGTTCCAGAGTTACTGAGAGTGTAAAGTAGCAATATTGTTCGTTTTTTTTTAGAAAAATATGACATTATCACAAGGAATTGAGGGCATTATTACAAAAGCCAACGGGGGAGACGGCCTCAAAAGCCAAAATAATAATTATAATTATAATGATGTAACTGTAACTGTAACTCATGTATTGAAATAATATCACGTAAACGTTTGTATAAGTAAGGGTTTATTTATTTAAGTACTCTAGTGCTAATTACTTGAAAGAATATATATTTTCGTAATCGTCTCGACATTAAAGTTGCGTTTTTTTTAAAATATTAAAGTTATACCTCCTTTAATCAGGAGCATTTTCCATTGAAGAGAATGTTTAGCAAATTGGAGCCATAACAATATGCCAATTTCCCCGACGAATTTTCCGATACAATCTTGCTATAGTGAGTCTAGACGTTGTAAATTTGCGAACACAGTGCAGTGTCGGAATTTCGATAGCACTTGAAAAATGGGCATACGCCGTACAGTTACTAGATACGTGGTTCTGATAAGGGCGTGGTTTATTATTTAAGTTTGCAGTTATCTCTGTTATTGTTTTTTGAAGGACACCTTTAAAAAAATTTCAAAGTATATTGGATGTATTGGAGTTTATTTAATTGAAATACCAATAAGAGAGCAAAAAACATTTGCCGCGAGACCACGTGGTTTGACTTCGTTCGATTGATCGGACGTAGCTTAATTTTTTTCTTGTTGGTTCGTAAAAAATTAGACTGTGTACATGTCAGCTACATTTGACTATCACTCATTTTGAGTAAAAAATAATAATTAATAATTACAAACAAAAAGGTGCAAGTGCAAAAATGTATGACCAAAGATCTAAATACTGTAAATTATATGAAAGTAACCCTGCCTGTCTGTCTGTCTGTCTAACAGTTACCTTTTCACGTCTTAACTACTCAATCGATCATAGTGAAATTTTGCATACACATTGTCAGTGATACAGGAAAGGATATAGGGTACATTTCATCCAGTAAAAAGAAGTGTTCTAGAGGATTCATCTAAAAAAAAAATCCAATACCTGGCAAAGATATAACAACAATAAAGATGTCAGGTGTTACAATTTTTTATTATTTGCTGGCACCAACTAGTCTCTTATGAAGATAATTAATTTTTTAAACGCAACTTCTCTAAATTAAACTATTTCACATAAAGACTATGAAATTAATCACTGATACTCATAGTAACTAGAATAAAAGACATACGTTAAATACAAAATTATGAGTAAATTCTAAATTTAAAATATTCTGCAGTTGAAAATAAATGGAAACTAAGCGTATATTTGACAGAAGCATAAACAGTTCATTCGGCATATGACGCCTGATGACGCCAGTGAATCACACGTCCTAGTGTAGTCACGTACGCCGTTTATGAATAGTCTATCGCGATAGGGTTGTCATCCAGAGAAAATATTTTTTTTTTTACTTAAAATAAGTAAAAAAAAAAATTTACTTAAATTTACTTAAATTTTGGCTTCTGTGATACAAGCTATAATTAGAGCAAAAGTTACATAATTAACTGTAATCTTGTTGATTAGCTAAATGAATAAATATACAGTTTTATTATATTTAAAGAAATATTTTTTTTGTTTAATAAATATTCTACTTAATAATTTAATAATTATTCGTGATGTCTGAAGACTAAGTTATATTATGAGGGCGTCATATCAGTGATGACGTATGCTGTTGAAACGTGGCCTCTCACGGCAGGACTGATACATAAGGGTCGCTCAGCGTGTTATATGGAGCGAACTATGCTCGGAGTTTCTTTGGGGAATAGGATAAGAAATTCTGAAATTCGCCGAAGAACCATGTCAAGAGTCAAGTGTCTATATAGTCAAGAGAACTAGTAAGTTGATGCGGAAATGGGTCCACATCTGTCGCAGAGTGGATGAGCTATGGGGCAGAAAAGTTCTCGAAAGGAGGTCACGAAATGGCTTTGCGGTCAGATGGACGGCTAGGACCTTATGGAATCATTGACCTAGAGTTTATCGAACATCGACCATGAAAAAGGAAATGTTTTTGACAACCCTTAATCGAGCCGCGAGCATTCTCACGCAGCGCTTCGCTCGATACGTGTTCATTGCGCGAGAAACGTTCAAATTGCTACTTTATGACACGACCAATCATTAGCGTCGGTAACATTTAAGATTTTAAATAAAAAAAGCGTAAATTTTAAATAAAGTTAAAGTTTTAAAAGTACCTTTATTGTGTACATTTAATATATATTTTTATTTTATAAAGAGAGAGAGAGAGAGATAGACGGCGGTAGAGATGGCTACCGCCGTCTATTACAAACACTAACCACGCTTGGGGTTATCATGTATCTAATAATTATTGTAAATATAAATATTTCTAAATCCTTACAAATGCGAAAGTTTGCGAGGAGGGATGTATGAATGTTTGTTACTTTTTTATGGAAAAAAAGGTAATATAAAAAAAATAAAAATATTAAGGCAATGTCAAGTATTATGTCTATAATCTATAATCGTACATAATATAATAAAATCTGTAAATTAAATATATATATATATAAAAACAATTTGTACAAGTTGTAGGTACTTATGTAACCGAGGTCAAAAAATAGTTTTTAGATTTTTTGTCAGTTTGTCTGTGCGTTTGTGAAAGCTAACCTCAGAAGCGGCTTGAATGTGGTTATCTATACTAATATTATAAATGCGAAAGTATGTTTGGATGTATAGATGTTTGTAACTCTCACGCAAAAACTACTGAACCGATTACGATAAAATTTTGCATACACGTTGTCTGGGACACCAGAAAGGACGTAGGGTACCTTTCATCGTTCAACGCGGACGATGTCGCAGGCACCAGCCAGTATTGAATAAACGATCCAAAGTCTTACACCTACACTTTCTATTTTCACTAAGACTGTAATACTTATCCTTTGAGTGAATCTTTACATTTATCTTGATGGATTTTTCTTTTGAATATGAATTCTAAAGGTATAATTCAAGAAAGATTTTTTGACCTCATTGAAACTCTGTAAGTATTAGATAAATAAAAAATATTTAATAAAATATGAAGTTTAAAGCTAGATTATTTTATAATATGAGGCAAGTTATTCCTAGGAATAGTATCAGGTGTACGAGTGAAAACCCTCATCACAGTTTAGTAATCCTGTTCCCAAGTAACTTCCACGGTGACAGACAAACCAACGCTCGCAACTGTCTTTTACATAATCCGACGCTTTGTAAAGATCCTGATTGACTTCTAGCTTGCACTAAATAAATTACAAAATTTTAAATAATTAAAATAAACCCCATTTATTTCAGACATTTAAGTTTATTTCAGACTAGCCGTTGCACGCGACTTCGCTCGTGTAACTTTATAAAATATGGCCTATGTTACTCGCTGATAATGTAGCTTTCTATAGGTGAAAGAATTTTCAAAATCGGTTAAGTGGTTTTTCAATTAATTCATTACAAACATACAAAAATCTTCTCTCTTTATGATATTAGTATAGAACACATTATTAAAATATAATAAATAATTGTCACAATTATATTAAACTAGTAGTTATATATAATACCTACTCGTACTGCCATGGAACTTTGAAACAATGAAATTACTTTTGAAAAATTAATTTTATCACTTATAGAAGTATTCTCTTATTTTTCTTCTTCTTCTTATTATTATTTTAATAAATAAATAAATGTAAAAAAATATTTTTTTTGATTCTATAGACCTATTTGTATATAATCTATAATATATATTTTTAAAATTTATGGCTGTAAATAAAAAAAAAAGTATCTCTTCAGGGTTAGGACGTTAGGCTATAGGGTTAGGCTATAGGAGATGGCACTAAGAGAAGACAAGATGATATACTCATATTACTTTTGGCCGCTTTGCTGTTTACCTATTTTACCTATTCTTTGTATCTATTAAAGATATTCATATGATATATATTTTTTTTCTTTTCATATCCTGAATGTTAGATATTGTCTTATAGCTTTTAAAAAAAATTTAATACACACTTTTGCGTATAGAGCACAGTTTTTATAATTGAAAATGTTGCTTTACAAATTCCGTTTCTACAGTTTGGCGTCCAGAATGCGGAGAAACTTCAGTTCGTATCCTGCGTAAAATTTTTAAACGACACCCGTGAGACAGCACATTGTTACCACCAACTTCTTACTTCAACCTACACATTCGTTAAATAAGTTTTGACGGCACTTTAGTGACAATAAATGTAGTAAAAACAGTTCGAGCGTAGAGCAAGTTCCCGTTATCAGATTTCGGAACTGCGTCGAATGAAATTGGCTGCAAAACGTAAAATTTCCATGGCCGCGTCTCTTTGAACTTTTTCACAGTAACAATAATAGATGGTGTGACGTGTGACAGTTTTTAAAAGTGTTTTTTTTTTATTTTTATGAATCCAGAATTCGCAGTGAGAGAGACGGCGGCGTGGCGTAAAGAAAAAACGTGAATTTGAAATGGGAAAACAGAAGGATAAACGAATTTTAGTAATATTTTTAGAAGGCTATAAGGCCTTTTAAAAATATTACTAAAGGCTATAAGGCCTTTTAAAAATATTACTAAAGGCATTATTATTATTGTAGTTGCATTTTTTAATTGTGTTTTTATATGCTAAGTCAGCATCAAATTTTACGGTTTGATCAAAATCAAAATCCATTGCGTGGTTTAGGAGGAGTTTATTTATTTATTTATTTATTATTATTATTTTTTTTAAATTTTTTATTAAAGATGGGTTTGCTTTTGACCAACAACCAACTGTATAGCAAGGTAAGAACCAACTGTATTATTATACAAGTCATTCAACGAGGCAGGCATCAAACAAAATCGTCATCGTTCAAGTTAAGCAACAATTGGCGGATGTCGCCGCAATTATTGGAGGGGTTTATCTAAAGTATTTAACCCTATAGCTAAATGAGAAAAAAAAAATTAAAAAAATTATAAAAAATCAAGCAAAGGAAAGAGATACTGTCATATTGCAAAGTCAAATAAAATGTCAAGTGTCAGAACCACAGACAATGATGACTCTTGATATTCGGCGGCCCATCACTACAAGGGTCGATTTTATGCCTTAGTTACACATCTGTATGACACATAAGACGATTCAATGACGAAGAACGGCCCAAGTTTGTACTGAAATGATTCAGTTGAAAAGGTTCTGAGTTAGCTGATATACAGACAGATAGATTTCAATTTATACTGTGTAAGAATATGTATAGATACGAGTATATGAAGTCTATACAATGTATCAGATATTGTGTCGCGCTACACTTGCCAAAAGTTCTTTCTGTCCAGTTAGAAACCGGATTAAAGCGGATAATACCGGATTCACTACAGAGTACTGTACAAAGCGCTCTAGAGATGTGCACAAAAAAATCAAACAAACCTTAAACAGAGGCTAAAACTTGAACCATGGCTAAACTTTCTGTTGTTTTTTTCAATGTTAAATTAACTATCAAACGCATTGCCGTATAAATGTACTTTAATAAGAGAGATTAATACACATATTTTAAAAGAGCCGTGTTTTAGCAGTGTAGTTAGAATAGCAACAAAAGGTCAAACGTTATATTGCTTATATATATTTTTTAACTTTTCAACGCGGACGAAGTCGCGGGCACCAGCTAGCAGTGTTATATTGGTGACTAATTACATATGGAATATTAAGTTACCGAGACAATAAGCTACTGTACAGCGGCATCAAGCAAAAAGCATTTTTGACTCAATAGTTTATCGGTTCGATAAAGTTGTCTGAATTTTAAAAATATATCGCTGATAATATTAAATGAAACAAGATTAGCGTGTTGAGAAAACAATGGGAGAATTCAATAAAAGCCTTTATCATTTCCACTTTCCAGCGAAAAAAAAAACAGCCAGTCTGAACGAGACAAACAGCCATCAGTGGCGCTGGGGTCAGCAGAGACATTTATTTCAGCTCTTAGGGCCGGTTTCGGTGGTTTACGCCCCATTTACCGAAAGTACTCTGAACGCGACGAGCTTCGCTCTTTCCACTATTTGCTTGGAAATAACATTAGAGTGAAAACAGCCTTTACTGATCCGAAATTAAAAAGAAAAGTGGCCTTTAATTCTGTGAAGTTTATTGAAATTATCTTTTTCTGTTTATTTTCTGCTAAGAAATGTATTAGGGCCGGTTTTTTTTGGGTATTTTAGGTTCTCATTAATTTATACCCGCTCCGACATCGTCCGGGTGCACTTGGGAATTAATACATAACTAGCAATCAGCTCCCGGCTTCGCACGGGTGCATTTTTTTCTGCAAGAAAAACCTCCCTAGTTTAACGCTCTTTCCAATAGTGAAAACCGCATTAAAACCAGTTGCGTAATTTAAAAGATCTAAGCGTACATACAGACGGACAGACGGTGGGAACTGACTTTATTTTATACAATTTAATAAAGATGGAATACTCGTATGTATCCAAATGGAATAATGTAGTTGGTGGAATACTTTTATTGTACTCAAATGGTTAAAGTTTTTTTGAACGGATGCAGTGCAAAATCCGTTTTCTTTTTGTAATATATCAGTGTAAATATATTACAAAGACAGTATATAGTTCCTAAAACTAATCCCATTTTCCAATCCTCAATCCTATTGTAATCGGCAGCGAACTTGCAGCACCTGTGCTTGTGTTATAGGCGACGGTAGCCACCTACCATCAAGTGGACCGTCAGCATGTCTGTCGACTTAAAATAACAAAACAACTTAATTTTCTCCTGAATACAATTTTTTTTTCAACACAACTCTTAACACAAAATTTTAAAAATTGTTGTCAAAAATACGTATATACGAGTATGATTAAATATTTATAATTTTTAACACAAACATGATATATATTTCTGAATTAATAGTCACGGTGATTTTAAAAATATAGTATATATTAAACTAAACTAAACTAACTAACAAGTGAATTAAACTAAACTAAACTAACTAACAAAACTCATGTTTTTGTCTATAAATTTTATGTTGAGAGCTGTCGATTTTGTAAAAATAAATAAATAAAATTGCAATACTTCTTTATGTAAATAAAACCTTATCGCATTTGTAAAACTAAAACACATGTTACTTTCTAGACAAAGCCGATGGGCGAAACTGAAATCGGTTCGAGAACGATTTCGAATGACGTTACTTCAACTACTCCAAGTTATAGGAGTAAGCGATTTTTGAGATAAGTTTTTATTTTAGAACTAACATTTTTATCATCTACTAGTGACAGTTTAACTAGAGTTTTGAAAAATGTTTGGAAGTCTTTCCATGGCAAAAGAGGGCCTCTTTGACCAACTACAAGTAAAGTGTTGATTTAGAAATAATTTTATATTTTATTAAATTATGCACTCGGTTTTGTGCATCCTTCGATAGGCGATTTTTTTATTATTATTTTCTTTTTAGTGTTAGGAACTTTTACCGTATAAACAAAAGGTATATCAGCTCCATTTATCCCGATGACAGGTGACTTTAAGTGACGGTTATTCTATTTGACAGATTGTGAAATAGGCCCTTAGTTATCATTTTAACATCTAGAATTGAAAAAAATGTGAGATGTATACTTCCTAGATTTTTCCTGTAATTACCCTGGTTACCTTAACCTTTGTATACTTTTTTTCTATTAAATTTAAATTTATCTTTTCTCTTTTCTGTTCTGTCTCCCAATAGTTTGTTGCCATGTTTTTCGCTCTTCTATATATTTTACTAGCTGTTGCATGCGATTTCGCCCGCGTAAATTTATAAAATATAGCCTACATTACTCGCTGATAATGTAGCTTCATATATGTGAAAGAATTTTCCAAATCGGTCCAGTAGTTTTTGAGTTTATTCATTACAAACATACAAATATTCTCTCTTTATAATATTACTTAATATAGATTTCTTCCAAGAATTTTTTTTTTAATTTAATTGTTATTTCTTCCTTAAAATATTATAACACCTAACTTTAAGTAACGTTACCTAATATATAAAAAAAAATGTCGCTTATAATTTAGACCAAAGCCTTTATGCATTCAAATGTTTAAATTGATTTCAACGTTATACCAAAAAGGGTTCGTGGTTTCTTTGTACGAACACAAAATTCATATATAGACGTCATTGTGTATGCAGCAGTAATTGAAAACAAATAAAACGATTTTTCAATACACGAAATTTATTTGTTCTCATTGTTATTTATTTCTTTGAACTGGACTTAACCAAATTATTCATTTTTTGATACCAACGTCAGTATTATCTTAAAAAAGTAATTTAAAAATCTTGCCTGGGGCAACTTTTTAAACATTTTTAAATATTGGTACAATCTGTTGACAATTTTATAATACTAGCAGATGCCCGCGACTTGGTTCGCGTGGATTTTATCTATTTTCATAACCGGAAAAATACAAACGTGACAATTCGCAGTCGTACCCATAAAAAATAATAAATAAATAAATAATATCTTCACACATTCCATACAGCACCATCTAGTTCCACAGTAAGCAACTAATTCTTGTATTATGGATACCAGACAGTTGATATATTACATATATTACTTTTTTTTTTGGAAATACATACATATTATAAATACAAAACATCCATGACTCAGGTACAAAGTTAAATATTAACACATAAACATTTGACCCTAGCGGGATTCGAACCGGCGACCCTTTGGTTAACAGCTAGAGTTACTAGACACTAGATCAATCCCTAGTTAATAACTTGTCTAAGCGTTGGTCTGTTCGCTCATACCATGGCATTTTTTTTTATTACTTTACCATTCTTATACCCGTCGTAACTTTTAGAATCTAGACGAATCAGTCAAATCAGTTTATAAATAACTATGAAACCACTCTTTTATCTTATAATAGCTAAGATTATGTTTTAATATAAAATAAATGAAAAATACGTCATACTTAGATCCAACGAAAAAAAAAAAAAAGGTTTTTTAAATTTATTTTTAATTCAAGAAGCAGTAACCATGCCTTATTACACCTCAGCGGGAAGTGGTTAATATTAACTGAGGTAGATTTTTTTTTTCAGTAATAAAGCCTTAAATTTAACGACAGTATCAACGCACGAAATTAGTAATTCTCAAGATAACACCAATTAGGAACAGACGTTGTAAAAGAACGGTTATTACTAAAAATATTGTATACAATGACTACTACAATTTCTTCACTTCCATCTGGATTGTATTTAAATTTAAAATACATTAAAAATTATTACCGAAAAAAAATATTCTGTTAACCAATTTTAAAGAGCCTCGCTTTAGTCATTCATATATATAAGTGACGGATTTTATTCAGCCATTTCATTTACAGTTCAATCAAATGTCTACGAAGTCGCTAACAAACTCTTTTATAAATAATTAAATATTAATATTAATTCATATATAAATTATATTTCTTTAAAATTCTATAAAATTACATCTCATTATTTCAAAAAAATATTTCCTTTAAACGTCTCTTTTCAAACGATATAATGCTTTGCTTGCTTTGCTGTTATTTAGATGTAAAAATATTCATTTAAATGAATACTCAGTTAAAAGTCAACGTGATTATAATAAATAAATAAATAAATATATTCACACATTTAACACAGCACCATCTAGTTCCACATTAAGCAACTAATTCTTGTATTATGGATAATAGACAGTTTATATAATACATGGATTACTTTTTTTTATTGTAAATACATACATATGAATACAAAACATCCATGACTCAGGTACAAAGGTAAAATGTTAACACATAAACATTTGCCCCTTGCGGGATTCGAACCCGCGACCGTTTGATTAACAGCTAGGGTTACTAGCCACTAAACCAAACGTGTCGTCACTATAATGAACTAGTCAAGTTATACCGCCGTGACTAAGCCGCAGCAAGACTGTGCTAAATAAATTTGGACGGCCGTTAAGTTTTACTAGCGTTACTTTTGCGGGGTAATTAAACACCGCCCTTGGAATCTACTGAAGAACATTTACAGAAGTTACCCAAAGAGTTACCCAATAAGAAGAGACACTACGAGTAAGTACGTGGTTTACATTTATGAAATTTAACTGACTGCTTAATAATACCAAAATTATTATTATACTAACAAAAGCAATACTAACAAAAGTTGGTACGTGATAACTGGCCAGCCGCATTTTCCTGCTCAATTGACAGACATTCCCTCAATTCGAATTCAGATGGACCTTGTACCTTCCATTTTTCAACTTATTATTAGCAGAAATTTGACTGTCCTTTCTACATTAAATTTGTTTTTCTTCGAAGTCCTATGACGTCCTGCAATTCCGCAGTACCTACTGTACCTGCAAGTACCTGCAGTACCTGCAAGTGCTTCTGACCATAGTGGGTTTTAAGGATAAGGGACTAGGAAGGCATAGGGAAATGAGTTCTTGAATCCCTTACGCACTCACCAAAACTCAACAGCAAACATACTATTATTCCACCATGGTCAAATGTCATAAGTTCTTTCAACTTTCAACTAATTTTTTCAGATAAAAAAAGTTATTCTTAATTTATATATTTTTATATATCAATTAACAATACTTAATAATCAAATTACTAAATTAAAATTAATAATTAATAATTAATTTTATTAAATAATTAAAAGACGACCTAAAGGGCTTCGCAGGAAGCGGCTGGAAGATGTCATCTCGCAGAAGGAGAGAGAGCGGGAGGACGACGTCCTGTCTCATCCCTTCAGCTGGCTTACGCTCACCACCTGGATCCCTGACAGGATTAGGGCCGTAGATGGGGACTCTACCGCCCGCTACATGCTGAGGGGCACGAGCAGTGAACAGTCCCTCAGGATGGCTGAGCAGTGAACGGTGCTGGCTGAAAATGAGCGCTGTAGGTGCCTGCTTAGCACCTCGGCACAATGCTGAGCCAGTATTCGATTCACTGCCGCGAGGACACACACATCTTACGTGTCTGTTTTTATTAAGTTACTTGTGTCAGTTGCTTCTGTTTCTTATTTAATGTTAATGTCCTTCGTGCAGCGAATAAATGTCTTTCTTTCTTTCTTTCTTTCCCAATGAGCAGAGTCCGGTTACGGACCCCCGCGTAGGAGTTGCGGAAGAGTGTTCGTTCTTAGGGAATCCGACATAATAGTCCACGATGGATTCCTCTTTAAAAAAAAATCTTTTTTTTTTAAAGTGGCTGGATGCGAAAAACAGAAAACCGTGTGTGGTGGCGAGCCTTGGGAGAGGCCTACATCCAGCAGTGGAGAGTCACAGACTGATGCTAGTAGACTCTACTGTTTTTTCACTGCTTATGTTGTCTGAGCTTAAAATTGAATTAATTTCTGATAGCAAATATTTATGTATTCGTATTAAAGTTACAAAACTTCAAATTTACATAATTACTTAAGTTTAATTTAAGTTTAAAATGTTTTAAAGATTAAGAACAAAGAAGCGCGGCCGAAATCATGAGCAAATTCAAATATTTTATATATTCACTAGAATATATAAATTATTTGAATAAAGAAAAATGTGGATAAATTTTCACCGGGAGCATCTTTCGTAAGACTTAGGAGACCTTTAATTATTGAAGCCTCGTTATTCTCTTACAGACATATCCTTCAGAATTCAAGTGCGTCTGAGGACAAAAGTTAGCGTTTTTTAGTCTCTGTCAGAAGTTTTGGAGCATGCAAGTCTTTGTATACGTCGAGAGCTTTAAGTGCTTTTTGAGGGTGAGCGAGATATGAAGATCCGAGGTGTTTCTTGTAACGTAACTTTTAGTGTGTTTTAAGGGTAAATTAATTCTCTTCTTTTAACTAGCCGATGCCCGTGACTTCTGTCCAGTGACACTAAGATATGAATATACTAAAAAAAGTATGAGTTAACTAATAGACTTAGGGCCTCTTTCACCAACTACAAGTAAAGTGTTGATTAGTTACTTTTAGAAATAATTTTATGTTTTATTAAATTATGTACTCGGTTTACTGCTTCCTTCGATAGGCGATTTTTTCTTCTTCTTAATAGTCCCAAAGATTAAAAAGAAAATAATAATAAAAAAATCGTCTATCGAAGGATGCAGTAAACCGAGTGCATAATTTAATAAAACATAAAAATATTTCTAAAAGTAACTAATCAACACTTTACTTGCAGTTGGTGAAAGAAGCCCTCTAAGTGTAGGATCTCTATATTTTTTTTTTTAAGAATAGTATACAGACTTAATCGTAGTTAATGTAGCTTTTTATATGTGAAAGAATTTTTAAAATAAAATTATTGAGTATAGATGAAATTGACATAGGTAACTCAAAGGCAATTCTATATCAAGATCAGAGAAGTTTCATAGGATACGAGTAAGGCGTTAACGAATAACTTTCTTATCGAAGATGACAGAAGCTTTAGGGCTTTCTACGCGTATAGATTTTGTCCTAATAAATAAGAATTTCAGGTCCATGTCGTATATTTTTGATGAAAGTAACTGTTCAATTAATTGCTGTTACTAATTAATTACATTTCAGAATTTTTTTATTACATAATAAAATGTATATAAACTTTACCTGTATTAATTTAAACCATCCCGGGCTGAATAAACTTAATGTTTCCAGTCCTGTAATGACAAGGACATATTCGAGAACCGCATACCGAGTGTGATTACATAGTATAATGGGCGAATCTCCACTAATGTGTCGGTCGGACCCTTCAAATTGTTTAGGGTTGGAAATATTTTTATACACAATTTGGCCTTCACAGACGTGGCTCGCGTTACGGAAATAATTTCGTGCGATGTTATGCCTGGTTTTTTCTTTAATATTTTACAAGGGAACGGCTGTATAAGCTCATGCAGCTCCTGAGCACACTCTCTGAAGTACCTACACCTTATAAAAGACACATTGACAGGCAATTTTGTCTAAATATTTATTTTAAACAGATGATTTCTAAAGGTGAGTCCAGACTACATGTCAAAATATGTTATAAAACATACTTTTTAGCATGTTTTACATATGTGGACACCATTATAATTCCTAATATTATTATAAATGCGAAATTTTACTATGTTTGGACGTTTGTATATTTGTTCGGATTATTATATGACACTTTTTATCCTGTAAAAAAAATGTGAGGTTTCTGTGGAATTTTCAAAAAAACGAACTACAGCGCGGACAGCTTGTGTGTTAATAAAACAAAGATATAACATTTGCGCGTGAGTCGCGTTATTGCACTGATATTTTAATGTGTGCAGTCTTATGTTACAATATTACATAGTAATCTTAAATAAAGTGGACGTGTTATATAAGAAATATTATATCATATATATGTTATTTAATCTGAACGCACCTTTACTCGGACAAGTATAACTTGGATTAATTATTTTGACATGAACATGTTTGGAGTTTTAGAGAGGCTTTTATAATACAAAACTTTAGACTATTATAATAGTGGCAAAAATAGCTCATTCGATCTTAAATTTTGTTCCACGGCTCATTGTACACATGAATCATATGAGAACATAATTCTATATAAGAACAGCTATGTTCATCGTGTCTTTTCTTTGAAGGTACACAAGTTAGTATTCATTCAAAAATTTTATCAATATAAAAATGAATAATTCTCAACCCTTCTAATTAAATGTGAAAACGAATTTGACTTTTATTGAAAATTATTTCGAAAACGGCTTATTGAATTTCGCACCTATTAATAAGTTCTAATGCCTTGTATTGTATGAAACATTTATTATAAACGTTGAAGGTCAAGCGTCAATGTCATTTGCCTCAGTGAATACCTTAATTAAAAAACTACTTAAAAATGATTCTCATTCTTATTCAATTAATTGAATAGTTAAGTTAAATTGTAATCATGTGCTAATATGACCACAAACACTTCAACATTGATTGAACTCAACACCGGCGCGTGTCGTTGTCGCTAGTGGGACGTCCTCACACCAAATTGCATTTAGATGGACAGACAGAAGCTTGTGGTCTACATGACCTTAGCCCGTAGTCACAGTGTTGAGCGGAAGAGGTAAAATATTTTTTTTTTGTAAAATTTATTAAAATGAGCTTGAAGAGTCACACCTGCCTAGTTGTTCTATTTAAATGTTGTTTTTCTTATATTATTGATTGTTTAATTTTTTCTTCTTAAATATCTGTTTTTAATTTTTAACTTTTGTATTATAGTATTTTTTTGTTATTTTTTTTGTTTCTGTTTGTTTCTCAAAGATCAATAAAATAAAAATGAAATAAAAATATTTTACTTTATGAATTAATAAAAAATATTTTTAAGTATTTGATCGATTTGCTTTTATGATGTTAGCGACTTTTATGAATTATAAATGGATGTAGATAGATTTATATTATAAGTAAGACATGTACTTATTGTGTTCTTAGTTTGGAATAAATAATCTTAACTCATCATATTATAAAATGAGTCATTCTTTAAGAAATTATTTTTTTCAAAAATATTAAATTAAATCATATTAAATATTTAAAATATATTTCAAGATACTATATACATATAATCCCTGAAAATTATAACACTGCAGTTTGAAATAGATTTAGATAATGATAAATCTAATGTAAGTTAATTAATGTGATAAAAATGAAATTATTAACATAATATCTCTTTATTATATTTTATTTCGTAAAAACACCTTAAATAAGTTTAAATCACGTTAAATAAATAAATAATAACTCGACAATACAATATCGCTCATTAATCCGCTTCTGCTTATCACAAACGCACCTTTGTCGTTCTCAATTACGCCGCGGTTTCTAATTACGTCCAACGATTGTCACATTGTAACGGCGTAAACACGGCTATTTTGGGCCTTAATGTACGGAATTTCAAGGCGTTACGGTCTCTTGGCAGCTGACTAAAAGATTCAACTACCTTAACAAGCGTTTTGCATAATTATTTAACTTTACGTAACCTTATTTAAAGAAAAATACAGGAATTTTTGTCAAAATGTACGATCCTGTTATGTGGAGTCTGATATCAGCGGAAAAACGAATTGATGCTTCATAAATAAAAATACTTCAGATTACTATTGTTGGAAGATGATTAAAAACGTCTTAGTTTTATGTAACAATAATTATTAAAGAGAAAAATATATGTTGCTATGTACATAGTTTTATTGTTATTCATCTTAGTTACTATGTTACATCAAAATTTATATTATTACTTTAATATTTTAAAATAAGAAATATATTAAAAAAAAAGTTAACTATTCAATTAGTATTTACAACTATAAAATAAAATTAATAGGCGTCTATTCTAATGAAATTGAGGATGAGTACTAAACTCAGTTACATATAGAGATTTAACAAATTAATAATTTACAAAAGTAAAATTGTGATTTTTTAAGAGAATGAAACCCCCTTGAATTGAAGGTATACCATATACCATCACAGAACTCAACAGTAACATTTGCAATGCCATGAACAAGCCAAACATAGAAACATATGGTTCTGTCTCTGGCAAGACACTGTCAGGAGGAAATATGTTGATAACGAAGCGAGTATTGACAAAAAGTTGTTTTCCTAAAATTTTTCTGTGTGAAGTTTAAATTATGGTATTTTTTTTTAATGAGATAAAAACCTTCCATAGGTACCCTGTTATGTGAGATTTTTACTAACTAAAAAAAAACACTCATTGTGCGACTATTCGGGACCATGGTACCTCCATGTTACCCATATTACCCCGCAGTCCCTGTGGAACCATTCTTGTCGAATACTTCTGGAGACGACTGGCAGAGGATACAGTGTCTCTAGTCTGATTGAATTATAGTCGAAAAACACTATTTAAAAAAAAAATATTTTTATTTTATTAGATTACATATAGCTATAAATTTAAAAAAATATATATATTATAGATTATTATACAAATAGACCTAAAGAATCATAAAAATTATATTCTTACATTTATTTATTAAAAAAAAAATTTAATAATTATAAGTTAAAGAAGAGAATATTCATGAGTGATAAAATTTTAAGAAAGGTACATCGCATTAGAAGTAGGTAAATAACTAATAAGAAAGTTTTAGTTCTCGACACGGCCAGTAAAGTGATCTCATATTTCCGGAAGCCTCTCGGTAGAAATTAATTAAAACGACCACCAACAAACGGTTATTGGAGCTTAAGCAAAAATTTATTAGACAACCTATTGCCCTCTTTAAGTTACAAACGGTCAGCGGTTTCTATATCTTTACCTCCTTTTTAGTATTGCGTTTTATAATTTAATATTGTAGTTGCATACAGACACAACTATGGTTCAATGAAAAGATACCCATTTAGTTAAAAGTTAAATCACATCGATTCTTATTCACTTTTAAAATGTATTCACTTCAATGTACCAAAATTCAGAACAAGATCAAGTGATACATTTCATATTCCCTAATCCCTATTGTAGAACTAATCATTGTAAAAATTCCTTCTTTCATCGTTCTAAGTATCACTATAATAATATTCTGAATGATATTGACATATTTTGCAACAATTTAAATTTTTAAAAAAAGAAAATTGTTGAATTACTTTTGAAAAATTAATTTTATCACATAGAATATTCTCTTCTTTTTCTTATTATTAATTATTATTATTTTTTAATTAACAAATAAATGTAAAAATATAATTTTTATGATTCTTTAGGCCTATTTGTATATAATTTATAATATATATTTATAAATATAAAATACCTGTATCAGTCAGCCTAGAAAAAAACAACTTGAACTAAAAACAGTTAGAGAATATTTCATTATTCATAGTTATGTCTAAAATATTCTAAAATATTCTAAAATATTCTAAGAGATAAGAGAAATATTTCTAAAATATTCTAAAATATTCTAAAATATTCTAAGAGATAAGAGAAATATTTCTAAAATATTCCAGCCAATAAGTTCATTACTTGGACTACAAGCAGAGGGTGTTTTGTCGTTGTAACGGTCGACTCAGTACTTCTAGACGATGAGAGGTAATTGTTATAAATGTAAGACGCTGTTAACTTTAATCGTGATTAAATATGAAACCTCTCATCAGGTTGAGATGTTAATTTTCTATAAAACACTTTTAAACATAAATGGAGTAGCCCTAATTTTCATTACAAAAAAATGTAAAGTCGGCTAGCAACGGAGAAATTATAAAAATTATTTCCAGTAATTATGTCGTAGATATTTTTTTTTAGTAATCTGAAAAGAGACGGCCTCTACATTTATTTTTTACATAGATTAGCGAAAATACAAGTTTTAATACAAATATTTTTCTTCAAATAAAAAGCTTTGAAACACACGATCTAAACGCAAGGGGATTGTTGCTATGGAAATTAAAAAATAATAATAGAACATAAACGTGACGACACGTTTGGTCTAGTGGCTAGTAACCAACTAACTGTTAATCAAACGGTCGCGGGTTCAAATCCCGCTAGGGGCAAATGTTTATGTGTTAACATTTTACCTTTGCACTTGAGTCATGGATGTTTTGTATTTATAATATGTATGTATTTACAAAAAAAAGTAATCTATGTATTATATCAACTGTCTGGTATCCATAATACAAGCATTAGTTGCTTACTGTGGTAGATGCTTATTTATTTATTTTTTATTAATTAATTAATTAATTACTTTTATGAATTTATTAATTTATTATTTATTAATTAATATTTTTAAATTTTTAAATTTTATAATTTTTAAATTTATTAATTTATTAATGTATTTATTTAGAAACTTAATTTTTGCTGTTTTTTTTTTACCAATATCACTTATATCATAACCACTAAATTGTATTTTGAAACAGTATAACCCTGTTTTTGTGGCGGATGTTAAAAAAAGCATCAAGTTGCGTGTACTTACATCCTTGTTGCCATGCAAACTCAAAAGGTTTGTCAAAAGGGAAACATAGAAGTAATTTTTAGCTTTATGGATTCAAAAGTTTCAGACAACGTTTTATTTGTTGGTCTAACTATTGCACTACACTGATGTTTAGTCAATAATTATTCTCCAACTATTATGTATGTAAATATAATATAGTCAGTATGGTCGTAGGTCAACCAATCAAGGCTGCGTTGTCTTCAATTTTATCGTTGTACAAAACATGCAGCCTTATTTTATTGCCTCAAAGTTACACAGTCCCTTTTGGGGAGTTCTGGCATACGCACAGTCAAGTTCATTACGCGAACAATTATCCCTTTAATAGGGGACATAAAAGTTAATGGATGCGACTGAGCAGTTGAGATACGTGGCGACCGACTCGTGTGGCCCTTGGGTGTGGCTTTGATGATCAATTTTTATTAGCTTTGACACGTATGGACAAGTTAACTAGATTTTGGGTTGGTTTGAGAAAACATAAGAAGAAGATTCTTGCTGCCATTTCGTCACACTCTTAACTGTTCATGGTTTTATGTATTTTTCATTAATTTTTAACATTTGACTTTTTTTAACTTTTGACTTTTGTTATTTGACTAGATTTTTTTTTTTAATTTTGACATAGTTTTCAAATTTTTTTCAAATCTTGTATTAATTGTAATTAATTTTTTTTTATTCTATTTTCTTTTTATTTTATTGTTACGAATTTAAATTATTTTGTTGGAGCTTATCATGTACTAGTGAATTATGGGTTCAGCTCTAATTGTCTTGCACACTGGACCTAGATTTTGAGCGGTAGGGTTAGAATGATAAGTGTGCTAAGCTGTTGCTGTTTTGAATAAATAGATAAATAAATAAATAAACAAACTAAAACAACATAGTAAACTTAATTCAAAGATCTATCTAGATGATTTTTTTTTTACATTTTTTTACACAATGGTCGGTCCATTTCATATTACGTGGTCGCTGTGGATGTTAGTTGGGATAAATTTATTTATTAAGATTTAGGAGTGTTTACGAGATAAAGAAATGTGTTTTGCCATTCCTTATTTACTAATAGAAACATAACAGCTCACATGCGGTCACATTACGGTGGTCTACTGTAAGGGCGTGGCTACTACCGCCAAAGGGACTGTCTAACTTATGTTAGCGAAACGTAGTGTGTCCTGCTACTACTAAGTATAAATATAAAGAGTTGAATTCATCCTAACAAACATTTAGATTCATGGTTCGGAACTGTTTCCAAATATTATTATTTTTGTATTTTAAATTATTTAATATATATATTTAATATATAAATTTATATATTAAACATTAAATTCAGTGAATTATAAATATATAATACAATTTGCAACGTAAAACCTAACAACAGAAACTCTCTTTGACTGCGGTTCTATGAGACACACGGTTAATAAGGATAGAGTACCTTTTTTTTACAAGAGGAATCATCATGGATACTCACCGGCCTGAGGACAGACCGGTGTGTTATGTCGGACTCCCGCCCCGAGATGGTAAGTGGTAAGTGGTACCGAGATGGTAGACCTACCGACTAAACCTCTTGGCGTCCTCCGCATCCGCTATAAGCGAAGTTGCGAGCTCGGACGAACACTCTTTCGCAAAAGGTATCTCTGTTAATATTAATATGTCAACATTGTTGATTGTGATATTTATTGTGCCAAATAATCATAAACATACTAATTAATGTATAAAATGTGTTAATTTCTTGGCAAAAAATATGCTGGGTGAAATAATGTATTAATAATAAGATGTGATGATCTAACGATCCATATTATTATTTATTATTTAACGGTCCTTATTATGAAGTTCAGATAAAG
This sequence comes from Synanthedon myopaeformis, assembly GCA_944738685.1. Classification (NCBI taxonomy): domain Eukaryota; kingdom Metazoa; phylum Arthropoda; class Insecta; order Lepidoptera; family Sesiidae; genus Synanthedon; species Synanthedon myopaeformis. Next base: position 1,071,498 of record OX122934.1, read on the forward strand.
AACTGTCTATGTAACTTATGTAACCGAAATCTTTTGTTTTATACTTCATAGAAAAAGCACAATAAATAAATCGTAAAATTTATATAATTATAAATAATTTCAATTTAATTAAATATTGTAACGACTATAATTATTAAAAACCTGCCTTGTTACCGAAGGATTATCTAAAAATATTAAAAAATCAACGCCTGTTTAACACCTAAGAGTATGTGCTCATATATATTCATAATCATTCATGGCCATTGTATTTTAATTGTTTGGAAATAAATTATTATTTATTTATTTTATTTCTTAATATTATTATTATTATATATATGTAGTAATATTTCCAATCAAAAAAACTAAGGAAACAATTGTTATTACGTTTGATTTTCATCCGCTGCGACCGTGTGTATCGCGGCATATCACACTCGTTGGATTATTGTTTCTGACAGGTTGATCTCTCGGTATTACACGGATTGGCGTCACGGAGCGTTTTTATTGGTGTAATTGAAGATGAAACGTGACACACGAACGACATTTTGTTCGTATAATTGAACGGTCATTGTTTTGTATTTATTGCAATGCTTCATAACTGTTCATAACATATTATAAAAAATAGTTAAATTTTAAATTGTCCTTAGTGCAACAAACGTGTTGGGCTCTTAATTACTCGACCAATGTGCTCGTCGAAAATTCTTTTTAAATGAACGAAATTCTATACTATGGTGAAATTCATAATATGAATGAATGAATATTTAAATGAAACGGCATTTTTTGCAAATATTTTAATTTGTAATAATATCTATAATGTTTACAGGGTCAAAACATCACGTGAGGCCACGTGAGAGGTTTGTTTAAGTATATACTTTGCAAAAAAAAAAATGAATCTTATGCAGAATTACCTACATGCTTGTATAAACGAATGGAAAATATTTATTGGGAAACATTGTATCTGCTGCTATTCATATAAACCAACGAGCGGAAAACCACAAATTTTGCCAAACAATAACATATATTAAAAATATTGTTTATTAGAATAAATTCGATTCATTTATCAACAAGCTTCAATCATTTTATCTTCGCAGTCATTTGGACAGCCAGTCTGGCGGCAGTAACCACGTCCGTACGTACGCAACAGTAATGTAACATGTCAGAGCGCATTTATCCCATTTTCCTAATCCCTTATACTTAAACCTACTATTGTCGGCAGAGCATTTGCAGCACCTGTGGCTTTCTTTACATTTCACTAGCTGTTGCACGCGGCTTCGTCCGCGTAATTTTATAAAATATAGCCTATGTTACTCGCTGACAATATAGCTTCCCAACAGTTAAAGAATTTTTCAAATCGGTCCACTAGTTTCGGAGCTTATTCAATGCAAACAAACAAACAAATCTTTCCTCTATATAATATTAGTATATATAGATATACCATCAATATTAGCATAAAAAAATTTTTTTTATCTTAATTCAAAAACAAAAACATTAAAGAAAATTGTGCGCTCATTTCTCGTCGACTCATTTGATGTCTTAACAAACAGACATAAGAACTGTCGTCTCCTCTTTTATAACGCCACTCATAATATTTTTTTTTATTACTTTTTTTTTACATAAAAAGTGACAACAGACAAGATGTGAAAATGAGCATCCGCATTGCTCCGAGAGAAAACTTGCTCGGTGTATTATTGTGTAAATTTTGTGTAAATTGCTGACTAAAATATAGAGAACATATTTTATTATATGTATATATAACATATAATGTATATATTTTTTATTTCTGAATATAATAATTGTAAATATTGAAGTATACTCAATAACTCAAAACATTAGATATATATATGTATATATAACATGTACTCTATATTTTACCTTTAGGTATATATTTTATTAATATAGTTTCTTGAGATAATTTTTATGAAATAATTCCAGTGTATTTTTAACAATTTAATGTAGTTAATACAATTGTATATATTTTTTTATAAACAAAGCCTCCAACGAGGCAGGCATCAAAAAAAAATCGTCATGGTTCAATTCAAGTTAACACTTGGTGGATGCCACCAATAAAAGTATTAAGTAACATTTAAAGTATTAAATGGGAAAAAAAAATTGAAAAAAAAAAAAAAAAAAAAAATTGATCAAAAACGAACACAAAAGATACAAAGAGATACTGTAACATTACAATTAATTTAATATAATTTAATAATTACAATTAATATTATTATTTAATTTTTGATTTTATTATAATAATTTATAAGTTGTTTCCTGTACGTTCAATTTTGGTTGACATTTTAATTAATAAAAATCAAAATAAATATATAAGGACAAATTAAATAGAAATATGTCAGAAATGTTCTTCTTAACGTTAACATTTATTTACTGTTATAATTTAAAATAAATAACATATTTCGTATTTGTAAATAATTTCATCTCATATTTATAAAGAGTTGATTGACAATTACGAACAACCAGTTCAATAACAGAATTTAACGAACTCCTTTATGAGAAATGCAAATAAATATTATTGGATGATGCCATACGAAAGTTGATTTGTTTTTTGTTAAAATAATTTTACATTTTCACGAAAAAAAACTTAATTTTAAACAATATAATAACAAAAGCTGACACTTATTGTTATTGAACACAAGAATATAGGAATAAGTTTTGATTAGAACCACTACAACTATGTACTTTACTAGAATATAATGTTATAATAGGTGGATACCGTCGCCTATAATACAAGCAACGTCACAAGTTGCTAATAATAAGGCTTTGGGCATCAATTACTCATATCACACATTTCACTGCCGTTTAGTCCGGGCAAGGAAAAAAAGTTTGTATGGAAAAATTACATTAAATCCTACAGAAGGTTTTATTTTGTAGTTTGATTAAATATTAGCTCGTAAATGGTATTTTCGAATTTTCTACAAGGTGACATTCCGGATTTTTTTAAATGCCGCCTGAATGTTAAATTTTCAAATTTTAAATGAGAGTAAATACTACACGGCTGACTCTTTTATTGAGGGACTGTCAATTGTCAGTTATCTTTAAAATGCCCAAACTTTTAAAGCCATCAAATAGAGTTAGATCTTTCAAATAATACACCACTGATAGTTGAAATAAAGAGGTAAATTGTAGAGGTCATATTGTCCTCTCGAAAAGAGGTCGAAACCCAATGCCCTGAAGGCTTGTAGGGCGTAAGTTGCTTCTCTGCGCGACTCGTAAATTGTATTAGCCGTTGTAAATGACATTTCAATAGCGGAATGTGTGTCATTAAAAACACATTAGGGACGAATCAGTGAGAGTTCATAGGTCATTAACTCGGCCCGTGTATTGTTACTTAGCCGAAGGGTTCAAGTTATCATAGACAATGGATCGAGTATTGCGAAAAATGGCATTATTTTCATAGATTTAACTCGCAAGAAAGGTTTAGTAGTCATCTCGCACGATTTTATGTCGTACGAAAAGTGCGAAGAGCCAACTTTAAATTTAAATGTTTTAGTAGTCATCTCGCACTCATATTATTTTATTGCGTGCGATATGACACTTAGAGAAAATCTTAGTAGGCGATTGGCACACAATTTATAACACGTTCGTTTTTTGAAAATCCCACAGAAAACTAACATTTTTCCAAGATAAAAAGTATAAATATAGTTTAATACAATTAATTGATGACAAAAAACACACGACCATTAAGGACCAGTAGGATTAAGGATAAGGTATTAGACAGGGATAAGGAAATGGGCTCTGGCATCCCTTACACACTCACCGAAACACAACAGCACATATGCTGTTATTTTACTTTTTAAGTGGGTGGTTACTGCCGCCATACGTGCTGCCGAAATGACGCAGCATGCCCTTAACTAAAATAAACTTAAAAAAATCCTTTTATCAAAATATCTTCAATATAATATCAATTAGGTTCCTATCTGTCTTTTTTTAATTACGTTACCTATCAATCACATTACCTATCTGTCTTTTTTTTAAATTATGCAATCGATAGGTACTTATTATTTTTCATAGGAAATGGTTTTATTTCATTCGTATTATATATTAACTGGAGTCAAATGTAAGTCAATTTTTCTGTTTGTTCTGAAAAATACTGACCGACATCCACTTTAGCTTCAAAATATCATGTAACACACAATATGTAATGCATCGGAATACGATATTTTTCACTATAAGTACCTACCTACTTATTTCGTTTGACATTTTTATTGAATCGACTACATCTATTGAAATACAAGGAGCTTGTAACACCCAAAATATTAATATCTGTGTTTCCAAGCTCATACAGACCAAATCTTTTCAAAGTTCTCGTGAATAGTTATCTTCTGGATGAGCTCGCTCCATCATAAGCCTCATCTTCGCTACACGGCTGTATGCTGGCTAAGAGTAAACCCATCTATAATAAAAAAAATCGAAATTATTCTGAACTAGCTGGTACCTAAATTGTTCGCTTGGACTTCATCTTTAAATACAAAAAAACTAATTTTTATATAGAGATTTAAACTAAGTGATACAAAGAAACTTTATACAAAATCTGAAATTGGCTATTTTTTTATTACCTAAGATACTCGATATATCGTATATAGAAGCGGACGAAGTCGCAGGCAAAAGCTACTTTATTTTATTTTTATAACCTACTAGCTGTTGCACGCGACTTCGCCCGCGTACTTTATAAAACATAGCCTATGTTACTCGCTGATAATGTAGCTTTCTATAGGTGAAAGAATTTTCAAAATCGGTCGAGTAGTTTGTGAGTTTTTTTCATTACAAACATACAAATCTTCTCTCTTTATAAATATTACTGTATAATATATTCTATATATATATATATAATAAAAACATAAAACAATTTAAATATAGTGTTGTTTTGTGATCCAATAACAATTGAAATGTAAAATTTACTAAAATGGACTTGCCTTGATCTAATTGGGTTTGGACTTGCAAGGGTAAAGAATGAGAGATTAGGAGGTGTTAGGGAAATGGGCTCTACCATCCCTTACTCCACTCACCGAAATACAACATACATTCCGTTATTTCATGGTGGTCACCGTCACACTTCTGTTAGGGATTGGTTACTGCAGCCAGACGCGATTCCTGCTAAACTGCGTGACAGCGAAATGCAGTGTTTCCTGCCGCCTACTATAATAAAATAATGAGATGTCAACTTAAAACCTAAGCTCCTATTATTTCCAAATGTTTGCGTTGGAATTATAATAACATTTTGGGACTAATATATTCGGACCTTCAATGGAATATCCGGATTTATGTCAGCGACATTTCAAATTTCCAAATGATAATCCTAGTCACATACACATAAGTACGAATTTGACAGTTATTTTTAACATTTGATTGTGTATGAGATAAAAAATAACGGCAAGTACTTAAATCGATTTCTGCCTTTTTATAGCTTGCATTTTCTTGTGTTACAACTTATAGTATAACTTTTTAGTCCAGTGGTGCTATCTCAAGATAGTCCACTATAGGGACCAGTCCCGGCTTCTCACGGGTGGAATGTAGAGAGTAAAAAAAAATAGGTTAAAAACATGAAGTTACTTACTGCCTTTGATTATCAGAATTTCTTTATAAACAATGTTTGTAGGTGACTCTTGTAGTTTTAATGAAAGAAATGTTTACTATGAATTAACGGTAATAGAGATTGACATCGCGGATTTTTTTTTTGGTTTTTTAGAACTACAATTCTCTAGTATACATCATTTTTACATATCTCTTAAGGTTTAGCCTATGTAGGCCATGTAAATTTATTTTTTTGGGCGACTTTTTTTTCTATTTACATAAAAAGTTCATTAGGTTTAATTAAATAAATAAATATCTTCACACATTCCACACAGCACCATCTAGTTCCAGAGTAAGCAACTAATGCTTGTATTATGGATACTAGACAGTTGATATAATACATAGATTCCTTTTTTTATTGTAAATACATACATATTATAAATACAAAACATCCATGACTCAGGTACAAAGGTAAAATGTTAACACATAAACATTTACCCCTAGCGGGATTCGAGCCCTCGACCGTTTGGTTACTAGCCACTAGACCAAACGTGTCGCCACATATGTGTACATATGTAACTGTTGTTGAAAACAGCATCAAAACCCGTTGCGTGGTTTATTTTTTTTTATAGGTTGAGTTTGCTACAGACAGACGCGTAAAGCGACTTCTATTTATACTATTTAAATATTCAAATAAATATATAGATCGATATGAATACAGGACTTGGTAAGTACGGTAAAAAATCACAGTTCCGCAATCGTATTTAGTACGCCGACCTTTTTACTGGGGAAATAAATGACAAAACTTTTTTCTCGTTCGGGCATCGCTTTGTCGCCTTATATTAAGACAAATTGGAATTGTTTCGAAGGGATGCCATAAAAATACGCTACAAGTCATAGAAGGAGATATTACACTGTTAATCTTCTTAAAAGGAACAACAAACAAATATTTTTCTTTATGGTTTTTGCGCAGTTTTCATAAGGAGAGCGTCGCTTGTTTATTTTTTTTTTCCTTATAAATGAATGTATACCTTACATTCATTTATATAAGGAAAAAAAAACTGTGTGGTTGGTTCCAGAAAGAAAATAATATTAAAGTTTTAAAAATTTCTAAAGTCACTTATGTGTTTTTTGAGTGAGCCTATGTAGGCCATGTAAATTTATTTTTTCGGCGACTTTTTTTTCTACTTACATAAAAACTTTATTAGGCTTAATTAAATAAATAAATAACTTCACATATTCCACACAGCACCATCTAGTTCCATGAATATGAATTTATAATTAGGATATATATATATTTAAAAAAAAATTAAATGAACGTTACTAAGTTCCTGAGGACACTTTACACTATCCTTACACGTCGCGTCTGTCTTTTTTTAAATGTTAAGGTTGGCAGACGGGCTGACGGTCCACTTGATTCCAGCTTTATTCTATTTTACAATTCACGAGTATGATGTAGATATTTGTTTTCAAAAAGGTCCACTAGATGGTAGGAGATGTGAAATAACAGAGCAAAACCTAGATAATTTAGGTTTTATTCAACATAAAATTGTACATAATAATAAGATAGATAATCAGAATAGATTGACAATATGACATGTTATGACACTACAGCGACTATATACATCTACGGTCAAAGCAGTACCATACCATGGAGGTTAATATCACATCAATTAGGACTCGTAATTACAAAAGAAAGTTGTCAATAAAAACAGCTTTTGGGAACTCGTCACGCTAGGCTTGCTCCAAATAAACCTTTTAATTAAAATATTAACCACTAGCTCGCGACTTCAACCGCGTTGAAAATTTAAAAAAAAGCAATATAACGCTTGAAATCGTGTTGCTATAACACTTTGGCCAGGCGTTAGTTTTTTATTTTTTATTTATCCCTCGGAAATAGTCCTTTTTTCTGGATAAAAGATACCCTATGTCCTTTCTGGTGTCCCAGACAACGTGTATGCAAAATTTCATGGTGATCGGTTCAGTAGTTTTTGCGTGAAAGAGTTACAAACATCCATACATCCAAATATACTTTCGCATTTATAATATTAGTACGGACGGACGGATGTACGAAATTATGTATATGAAAAAGGTGAAATTACAATCCGTCACCTAGTTTTTGAGTTTTTGAAGCATACACAAACCAACATATCATTTTTATATAAAAAAAATTAAAAAACTAAAAAAAAAACTTGAGGTTGGCTCGCTTCTTTTAGTTCCTAGATTAATGTAACGCCGCAACAATTCAATATTTTCCATTAACTGTACAGTTTCCTTGCCAACTGTAATAAAACGTGAAATATACGAGTGAAGCCAATCGTGAAACGAAGCTTATTGTCTTGTACTGTAACACTCCCACTAACGTATAAAGGGCCTGTTCGATGTACTATTATTGCAACGAAATTAATCTTAGTAATTCAGTACTCAGTAAAGTCACACTATCGTTCGTGTAAGACCCATAAAAATCCACCCAAGCGATAAGCTTATGGCGATTTTATTCGCTTATTATATTATTATCGCAAGATCAAATTTAGCCTATATATTTTTTTTTAATTTTTATTTATTTACATACAAAAAAAAAAAAAAAAACCAATTGGTAGTACACAGTTTAGGTGTACTATAAACTCAATTAAGTTTGTACCGTACACTTGAGTTGTTTACAATAACAGAAATTTACAGAATTACAAACATAATAACAGAAACACAAACAAAAGAAAGAAGTATACATATTCTTAGGTAGATATAATAATTTTAATACATTTTTTTAATGTTATAGCTGTATTGTATTGCTATTTAAAGTTTTAAATGCAATTGTATAATGTTTTAATTCTTGTAATGTTTCAATGAAAAATGGTGTGTCCATTGGTTTTTGGAAACCATGACCTCATATTGTTATGTTAATCAAGCCCACAACTTGGAGACTTAATACAAGTTTTATATATATATACTATTATAAATTCTATATTAAAAAGAAGGTGCGTTAATGTGCCTTAACGTCCCCTAACGCCGGGTTTTAGTGGGTAGAAGTCCTACGTAGGTAAAAAAAGGCATTCACTTCAATTACTCGTCGACAAAGTTATTGTGGAAGAGGTATTACATTAATTTTTTATTTAATTATTTGCTGATATAATGTAGTTTGGAAGAAAGCTTTTTATTGGACTTTTTTTTAAAGATATTTGTTTACATGTCAAAAAATAATAGGGAATATTTAATCTTGTATTTTAATATTAATTTAAATATATAATTGTATTAATAGTATTTTAAATATGTTAATATTATGAAGTGAAGAGTTACAAACTAAAAAAAAAAAAAAAAATTCTAACTAAATCGGTGAAATAATACAAAAGTTAGTGCGAATTTTTTAAACCAAGTCATCTTTTGCGTTCGAAAAAATCAGACATATACTCGTAAAGTAAATAAAGGTATCACCGATTTACGTCTTATTTGTTTTTTTATCTGAGAATACTGTGTAAACTTTCTCATCTTTGTCTTCTGATCTGTTTTAAGAATATTTCGTCTTCAATTTAAAAAAAAAATGTAATTAGATACAGGACCACATAAAATATAATAGAAAAAAAGCAATTACAAATTCCGAGAAAATATTCAGAAATCCGATGTTATTCGCGTAACTTATACCATTGGCAAGGTTCTCACTTTGGCGGCACGGAGTAGAAATTAATTAGGAGAGGCTGGGAAACTTGCTCGTAGCGCCGCTTATTGGGCTTTAGGCAAAAATATATGAGACAGTCGAAACGAGCTCTGCCAACATTCAAAATAAACGTGTGTGTGATATCTTTGAAAATATGCCTTCAAATTATTAACAGTTTTTCTTAAAATTTCAAATCAATCACTGTTATGGTCTCCTATTGAGACGTTTAAGACAATGTCTTAGTCCTGCTGTTTCTTTGAGTTTTTTTTTTATATATTTGAAACAATTTTTTTTAAAATTTAAATTATAATATATTATGAGGGTTTAGAAGTTGGAAAAAATATCCAAAATGTTTGATAAAGGCATACAGCGATTTTGTTTTATATAATGTATTGTATAGATATATAATATATAGCTGTTGCACGCGGCTTCGCCCGCGTAAGTTTATAAAATATAGGCCTATGTTACAATGAAAGAATTTTTCAAATCGGTCCAGTAGTTTCGGAGCCTATTCAATTCAAACAAATATTTTTTCTTTATAATATTAGTATAGATAAGTTAAAGATTCATTATTATAATGATATATTATATATTAAATAATATCTATATTAAATATAGTTTTATTTAATTTCTTTGGTTTTTTTTGTTTATAAGCTTTATTATCTTTTTCGCACCAGATTAAAATTTAAGGTTTTGTGGGATCGCAAAGAAAAACTCCTATGGTTAACAGTTCACTTGCAAGACCTGTTGCGTTACTTGTGTTGTATTGTTGCCTTATAGGCGACGGTAGCCACCTAACATCCAGTGGACTGCCTCTCTGAAAAGATGTTTATAACACTAGATTTTTATAATTAGATTTTCACTATCCCCTTCTTGTTTTGAGAAAAGTCATGCATATTCTTATTCCCGAAAGTCTACGACCATTATTTATTACTAAGCATTATTGTGTTGCTATGGAAATGGAATGACGTACAAAAAAACGGGTAAGATCTTGTATTAGTATGCAAGGGACAACTGCACAATATATATACAATGCTCTGTGTTAGTTATTCATGTAGTAGCTTTTTGTCTTGTACAACTGGAGTTTACATAGAGTTAGATGTTTCTGTTTCAAATATTTTAGAAAATATCGCGTTAAATAAAGCAAATACCAAATATTATAGAGTTTACTCCACTAGGTAAAGTTGTATTTTACATTTGTATTATCTATGTCTATACTATACTAATATTATAAATGCGAAAGTATGTTTGGATGTATGGATGTTTGTAACTCATTCACGCAAAAACTAGTGAACCGATCACCATGAAATTTTGCATACACGTTGTCTGGGACTCCAGAAAGGACATAGGGTACCTTTCATTCAGAAAAAAAGGACTATTCCCGAGGGATAATTAAAAAATAAAAAACTAACGCCTGGCCAAAGTGTTATAGCAACACGAGGTCAAGCGTTATATGGCTTTTTTTTTTAATTTTTAACGCGGATTTTTGGATACCCTTATCACTTAGAGGTATAAAAATAGTTTACGACCTATATTCTCAGACCTACACAAAAAATTTCATAAAAACCTTCCCCGATTATCCCTCTGTCCATGAGTGAAAACAGAATTAAAATCGGTCCAGCCGTTCTCGAGTTTTGCGCTTAGCAACACAATTAGTGATTCATTTTTATTTATAAATATGATATACAATATATAGAATATTATTTGGTAAGATTTTTAACGATAATGAAATGTATTTTAAACAGAATTTAAACAAAAATTTTTAGATACCTTATTTAAACAAATATTCCTACCTAAATGTTTTTTTGGTGATCTGTCGCAATATTGTCTTAGAGAAAACATATTTTTAGAAAAGTTTTTTTTAGAATTCAGTCAAAGCAGATTTATATTATATCACTTGCGAAAGGTATAATCGTAGCAAAAACTTTAAAGCTTTTATTTCACACATAAATATCAATTCATATAAACATAAGTACACTCGGGGAGATTATCCCGTCATCCCCAGACCACTCATTGTTAGGCATCATTATGTTAATTTTATCGGAAATTTTCGCCTGCAACGCTAAGTTTGCTCATACACGACACACTGCTGTTACAATTAAACAAATCAAATAATTAAATAAGATTTTTTAAAATGTAAATATCAGCAGACAGGCTTGACGGTCTAGTTGATAGATTCCGACATTTTTTTACATAATAGACTATGTAAATAAGTCTTAGTAATAGTAGGCTCGGCGTAACTATTATTTAACTCGGCGCCCATTATCGGCATCGGCACGGCTGAGGATTTTACATAAGTGGCAAATAGTAATTATACATTATAACGTCATATTCAGTTTGACCAAATTATATTATATTCACTTTGACCAAATTAATAAACATAAAAAGAAGATTCTTTCTGCCATTTCGTCACACACTTAATTGTTCACTTTATTAACTTTTGATTTTTGTTATTTGACTAGATTTTTTTTTTAATTTTGACATATATATTTTTTCTTTTTAACATTTGACATAGTTAAAAAGACATAGCACACTGGACCTAGATGTTGAGCGGTAGGGTTAGAATGATAAGTGTGCTAAGCTGTTGCTGTTTTGAATAAATAAATAAATAAATAAATGACAATAAAGTAGAAATTTCCTTAATATATAGTCGTAGTAACAAAAATACCGCGTCGGCAGCCTTGAGGATGCTTCGGCATCCTTCAGAACGCCGAGGCAACACTCGGGGATAGCTTGCCCTGGAGAGAACACGAAGAGACGCGAGCTACAAATACGATGTCGAGACGCTTCGGCATGCTTAAGGACGCCTCGGCATCCCTGAGGACGTTGCAGCATGCCAAGGCAAAGTTTTCGACAGCGTGCGCTTGCATGTAGGGATACCGAAGGATCCTTTTCCTTGTCGATGCCGATAATGGGCGGCGATAAGAATAATAGATTAGGAAGAGATAGGGAAATGGGTTCTGGCATCTTTTCCTTATTCGTCGAAACACAACAGCACACTAGTTGTTATTTCACGGTGGTCAAATAAGATGTAGGCATTATAACTCATAATATTTCATTTTTCAATAAAACAAGGTGCAAATCACTTCCAATACTATCGAGAATGAAATACGTTTTTTGGTGCTGTGTGTAGAACTCCTTTGGGATATTAAAGTGCCTGATAGCTCTCTTAAGGTATATTGAACAGCTCATTAATCGGGACATCTTTGAGGAACGCTGACCGCGCTAAAAGGTGGAGTGGGCGAATAGTTGGGCTACGAAATTAGCGATTGTAAGGAAATCTTTAAAAAGCATTACAACTGCTGTAAATGCAGGTTAAAATTGAACGGAGGCCGCAATATACAGAGTGTGCAGTAAGTAATGGATAAACTTGGAATAAAAAAAGGCTAGTTTTGACGTAGTTTTTTTCAGATTTTCGTGTAAAATTAGCATGGTTTTCGAAATTTTTGCATATTTTTTTTAGAAAGTCGATGCCCTTTATTGCTTATAATTACATGCCGATTCCACAAAAGAAGGAATATTTTCAATTTTTTTTTTATTAAATGTTATCAAAGCGTGGTTTTCTTATGTTTCAAATGACTGAAGGATATTAAGTTAAGGATTATTAAATTAATGAATGATTATTAAACTATTATAAATAAAATTTTTATTTTATTTTATTAAACTATTAAGATTTCATTAACTTACTAGACTACTCACTGGAATTTAACTCGCTTGAACCGGCGAGTTATAATATTTGATTTTTACCTATTATTTCACTAGACAACTCGCGCGCGCCATCATACTGTACAGTCCGTTACATTAAGGTATTAAACAAATATTTTATAAGGCTGTAGGCTGTTGCTTGTATTTTATGCTATGGTAACCATTTACCATCAAGTGGGCCGCAGCATGTCTTACATTACAAAAATTTATTCCAACAGGGCTCTCTCTATATTATAAATCTAGAATCGCTAATTTTGTGGCGTCCCTAATGGAGTCATCCTCTTCAATGCGCTGACGTAACGTTATTGGGCATTTAGAGTCTCGATTGATTGCACTAAGCGAATACAATTTCATACAATGGGTATTATATTTTTTAAATAACGGTAATGAAACGAATCCGGTTATGTAGTATTGTGATTCAAACATAAATCATCATACAATATTAAGACCTATTCCATTCCGGACAGGTTTCGCTCTAGTTACGTGGTCGGTTTTAATAAAGATTATTACTGATTTAGTTTACACACAACTGTACAGAGAACCTATTAGTAGTGATCAACTTTTATATGAAACTAACTGACCCGGCAAACCGTTGTTTTGCAAAAAAAATAAAATTGAGGTGGGTCACCCTTATCACTTAGGGATATAAAAAATAGTTTATGAACTATTCTCAGACCTACCGAATATACACAAAAAATTTCATAAAAATCGGTCAAGCCGTATACTTTTATAGATAGATGAAATAAATTATTTCACTACAAATAAACTAAATGTTTAAAAAAATTAGTACTGCAGATAATTCGAAAATATACATTACATTACTTTCTTTCCTCGAAAATAACAAACATGCAAATCTTCTCTCTTTATAACATTAAAAGTATAGATTACAAAGTTTAATTTTTTAAATTTTAAATTACTAAGTAAGTTTTTTTATTACTATCAAATCATCATAGTTTTCGTATTCATTTCTGTAAACATTTTACCCCTTTATAATATTTAGGTCATAAAACAACTAGGACCGCGTCACTCAGTCGTCACGTTATTTCGAAAATGGAACATTAATTTTAGAAAAGCCAACGTGACACGGCGAAGGTAAAAATAAAAATTAAAGTCGGCCTGAAATGTCATTAAAATATTCGTCTCATTAGCTATAATTCAGTGCGAGTAGGCATTTCACCGTCGGAATTTCAGCCATATTTTAGCTCACAAACGGGCCTTCACTTCATTGTGTGGTGCAAGTTGTAAAAAGTCAGCGATATTTTAACTTACTTACATACTTCAAATATACCATTCTAATTACACTACTATAATAATATATATTTCTACTTTAAATTAACTAAATTTTTTACAAGAGGAATCTTGTGACAGGTGTTGTATGTCGGACTCACGCCCAGATATGGTAGTGGGGGGGAGTAAACCTCTTGGCGTCCTCCGCGTCCGCTATAGGCGAAGTTGCGAGCTCGGACGAACACTCTTCCGCATTTTTACATTGACTACCTAATAAACTGGGCAGCTCGACATGAGCAGTATGTTATAGCAATATGGAATATATCGGCTGTTTATTTAATACTAGCTGGCGCCCGCGACTTCGTCCGTGTTGAACGATAAAAGGTACCCTATGTCCTTTCTGGTGTCCCAGACAATGTGTATGCAAAATTTCATGGTGATCGATTTAGAAGTTTTTGCGTGAAAGAGTCACAAACATCCATACATCCAAACATACTTTCGCATTTATAATATTAGTATAGATATAAAGTGAAAAAGCAGTGAATTCTCCTTTAATGCCATTCATACCAAAAATATTAAGGTGTAAAATTGTTTTGAATTACTGTACAAACGCAGGAGCCGTCCATGCAGAAAAATAAGAGTGCGCGAGATTTAACAAATTTTTCATACAAACTAAGAGGTCAGTTATTATTTTCTCTCTCCTTAAATATGTCACTATGTGTATGTTTATGGAATTTTTAATCTTTACGAATAATAATAATAAACTGTTTAAATATTTCTAACGTTGACAATGGAGATGGACAGATCAACGAGATTATATCAACGAGTTTGAAATAAAAACTAACATTTCTTCAATAAAACGTTTATTTTATAAGAAATTAAAACATTAATTTCATTTCTTTACTTCTTTGATTCCATTGATTGTTCTATGATTGTTCCTGCTATCGCCTACAACTTAGACCACACCGTCACGCCCTACGCCTGTGTTTGAGAAGATAATTTTCTTCTTAATTAACCCGCTGTTGGATGGCGTATTTAATTGGACCATTGGAACGTGTGCGAAGTGTGATGGTTGTTGTAACAGAGGGAGGTTTTCAATGTGATACGTTTTACACACGTATGTATATTGAGATTGGCGTTGATAATATATCATATTATACAATAAACGGTACCTTTGTTAATTGTACTAACAAACGAACGTTAATTGTTACTTAGCACAAAATTTATGTGCCTATAATTATTATCTTTAAGAAATAGGCACACAAATAGTTACTAATTTTATACAAACATGACATTAAATAAATAAATAAATATCTTCACACATTCAACACAGCACCATCTAGTTCCACAGTAAGCAACTAATGCTTGTATTATGAACACCAGACAATTGATATAGATATATATTATTATTTTTTTGTAAATACATACATATTATGAATACAAAACATCCATGACTCAGATACAAAGGTAAAATGTTAAAACATAAACATTTGTCCGTAGCGGGATTCGAACCCGCGACCGTTTGGTTAACAGCTAGGGTTACTAGCCACAAGACCAAACGTGTCGTCAAATAGTATAATACTTCTCAAATGGAGTCACGTTTAATACTTACAGCGAAAGGACTACCGCTTACCTTATCAACAGCCTACTTTCAGATCTATGTAACAATATAACGATTAAAAATATAAAATTTAAGTTAAAAGTAATATTTTTTAAATTGCAATTAATAGTATATAGGTAGATTAGATTTTAGTAAGAATTATAAATGGTAACACAAGATTAAACCTCAGTGATTTTTTAGTGTTATCATTTCATGTAAAATGATAGTATATTATTAGTCTTGAATTAGGTATATTATTGGGTATTTTATTAGTCTTGAAATTGTTAAAATTATAAATAAATAAAAAATATTTCCAAAGAAGTCACTAGGCGTGACGTCACACTTCACTATTCTCCTGTTAAATAGTTTTTAAATAAAAGAAATTTACATATTAATACTACAAAAACACACTTGAAGGGAACTATAAAACAGCCAGTACTTTATTCCACTTTAATTCCATCGTAATTATCATGGTAGGTAGATTATTAAATAAGTACACTCTTATTCATATTTGCTGTCCAATATATTACATATAATCCATTCGTTTTACATTTCAATTAATATGCTTAATATAAGTATACCAGTATTTAAGATTAAACCATTAGGTATTTATTTTAGGAATAAATCCTTCATATAGTGGAAAAACATTCGCTTGTTATTTAACAATTACTTATTTAGATACTCTGTCAGTTAGAATGTATTATAACTATTCTTATTAATATCAATATAACAAAAATATGATCTTTTTTGACCAGAGACATCATTTACAAGGAGACAACGTTTATGAAATTATATAATTATTAAATTATGAAAATTTTATAAATAATAAAACTTCAAATGAAAATTTGAATCTTATTTCTCATGAGAATAAAACCTGCAAAAATCCACAAGAAGATAATCCATACGTTTTGTAATAAGTACAAAAAATGATTGTTAAACTCTTTACACAGAGCGAAAGGTAACGATCTAGAGAACAGCAAGTGAAACGAAAATATTGCTAGTGATGTGACACCGGTCGAAGTTATTATCGATATTTCCAACATCCACAAATCTGTTATTATGTAAGCGAATGAATAGGAGTATAATCCAGCTGCCATAATCAGGAACAGAGACGATATAGGCCTGAAAATATAAAAAAAAAAAAATAGTTATTTATTTATTTATTTACTAAGAGGTACACAAACTGCACAACGTATTTGTTGTTAATTTAGAAAATGTTTTTAAGCATTACACTATTGTTATTTTGTTTGTAATATTATAGTCTTCTCAATAAATTTTCTAGTTAATTTTATTTAAATATTGAAATTCATTTTCTGCTTTTAGCAATACTAAAAAATGTTAAAAGGTTGGCTTTGGAAAAAATCGCACGACCAATGGGGTTGAAGGTTGGCACAAAATAATTAATTCCAAAATACCAGCAAAACCAACACTCTTCCAGTTTTTATTATAATTGAAAGCTGATGCTGCAATGCAAAACATTAAACTACAAAGAAGTGCATTCCAATGTCCTGGTAAAAAAATATTGGCCAAATATATTGAAAAAGATAAAAAAATTACAAACGTGATAACAGATTGTATCACAAACAAAATCACATTAGAGCAATGTTTAAAAATGTTAGCTTCATTAACCATAGATCGTGAAGAGATCTATGGTTCTATGGACATCTATGGATGAAGTATTGAAGTCAATTGTGCAGTAGATTATTATCTAAGTATACTATGCTATGGACTATATGTCTGAAATAAAAATTTACTATTATTATTATGTATTAATATCTATAACCAAAGATATTTCTACTTTATTACTTATTTTTGGCTAAAAAGAGTAAACTCCACTAATAAACAAGCATTTTGTGCTGAATTTTATATATATTATATATATATATTGACGACTCGTTTGGTCTAGTGGCTAGTAACCCTAGCTGTTAACCAAACGGTCGCGGGTTCGAATCCCGCTAGGGGCAAATGTTTATGTGTTAACATTTTACCTTTGTACTTGAGTCATGGATGTTTTCTATTTATAATATGTATGTATTTACAAAAAAAAAAGTAATCTATGTATTATATCAACTGTCTAGTATCCACAATACAAGCATTAGTTGCTTACTGTGGAACTAGATGGTGCTGTGTGGAATGTAAGAAGATATTTATTTATTTCATTACACTTGGCTGGTTCTAATGAACGGCTACCTTTAATATAATTATGATCAATCTCCACTTCCGTTCCGCCGCCGGAACAAACGCGTCTAATGTCATTATAAAATTAAATCACCTTTGAACTACAGTGAAGATTAATTTAAAATTAAAATTAATTTTCGGAACAGGATACACTCACGGAATTCGTTTGATTCAATTTCAACCTTATACTGATAAAAGGTTCAAATATAAATAGCGAAATCTATGAAAATTTTAAATTTTATTATAAAGTGCTTTTCAGTTTCGAAATCCTTAATTAAAATTTGTTTGGTCTATTAACTTCAAATGAGAATTCAATTTATTGAGTAATTTATTATTGTTGGGGTTAAGAGCTCAGTTAAATCTAGTATCTATCTAAATGATGTTTTTCAAGAGCAATTATTATCGAATTTATTGAAATGAATTTTTTCATTTGCAATATATGCAAATGTAGATTTCTATCGTGTACTAATTTATTTATTTTGCTGTTTTCTTTTTGTAAGACTTTTATGACTGTCAGTCCTTCCTAACTTTAAAAATGAGTCCTGTCACTATAAAAATTATTTATTTATTTAAATATTTATTAAATCTAAAAGATAGCATTATTTAATGTTATTTCATTTTATTGTGGAAAATTATAATTTAAATAAATTAAATTATGACGAAAATGATTTATTTTTTGTTAGATTAAATATTATTGTGTATTTATTTTAAAAAGCTAATTTTTAATAAAATCTACATAAATATAAAATTTCACCATTAAGTTGAAATTAGTGAAAAATATGAAGTAAGTAAATACTTACCATAAGTTAAATTGTATAATTGAAGAAACTCCAGCCAAAATCAGTCCTAAAAATCCGTAGAATGTCGCCCAAACGAACCAACACTTAAGTTTATCTCGATCAGACTTAGAACTTTGATATATAGTACCAGTTTTTAAGCCAACCATAGTGACGATGATCGTTGACAATATTCCTAAAAGAAATCAATAGTCGTATCAACAACTCTTGATAAAAATCATGATCATATAACTTCCCAAAAACTATAAACATTTTTACCCATAACACCCGAAGTGAATCCAGAGTAATTGCTTATATCAATAACGCTTCTCCTATCCCCTATTAGAATGTAGTTAACCATAGATAAATATACGTTATCACAGGTTGAAGTTTCCAGATAAGCATCCAAATTAGATTTCCTGAAAAGAAGTTAATTTTTGTAGTTATTTGTAAAGGTTGTTTAGATAAAATTCAGGGTACTTTTTTATGGCAAACATAAGCACTGTTTTCATAAACTCTGGTAGAGCGAATCTATAGTGAAGTATCACGTGCGCTGTTGTGTTAGTGCTTGTTACGAAATATCAAACACACAGCATAATTAAACAAGTGTTCATGTACACAACGCAGGTGCGGCGAAAGTAGCGGCGGAGCGCGCGATTCACTCGCTACGTCAGGTAAGTTCAAAAAGTTTGAACTTGTCGCTAGAAAAGATGGCACGTTTTCATTATATCGTTCAATACAGAGGAGTTTATCAGTGAATCATTAAAAATAAAAGAGCGTCGTCCATCTTTTCAACCTCTGACAACACGTTACACTCGCGCAAACGCTTGGCGGACAATCTGAACACGAGCTCGCCACATCCACCGCGACCACACTCGCCACCGCGCCCGCGCGTTCTACGCGAACAAGCCTTTAGTCTGTCTGTCTGTCTGTTGTGAAAGTCTGCGTCTGCGTGTGTTTGCATTGGT
Organism: Synanthedon myopaeformis; assembly: GCA_944738685.1. Taxonomy (NCBI): domain Eukaryota; kingdom Metazoa; phylum Arthropoda; class Insecta; order Lepidoptera; family Sesiidae; genus Synanthedon; species Synanthedon myopaeformis. The sequence continues at coordinate 1,091,100 of OX122934.1, forward strand.
AAGGGATATCAGAGCCTCCACTATCTCTAGCAAGCTACCTCAGCGCAGGCAGATTTGATTGATGGTTTTCTACATATTGTCGAAGAGAAACATTGTGAACAAACCTGTGTTTCTATATAAGAATGTCATAGTTGGCTTGGAATATTTTTTTAAATGTCAAGGTTGTCAGACAAACCGAAGGTCCACTTAACGGTGGGTGGCTACCGTCACCTATAACGCAAGCAACGCCAGGATGCTGTAAGTGGGCTGTCGAGACCTTAGTAAGATTAAGCATAGGGGATTAAGAAGGGATGGGGAAATGGGCTCTGACATCCCTTACTCACTCATCGAAACAAAACAGCACACATGCTGTTATTTCATTTCTTCAGTAAAAGTTTTCTGTAAAAAGTCCGTAACTGTACCCAGCAGTGGAATATAACATCCCAATAGATAGGCGTAGTTAGCTCTAGATGAGCTCTGTATTGGATTTTGTCAAGGACCTTTCTACCTGACTGTGATTAAGCTCAAATGGAGGTTTCTTTAACAGAAGAAAAAAAAAGCTCTCATGATTTTTAGACGCAATGCATTTAGACTGAGACTCGTAGGCTAAACTTTAAATTTTAAGAGTTTAATATACGACCTAAAAATTTAAGTGACGTTATGAATATTTGGGCCCCATATAATTGAAACAACGTAATATGTAACATAATATTGTAAGCTCTCCTTACTTGAACATTAATTAACTAATGAAAGTATATTTACCTTTGACAGTTGATAGACATCAACATGTGCGTTAAAATTACTGCAATCGAAAGAAGCGCCACAGATATTAACCAATACAATGACAAAATAAATCCGCAAGATTTATGAAGAAATTCCTAAAAAAAATACAAATATATAATTTTTTAATCAATAACCAAGAACATTCGCACAAACTACACGAAAGTTAGCTTATTAAAACACGCATGCGCTTGTTAAATGTTAAAAAAGATTTATATCAGAAGTATTTCCGTTTTGATGACGACTTTCAGAAAGAGATAGGAAAATCTACTTAATAGAAGATTTTCCAATATCTTCCTGAAACTCATTGTGAAATTATATACTAGCTTTTTTACGTTAAGGTCGACAGACATGCTGACGGTCCACTTGATGGTAGGTGGCTACCGTCGCCTATAACACAAGTGACTCAATAATTGCTCAAAGTGCCCTGCCGACCATAGAAGGATTAAGGATAAGGGTTGAGTAAGGAAAGGAACGAAGGATAACTGGTGACTGCAACTTTGTCTGCGTTGAAAAAAAAAAAAAATAGAGCCTGATAAAATATATAAGCAATATAACATGATCCTCATTGTTATTATACTTTTACCAGGCGATGTATTGTTATTTTTAGATTAGAAACGGTTTTCTGAATGAAAAGTACCCTGCATCCTTATCCCTTTATCTCTGACAGAGTTGCAAAATTTCATGATGATCGATTGAGTAGTTAAGGCGTAAAAAGAGAGTGAACAGATAAATGGACAGACAGAGTTACTTTCACATTCTTAAAATTAGTACGGATAGTGTGGATTGAAATAAGTTATTAAATCGAAAATTTATGGTAATTACATCAAGATCAATCTGTTACATTTCCACCTAAATATATGTTATACGTAAAATATCTGTTAAATTATTATAGTAAATACAAATATTGACTCTTTAGATCTAATAGTGATTTTCAAAGAAATATGTACCTTAGATTTTATTTCGGATATACGAAAAATTTCTGTGTAACATGTTGCCACTAGAAAGTATGCTAAACCCAATTTTTGTACGGCACACCAAAAATAAGGTTCAGTCCCCAGACTGCTAATTGTTGAATCTATTACTGTTCCAATTATCAGCAAATAGAATCCTCTCTGAAAAAAAAAAAATGGAATTTTTATAATTAGATCTCTTTAGAAGTTTGATTCTAGACGTCGATACTGAAATGTCTAGTCCACAAAACTAAGTAACTCAGCGAGTTATATAGAAGGCATTTTTCTGAGCGAAATGATGAAAAATACGGAGATTTGGAAGAGAACCAAGGTGATCGACATAGTTCAAAGAATCTCAATCTGTTGAAGTGCTAATTGATGAAGATAATTTGCTCGCTAAACCAATGAAGACAGATATATATGGCTAGCAATGGATAGAAGAGGAAGGTTGAGGACTTAGACTAAATTCTCACTACCCAGACCTGCAGATTTGGTGGAAACGTAGGACGTAGGTTTTCACATTAAACATTCCTATGGTGGAAGTTTTGTTTCAGTTTAAAACATACTAATAAGCAAAGCAAAGCAAAGCGGTGGGTAAGAAGCGTCAACATTTTGAGTGTTGGACAGTCTTTTCCAAATAGTTATAATGAATTCTGCTTCCACGGTAACAATTCGGTATAGGCATTAAATAAGGAGAAGGACCGGTTTAGTAGTCATTTCGCACGATTTTATTTCGTACGAAACTTTGACCAATCAGATTACTGCCCATTCACTAGCCGATTAAAAAAAAAAACTATTGGCAAAAATAAATAACAAAAAAAAACTTGATATCCTAGAACCTGATTAACGTACCTTAAAAATGTTCCCGATGACTGTAGCTCGGGAATTTTCATTTAATTCCTGGTCTATATTCTTTGGTATGTTTACTCCTACGCTCCATGCGTAGATGAAAAAAAGGCTATCGGATAATGAAAGACCTACCCACTTCTTATTCAAGAATGGATAACCACCTGCACCCGTTGTTATAAAAATTATTACAATAAGCAATAATCTGAAAAAAAAAAAAAAAGTTACAAGTTTTTTTATACCAGACAGACAAGACAAGAGTGAATCATATTCGGCCTCTCAGTAATCACTATTAGTTTATAGTATAAATAATGGTATGGAACACTGCGTTTCGCAGTCTGGTGGTAGGTTCCCCCTTACCGTGAAATAACAGCATATGTGCTGTTGTGTTTCGGTGAGTGATTAAAAGATGCCAGAGCCCATTTCCCTATCCCTTCCTAATCGCATTTGCAGCACCTGTGACCTTTCTTGTTTATTATTTATTGTTATTTATGTTTTATGTTTATTGTTTGTTTATTGTTTATTATATTATGACATTATAGGCAACGGTAGCCACCTACCATTAAGTGGACCGTCAGCCTGTGTGTCGACTTTATCATAAATAAATAAATAAATAAAAATCTTCACACATTCCATACAGCATCATCTAGTTCCACATTAAGCAACTAATGCTTGTGTTATGGATACTACCGTTGATATAGATAACTTTTTTAAATACATACATAATTATAAAAACAAACATTCATGACTCAGGTACAAAAGTAAATATTAACACACATAAACATTTTCCCCTAGCGGGATTCGAACCCGCGACTGTTTGGTTATCAGCTAGGGTTATTAACCACTATACCAAACGTGTCGTCAAAAAACTTTCAATCATTAGCCTGTCAATCAGTATCATCACCCCACCCCCAAATAAATATGTGTGCTCAGGTTTTTGCACACTTAGCCCAAAAAATGTAACATTTCAATGGAGGTCTCTGCCTCCTACACCGTACCATACTATGACCGTGCTAGGAATGTGTCAGGCAAAAATATATTCTTTGTATTGAAAAGTATGATACTACTCCCACTAGACCGTTCCGTCACCGACCAACACCGTCGCCTGCCATGCACGGAGCGTCAACAAATTGTCGGCGAGAAAATTTTGCCGCTCCGTGCATGACATGCAATGTTGCCAAACCGTTGCGCGCAGGCGGAGAGCCGGTGAGTATACGGGGTTGTAACCGCGTTTTATGAGCGTTATAAAGGCGTTGTAAATGCGTTCTTTGCCTTGTAGCATCTATTGCGCGTCAAAACGTCAAAACGCGTGCACTTAAAGAAAATGGAGGATAACTGTTAATTTTCTAATAGCCATACCTATTTTATTTAAAAACTTAATAGCACTCCAACACTGATACGCATGCAATGGATTCCTATCGGTTTTGGTGGATATTGCATACGGACAACATACGGGCATCATACGGGCACAGAACGCCGTCGATCCGTTTCACTGGGCATAGTAGATCGTATCGTGTTGCTTTTCGTGTCTGATACGTTCCTAGTACGGTCATGGTATGGTACGGTGTAGTGGGCAGAAGCCTTTAGAGTTAATGAGGAAGATATTGTCAAAAAATTATTTTCAAAAACATTTGAGAATCTCAATAAATATACATACCCTCTTAAAAACTGCAAACTCCGTATTCCGTCAGAATTCTCACGTAAATTCAAATGTAATTCCTCTTCTTGCTTGCATTTAATATTTTTAAGTTTGAATATAAATTTTACGGACGCGTAAAATATGAATGAAGTTAGAAGTAATAAACCGAGGAGTATTAGAGCTGGAATATTATAATGGCAATTTATTAAGACATTTTATGTTAAATAATGGCTAAGTAAGGAATCAGTTGAATCGTGGAGCCGAAAGGTAAAAAACCTAAACAAATAAGTTAAATTTCTGCTTTCTGCTTGGAGAAAAAATAACGTAAAAGGAAGGTTTTTCCTTAACCTAATATTGTATATTCCTTAAGCCAAATTCCTTAAGGCGCTTAGTGCCATTAAATTGGTACCTTCTTAAGCCTGCTCCTTGTTTATGGCTAGACCAAAAAGCTTGAAATATATAAATTATCAAAGTTTAGACAACTTCTTTATTTAAATATTCCCTGAAAATATTTTTACATCTGCATATACACTACCCTTTACTAATAACACCCTTGGGCTGTTACCCATTCACCGAAACGTGGTGTTCTGTAACCTGGTAACTGCCGCCAAACGGCTAAAGCTAATTTAATATGTAGGCTGATGCAGCTTGGGAGAGGGGATCGTGTCCGCTGCCTTCCACCCTGACTGGGACCCGGGCGGTAGTCTTGGAGGGAACTGCCGCCCGTCGTAAGGTCCCCCAAGATGGCCGGCGTACCTACACTTTCGGGTACGCCAAGGTTCTGACAGGGAGCGCTGGATAGCCGTGGCGGGGCACCGAAGTCGTGTCATAACGTCCCTGCGACCCCGCCCATCAACGGCCGCGCTAGAAAGTCGTTGGGTAGTCGGTTCGAATCCGGCATACACTGATGTCCCCTACACTGACGGTTATCCAAGAGGATTTCCCAACTTTTTAAAAAAAAGCTAATGCAGCTTCTCTGTGTGTTTTAAAACGCTTGCGGCATTTTTACTGTATGAGATTAAATACTGTGTGAGATAAAGCTTGCTCTTTGAAATACGAGTATGGTCCAATGAAAATTCAACAATATACTTACGAAGGTACGTGTTTATTGGTGCAACTTCTTCTGATATACTACAACGGCCAACGTCTAAACGGTAGACTCCATATTCGCCAAGCAAAGCAGTGGTTTCACAGTAAACATTCCTGGACAATCAACATAAACTTTAATCATAGAGGTTTAATGTACTAGAGAAGCTATCCTAAATACAAATTTTACTCAATTTCAACTGGGCTTGATAATTGCTGGGCACACTGCGTTTTGCAGTCATTTGGGTAGTCATCAGTCTGGCGGCAGTTAGATAAACCCCTTTAAAGAAAATCACCGTGAAATAACAGCATGTGTGCTGTTGTGTTTCGTTAAGTGAGTAAGGAATGCCAGAGCTTATCTCTTCCGCAGTGTACCCTGCAACTATTTAAATAAATAAACATACATAAACTAGTATTATCAGAAACGAAACTAAGGGCCTCTTTCACCATCTCTGACTAAAGTGTCAAGTAGGCTAACCGCCATTTAAAGTTACCGGTAACCAGGAATGATAGAGATGATATACCTTTGTTTGTACGGTAAAAGTCCCAAACATTAAAAAGAAAATAATAATAAAAAAAATCGTCTATCGAAGGATGCAGTAAACCGAGTGCATAATTTAATAAAACATAAAATTATTTCTAAAAGTAACTAATCAACACTTTACTTGTAGTTGTTGAAAGAGGCCCTAAGAAAAATAGAAACGAGAAAATGTTAAAAAAAAAAACAAATAATCCACAAAGATGGCGAGGGATTTTGTTATAGTACTTCAAAACTAAGTCTGTCGCACTTGACCACACCGGAACCACTACATCTATTTCAAAGGTACATTATCCCAGTTGGACGTAGGACGTAACATATACATATATTGTTATATGTACTTCCGTACTATCCGTACGTCTGTACTTATTATTATAAATGCGAAAGTATGTTTGGATGTATGGATGTTTGTAACTCTTTCACGCAAAAACTACTGAACCGATCACCATGAAATTTTGCATACACGTTGTCTAAGACACCAGAAAGGACATAGGGTACCTTTCATCGTTCAACGCGGACGAAGTCGCGGGCACCAGCTAGTACTATATACTATGTAAATGCAGGCTATATTATGTACTTCGTCCGCTTTGCAAAATAATATATATAAACGCCTGACATAATAATTATTATTCTTTTGCCGAGCGTTGGATTTTTATTTTTAGCTGGGACACAGCTGAAATTCTTTTCTAAGTAGTTTCGAAAATTACCTTCTACGTACAGACAAACATACAAACATTACCTCTTAATAATATTAGTATAGACAGAGTATAGAATGTTGTAATGAAGCCAGATTAATTCTGATTTAAGAGAAATTGAATTGATTTAGTAAACTTTTCATTTTCGCCCTAAAACCGAACAACACAATGCACAAAAGAGCGGATTGAAACTGAAAAATTCCACCGCAATCATCTGGCACTTTATGCCCGTTATTATGTTACCCTACAAATTGTACCCATTCATCAGGGGAGAGCTTTTTATGCGGACACAGAAAATATATTTCTCGATGCTTTTAGGGAATAACTTATCGTCAAATTAGGGATTTAGCAATAATAGCCCACTGGGAGCAACGCTACTCTGCCAAAGCTTATGCAGTTTCGAATCCTGTTCGGACTTGCATACTTGAATTGATTTTTAACTCTCGACGCGCGACGCAAAATCGAAGTGTAACAAGTTTCAGGGGTGTTTCTGTTCTGTGTATCTGTCTGTGGAATTGTAGTTGCTAAACGGATTGACCGATGATCAATACGTTTAGCGTGATCGGAATAAAGTAAATATAATTTATGAATTATGACTTTCAGCCTATTTTTAGTTAACGAATGGATTTTACTAACTTAAATAATTATGTTCGGTCAATAGCAGTAGATATTAGCGTGATTCAGCCAATAGAAAGTCGGAGGTTTATTTATAATTTTATTATATCTTGTTTATGGATCACTTGCTTCAATAGTTAAGCGAAAATCGTGTGCAAACCCCCCCTTTTTTAATGTAGCCTGGTAATTTTCGAAGAACTGTGAAGGTTCGTGGTTTCGCACCGGAATAGGTTGATGGACCTTAGCTCATACTTTGTATAGGTGACATAATATGAAGTTGAAGTTGAAGTGTTTGCACTGGACTTATAATAATTTGAAATAATACATAATAATACATTTATGTGGCTTTGTGGGGAATTTATCTTAAATAATTTACTTTCTGCACATGTCCTGTGAAATAAACTAAGTACCTAAACTACAAGAGAAATTTGCTTGAGTTTATTTGTCATATGATTATAACTGTAGGTATAAATAATGATATCATAAGCAGTAAAAATATGCTAAAGATTTTGTCAAAATTAAATTAAACTAAGTCGAATAATACATGAGTTACAAAATGTAAACATAATTTAATTCATCTTGCCTTAGGCACAAGTAGGCAAAAATATGTCTTAGAAAATGATTTTATAAAAAATAAATACTTACTTTATTGATTGCCTTGTAACGTAATTATCATTAGAATACTTAACAACTTTTAAAATGTTAACAGATGTGTCAATACTCAAATTCTCTTGTACGCCTCGTTGCAGATTTCTCAGTAAGGTAAATGGACACTGAAACAAACATTAAACTAAGTATTATTTTTTTTAATTTTTATTATTGTTAATTTGTTGTTAATAATAAAAGTGTACACAGTCGAGACATTTCTGTCTACAAATTTTAGGTAATATTTTTTAAATGTTAAACTCCACAGACCACAGGTGCTGCAAATGTGCTGTCGACATAGTAGGGTTTAATAAGGCGATTCTATGTTCAGCAAAGAAATAAATTATTATTATTATTATTATTATTCAGGTATTTATTTTCTATCTTAAATTTAAATTTTTTACAATATATATAAAAAACAATAAATATTATAAAAAACTTAAACCTAACTTAGAGTGCCGCAAGTAGCGGGGTAAGGCCCAAGCTACCGTTGGTTAGGGCTGCAGAGTGAGGAACCTCCTAACAATTCCTGCCGTGTCAAGTAGTACCACCTTCTGTATCTGTCCCTTAATCCAGCCATCTAGTTAGAGCCTCTTGAGGTGTTGGTTGAGGCTCTTCGCTATAAGACCGTTCGACGATACGACTATGGGGACGATGGTGGTCAAATCTACCCACATGGCGGTCACCTCGTGAGCCAAGTCTATATTATTATTATTATTATTATTGGGAAGGGAAGGTTTTGGCATCCCTTACTCACTCAACGAAACACAACACACGTGCAGTTATTTAATGGTGGTCTTAAGTTTGTTCGTGAGTCTGTTCAGTACATCAGAACGACCATCCGAATTTCTTACACGCGTCTCGAAAGCGTTCTCTTATTGGTTGGCAATCAATCCACAAATCAACGCCAGTTCATCTATTGGCGCGCAAAAATTCAAATGTGGCATATTCAAAGGCAATAGAATGAATATGACTTAAATGTATTTTTACTTAAAATAAGTAACTTATAAAGGCATGAAGGAAAGTAAAATTTTTTAATAACTTTTGACACACTTACTTATCCACTTAGATTCTCAAATTTGATTACTTTATTTATACTGACATAATATTAACCCCTTTCATCGGCTTTTCCGAGCACATAAGTTGAATAGATAGTAATAAAAATATTCTCAGAAGAGATTTGTGTGAAAAGAGTGACTGTATTTACGTTAATCAAACTCTCATTGTTTAGTGAAGTTGTTGAAACGCGAAAAGGGAATAAGAAATAAAGAAACACAATTGTTCAAAAGCAGATCAAAGGATCTCTGTCCTATCGGATTATGAACAGTACACGGAGATTGCAGTAGGTCAACTTTGCATTATGCCAATTAACAATCAAACAGCCCGTTGACGAGTCCGTTGGATGAGTGGTAAGGGTACTTGCCTAACATCTCAGGGGGCACGGGTTCGATTCCCGGAGGGGTAAACTTTGGAAATGAACTATGTGACTTAATTGTATGGTTTGTTTAAATTTTTCTTCTTTTTATTTTTTACTAGCTGGTGCCCGCGACTTCGGCCGCGATGAACGATGAAAGGTACCCTAAGTCCTTTCTGGTGTCCCAGACAACGTGTATGCAAAATTTCATGGTGATCGGTTCAGTAGTTTTTGCGTGAAAGACTTACAAACATCCATACATCCAAATATACTTTCGCATTTATAATATTAGTACGGAATTACGGATTATTCCCATTATACAAATGTAAAATCCCTAATTGGGTGTTAAGTATGTTTTTTTTTGTCTGTAAATTATAAAAAAAATAATAAGCTTTTCCAAATTTTCTCGGGTCTGGAATTGAAAATTAGTGGCAGACCACAGTGCGTTTCGCAGTCATTTGGGCAGCCCGTCTGGCGACAGTAGCCACCCCTTCACAGAAGACCACCGCGAAATAACATTGGAAGATCGAACGGGAAGTATGTTCACTCTACTATAAACCTTCTTTGAACCCTCTACTAGGGCCTAGGGCGTCTAGGGTGATACTTTTGCTAACTACAGTATTTAGAACCAAAGAAGTTTTCACAGAAGTAAAATATTATGTGTATTTCCGATTAACTTATTGCTGTACTGTGGCGTTTTTGGAGCTTGACAAAAATAAAATATTTTCTGAAATAAAAAGTGATTTTGTTGGGTAAGCAAATTAAAAATGAATTCTTGTAACATTTTTTGTCACTAATATCTATACTTCTATACTAATATTATAAATGCGAAAGTATGTTTGGATGTATGGATGTATGTAACTCTATCATGCAAAAACTACTGAACCGATCACCATGAAATTTTGCATACACGTTGTCTGGAACACAAGAAAGGACATAGGGTATCTTTCATCGTTCAACGCGGACGAAGTAGCGGGCACCAGCTAGTAATAAAGTTACGCGGGCGAAGTCGCGTGCAACAGCTAGTTACTTATATTATACTGATTATAGTACACTGATGAGTTAGTTACTAATAAATAACAGACTTGAAAAGAATTACAAAAAAAAAAACTTACATCATTGCAATTGTTTGATGAAGAATATAGTCCCACATTATTCAGGGATGTGTTGACGATTAAGCAAGCTGTATTCATAGGTAACAATTTTAAGTTTATACCATTGTATTCACTCAAGTGTGGCAGCCCTAGCCATTCACGCATTTTGAAGAAAAAAAAATTTAAAAAAAAAACATACACACTACTATAAGTACAACATAAAGTATCACTTGTTCAAGTGTCAAGAATAAACTGATAATATTTTTCAAACAATAATTAAATGTATCAATGTATATTGTTATCATAATAAAAATTTTCTCTTTTCTTTTTGCGCCTTATTACGATGACAATAGGGTCAAGTTTAGCTTGTAATGTCCATTGCTTGGATTGCAAATAAAACTTTGGACGCTTTTATAAATTAATGTTATCTCAACTTCTGTTATATAATTGACTAGCTAACTATACTTAACTTTTGTTAATTTTTTTTTTATAACATATATATGCAAAATACAGTCCATGTAGAAGATAACGGGGTCTTAAATATAAATTAATATTATTTATTATCATAATGTAATAATATATAGTAATATATTACTAGCATAACGTATTATGCTAGTTTTTATGTTCCTTAATTTTTATCTTTAAATAGTAATATAATTTTTATTATTCCTTAATTATTAATATAAATATTTATAAAACAAAGTTATGAAAATGAAAACCTTGTAACCAGGTAGTTTTCAACATTTTTTGTTTACTATTAATTTTTTCGACTATTTTTAGAAATTTTAATTTATATATACTATTTATATACTTATTTAAAATTTATTTAATTAATTTATTTTAATTTTATTTTAGAAATATATTAATATATATTAATTTGTTATATTAATATATTTTAGTTTGTGTCGAATATTTTTTTTTCGAATTTGTTATATAGAGTGAAAGTAGAAAGTAACCCCCCTAAGAAGGTCAAAGTAACCCACATTAGTGTTGAAGATGGGTTCCGTAGAGATAGATCCGAGACGTTGCCAGTTTTCAAACATTGAGCCGCCACACTGCGCGGTGTAATGATAAATGTTTCCATTAGCACAACTTAAGTTTAGTGTGGATTTTTTGTATGACTTTATTTGTGTGACTTTATTTGTATGACTTTTTTGTATGACTTTTTTGTATGACTTGTATGACTTTTTGTATGACTTTTTTGTATGACTTTTTTGATGACTTTTTTTGTATGACTTTTTTTTATGACTTGTATGACTTTTTGTATGACTTTTTTGTATGACTTTTTTGATGACTTTTTTGTATGACTTTTTATATGACTTTTTTTGTATGACTTCAAAATTTTTAAATAGGTTTTAGATAGATCAAATTCTCCTAACGATTTTGACTGACAAATTTTTGATTTTAATATGGGTTTATTCGTGTCCCTGTATCAAAGTTGATTTGATTAGGAATAAAAAAAAAGTATTTTGTTATAGTAATATTTTTATTACCTACCCATATATTAATATTTCTCTGCATTCACCGAATTCATATATATATATAAATATTTTAATACATTAAAGTTCCATGTCATCGGTTTTTGTTAAGACTAATTTCCGAAATCGATTAACTCATGATTTTTTAATATTATTGTATTAAAATCACTAAATATTAGATAGTAGCTGGTGCTTGCGACTTCGTCTGCGTTGATTATTAAAAAAAAAAAAAACAATATAACGCTTGACCTCGTGTAGCTATAACACTTTGGCCAGGCGTTAGTTTTTTATTTTTTATTTATCCCTCGGGAATAGTCCTTTTTTTCTGGATTATTCATTTTATTTTAGTACTAGCTGTTGCACGCGACTTCGGCCGCGTTTAACGATAAAAGGTACCCTATGTCCTTTCTGGTGTCCCAGACAACGTGTATACAAAATTTCATGGTGATCGGTTCAGCAGTTTTTGCGTGAAAGAGTTACAAACATCCATACATCCAAACATACTTTCGCATTTATAATATTAGTAAGTAAGTAAGTACGGATTAAGACATTTAATGATACGCTTTCACGCCTTATCTACTCAACCGATCATTATGACATTTTGCATACACAATGTCAGGGATACAGCAAAGTGTATAGGACCTTCGACGCCTGATAAAAAAATATGGGCAAAAAAATTTGAATAAATGCTTTAACACCAAAAAAAAATCTTAAGAAGTATCTAACGTCTAAAGTATCTTTATAAAGCAGTATCGTCTTAAACAATGGAGTTACACACTTTTAAAGTGGCAGGTTTATTTCCTCAGTGAAGAGTCGAAAGCCATGCAAAGTTCTCAACTTAGGCTTAAACTTAGTTGAAAGTCATTCGCAGGGGCTTGCCTGTTTTTGCTTCATTTCACGTTGCCAGAGATATTGTTAGCGAAAATATTGTATAATAACATTACAAATTAAATAGAGAAGATATTGTAGTGTTAAAATGACATTTAACAAAGCAATAATTGCATAGAGCACAAAAAAGTCGTTTATACTCTGTCCAACCATTTGTTTTTACTTTTGACAGCTCCAGTTAGTTACCGAATCGATTTTTTTTTCAAGTAAAAAATCTGTCAAAATTGTAATAACTCAATGATTCCACTTCACGTGAAAAAGAATTTGACGATTCTCTATTTAATTAATATTAAATACACTTAAAAAGTACCTACTACCTGAACCCGGCCACACTCGCTGTGGCTCAGTCTAATATTGATTTTTTTATAGATGAAATAAAATATTCTATGTTCATTATCATTTAAGCGTTCTTGATTAGTTTAACGGTCAGCGGCTGTCAAAACAACGGCAAACGTTTTCCATAGCAACGTTCCACGGTTGCCATAATAACGGTCAACGTTTCATACGTTTTCTATATAAAAAAAAATTAGTTTCCGTTGGAATTTTGGGAAAAAAAGTATATAATATTATTGTGCAATGTTTTGTAAAAATTTCAACTCAATTCGTATTCTCATTTTCGAATTGTTCAAACATACACAAACCAACATAACATTTCTATATATAGATTTCATTTGTTTATATATATATATATATTCTATTCTATATCGATGTGTTATCGATAACTTTTAGTCTGTGCGATGGATGATCCACAGAGAGTCAATGTTACGTCGCCTGCAACAATTGCGGCATTTCCATAGAGCATCACGTGACAACGTGACCCCTTTTATGAGGCGTTTCATGTAGACTTTACTGTCAAGGAAATCATATCTTGATAGACGTTCCAATATCAAAATTTAAATAAACTGTTGGACCTAGTATAATTGTGGAATGCTATTTTGAACTGAATCCGTTTCTATTAGGAAATCGCCGATATATTCTATAGAGGGTTTTCAATCTTTGTCTGTGTGTTTCGAAACTTTAACCCCATTACGTAGCGACTGGCATAGACTGGCGTTTCGGACGATAAGCTACTGAACAGTCTAGTTAACATTAACCAGCGTTTTCATCACCCTTGACACAGGGGATTTGCATTCTAACTCTACTAATTAGACTTAGTTTAATTGCTAACTAGTAACCCTCCTCCGGTTTTGCACGGATGCAATTTTCTTTGCAAATTATGCAAACTTTCCACGTTGATCTTTCAATTAGTGAAAACCGTATTAAAATCGGTTATCTGGTTAGGAAGAAGTTAGCGGAGAAACAGACAGAGGTGGTTGGCGACTTTATATAATTTGTATACTTAGGCCCGTAATTTCAATTACCGTTTAAACTTAAGTTTACCTAAACCATGATAATATTTAAACTTTCGTTTAAACTTTTTTCGTAATATCAATACGAAAACCTCAATCGATTAGTTAATCCTAGTTTAGCTTTCTTGTGTATAGCAACATTAAGCTAATCGTTCATTCATTGGTATTAGTCATGCAGAAAATGGCAACATTATTATTATTTATTGGTCAGTATTGACACAAATGACACATGACTTTGATTATACGTACCTTGCCGGCTGCTGCTTTATTTATATTGAAAAATTCAATCTCGTATTTTCGATACAAAAATTTATAAATATCTTTATGATGAGTGGTATGAAATCAAGTATTCCTAACTTTACGAAGTCAGAGACGGAACTTTTGAATAATTTGTTAAAAAAGTATTCCCATATTTAGGAAAAAAAAACTGACGTGGGGAATAACAAGATAAAAGAAGAAACGTGGATAAAACTGGCCGAAGAAATTAATAGCTTGTCTGCGGTGTTCTTTCGCAACCATAACACTTTAAGGGCAAAATATGTAAACTCAACACTGTCCCATTTATCAAATTTATTTTCTCTCGTTGTCACTACAAGCATAGGGTCTTGTAAATAACCTATTAAATTCGTTAAGATTTTTTACTTAATATTTCAACATCACTGTCATTATCAAAAATGAAACATTTTAAAGGCAAATTATTAATTTAGCTTTATGTTTAGTATTACTTGCTCAACTCATACGATTTCGGCTACTAAACAGCTGATTACAGGCGGCCATCTTTAAAAAAGTGACACTTGACAACAGTTTAAACCCAACACAACAGTTTAAGCGCCCATGGTTGAGCGTTTAAATTTTGATACGGTTTAAACTGTATATCAAAGTTCATCTGCATTTGAAATTACGAGTTAATCTACGAATAACAGTTTAATCTTGATATCGCAATTTAAACTACAATTGAAATTACGGGCCTTAGATATAGATGAGTCCATAAAATGTTATTAATTATAATTTTTTTTGTTCATAAATTTTATACATGTACCTACTTCATTAAACAATTAATCATATTGTACGTGTGGGTACATATTAAAATTTTAATTATCAAATCAAATCAACATTAGTTAAATCAAAATATTTATTTAACAATTAGATTTCTCCAAGAAACGCTTATGATCATCATTATAAATTTAAATTTACCAGAAGAAGAAGAAGAACTCAGGAAGAAACTCAGGTTCTTTTTGTCATCATCTAACGATAACATTGTCTTATAATGAATGGCACATAAATATTATTATCATAATTCGTCCATAATTTCCTCCTGAATCTGGTTCAAGGGCACACAAAGGAGTTTCAAATTCTTAAAACTTTATTTTAATGTTCACTGAACCATAACTCAAAGTCACGATTGAGGAGTGCCGCAATCATTCTGCCAGAATTACGTAATAAATATTTTACATGACATCGGGGAGTCGTTTTCCCTTCGCTTCTTTATTCACTATGCTTCAACTCCCATTTCTGTATTTTTTGTATTGTGTGCAGAATTATACGTATTGTAATTCTGATTTTTTCAAAACATGTTTTATTTTATTTATATCAGGGAAACATAGGTACAATATCTCGCTACACATTATACATATACATACAAGTAAAACATAAATCAGCAAAGTTTTCACTAATTTACTAAAACATTTTATAAATTACAAGTCATTACAGAATATTGAAGCTGGGAGAAAACATAAAAAAAGGTAAGAATCACACAAAAAAAAAAGAAAGAGAAAAACAAATAAATAAACCAGTTAACAAATAACATATAACATATAAAATAAACAAATAAACTGGCCGTAACAAAAAGGAGACTACACAACTATATTTTCACAACTATATTTTCGAGAGCTTGTTTAAGGCTTCAACTGAAAATATCCAGATCTAGCAAGTGTTCATTATAAAATTTACAGGAGCGATGCTAAAAGGTATTGCTTGTATAATTCCTTTTGCAGAACGGAATGTATAACAAACACTTACGGCGTGAATTTATTCGAGGGCAACTCAATCCAATATTGCTTAATAGAAATGGTGAATCAATATATGTTCCAAAATCAAAATATTTATTCATCAAATCAATTGTCCTGACAATAAACCCCGAAAGAAACTCAGGATACCATTCTTTTTGTCATCCTGTGTACCAACCAATTTTTTTTTTATAAAAGATGGGTTTGCTCTTGACTAACAACCTTATCTTGATTAAGGTTCTTATCAAGGAAGGAAGGAAGGAATTGAAAAAAAAAGAGCCTTCATTAATATAATGAATAGAGCGTTAAACGAGGAAGTTTTTTTTTTATATTTTATATATAATTTCTAGAAAAAAATTGCACACATACAAAGTCGGGAGCGGGTCACTATAAATCCATCTACAAAATCTAATAAATCTGTTAACTTCCTGTAAATTTACGATCTCTAAGTATACATAGATAAAGTTATTTGTCAAATTCGATTTAAACGAGAAAGTTATACAAGAATAGAAGCTCCCACGCACAGGGAAGTAAAATATGGTTGTGAAATTTAATATGCGCGATTGCGTCAAATTCAAACAGTCACTGGTCCGATTCATCACGTGCAAGCGTTGGCAGCTTTTTACGTGGACACACAGACACACAGTTGCAAAAGCCAGTTTAAGTGATTAACATAATCATTAACATTATCATCGCGATCATCATTAGTCTTGTCATAAAATTATTACTCCATAGTCCATAGTCCGTATCTATTTATTGCCAGCCGGTATCTGAATCAGATGTTGGTCCACATCAAGACATCAGAATCTATTGATTGATTTATTCTTAATATTTTTGTAATTTGTTTTTACCAATGATACAAGAAACAGGTCTCTAGGCATACTCCTATAGATACAAACGCAGAAAGATATATTATATATTACAATTTTTGTTTTCATGATATAAATGTTGTGATAATAAATAAATAAATAAATAAATATCTTCACAGATTCCATACAGCACCATCTAGTTCCACAGTAAGCAACTAATGTTTGTATTATGGATACCATACAGTTGATATATTACATACATTACTTTTTTTTGTAAATACATACATATTATAAATAAAAAACATCAATGACTCAGGTAAAAAGGTAAAATGTTAACACATAAACATTTGCCCCTAGCGGGATTCGAACCCGCGACCGTTTGGTTAACAGCTAGGGTTACTAGCCACTAGACCAAACGTGTCGTCAATGATATTTAATAATAACGGTATGATATTTTCATGGTAACGGTCATTATATAAATGTTGGGGTTTCAAGATTTTTTATGCTAAAAGTTGGCAGTCGGAATGATGGTCCATCTGATTGTACGTGTCTACCATCAGGTGCTACAGCTTTTTTTAACGTTGGGAAATCCTCTTGGATACCCGGCAGTGTATTACATATTACAATCTAATATTACAAGCCGACTTGTTGTGATAGCAATTAGTGCAGCTCGCCAAACGTACAAGACGTGTGTGTTAACATTGTCCTCTTCACTCGACCTCTGTGGTTGACTTTGATTTATTATGGGATTTTGTGACCATAGACGTGTTATGAATCTCATATGACGTCGCGAGTCTCCTCATCCTATTGTCCTGTATTAGAAGTTTTATTTATGATCCTCAGCGTATTGGACTGATAAATTGACTGTGCCGGACATAATTTTTAATGCTATTATCATTTTATTATTATTCAAAAATTATATGAAATTTTGTAAAACAATTTCTTAAATTGCAATATTGTAATAAATATCTTTAATTGGTTTTAATTAGAGCGAACTTTACAATGAATTAATAATCGTTTTTGATTTATTTTTGATTGATTTAAGAATAAATTTACTTATTACGATGATGGCGTAAAACATTATCGTAAAACAAAGGCTAAAGAAACTTAGTTAATTCGTTAATAATACGAATATTTTGTGATCAGTCACAATGATTAACTTTCGGAGTTGTGGTGAAGTTTTGATGAAACCGACTCCAAATTAACTTCAAAGAAAACATTATTTGATTACAATTGGTAATTAAATTTGTTTAATGGCAAATTAATGTATAAGCGAATATTACTGTTAAAAGTTTATTTAAGTTATTTAAGAGTAAAAGTAAAGCGAAAGTATTGGATTTTTGTACGATTATTTAAAGAAATATGTTGTTCTTGTGTATATCACTGAGTGAATGGTGTTCTTACATTATGTAGAGTGCTTTATTTATTTTTACTCGTATATTCTTATATCGTATTTTAAATATGTTTTATTTGGTCGACTGAATGTCTGGCTGACGATAATGATCAAATCAAGCGATATATTGACATAGTAAATTTAATAATTTTGACGAAGGATGTTAATTCACAATTTTCATAACATAACCTTGAATTGACATTTTAAATTAAAATAGTCCCATTTGGCACCACTATCATACCGAGCACAGTCCAGTGCACCCTTGTCACAGTAACTAGTTAATATTTAAAGCGGCCGTCTAATGCTAACAAACGTAACATTTTAAAAATTTACAGTAAGTGAACTGGTTTCACTTATTTATTTATTTCATTCCTAAACCTTTGAAATATGTGTAGGGTACACTACGGGGATAAGCATAAGCCGGATTCTGGCTAAAACTGGCTAAAACCCAACAAATTTCTAGCGCGCCCGTAGATGGGCGGGGTCGCGGGGACGTTATGACACGACATCGGTGCCCCGCCACGGCTAACCAACGCGGGGAGGGGAGGGCTACACTCCCTGTCAGAACCTTATAACACTGATTTCTATAGATACTTATGTAAGTTTTTATTTAGTCCATTTTATGGGTGATGAAATATTTATTCAATCTTTATTGCTCATACAATATATTGTCTGGTGTTGAATTTTTTATTTATTTATATATATATGTATATATAAATAAATAAATAAAAAATTCCAGTCAAATCTAAAGTAATTTCTAATTCAGTCAGTAAATTCCAGTCAGTCAGTATATATATTTTTTTTCCAGTCAAATCTGCAATCAGTCGTCGACTTTAAGCAGATGGTTTGCAAAGTCATGTCGAGGAGGGAAAGTCTTTATATTTAAATGATCTATGTCCTTTTCTGTACCCCTGATAATGTGTATGCAAAATTTCATGGTAATCAGATGAGCAGTTAAAGCTTGAAAGCGTAACAAACAACACTCATTTCCACATTAGTGTATCTTTTGTGACACATAATTGAACATATAGTTACCGCTGTTGTTTCGTACTGTGATTAGCTAGCACGAATGTAAATCTTACTTACTGGACCCTTGTCCATTCTGTGATTACAACGGGCCGTTTTAGTGTTGTCGTTTTGATGGAGGTGCGGTGTGTAAATTAACTCAGTACAGTAGTTCTTTGAATGTACCATGAAGGGAAAAGTTTTAACAAGTTTTGTTAATATTACAATTATATTTTCAATAACTTGCTCTAGTACATAAGTAAGTGTTCTTCCACACATGTGGACAGTCCCTATCCCGTAAGTGTGAATACAGTCCCTACGCCTAATAGTCCGAAGACGATAAGGAGATGGAGTAACTGGTGCACTCTCCAAAATGTATCCGATAGAAAACCTATAGGCATGCAATTCTGCGCCGGTGTTCTAGACTCTGAAGTTTGGTATCACCCATAGTTTTATCAACGAATAGCTGTTGCATGCGACTTCGTCCGCGTAACTTTATAAAATATAGCATATGTTACTCGATGATAATATAGCTTCCCAACAGTGAAAGAATTTTTCAAATCGGTCCAGTAGTTTCGGAGCAAACAAACAAACAATTAAATGTTTCCTCTTTATAATATTATAGTTTAGATGAGCTTTTTGGCACGGCGCTCTACCGAGTCGAGTGCTGTGTCATGTGTCATAAGTGTCATAACATCCCCGCGACCACGCCCATCTACGGCCGCGCTAGAAGGTCGTTGGGTTTTAGCCGATACGAATCCGGCATAACCCCGCAGTGTCCCCTACACTACCGTGTATCTAAGAGGATTTCCCAACGTTAAAAAAAAAAGGTGTCTAGTAACGCCTGACCATTATTAAGACTCCTATACATATAGTTACAGTCAACTAATCCTGTATAGGGCCTAAATTATTTTTGGTTAACTTTGTCCTATTACTAGTAGTAAAATACAGTAAGTTAACAATTTAAGTAATCTAACTTGTAAGGTCAATCCATTATGCTGTATTACAATTATTGTTTAACTTATTCTTTGTCCAAGACGGCAATAAAAACACAGCTTATGATTGGACTGTGGTACGTTTATTTGATCTGTGACAGATGATTTGCATTCTATAGTGCAAATCAATCTGTCACAGACCAAATAAACGGACCTATACAAATAAGCCTATGCTTGAGCTTGATTTGACATTGGGATATAATTCGAATATGATTTTAAAAGGATAATTATATTAATAAATAATTATAGTTGCATTGCAAAGAGTGGAAACCAAAAATGTTTGTTATCATTTGATAAATAGAGTTAATTCTAATGGAGTTAGATTACTGGATTGAATATTGACTCTACAAACTAGATCTTCACAGCAATTAAAAGACTAATTCGAATTGTAATATTCATCTGCTAACAGGGGTGCGTAATTGCTTTTTTACATTTTTCGCAATTATAAAGTTAATTTAATTCAGCGCCGGACTCCGTTGGAAATTATCTACTGCAGTCGACACAATTATTTTTACTCTAAGCTATCAAAACCAGATATAATTTTGTACTTTATTCTTTTCTAATTATTCCAATGTTAATTATTTTCTCTCAAAATGAAATATTAAGAGCTTGTTATGTTCTGTTTCAGGGGTCCCAGGTTCTTCTTTTTTTATTTTTGGAAATAATTCTTTCAAAGTTGTCTCTAGTCTGGATCTGCTACGTAGTGGCAGGACACACTTTCACAGTGATTTGAGCAGAACCACCCTTTTGTTAAATAACAGCATCGTGTTGTGTGTGGTTGTGTTTTGGTGAGTCAGTAAGGTTTGTCAGAGCTCATTGTCCCTATCTCTTTCTAATCCCTTATCCTAAAGCCTAATTTGGACGGTAGCCACCTACTATAAAGTGGACCGTCCATCGCTTTAAAAAGGTTTTAGCGAAAAACTTTCTGCATTTATTAGAAGACTGCCCCTGGTACGCATGAGGAAGGTTCTTGTTGGAACACGACATAGATGTGAAATTGGCCATAGACAATATACTAAAGAGCCTTAAGGATAAATAAACCTAATTATAAGAAATAAATTTTTAGAATTCTACAGATCAGATTAAACAAAAACTAGCTGGAAATAATAAATGTAAATTATAGAAACTAAAAAATTAATGTAATGTAAAAAATGAATGTAATGTAATCTGTACAAAATCCTCCCATATAAAAAGAAGTGGACCGTCAGTCTGTCTGACGAACTTTACTTAAAAGCAAAGAAAAACCCATGTATTACTTTAACGGGGATCAATCAATCCCCTAATCCCTGATACAAGTCTTATTGTTGTTATATAAATAGTCGATAGTGTAACAGTGGAAATTTTAAATTCTGCTATTTTTAAGTTAACTTTAAAGGCTATATATTACGGAGAAAATGTCTAGATGGGCACACGTATACTGCGATAGCGTAGACGTGTAAAAATGCTTTGCAAAAGGCAAGAATTAAATTACGCGATGCCTAAGGCCTTTTTAAGATTACAATTAAGAAATTCCCCTCTTTGCCCTCAGTCTTTCTGTTTAACGTTCTGAATTATTGTGGGAATATTAGAAGCTCGCAATAAAATAGTAAAATCTCATTAGCAACAAAAATGTATAAAAATATTGGTAAAATAAATATTCATAATATTATAATATATACTATAATAATGACTTGTCGATAATGGTGATTTCCAGTGGTTAGAGAATTCCTGAAGTCGCGATTAGTAGTTTCGTAGAATACTTCTCCAACATCCAAATCTAATATGTATACCTAATACCAACTAATACGAGTATTATAATATTCTTCTATATATATATTAAATTGTCGTGTCACAGTGTTTATAACCAAACTCCTCCGAAACGGCTTGACCGATTTTTATGAAATTTTTTGTGTATATTCAGTAGGTAGGTTTGAGAATAGGTCGTAAACTATTTTTTATACCCCTAAGTGATAAGGGGGCTCACTTCAAAAAAAAAAATTTTATATGTCAAAGCAACGTTTGCCGAGTCAGCTAGTTTTATTATAATTATATAATTTTTTATATTATATTAATCTTGATATAATAGAATTATATTTTTATCATTGGTATAGATAACATGCATAGATTTATTATTATTTTAAAGAAATATTTTTATTTCTTAATAACATTAAAGTAGCTTTTAATCAAATCTGAGTTAATTGAAAAATATTATAATTATATTCTCATAATAAATAAGAACGATAATTTGTCAATATTATCCAAGATTTTAATGTAAATTAAAAAAAAAAAAAAAACTTGACAGAGATCGACTTGAAGATCGATTTGCTATGCTTCGTAGACCTCTTGATTCATCGACATGTCGACACCCATTGGTCCTTACTCCTATCTTATACATATATCGAGTAATCAATTTAGATCTCTACGGACAGTTCAAGACATACCAAGTACGCAATTTCCTATCGAATGTGTAATTAAGCGACGCAAACGGTCACTTTGGTAATAATTGATGACGTCACAATAATATTGTTTTCAAATGAAGCTTATCAGAGTTGTGGAGCCATGTGTCGATAACTTAATAAACTTTAATTAAACTAACATTATAAGTCCACTCGAATGAAAGTTTACTGACTAATTGTCATAGATAATTGCAGTTAGTTTTATCATAAATTAAATATATTATTACTAAATGAATTTCCTCCATAGCCTAGCTATGAAAATGAATCATATTTATAGAAAAATATATATATTTTAAGTTACAAAACATTGTGTCGTTTTGTGTTTAATTCAGCCCATTATTTTGTGATGATTAACATCAATTTTGTTTGCTTAATTGAATGTTTTTAATGTGTAAAATGCCATGTTTTGTAGGCTTTTAAAATAGCAGTTATCGTAATTCAATTGTTTGATACTGTAGCGTAATGGCTGACTAATAGTGGGCAATTAATTATTACAATAAATGAACCTGATATTCTGAATCAATTTGTTTACAGGTCTGTTAAATAGTACTTTTTTCTGTTAAATAGTAATTTTTCATTTTGGAATTAATATTTATACAGGTATAGGTAATTTTTTTTCTATACAATAGTACTTTTTAAATGGAATACCATTATATTACTTACTAGCTGGTGAACGCGGCTTCGTTTGCGTTGAAAAATAATACATACATACATAGGGCTTTTTTGTGACGGCACGTGGGGCCACGCAGTGCCATCAAAGGAGTTACTTTTTTATGTTGTTACTCACCTAAATATAAGTTCACGTTTTATTTCCAAATATATTATATTTTTAAACAAAAAAATTTAATTTACTTCAATTTTTTCCTCAAAACACAGTGGCAAGGAATGGGGAGGGGTTACAAAAAATTATGGACTTTCGAGAATAAGCATGCCCCCAAAAAAGAAGTGACGAAAAAAGGGTTTTTTTTTTAATTTTATATGATCCCTCAGAAATTTCACTTTTTTTCTGGATGAAAGGTCTGTCTCTTTCCTTTTCACGCCTTAAGTACTCAACCCATCATCATGAAATTTTGTATAAACGTTGTCAGGGATACAGGAAAGGACATAGGGTAGCTTTCATGCAGCTAAAGTACCTACTGTTCCCGAGGGATCATCTAAATTTAATATA
Organism: Synanthedon myopaeformis; assembly: GCA_944738685.1. Lineage (NCBI taxonomy): Eukaryota > Metazoa > Arthropoda > Insecta > Lepidoptera > Sesiidae > Synanthedon > Synanthedon myopaeformis. The sequence goes on from OX122934.1 coordinate 1,114,910, forward strand.
ACTAATGCCTGACAAAAGTGTAATAGCAATATGAGATATTTTGATTATGTTGTTTTTTTATTTTATTTTCCCAGGTAGACGAAGTCGTGTGCATCAGCTAGTTGGTTGTCAATTTATTTTTTACTTAAATCATAGTAAATTTACTTCTTTACTTAACACGTTATTTCTAGACTGTCTTAGGTGCCTGAATAAATGAGACCTGAATCCCTTTTACTGCGAAATAATGCGGGAGAATATTATTATTCCTCTTGTGTCCGCTACACTGCTCTCACTTGACCAAGTCTCGCAATTTTTATACATCGCTTTTTGTACTTGATGCGAATTTTAAACTTTTCACTAGCTTTAAGCTTCGCGTGATCTTCTGCCATAAAAAAAGTCTGTGAGAAAATAATGTGTCCATCGTAACATACACTATATTTCGAATGAAATGTAAAAAAAATCTAGGTAAGTAATGCTCTGTAGGCAGACTGATGTTTTACATGATAGATCCTAATCTATATTATATATATACACATATAAAATTCTCGTGTCACAGTGTTTGTAACCAAACTCCTCCGAAATGGCTTGACCGATTTTTATGAAATTTTTAGTGTATGTTAGGTAGGTCTGAGAATAGGTAGTAAACATTTTTTATACCCCTAAGTGATAAGGGTGGTCCACCCCAAAATTTTTTTTATATGGCAAAACAACGTTTGCCGGGTCAGCTAGTCTTTAAATATTATTATAAAGAAGAGGACTTACTTTAGGAGTATTATAACGAAGAGTTAAGTTATAATACTCCTAAAGTAAGTCCTAAAGTGAGAACTCTGTATCACAATTTTCTTGCTTCAGATTTATTGTTACATATATAAGAAATATAATAAAAAAACATACCCTACCGTGACTAGTATTAATGCCGCTTGACTAACTTGTAAGAACCGCACGCTTAGAAGTTAGTCAACCGTTTATTTGGATCCAAACCTATAATGCTAAAAATATTATTGCTATATTACTTATAGTTTTGGAATATCATCGTTTTCATCATCCACATTGGATTTGAAAATAAATATTCTTTAACAAAAAGTACGTGACCAAATTAAGTTTTAATATGAAGAGCCAGCGGGGACTTCATCAGAACTCATTTTTGTACGTATGTATCTTTGTACGTGGGCGTGGACAGGTGAAATCACTAGTTTGCGTGGTGTGCGGGCGCCGTCCCGATCGTAAGTAAGTGCTGTCAAGATGGCCGCCTTGGCTACCATCGACAATGACGCTTCGCCAGGCCGACTTTGACAGTTAAAAGTCAACCTGACGTGTGGTAGTGACAGATGCGCCGTCAAATATTTATTTTATTTATTTATCTTAATTTATTGTAATATTCTGTATTTATATTTATAAAATAAAGTCGCTTTTCGCTTATTCTAAACCACCCAAGGGATATTAATACGATTTTCAATAATGGATATAATTAGCTGGTTTGATATATATTCTTTTGTTTTAATGTAATAATCTTTTCAAAGGCGTAACAAGGTTACATTGTAAGGTGGCTACCGTCGCCTATAACACAAGCAACGCCGCAGATGCTACAAGTGCGCTGCTGACCATAGAAGGATTATTGATAAGGCATATTGAAAATGCTGTTATTTCTCATTGGTATTATATAACAGGCTGCGAAACGCAGTGTGCCCTGCCACTACTAATACTTTCTAAACAATATCTAAACTACCTAGAAACTATTTGATTTACAATAAATACCTACTCGTATATGACACTCAAAGGTAAATATGTTTTCTAAATAGGCCTTGGGTTCTGTATACTAGTATTTATGCAAATGTACACTGTAGGTACGAGTCAGGTGTCGCCATGTTCTCGTGTAAAACGTCTGTCCCTACTCATTAGCATAAGTTTACTAGGTACAGTTGGTGAACAAGTTGAATACCTAAAGCCTAAATTCTTTCTTTTATTAGGAGCTTACGTGACATTTGTTACAATGTTCAGTAAAACCTATATATATATTATATATCTACATTATATATAGGTCGCCACAGGCTTCGCACGGGTGCAATATCCACAAACCTTTGTTGTTTAAGCTAAAAAGACAAAGGCAGACACCGACTTAAATTTATAATATGTACTAGCTGACTCGGCAAAACGTTGTTTTGCCATACAAAAAAAATTTAGTTACGACCCATTCTCAGACCTACATACCGAATATAGACAAAAAATTTCATAAAAATCTGTCCAGCTGTTTCGTAGGAGTTTGCTTACAAACACTGTGACACGAGAATTTTATATACGAGTATATAGAAGAAGATAGATTAAAATAAACATTGTATTTTATTTAAAATTTTTTTTTGTTTTCGTGTCCCTATACTATTATATTTTTTCTATATAAAAAAAAATAAAAATTTAATTTTGAATGCCTGAAAAAACATATGAGCACTAAATACTGAATAAATGTTTAAGAAAATCGCGATTAAAGCATATATTATATCCTTTTCAAATATTTTTAGACTTAGGATTATTTTATTAATTCTAAATAGATATAACATTTTTATAAAATAGACTAAAACATACTATTTCTTCCTTGTTTGTACACGTAGATAGGTGTTCTTAGCTGAAATTGCTTGACATACGACTTGGGCTCTCTCCTTTATTTGCATAGATCTCATTTAGCTTCGTATGATGTATTTTCACTAAAGCTTTCTTGAAAAGAAACTTCAACTCTTCAATCTGAAACAAGTATTATAGTTTAGCTTTAAGAAATAAGGTTTTCTGTCAATTAACTTCGTGATCAACTTAGATCAGACATTCAATACTTGGATAGACCTTTCAATTTCTATTTTCTAAAGTATTTTGTGTGCGCCTTCGTATTTCTAAATTTTCAAAAATTTTATGAAAAAGTGAAATTTATTTTTGAAAAAAAAAAAATTTGAATAAATTCATCAGTCGCGATTCCGCAAAACAAATTACATTGAATTATTTATTGAACACGAGTGCGTAAAAGTGCTGGATAAATTTTATTTTTCCACTGTGTTTCAACGTTTATGATTTACTTGATCGTAGAATTTTTATACAGCAAACGGAGGCCGAGAGCAGTATTCGTATGGGAAAATTAAATTTGCGTTTGGCTGTAAAGGTTGATTGAAATTTGAAAAACGTATAACTTAAAAAAAAAAATATAAATAATAAAAAAAAAAATTCAAGTCGCTTTCTACGTCTGTTTGTATGCTTCTCTTAAACCACGCAATGTAATGCGGTTTTCACCATCACTTCAGATAACTAAGAGCGATCCCGATCACGTCAACTTAAAAAAAAAAACTGGAATCAAAATAGACACATCCGTTCTGGAGCTACGATTCCATAGACAGACACACAAGAGACACACACATGTCAAGGTTACAACTCCTCGTTTTTGCGTCGGGCGTCTGCGGTTAAATATGAACATTACAGAAACATTTTATTCTTAATTACAGAACATTACAGAACGGATGGGTCTATTTTGATTCCGGTTTTTTTTTTTAAAGTTGACGTGATCGGGATCGCCAGGGGTCAGAGTTTCTGATCTTTTTTTTTTACCCACATATATGTACAGTCGTCTGCACGAAGACTAAAATGAATATATTCTGATTCCATTGATAAATTAGGTAAAAAATTGAGTTATTTCGAAGTGTCGTTCACGGAGCCTGTTTGTACTTAAAGACTTATGAGACGGCATAAATTACCATTTAATTTGCGACGTTGTGTCTCAAACTCTCTTATTAATAGAAATTTTATACAATGAATTAACGTGCTCTCTTAGTGCCAGAATCGCCTTTAACACCTTGTACACAATGTGTTGGATTTGATTCTGTTGCGTGTAGTCATAATCATAAATATAGGCATTGAATTAAGCTAATAACTTTTGTAATAAACAAGCTTTGGTCCAAAACTTTGCCTGTGTTCCTTGGAAACAGTAATAATGTATGCACTTGTAATCGGGACTTGTACTTAATTGTAATAATAAATAATGTATGCACGGGAGCTATTGTAATCTTTATGTTGTTAATTTTATTTTTCAAACCATAAATATTATAGTTATTCAATAGTATCTATTTTTAATATATTTAAATATAAATATTTAAACAAAAATAGAAAAAACTTCTAATCAAGCGAGAAACCACTAGAGAAAAACATTAATTCACATTGCTTAATGAAAACAGCAAAAGTTAAAGTAATTTGCATTAAAAAGGTGGAGTTTCAGAGTGTTTCCAAAGTTGGTAAATTAAAATGAAGATTTAACTTGTTTTTGGGGAAAAGACAAAGTTTTTTTTTGTTTCATTAATTAATTCTGCTTCAGAACACCTCATGATATCTCTTGATTGATAAAGACTCAAACTTTTCTGCTATATATACTTAAACCGAAGGTTGTTAGGAAACAACCTAAATAGTTAAATAGTTAAATAATTAAATAGTTAAATAGTTAAATAGTTAAATAGTTAAATAGTTAAATAGTTAAATAGTTAAATAGTTAAATAGTTAAATAGTTAAATAGTTAAATAGTTAAATAGTTAAATAGTTAAATAGTTAAATAGTTAAATAGTTAAATAGTTAAATAGTTAAATAGTTAAATAGTTAAATAGTTAAATAGTTAAATAGTTAAATAGTTAAATAGTTAAATAGTTAAATAGTTAAATAGGAATTTACCAGGTTCATGGATAACAACATAACCTACTTGGAAAAACTGCAAAACGGAAAAAGCAGTTGCTGCAAATGCTCTGTCGACTACAATAGTATTAAAGAATAGGAAGTCATAGGGAAAATTGGATCTGGCATCCCTTACAGTTAGTAACCTTGCCGGAACACAACAGCACATATGCTATTATTTCACAGTGGTCTTCTGCAAGGAAGTGGTTACTGCCGCCAGACGGACTCCCCAAATACTGCTCGCTATTAGCGATATAGAGCATACTGGTCCTCTACTTTGAAGAAAATCAAACAGTTTTAAGGTTAATGATTAATTAATGATTAATGATTAATACTTTTCTTTATGTAAGGTACCCTATGACCTTTTTGAAACTTTCAGTTCAGAATCCTATTCGATTTTGGAGTCCATTGGGAGTATGCAATAGAAATACACACAAATATTTTTATATATAATCAGTACTTTAGTACTAATATTATAAATGCGAAAGTGTGTTTGGATGTATGGATGTTTGTAACTCTTTCACGCAAAAACTACTGAACCGATCACCGTGAAATTTTGCATACACTTTGTCTGTGACACCGGAAAGGACATAGAGTACCTTTCATCCAGAAAAAAAAGGATTATTCCTGAGGGATAAATAAAAAATAAAAACTAACGCCTGGCCTGGTTATAGCAACACGAGGTCAAGCGTTATATTGCTTTCTATATTTATTTTTTATTTTCAACGCGGACGAAGTCGCGAGCACCAGCTAGTTAGAAGATATATGTTAATTATGACATCAAATTTTCACTACAAAGCGTACCTACGATATTTTTATTTATTTAGATTACATACAGCCATAAATTTAAAAAAATATATATTATAGATTATATACAAATAGGTCATACAAATTATATTTTTACATTTATTTATTAATAAAAAAAATATATATATATTAATAAGAAAAAGAAGAGAATATTCTATAAGTGATAAAATTATTTTTTCAAATGTAATTCGCCAGTTTTCTTTTTATGTTTTTAGATATGTTACATCTAAAAGAGATGAGCTTGTGTAAGGTATGAAATAAAATAGAAACTCAGCAGACGCAACTAGTACATAAAGCTTGTTTTCTGAAAGCTCACCGAGACAAGTGCATTTGTTTTCAGGCTCCTTAACAAGATGAAGGCAAACAGATATACGTAACAAGTGTTCTGTTGCTAGATGCTGTTGTTATACTTAATTGTGTTGACATTGTATAGTTATTTTTTGAACAATATTAAAAAAAAAAATTATTTTATTTATAAGTACTAATATTATAAATGCGAAAGTATGTTTGGATGTATGGATGTTTGTGACTCTTTCACGCAAAAACTACTGAACCGATCACCATGAAATTTTGTATACACGTTGTCTGAGACACCAGAAAGGACATAGGGTACCTTTCATCGTTCAACACGGACGAAGTCACGGGCACCAGCTAGTTCTTTTATAAATTACATTCGAGTGTACTTCACAGTAAAGGCACCAATTCGTCTTACTCAGGTTTACCAATATCAAATATTTTTATTAAAAAAAAACATATTTTTATAATATAAATATGAAAGTAACTCTGTCTGTCTGTCTGTTACCTTTTCACGCCTTAACTACTCAACCGATCTTCATAAAATTTTGCATACACATCGTCGGGGATACAGGAAAGGACATAAGGTCCCTTTCATCAAAAAAAAAAAATTAAGCCTAGCCAAAATGTCACAGTAACAAGAGGTCACGCGTTGTATTTCTCTTATATTTTTTATTTTTCAACGCGGACGAAGACGCGGGCACCAGCTAGTACCTAATAGAAACAGTTTCTAAAATAAACAATTGCATCTATCCAGTTAAAACCGAATAATATGTTAAAAGAAATACATCTAATAACAAATTTAGTTTCAATATTTTAGAATAATTACTCTTAGTTTAATTTGTAAATTATATAAAACTGCTATTCAAAAAACATTTTAGTCAAATTTTATTTTTTTTTGAAAATAAAAGCAGTCAGTGTAGAATGTTTAAAAATATTTACCAAAAACCTTTATATACTGTATCCAGCGATAATGAAATTTTTAATAAATGCTCCATATATATAGAGGCATAAAGTCGATGGTACATTTTTATTAGCATTAATTAATTAATTAATTATCCAGAACTCATAATTATTATATTTTATAATCTCATTAAAATTAATGTATGAATTATTGATATTCGCTTTACTGCAACCACAATATTTAATATGGATTAAAAATATTTTGTGCTGCTAATTTTTCCTTCCTGTAAAATTATATTATATTAAGTCTAGCTGTTGCACGCGATTTCGTCTGGGTTGAAAAATAAAAAAAATATTTAAGCAATATAACACTTGACCTCTTGTTGCTATAACACTTCATCCAGGCGTTAGTTTTTTTATTTTATTTTAGATGTACCCTCGGGATCAGTGCTTTTTTCTGGATGAAAGGTACTCTATTTCATTTCATGTAACCCTGACAACAGGGAAAAGGCGTGAAAAGGTAACAGACAGACAGACAGACAGACAGACAGAGTAACTTTCACATTTATAATATACTTATTAATATTATAAAGAGGAAAGATTTGATTGTTTGTTTGCATTGAATACTACTGGACCGATTTGAAAAATGCTTTCACTCTTGGGAAGCTATATTATCACCGAGTAACATAGGTTATATTTTACAAAGTTACGCAGGCGAAGCCGCGTGCAACAGCTAGTTATAATAGTAAAATGGATAGTATGTATGTCTGGTCATGCTTTAAGCTCTGTCCCAGTTCGTTGTCTAAACTCCATTTGAATCATTCATCAGATAAAAACCTGTTAAAGGATCCTAACGGACGTAGGGATTATCTCTGTAATAAAATTTCCTGATAATTTCTCACTACTTACTACTTTTTTTGCTGCGAAAAAAAGTTTATCGTGAAAATCGCCTGCATTTTAAACGTTCCCATTAAATCCGGTAATATATTTTAAACCGCAAACCATAAAGGAGGTAGATGAATTCAAATTATTTATCTTTTATTATTTATTTTTTAAATATACGTTGATTGCCAATTACTTCGGAAAATGTAATATTAAAATGGTTATTACACAAAGTTCTCAACTAATAGAGAAATGTATGAATGTTTTAAATGAATTTGCAGTAAACAAAGTCTTTGTTTGCATAGACTCACGTCAAAAGGATTTTAATTGTTATTCTTAGGAGTTATAGTTATAAACTATTTCGTACCATTCGTATCATTTGAATTGATTAACTATGTTAGCTGTTTCAAGACATAATTACAATTTGTTCAAATGGATGAAAATTTTACAATTTTCACTTTAGGTCACCCTGTTCGCCAGTTTTTAAGATTCTCTATGCCTGCATGTAATTATTTTAGATTGTAGTGTTGTAGATGCTATTAAGGGCATCAATGTGTTGCGTACACATAAATTGTAAAGCCTATCTAGTACATAGTATTCACTAGAAAGAGAGAAAGCGATCGTTCGGCCTATACCTATCTCTTTCTCTCTTCCTTGTAGGTCTGTAGTAACTTCGAGAACTAATCAGATTTCTAGAAAAAAACTACTGGCCACATGATCGCTTCATCTCTATCACATTTTTTGCCAGTATTTATTTTCCAGGTGGATAGTGAACGCTCAGTCTATCTGTCTCTGTCTATGGTCTAGTAAAATGTAACTAGCCTCTTTTTTTTTAACTTTGGGAAATCCTCTTGGATACCAGGCTGTGTAGGGGACAACTGCGGAGCTATGCCGGATTCTTACCAGCTAAAGCCCCTAGCGGGGCTGTAGATGGGCAGATCGCGAGGAGGTTGTGACACGACATAGGTGCCCCGCGTCACTGCTATCCAGCGAGGGGAAAGCTACGCTCCCTGTCAGAACCTCAATGTAACTAGCCTACGACATATGAACACCATGAGATCACACCACGTTGCTACTTTTCGTGAATTCCATACCCTATTCATTTATATTCAGTCTCTTCAATCAGATACTTCAAATATTACAGGTGATCCCGTATAAGTCGATGGGTATCAAAGATTAAATTAGGTAGCGAATTTATTCAATAAAAAGTTATCAGCGTTATTCAAATTTGGTTCATCTTAATCAAATCATCTCTTTGAAGGGTCTCGTTGTAAATTTCAGTCGAATGAAAAATAGTCCTCCTATTTTAATCGTTAATTACGTAGTTCATTACCGAGGACAGACTACATCAATCTTTAAGTATATAAATTTCATTAAGTTTTGTGCCAATTTTTTCAAACCTTTTTCATTAGCGTTCCTTTTTTTTTGAACCTAAATTAATTTACTCTGTAATTCGCAATGCTTTTAAGTTTTAAATTAAACGTTCGAAGTAATTGGCTTCTGTTTATAAACAAACTCCGTTAGCCTTGAAAAATGCTACAAATGGGAAAGTCTTTAATTTTTTTATTTTTTTATATAATTTCTTTAGAAAAGTATATACTTAATGTATAGCTAATAACTTATTAATGAACCAACTAGCCACTAGCGGCATTTACCTGAGTATGTTTGGTAATATATATGGAATGTTTGCATTTAATATTGTAACACAAACCTTAACTGGCCGCATAATCATTTACTGTACGCATTACAATCTCGATATCCTTGGATGGACTTAATTCCCACCAGTCAATTATCACGACCGGAAGTAATCCAACGGGGGTGCGGGAAAAGCGTGCGGAGGAGGTGTAGGTCAGAGCCTGAGGGATTTCAGGGTACTCATGTATGCGGAAAGAAGTAGAGAATGAAAAACGACCCTCCAGTTAGACACAATGTAAGATATTTTTTATTGTGCTTCTAGTGAGTAAAAATAGTAGAATTTGTGTATAAGTAATGTTACTTTTGGTACCTTTTCTAATACCTTTTTTTTTTGAGGAGAATCACATTTTACGGATTGTCCTTCTCCGACGAGGGCACTCGGTCCATACAAATGTATTCCCCTGTTTTCTCCCTGGATAATTCTTGTAGAGCAAAAGTTATGTCCCTATAATTTCTTTTTTTCCACCAACTACCTAATTACATAAGAAAATATGAATTCTCAATAATCGTAATAAATGGACCTTTTATGTCACCCTAATGAGACGACTATGAAACAAATTTGAAAGATTTTTAAATAAAAAAAAAATAGTAGGAACATAGATTCGTTCTTCTTGAAAATATTTGTGTAAAAAATATTCGATTGACTCAATTTTTAGAGGAGAAAACAGAGGAATACGAAACCTCGATTTGTAGGTATTACGAATCAAACATTTTGTAGGTATTATCAGTAAGAGCTGCATTGCACAATACGGGCGCAGCGCAATGGCAATAATTTCTTCAAATATCTATTTTTCAAATTCTGCTGTACCCCCGTTCCCTCTTAAGTAAAACTTAAACTAAAACTAAATTAAGTACTCTGTGGAAATCACACAGAAGCACAGGCCATAGAGACTAGATTACTACTAAAACAGACCAACAGTCGCGCGTCATCGGCTACGCCTACGATTTCGTATCACGATGCCTACTTTTGCGTATTGTCGACTTTTCAATCGCCACGAAAGAAGATTTAATCATTTTTTAAGTATATTTGAACGAAGTATAATTTTAGGTTTAAGTTAATCAAAAGTAAGATAAGAATTTATGTTACATAACAGTCGGAAGGACAAACTAGGGACAAACTAATCACATAATAATGTCTTAGCTGTCGCAAAATGATTTATGTCAACTGTAACCGAAATATATTATAATAATTAATAATCAGGTATAGTATGTTACGTATTTAATGCAAAATTAGTTCTTAAGTAAATCTACTGGTTTTTATGTGAAGGTCGTTAAGGCCGACGATCACTTGATGGTAGGCCGCTACTCTTGCCAACGCCACAAATCTCTACTATCACAATCAAACTACGTCTCGCCTTATTAAAACATTCACTAGTGAAAAGGCCGAATTGCGTAGTGCTGCGGTTAATAAAGAAAACGATATACGAGTATAGGTACATAGAAAAATCTCTGTCAGATTATTACCTAACTATCACACATAATAACTTACGAAAACATCGGTAGCTTAGTGATGTGTTCTCAATAATGAGGCAGAATTGGTTTAGGTAGGTGTTCTCAATAATGAGGCAGGTAATAATAAGCGGTTTACCTCAAAGGGTGAGGCTTAGGCAACGGAATTCTAATTCTCCGACTCACTATAGAAATAATTCAATCAGGAAAAGGATTGCTTATTTAATTTTAGTTGCAATATTTTTGCAATTATATTAATTTTATTGCAATTATATTAAAATTAATTATATTAATTTTTATAAAACTTATTCGTCCTAAAAAACCTTACCAATTGTAAACATTCCATGTGATTTGTTTTAATTAACACGCGACTCTCGACGCAAAAACTGGGTATATGTACTATCTGTGTGTCTGTCTATACTCTTTGTGTAGCTCCAAAACAGATGGACCGATTTTGATCCGGTATTTTTTTTCGTTTGAAATGTCATGTGATCGAGATGGTTCTTATAGCTATAATTTATGAAGATCTGTTCAGACCTTTGAAGGCTATCAGCCCATTTCCTAGTTGACGTTGACGAAGGGATTTCACTAACTTCCACATATTCGATTGGTGTGAAATTTGGTATACTATTACTTTGGTGGTATTTGCATGAGATAGGTATAACATTGAGCTCTAGCATCAAGTAGTCTGCGGGACACCCAACTCCTCAGCAACTTACATAATTTAAAATGTTCAGACCAGAGCTAACTTTTTCACCGCCTTAAGCACGCGACCAATAGGATCGTCAAAACTAGAAGTCAATATTTGGAGGTGGAAATATTCAATAAATACTTTAAGTAGTTAAGAAATTCTGAAGAATCCTGATTTAACAGTTGTTCCGTAACATTATAGCAATGCGTGTGTAATCTAATACGTTTCCGCCATCCACCATTAAGTGCCATCTTAGTGTAAGAGTCGCTCAACTTAAGGACGCCAAGCAATTAACTTAATTACCGTAGTAAATGCGATGAGCGCGTCTATCAGAATGCGAAATATTATATTAAGCATAACTTAACGTCACTTAGAGGGTAAAGGTTTTTGCGAAGCCATTTTGGGTAATGGCCAAAATAATTGAAATTTATTTTTGGTGAGACACGTTATAATTTTTAGCTTGAAGCGGGTTATTTTAATGGATTATGTTTATATTTTAGAATAAAAAAAACTGGACTTTGTGCCAGTAGAATGATAAATTATAATAAAGTTTACGTATAGAAGCTCCTCATTTATGCTAATGCTTGCTTGGCAGGGCACGCTGCATTTACAGTCATTTGGGCAGCCCGTCTGGCGACAGTAATCACCAGTAGTTTTGAATGTACTAAGTCAAAATTAAGTCAAAACTAACTTACTAGTCAATCAGGACAAACGGTTTTACATGTGTGGAATGAAGTTCGAATGATATTTTAATTTTCAAAAGACAGAACTCAAGATAACAATTTGCAATTCAAGCGAATTAATTCAATTTTGAAACGTTACAAGGTCATCTGGGCAAGCTGCCATTATGTTACGGCGACACGCTGTAAAAACTGCTGAAACCAAGATGTCTCCAAGTTGGCTCGTTACCGGCGAAGTTTAATTTGGGCGCAACGTGAACTTACTTCGTGTAACTGATTTAATTTCGAATCCCTTGGGCAGGTGCGCAAAGGGTGCTTTTACATTGACCAACTAAACAATGGATGTGTCTAAACGTATTTAAATTAACTATTCCAAAATCACATTAAAATATTTATAAAATAAAAATAAATACCTACATTTTATTTATAATATTTATAGAGCAGTGATGGTAAGTAATGGTATTATAATAATATAAGTAACAATATTACATGCATTTTATATATGTTATATATTTTTTATATTATATCGATACCACAAAGCAACAGTGACATATCGTCAATGATAAGTTTTGAGATAATTAATCCCAAACATTTAAATGGTTATGAGAAATCTAGTTATTGAAATCACGAATTAAAATTATTAATTAACTACTATTATATAAAAGAAGAATGAGCACATAACTAGTGTTGCTCTTATAGCACATGTTTTAGAATAGTTTTGGTGAGAACTCAAAATCGTCAATTTAGCAAAATATCTTAGTGTTGTTTTGATGTATCGATATATAGATAGCAATTTTTTTCTGCAAATTTTATAGATACAAACCTTCCTCGTTTATTGGTCTTTCAAAATCCAAATCTTAGTGACAACCGTATCAAAATCTGTCAAAAACCGTATAAGTATAAGTATAAGTATAAGTATAAGTATAAGTATAAGTATAAGTATAAGTATAAGTATAAGTATAAGTATAAGTATAAGTATAAGTATAAGTATAAGTATAAGTATAAGTATAAGTATAAGTATAAGTATAAGTATAAGTATAAGTATAAGTATAAGTATAAGTATAAGTATAAGTATAAGTATAAGTATAAGTATAAGTATAAGTATAAGTATAAGTATAAGTATAAGTATAAGTATAAGTATAAGTATATAAGTGCTTATAAAATAGTTTCTCCTGACTATCAACAAAACTACTTATGTCCTGAAAGCTGAAATTTAACATAATATAACATTAATATCCTCTAGATTTTTTAATACTCCAACTTCGTGCGGAGCCAGGGGGGATCGCTAGTTTTATATCTTATAAAATATGTAGGTATAGATATTCAGTTAGATTTCCATATTTAAAATAGCTCTATGTTTTCGTGACTATTTCTCGACGACTACAAAAGTTTTGCAGTATTTGAATTTTAGATCTGAAGTAAGGCTGTTTATTTTAGCGAAGAATTAGTAATTGTATTTTAGAAATCGGTTTGAAAATGCTTCTAAATCAGCAACTCTCAAAGCGTAGGGTAAATTAACATTTCGTTATCACAATCTAAAGATTTTCTCTGTTAGAAATATCATTGAATTTTACTTAAATTTAGGAAACATTAATATCTTTGTATATTTGCAAAGTATTTCAGTTGTACACATACACAAATATATACATATACATACATACATATACATACATACATATACATTGCGTGATTTGTATCATTGGAAAAATATCCTAACTAATAAATCTTTACATAGTATAATACTGCCGTCGTCGTCGCTTCAACCGATTTTAATGCGGTTTTCACTAATGGAAAGAGCGTTAAACGAGGAAGATTTCTATATATAATTTACAGAAAAAAATTGCACCCGTGCAAAGCTGGGAGCGTGTCGTTAGTATCTTATAAATGGGAAAGTTAGTTAGCATTGACGCCTTAACTACTCAATCGATCATCATTAAATTTTACGTATTCGTTATTTTGCATAACATTATTTTGTCATTATCCTTTCGTACCGAAAAGGACATAGTGTATCTATCATTAGGAATTTAAAGCTTGAAGATATTTCAGGAAAATTTGGAAAAGGTTGATAGTATAATAACATAAAACTTTAAGATATAGTATTTTAAGACTTAAGTTTGATTAGTTGAAGTGATTAAATTAGCTAGGTGAATAGAGTGATAGATCACCTAGGTTTTAGTTTTTAACTTCGATTTTTGTCTAAATTTTGTTTTCGTTGTTTTTTGTAAAAAAAAAAATTCATTATTTATTTTTAACCTTCAATACAAAATAATCCTGGTAAGATTGACGATTTACTGAGTATAATCCCGAAATCACGGGATTGAAAATAAAGGCCGGAATCGAATTGTCCCACTTAATTTTTTGCGTGTTATTATTATATATCAATATCTTCATCTCGCTTCACATTCGTTTAGACCTTGGATGAACTATTCTAAAAAATAGATACAAAATGAACATTAGGTGTGGTGATCATTATCATAAAGATCTAAGTAGACCTTGTGACTTAGGCAACACATTATGCATCGAGCGTTGCATTAGCCTCCGAGTTCTAAATGTATGTTATTCATAAAAATACACTCCTTATATAAAACTGAATGAGTGTGAAAAAAAAAAATAAATGTATTCGGATAAATGTAAAGGTTCACGTAAGTTCATTCACCGGAAACAAAAGTCTTGCGGTAGATTGTCAGTTCACCTCGCGTAAAGGGATCTGAATAACATAGATGTTTTTCTGGTACGACACAGTATTGTGTGGATACAGTATGGTAACTGATTTTGTTAATATTTAAAGTGACTTCGTCTGCGCCCCTTTTTCTAAACATTTATTCAATCTTTATCGCTCATATATTTTTGATGGGCGTAGAATTTTTTCTTTTTAGAAGTTACATAAAGCACTTTTTTCTGGATGAAAGGTACCCTATGTCCTTTCCTGTATCTCTGAAAACGTGTATGCAAAATTTCATTATAATTGATTTAGTAGTAAAGGCGTGAAAGTGTATCAAACAAACTCACTTTCGCATTCATAATATTAATTAGGATAATATGAAAGATGTAAGCGACGCCTCAGGTGCTACAAGTGGGTGGCGGGGCACCGATGTCGTGTCATAAGGTCCCCTCAACCCCGCCCATTAACGGCCGCGTTAGAAAGTCGTTGGGTTTTAGCCGGTATGAATCCGGCATAACCCCACAGTGTCCCCTACACTGCCGGGTATCCAAGAGGATTTCCCAACTTTAAAAATAGGGAGTTCCAAACCTCTCTTTTGTAACGATTTTTCTGACTAACATCAGTAAACGTGTGAACGAGTTTAACCATTGTGATGTACATTGCCTACTGTGGTCGTGTTGTTACAAGCAAGTAGGCGAACACAGCTAAATTGCACGGAAATCCAATAGAGATAACTTCACACAACGAAGCGAAGAAAAAAATGTTTCCCTTTACATAAAACTTTGCGTATACTCACAAATGGGGCATTTTCGTTTGGCAAAATCAACTTGTATACAGTTAAGTTATGAAGTAACTTTAAATTTGTTTAATGAGCGAGGGAATATACATGTATTTGAACATCGAACTTCGAAAGTATCGATAAAAATCGTCCTATTTTCCGCAATTATGCTTAACTTCTTAAGTACATACCTAAAAGTTGTTTAGCTCTTATGTTCAAGGTAACTTCGACATTAAAGTATTGTTGCAAAACAAGATTTTAAGGAGTTTATATTATAAACTCCTTAAAATCTTGTTTTGCATCTTGTCCTTAAATTATATTATAATTAAAAAGGCTTTGTCTAATTAAAGTCTATTAGCATGAAATTACCGAATGATATCTATAATTTTAGTTGAAAAGTCTCATGGGGCATCTATAAACACAAGTAGTACAAATGTGGAAATGCCCGTAACCGATGATTTACAGTTTGACCAAAGATAAATAGTGAGGTGGTTGTGTATAGAATAAATTAGCTTCATTGATTCGTGAAAGGAAATAACAACGGATTGTTTAGGTAACAGTTGTCAACATTACGAAAGTTCCGCTAATACATCACACTGTGCCAACGGCATGTGCGCCGCTAATTCCTATTTAGGTCATCGATTAACACTTTGTTGTTATTGTTTTGTTTATTTACTTATTGTTAACATTTACTTTGTTTTTCAAGACAATAAAGTGTTTCTGATTTCTCTTTATCATAATTTTATGAATGAAAATTGCTGCGAGGATTTTCTTTTTTCTTTAATACTAGTTGTAGCAAACATACCGATGACATCTATTTGTTGGTACTTGATTATCATTTATTTTAACGTGGGAAATTCAGCGAGCCTGATCTCCACCGACCATGGGTATATTATGTGAGATTTCTATTCACTAAAAACCCTTCTATCTTTTTTTTTAAAGTTGAGAAATCCTCCTGGATACCCGGTAGTGTAGGGGACACTGCGGGGTTATGCCGGATTCGTACCGGCTAAAAGCCAACAACTTTCTAGCGCGACCGTTGATGGGCAGGGTCGCGGGGACGTTATGACTCGACTTCGGTGTCCCGTCACGGCTATTCCACGCGGGGAGGGGTACGCCAACTGTCGGATCCTCGGCGTACCCGAAAGTGGAGGTACGCCGGCCATCTCGGGGGACCTTACGACGGGCGGCAGTCTCCATCAGTAGGCCTCTGCCGGCGTGGCCCGTGAGGTTTCCTCTTGTTCCATCACTGTCTCACTACAACCATCTGTCCACCACCTAAGCACTTTTTTTAAAGTTATTTTTTTTAACCTCTTGGATAGCCGGCAGTGTAGGGAGACACTGCGGGTTTATGTGGGATTCGTACCGGCTAAAACCCAACGACTTTCATAGCGCGGCCGTACGACCTAAGCACCTAAATACCCAAGGTGGCTTTAACCTATACTTACCTGCTATCTTTTTTTGTTAAATGCCAAAAAGTGACCTTTCATAAGTTACAATTTGCTGAAATACGCAATTATTTTTGTAGTATTTCCCTTCATAAGACGAGGTTTCCTATATATTTTAATACAGTTAAACGGATACCCGACGCGAGCTTACTTAGTAGATATCGCAAAAATCGTTGGCTGTAGTAAGTTTTAGTCTTATTTTTACTTGGAATTTCTTGCTACTATGTACTTACTTAAAACTTGTAATGTAGATATAGATCTCAATTTTTTTTAGTTTTAATGATTTATTTATATATTTTTATAATAAAAGGAGCCCAGTATATAACATAAAAAATATAACAATTCTGATGCATAATAAAAACAAATTAATCACCCTTTTATATTTATAATTGCGAAATATCCCTCACCAGCTGGTGCTCGTGACTTCATCCGTGTTGAAAATAAAAAAAAGCAATATAACGCTTGACCTCGTGTTGCTATAACACTTTGGCCAGGCGTTAGTTTTTTATTTTTTATTTATCCCTCGGGAATAATCTTTTTTTTCTTGATGAAAGATACCCTATGTCCTTTCTGGTGTCACAGACAACGTTTATGCAAAAATTTATGGCGATCGGTTCAGTAGTTTTTGCGTGAAAGAGTTACAAACATCCATACATCCAAACATACTTTCGCATTTATAATATTAGTATAAGATTATAATTAAGTATAGAAGTATACATTAAGTGTGATTTCCATTTTACAATTCCACTAATACAAAATATAACATAAGAACATATGTATAGAACTATATAAAGGAATAAATTTGGTTCGTTAAAACGGATATGTGGACAGACCTCTCCATTAGAAGAAAAAGGTCACATGTCATTCAATTAGTTTATCCAATTCTAATCTAAGCCTTATTTTTTATTAAATAAGGTTCAAATGAGTCGTGTGATTTGGATACGGACCTTAATCACCGGAGAGCTGATTAAGGTATAGTATTTATATTCACTGGCATCCGTACCCTTAGTTTTAGTAACAACTAAAAATAAAATTATCCGTATGTAACACACGGATGACTAAAAATAAATTTGTTTACTAAAAAATAATTTTATATCCAAATAATTGAAATATAATAGAAGATACCATCGCGCTTAAATTTTTCATCACTTTGGCTAATGACAATCACATATTTATTTATTTATTTATTTATTTAGATTTAGATTACATACAGCCATAAATTTAAAATATATATATTATAGATTATATACAAATAGGCCTAAAGAATCATAAAATGTATATATACATATACACATATATATATTCACACATTCCACACAGCACCATCTAGTTCCACACTAAGCAACTAATGCTTGTATTATTTATACCAGACAGTTGATATACTACATATATTACTTTTTTTTGTAAATACATACATACTATAAATACAAAACACCCATGACTCAGGTACAAAGGTAAATGTTTACACATAAAAATTTTGCCCCTAGCGGGATTCGAATCCGCGACCGTTTGGTTAACAACTAGGGTTATTAGCCACTAGACCAAACATGTCGTCAATCGACCCCAGAGAGGAATAGTCACCAAATTGTCCTTGCTATATAAACAATCGACAGTGACCTATTGGACCTTAATAACCTTTGAAATATTAGGAACGGAAAACCACTGCATCCCATGAAAGTTATTATTTATTTATTTATTTATTCAAAACAGCAACAGCTTAGCACACTTATCATTCTAACCCTACCGCTCAAAATCTAGGTCCAGTGTGCAAGACAATTAGAGCTGAACACATAATTCACTAGTATATGATAAACTCCAACAAAATAATTTAAATTCGTAACAATAAAATAAAAAGAAAATAGAATTAAAAAAAAAAATTAATTACAATTAATACAAGCAAAAAATTTGAAAACAATGTCAAATGTTAAAAAGAAAAAAAAAGTCAAAATTAAAAAAGATAAATAAATCTAGTCAAAAAACAAAAATTAAAAATTAAAAAAAAAAAGTCAAATGTTAAAAATTAATGAAAAATACATAAAACCATGAACAGTTTTAAGAGTGTGACGAAATTGCAGCAAGAATCTTCTTCTTGTGTTTATTAATTTGGTCAAAGTGAATATCCAGGTTCGCGCTGCAAAAAATTTCATTATAGCTCTGAATTATTATACTATTATACCAAAATTAACATGAATTGAATGTAGATGTCCCATTACTTACATGAATTAAATTTAGTGCCCTATTTATTTCCTATTAAAACAAAAACACAGAGGTCTCGTGTGTACGTCACAGAGTCACGACCAGTGTGGCACAAAATTGTCTTTTCATACATTGATGTCCTATACCAATATTTGAGTAGCGTATACAAACTGCGACCTTTCCCTAACATCGTATGTTTGCCGTATTTACATGTTAACTAGGCCTGACAAGGGTACAAAGAGAATATGAATAATACGTGGACAGTCTCCAATAATGTTAATGTGCACTCCACTTTCACGATGAACAACCTTTTATAAACAGACAGATAAACAAATTTTATGTAGAACAGAAACAATGGTGTCCGTTTTTTCATTTCATAATTTTTTCAACGGATTATATTATTTGTCACAGAGTAATGTTTTTTTTTTATATGTATTGTGTTCAAGTTTATTACGGTTTGAAGTGTGGCTAATTTTCATCACATATATATTTATGTGCATAGCTGTTGCACGCGACTTCACCAGCGTACCTTTATTTTTAAAATATAGTCTATTTTACTCGCTGATAAAGTAGATTTCTATAGGTGAAAGAACTTTTAAAATCGGTCCATTAGTTTTTGAGTAAACTCATTAGAAACATACAAAAATACAAATCTCTCTCTGTATAATATAAGTATAGATGAAACTGAAACATTAGTGGCAGAGAACAGAGAAAATTTTCATAATATCGTTATGATGTTAGATGCCTATATTATAAAAATATTTAACCAACAGTTAGTATAGAATTTCAGTATTGACACTAGCTAAAAATAAAGACCCAAAACGCCTAGCAAATGTATGATAATGTATGATAACAATAAAGATGTCACATTTCGTCAACCGCTACATTCTATACTTTTCAACGCGGACGAAGTCGCTGGCTCTATCTAGTTGTTAAGATAATTGAATAAGGTTTTACTAAAGTTGTAGCACCCCTTTCGACACATCAAATTATTTAAAAATATATATATTCGAATAAGTATATGAGAACGTATACTAGATGAAGTTATGCGTCTAACATAATACACCCATCCACAATGTATTCAGAAGCGTTCCTCTCGTATGCCACTAACAAAACTCATTTGTTTTCGATACCGACGCGATATCCAGACATTCCCTTCACTTCATTTCGTCGGAAGAAAAATTGTTTTCCCCTGATATGGGAACTGTCATAGAATAATACTGCGGAACACCAATCTCGATCAGCTCTCTTCAATGTTATTTATATTCAAGTTATAACTTAATGAGAATATTATTATATTTTAACAGAGAATTTTAACATTTTAATGTTAATATTAATAATAGGAAATATTGCAACAAACGTCCACAGAGTATATAATTTTTACAAAAGTGGAACAGACATTTTCAATAGATAAAAATCGGGAATGCAACAAAAGAGCTTTGTCTTGCTTTGAAGACGCCCAGTAACGTCCTACTGAAGCAAACGGAGAAGAGCGCGCTTGATGCTTTTTTAAACAATTTTGAAAAAAAAAAAAAAAAAAAACTGTTTTGAGAAAAAGTAGCCATAAAAATGTTCTTCTAAATATCGTCACTTATTTGTCGAACTTTTTTTCGTGATCAAAAATTGGACTTGAATTGGTTGACTTGGAACATTTGATGAAATTTTTTACGATTTTGTAAAAAAATAAATTTATTGTTTGTTACAAAATAATATTAGAATGATACGAATATGAACAAAATTCATAATTTAAGATATTATAATCTACACCCTTCAATATGTAAGTACCGTTCAGTACGTATTTCGTACTGTATGGTACTTATTTAAGGATGCGTTACGCTGTGGTAGGTAGTCTGTTAAAAAAATCGTTCAAAATGTTAACTGTATTAAAAACATATCTAATTTTTATTATGTACCAACTTGTTTCACAACAATAATGTTTGTTTAAACAAGTTGGTCTGTTTGTTTTAATCTGTGTCTTTAGGATATTATCGAATCGATGCGTAAAATAAATATAGGACGAGGCGTGAGTGGCCTTGAACGGGATCGTGCAAGGGTTCAAACACGTGATTGACATACAAGCGTTTATGCCATTTTTATACCAACTCGACGCACTTTTATTTAAAATTAGATTGATTAAAGTCAAATATTTCCATAATATAATATAATAAACTACTAAACTAGCAGACGCCCCCGACCTCGTGCGAATTTTTTCTTAAAAATTATATATAAAAACCTTCTTCGTTTAACGCTCTTTTCATTAGTGAAAACCGCATCAAAATACGTTGCGTAGTTTAAAAGATCTAAGCGTACATACATACATAAGTTGTATGTTCTATAAATTATATTTTTAGTCTACACACCTCAACTTCTTTGGCAAGCGTTTACGCCATTTTTAAACCAACTCGACGCACTATTATTTAAAATTAGATTGATTAAAGTCAAATATTTCCATAATATAACATAATAAACTACTAAACTAGCAGACCCCCCGAAGATTTTTTTCTACAAATTATATATAAAAACCTTCTTCGTTTAACGCTCTTTTCATTAGTGAAAACCGCATCAAAATACGTTGCGTAGTTTAAAAGATCTAAGCGCACATACAGACGCGATCTTGAAGGTACTGTAAGGTGGTTACTGCCTTACAGTAACCAACTTACAGAAGACCACAATGAAATAATACTCGTAGCATGCATGGTGTTGTGTTTCGGTGAGTAAAAGGACACCAGACCCTATTTCCCTGTCTTCCTATTCCTTCCTAATTCCTATCCTTAATCCTACTATGCCTCGTTTACGATTTTAATAGATATAGATATTGCATTTTGTGTATTTATGTATAATAGGTATGTGCCTATTTGTTACTTATTATGCCATTTAAATTTATTTATAATTTTTTTTGACATATTTCATTTAAACCATACACAGTTTATTTAATGTATAAATATAAATTCTTATTTTTAGCCTATGTTACTCGCTGATAATGTAGCTTTCTATATGTGAAAGACTATTTAAAATCGAACCATTAGTTTTTGAGTTTATTCATTACAAAAAAAATATACAAATGTTTTCTCTTTTTATAGATAAATGTGTGTACAATTTATTTATTTATTACTCGTACGTCTTAGCAACTTATGGAATTGTAAAGGTTTGGAGTCAACTGCTTATGTAACGAATAAAATTTGTTTATAAAAAATGTAGTTGTGGCACATAGAAGGAAGTGCTGCGTCGTTTCTCGGTCATGTAATAAAATGGCGACACATGTCTGTATCCTAAAGAGCGGTTGGGATATTAAGTCAGCAGAATTGCATATTTGCAGAAAACAGTCTCTATGTAAACAAAGAAACAAGTTGTATCTTGATATTAGTAAAAAAGTATTCAAAAATATTTTTTGATGTTAAGGTTGACAGACAGGACTTGATGGTAGGTGTACTTGAAGTGGTAGGTTAAGGCGTGAAAGCATTACAAGCAAATAAACCAACTTTTGCATTTATAATATTAGTTGATCGATGTTTGTTTTAAGGGATAAATAATATTTTTACAAATATAAATTATATTTGTAAAAATATAATTTATTTTTACAAATTTTACAAATTTTGTAAATGTAATTTTACATACGCAAAATGAAAATACAATATCTATTTATATATAAAATTCAGTTATATACTCATAATATTTATAAATTGTATATAATATTAAGCTTCGGTGCATGCTGGGTGCTTTGGACCCTGTCTATTAGCATGACAAAATAATAAAAAAGCTTAATCCATACTAATAATATAAATGCGAAAGTATGTTTGGATGTATGGATGTTTGTAACTCTTTCATGCAAAAACTAATGAACCGATCACCATGAAATTTTGCATACACGTCGTCTGAGACACCAGAAAGGACATAGGGTACCTTTAATCGTTCAACGCGGACGAAGTCGCGGGAAACAGCTAGTATTATATATATATATGTGTGTGTACAATTATAACTTAGTTTTAGATATAAATAGATATTGAATTTTTATTTTGCATATGTAATATTAGCTAGATCCAAAATCCAAACACACTTTATCTCTTTATAATATTTAAAATACCTAATGTGCAGCTTATTACTGCTTACTGCTTACTTGCAGTTCACTGCAAGCTGTTCGGTACGAATTGAATTCCCATATGAGAATGCCTTGCTGTACGAAATCACCGAGACACATCCTTATTTACTAACAATTGGCTACTGGCCAACCTTATTCCCAGACTAAAGTGTACTAGTTAGCAAAATGGAGGCCTTTAGGACCCATCAAACGCCCAGACAGCTTTTATTCCTTAAATAATTTCAATGTTCTGTGTTAATTCTAAACAGATAAGTTCCATTTGTCTGTTTTTAACTTAAAGTTGGAAATAAGGTAAGTCAATTTAAGATTGTATGAAAATCAATTAGCGTATCCCTCCTACCATGAAGTGGACATTGGCAGTCAGCCTGTCTGTCGACCCTACAATAAAAAATGTATGTTAAATGTAAATTGTATTTCTGTAATTGTATTTTGTATGTTTTTTTTTGAGATCCCATAGTATAGAATGAAATTAACTTGATGAAACAGAGTAGAGAATCAAGTGGTGTACTTTTTTTACAATTTCCACTACCATACCATTTAAATGGACAGTCCGACTTTGTCAGCATGTCTGTCGAGCTTAAAAAAAATAATAAAAAAAAATAATAAAAAAAAAAAATTACTCGAGCTCATTGAAAATGTTTCAATAAATCAATATCTCTTGTTTAATGCCAACAATCAAACAGAATTATCACTAGATGTTGGAACAGATAATTAATATTTTCATAAATAAAAATCCTATCCTATCTCTATGATAAATGAAATAAATTATGTATAGTTACTATTTTATTTCATTATGTAACAAATTTTTTTTACAGTCGTCAACAAGATGGCGTATCCATTTGATCAAACCAGTATCAAACGAATCATTTGAGAGATTAAAACTTAAATTGGCTTCCATCCAACCGCAAAGCATTTCTAATTCCTGATTGGACAAAACAGAAATACCTTCCTTTAATAGCCGACTATAACCATTCTCATTCCTTCCGACGTGTTTGGTCATAGACTAAAATTATATTTAAAATATTTTATTAATAAATTAGTTCCAAAATATTATAGAACCTGATGATATTATAATCTTACCCATTTATCCCATTTACTGTGAAACCCAAATCAAAATCGGTCTACCCATTCTTGAATTTTTAAAGCGTACACAAACCAACTTAACATTTTATATTTATATGTAAATAAAGATTATAGGATAAAATATAATAAACTACTAAACTAGCAGACCCCCCAAGATTTTTTTCTACAAATTATATATAAAAACCTTCTCCGTTTAACGCTCTTTTCATTAGTGAAAACCGCATTAAAATACGTTGCGTAGTTTAAAAGATCTAAGCGTACATACAGACGCGATCTTGAAATAAATTTTATGTTCTTGCTTAAGGCCTACAAGTTGTCTGTTCTATAAATAATATTTTTAATCTACACACCTCAACTTCTTTGGCACGTTGTAAAATGAATGGCTGTTATTTTATAGCTTTTGAAGCGCTTCTTCTCTGGAGAAGGACACGTTCTGTACTAGTAGTACTCAATCAATCAGTAGACATACTTTGCAGGAATTCTAGTATAAGGCATTTGAGAAACGGAATAGGGAAACTTTCACGTTTGTAAAAAAAAGGTGTAGCATTTCGGAAATAAATGGCTATTATTATTATTATTATTATGTATTTTTTTTCTTTGTTAATATTATTATTTTTTACAATATGTAAAGGTTATAATAATATAAATTTGTGTAAATATAATATGAATAATGTATTAATTTAATATTTTATCTTGTAGGTAAAATACTTTTTATTGTATACTATTTTAATTTGTGTTTTGACTTATATGTGTCATTCTAATTGTTTTGACAATATGAAATGAAGAAAAATTGGTAATATTAAACTTATATTGTCGTTTTTATAATGTGATAAATTAAACAATTGTGTTGCTTTGATTAAATTTACAAATTAAAAAACAATAAATATTATAAAAAACTTAAACCTAGAATGCGGCAAGTAGGCGGGGCAAGGCCCAAGCTATAGGTGATTAGGGCTGCATAGTGAGGAACCTCCTGACAATTCATGCCGAGTCAAGAAGAACCGCCTTCTGCATCTGTCCCTTGATCCAGCCATCTAGTTAGAGCCTCTTGAGGTGTTAGTCGAGGCTCTTCGCTATAAGACCGTTCGCAGATACGACAATCGGGACAGTGATGTCAACAAGCATCGTCCGGCGTTGAGATCGATCGATAACCACGATGTCAGCCTTATTGGCTTGTCCGTGATTATAGAGCGGTCCCATTAGAGCGTAGCACGACTATTATTATTATTATTATTATTATTATTTAAGTATATATTTTTCTTTCTTAGTTTTAAATTTTTTACAATATAAAAAAACAATAAATATTATAAAAAACTTAAACCTAAAGTTCCGCAAGTAGCGGGGCAAGGCCCAAGCTACCTGTGGTTAGGGCTGCAGAGGAACCTCCTAACAATTCGTGCCGTGTCAAGAAGCACCGCCTTCTGTATCTTATCCTTGATCCATCCATCTAGCGAGAGAATTATTATTTTTCTTTTTAACTCGTTTCCCCCTCCAAAAGCCAAAATGAGGGGGAGACGGTGTTACCCCCGACAGAAGCACAGTCGGTCGGGGTTTAGGGCGACAAGGACAGAAACCGACGCACGATCCTGGCTGTATCGTGCGTTTTATTATTATTTTTTCTCTATTTAACTCGTTTTCCCCTCCAAAAACCAAAATGAGGGGGAGACGGTGTTACCCCCGACAGAAGCACAGTCGGTCGGGGTTTAGGGCGACAAGGACAGAAACCGACGCACGATCCTGGCTGTATCGTGCGTTTTATTATTATTTTTTCTCTATTTAACTCGTTTTCCCCTCCAAAAACCAAAATGAGGGGGAGACGGTGTTACCCCCGACAGAAGCACAGTCGGTCGGGGTTTAGGGCGACAAGGACAGAAACCGACGCACGATCCTGGCTGTATCGTGCGTTTTATTATTATTTTTTCTCTATTTAACTCGTTTCCCCCTTCAAAAGCCAAAATGAGGGGGAGACGGTGTTACCCCCGACAGAAGCACAGTTATTATTTTTATTATTATTATTATTATCTCTTTATTAATTTTATTTCTTAATATTAAATTTTTTACAATATAAATATTAAAAAAAATTATTGTTATTATTATTAAATTCAGTGACGACTTAAACACCAATGACGTATACATGAATAAAATTGTCAATAACAACATTGTTTACCTACTGTAAGTTTTTTATAATGTGGTGCGGAGTCTAGGGATTTTATTACGTCGCGTGTTACGTTACGTGTCGCCCTTGTGTTGGTATTTTTAACTGTTCCAGTTTTCTCACTAGCACTGATACATTGTTTTAAAGATCTCCACGAATTTCGTGAACAAGATAGACGTTTATTAGCTAACCGCATAATCTGTCAAGTTCTTTACTGACATGAAAAGTTTCTTTTAAGTTTTTTTCTTTTACTTTTAGCTTCTTCTATCTATACTACTTCTATGTTCTTCTATTTATGTTACTTCGGTGGTATTTCCATAACATACTCGATTTGATGCTACAGCATAAAGCGTGACACCCAAATACTTAGAAAATTACAGCAGATATAGCGTGTTTGGGCTCAATAGAAAGTTAGGGAGATTAGTTTATAATTTTTAGGGTATTAAGTATTGGGGAATCTCAAAAGCCATCCTTTTCTCTCTTTTTGCAGCCATTAAAACTATTACTTCATTATGTCCTGTTTTCTAAGCTTTGTTAGCATTAGTATATTTTTAGAAACTATCATATTGTGAATATAATGTACAAATTGAATGTTGTATTTCAAAATTAATAGTTAACATCCGACTGTGTAAAGGTTACACAAGTTATATTCGACGTATGTACAATTTTAATTGAAAGGGTCACATTTGTTCAATTATACAGAAAGATCGCTCCCCATAAAGTCCCTTTGATAGTGTTTTGAAATAGAATCAAATGGAATTAATTAATGTCCCAGTTTCATAGTATACGTGTTTCAAGGAATCTCTTATTTTATAATGAAAACCCTCTAACCCTTATTAGTTACGAATTAAAACGTAGAATACTTACGAGTATAAAAGTTGAACTCACTCATCGAATAATCCACAATATTATTTAAGTGAAAAATTATTTATTCGCCTTGACCACCTTGATATGTGTGCGTGTGCGTGTGCGTGTGCGTATGCGTGCGTGCGTGCGTGCGTGTGTGTGTGTGTGTGTGTGTGTGTGTGTGTGTGTGTGGCGTGCGTGCGTGCGCGCGCGTGTGTGTGTGTGTGTGTGTGTGTGTAGTGTGTGTGTGTGTGTGTGTGTGTGTGTGTGTGTGTGTGTGTGTGTGTGTGTGTGTGTGTGTGTGTGTGTGTGTGTGTGTGTGTGTGTGTGTGTGTAAATAATCTAAATAGTAAAAAATATTCCAGGTCACTAGCTAGGTTATGAGATAATAGAGATATATTATATTCGCATATATAATATTTGTTTTAATAGTGCAGTTTATAATTATTAATCAACAGTTGATTAACATAGGGAATATAGAAATGGATCCTATATAAAAAATTCTACATTAAAATAGGATATAATAAGAATGGATCCGTTAAAAAGAAAGGTTTAATGATAAATTAACATTTTTTAGACTTCTTAACGACGATAAAACACTACAGGGTTTTTATATTAGAATATCTAATTCCTCCAAATAACCCCAATTAAGGAAGGAGTGGCATAATAAAAGATAAAATGAGTTCCATTACTGAGGCACTCAGTCAACTGACGCATTTTAATTCCTCATTGTGGACAGCCCTTTTTTAGAACACTACAAACAACAGTGCAGTATGTTACTTAAGAATTTATACAATATTCTTTAATTTATACTAGCTGATGCACGCGATTTCGTCCACGTAACTTTATAATTTATTTATTTATTTATTCATTATCCACACGTATTCACATACAAAATGATTAAAATGTCTGGAAACCATTACCGATTAGGTTTGTCTAGACATTTACAAGAAAACAAATCAATCCGGCCGAGCGAGGCATCGTCACGCTTTGTGCGTGTGCAACTCGCTACACAGGGCGTCCCATTCCATGCAGATTTATTATTTATTTAATAAAGATATTTATTTAATTTAGGTAATGTTTTTTTAAGGTATACTTTATGTTTTTTTGTGTAATTTTATTTTTTAGATTGATAGGTAAATTTTATTTTTTAGATTGATAGATTGATAGGTAAAATATGGCCTATGTTATTCGTTGATAATGAAGCTTTCTATAGGTGAAAGAATTTTTAAAATCGGTCTAGTAGTTTTTGAGTTAATTCATCAGAAACAAAAATACAAATATTCTCTCTTTAAACATTATTTATAGATATAAAAATGTTGTTGGTTTGTGTACGCTTCAAAAACTCTAGAATGGGTGGACCGATTTTAATACAGTTTTCACATATAGAAAGAGGGATTAACGGGGAACATTTTTATATATAAAAATTGCACCTCGAGCGAAGGCGTGAACGCGTCGCTAGTTTAATATAATTTTTAATGGCAGGGAACATTCCTTTTCGCAGTCATGAATCGGTCAGCCCCTTTGGCGGCAGTAACCATACCCTTATATGTAAAATAACAGCATGTAAAATCATCAGCCTGTATATATCCAATGTTGGATATAGGCCTCTGCCAAGGCTCGTCACCACACACCGTGTGTGTCCTTTTTCTTGTCTCTTCCTACTCCTAATAAGGTCGGCAAGTGCACTTGTAGCATCTATTGCGTTATTTGTGTAAATAAGCGTAGTAGCCACCTATCATCTGATGTTAACTATTAACTGTCGGTCTCCCTGCCGATCTTTCTATAAAAGAATAATAATAATTAAAATTCCTATGGCACGTCTAAATTTTTTTATGATTTTATTTTATTACTTTTTTAAAAATTATTAAATTACTTTTTATTAAAATCACATTTTACAGTAACATCTGGACATACATTAGAGTTGATTAGAGCCATATATAAGTCAATTAACATTTTGGAACATAAACATAAAGAAATGAAATATTTTTAGGAACATATTTATAACATATTTTAAAAGATGAAAAAGATTTCTTACTGTTTTTTAAATATACTTTCCGCTTTCCTAGACGACTATTTGTAAGCGAAATGTCGGTCATATTTTAACAAAAATAACTCATTGAACATTTTCCTCTGAACAAAGAAAATCGTGGCAAGAATGAAAGGGTTCTTTGCGTTTTGAATCACGCTTATATAATTATGAATGATATCAGAACTTTTGTTTTATTAGTTTAGAAGCTGATGGATTTATTATCATCAACCACTTCCAAATTTAAATTTCTCATGAGAATAGAATATAAAATATAGCGCATAGAATAAAAAAAACATTAATGGTCTTATGGAAATATTTTACTACAAACCAATCTTGCAAAGATATATTATTTCGAAACTACAAAGTGACACAACTCACAAAAATATTAATATAATTGAAATAACAAATTGTCTTAGATGGATATAATATTAATATTTTTTAAATTTAATACTTAATATTTATTCAATAAAACATAACATTTCTGATAGAGTTTCTAAAGGTGATAATATTTCGTGAATCATCATAATGACATTATAAAAATATTTAATTATAAACTGCCAGAAATCAGAAAAAGTTAATATAATTGAATTAACAAATTGTCTTAGATAAGGTGTGATCGTCTTATACAATATATATTTTATTTTCATGACGAACAAATGTAAAATTTTAAGTATATATATATATATATATATAATATATATATATATATATATATACACTTAATGTATTCCTACAATGAACTGAATCGGGTTGAGCCACAGAAATTTGGAAGGTTTCAGAGTGGTACGAATTTTTTTCTACAAAACAATTTTAATTAACAATCTTGGAGGCCGAAAATAATTGCCGCGCATTTTTCTCCATAAAAAACGTATTTCGTGACACTTTTACCGTTTCGTGTATTAGAATTTATTTCAGACTGAAATCTTTTTTTCAGGGCGTTACGTTTAACTGTAACTGTAAGAAATAATGGTCGCCTTTTAGGTAGCTATATCATTTATATTTTTAATCTTAGGCCTTTATTCAGATTACTTACTATATTTTTAAAATAATAAATATATTAGGTACCCACTTAACATATAGTCTAAAGACCAACTATATACGTCTAAGGACATCCGTCTTACGTGTCCAAATAAAACAATGGCTTTAGTACCTTTACCATGAGTTTACAGTGACCGCACTCGCTAGCGAGAGAGTAAAACATTTATATGAAAAACTGTCAACTGTCAATGTCAAATTTCCATATAAATATTTTATTTCCATATAAAGGTACTGTACCTCTACCATGAGTTATAATAACCGCACTCGCTAGCGAAAGCGTAAAATAAGCGTAGCGAAACGTGCAGGATATTGTGAGGACTACCACGTTTCTAAAGTACGTATAGCAGGTTTGCACACGCGAGTACGGACGAATTTTACGCCATCATGCCCATAAAGACCGCTTCCTTGCTCTGCAGATTGCGTGGGAGTTTTATCTTGAAGAAATTTTAAGTATTAATTGGGAGAAAAGTTATAAATATAAATTATATACAAATTAATATATACAAAACTTAAAAACTAACTAATTATTTTCAAAAAATACTTATAAATAATTTAAATCTATTAAGCCGTTGGTAGACGGAAAAGTGGCCAGAATGCTGGCGGCATTGCCCCGTTGGATGCATATGCTTTTCTTTTGAGCAAAGTAAGAGCCAGCATTCTGGTCACCCGACGCCTCTACCAACCGTTTAGCCAGGTCCTTGTAGAGTTCATGAGCGGCTGGCTTCCACGGACCCATGGTTTCTACCGCAAGCGGCACAAACATGTAACCCCTATCTAAGTTTACATATTTGCTCCTCTTGAGATTTTCGGCTTTATAAGCGGCAGCACCAGCCTGTGACGTGGTTCCTGGAATATGAGAAGGAGCCAGGGTGTCTACACATGTGGCATTCCATACCAGGGGTCTTCCCAGCTTCCAGGGAATAAGAGTCATGCCGTCTGGTCTCTTGCCGTCGTCTCTCATTAGTCCGTTGGGTTCTAAAACTGATGGGACGGCGGCACTGACAAACGCCCAACAGATGATATCGTTCAGACTGGCGTGTCGCGGTATGCGTCCTGCGCTCTTGATACAGGATAATCCGTGGTGGCCGAACCGATCTACTGATTCTCCACAATTACAGTGGTGAGGAACTGTACAGGGAGCGCCAACTCGTAGGGATGCCGCCAATCTAAAAGTATTATTGTCTAACAGATTGCCAATATTACGGGACGGTAAAGCATGTAGCCAGAGGCCTGATTCCCATCGCGCTACGGCAAGTAGACGGGCACGCTCTGTATTGGAACTTGATGAATTTATCAGGTTGTTAAATTCCAAAATACAGAGAGGATCGTCCCATTGCCTTTGACGAATAGGGGATTTGGGCAGTCGTTAATGTGGCATAATTATTATTATTTAGATTAAAAAGTTAACATAATATTGAGTTCTCTTGAATTAAACAACTCTTAACATAGCAACTTTTCATGAGGTAAAGACAAATATATGATTTATTGTACTTAGTTTTTTTTTTTCTCTTGAATATTATTAACAAGAATAGTACAGATATTACAACAAAGTGGTTAAGTTAATCTAGTGGAAAAGGGTTTTTGAGGTGATCGAGGTCTTAAGTATTTCTTCCCAAATAACAAATGTTATTGAGGATAAAATTATAATATTTTTCGTTTCGGATACATTTCGTATTTATCACTTCAAGCCGTTACTCGGAAATGTTTTTGTTAGAATTTCTAACAAAAATATAATAAAATATAACAAAATAATAATTACATAATAAAATAATTATAATAACATAATAAAATATGAATTACCATATTTTATATGCTGCCAGTATTAAAATTTTTATTTAGGAATCAACTGTATTAAATATTCTTCAAATTATTTCGAAGAAATATTCTTAATAAATATTTCATTCATAATTTGTATTTTGCCAATATTAGGATCTCTTTATATATATATAAATATATATATATATATTATTTAGTGTTCAATTTATATTTTGCTCGGTATTAAATAAAATTGATTAAGGCAGTTGTCATTTGGGAGCGAATTTTTTTGCTCATTGAGCTTTGCTCTTTTTGCTCACGATTCTGATTTAAAAATTTATTTTTTGGTTAAACATTCCTAGGTGCCTTTCAGTTATACCTACTTTGACAAGTACCTATGTACTTATATATGACTTACTAGCTGTTCCCGCGACTTCGTACGAGCTGTAATTGTGGTTTTTTTTTTTAAATTCCACTTTTTATCCTGGAAAATTTCCAATCCAGAGCGATCGTCTTTAAAAAAAAAATCGCGCCAAAGTTGCGTGGCGGCGCCACCGTCGTCACAGAGATAACGATGCCAGGCGTTATATTACTCATATATTTTCTCTTTCAACGCGAACGAAGTCGCTTGCACCAGCTAGTATATTTTATTTGATTTACAAAACTGCTTCCTTGACAAAAAATAACCAAGACCTTTCCAATTTATCATTAGTCAACCGAAAAACTGTTCAATTTAGACGTAAACAAAGTTGTGAATCACCCCTTATGATTAATAATATTTAGGGGTCTGGGGTACGCGAACAAATAAATTCTCTTTCCGTTCATTACAAACACATTCCACATTCGCAATCTTTAGACTTTTACGTGCATGAATGTCGGTCACAATTTATGCATTGCGCAATACGGTAGAAACATAAATATTTTTATGGGGAGTTCTGGCTAAAATCGTGGTCTCCCATGGTCAGGACGCGAGGGGAAACGAAACACAGGGAGGGGAGGGATATCTACGCAAGCTCGCATCGTATGCCACAAGCTGTCGGTTTTCAGCGCGCTGCGATCGTGTCTATGATTGCGGTTGGTCGCAAGAATTACCTACGTGTTCGAAATTTAAAATTTCAATAGTGATGTGTGACTACGTGTTGTGACTAATTTCAATTGAGTGTTTTGACTATGGAGTGCTGTGTGTTCATATAGGAATTTTTTGCCTAATCAATGGTGAGTTTTTCTTTTTGAGTTTTATTAATTTTATTAATTAAATGGGTCGATTATTTTCCAACTGTCATTTTAAACTGACGTTAATTTAGTCATATGCATGTATAGTTGTGGCTTTGAGTCCAAAAATTCCGTGTCCATTAAAAAGAGAAAAAAAAAATGTATTTTTGTTTGTAATGAATAAACTCAAAAACTACTGGACCAATATTAGAAATTCTTTCATATATAGAAAGCTATGTAATCGGCGAGTAACATAGGCTATATTTTATAAAGTTATACAGACGAAGTCGCGTGCAACAGCTAGTATGTTATAATCTTGAATTGTTTATTAGTAGATATGTTAATTAGATATATGTTATACCATTGAAATTATTTTTCATATGTTAATAAAGTAAGGATATTTAAAAAAAAATATGGTTATTGAGAGAAATTAAGCCATTAATTCTAACGCTATATAAATATTACAAATTTTTTTTTTCATAATATAAATTAAAATTGATTGATAAAATTTTAAGGTTCCACTACGTAGCAATAGCACTTCGTAGCAATATAAAATGCAGCCGTAACAAGCCTAAAATACGTAAAAACGAAATAATGTTTCATAAATATTCCAATAAGTCATTTAAAAATGGAATTTATGAAATCATAAATAAATTTTAAAATAAAAAATACGACAAGTGTTGAGAGGCTATTGAATGTCAAAGTGCGCTACGTCGTAGCAGAGGTATTTAAAAGTAGAATGCGTAGCGCTACGTCGATGCCGAAACATAGTATTTATAATACATAATTACATAATATTATAATTATAATACATAATATGTAATTATAATATATTAGTATTATTATTATAATTTATAATAATATTATTATTATTATAAAACAAAGTTCCAAGTTGCGTCTGTCTGTCCCTGTTTTCGCGATGATCTCAAAAACTGCTGAAAGGATTTTCATGCGGTTTTTCACTAATGGAAAGGGCGGTAAACAGAAAAAATAAAATGCACACTTGCGAAGCCTGGATCGGGACACTAGTTTATATTTTTTTTAATCGACAATTAGCCTAACGGTCCTCTTGTCCACAAGTAATTATCGACACCTAATAAACACGAGCAAGACCAGTCAAGCGGATAGGACAAAATATAAGCCCAAGAAAGGTTGGAAAATCCATCATTTTAAGAACCTAAACACAATAGCACAAGTGCTGTTGTTTCACCGTGGTCAACTGTACCGGAGTTACCTTTCAGGGCTCAAACTGCGGAGCGCATTAATATATGGAAATAAAATTCCAAAATGGGAAATGGGAATATTATAATATGTATATTAAATTCATTAGTACTATACTATTATACTAAGGTATTATTATATTATTATATATTATACTTTACGCTTTATGTTATAGTAAATTGTTTTGACATTTTTTATTTATTTTTTTATTTAATAAAATTTGTTTAAAAATTGAAGTCCTTTATTTCATTGAGGTCCTAATCATTGAAGTTTAACACTTAATGATACATATTTTAAATAATTTACCAAAAGATAACATTACTATTTTATTAGAAGTAATTTCTCATACTAATTCATACCCATGAACAAAAGATAATATAGGTATACTAGCTGGTGCTCGCGACTTCATCCGCGTTAAAAAAAAATCAATATAACGCTTGACCTCGTGTTGCTTTAACACTTTGGCCAGGCGTTAGTTTTTTATTTTTTATTTATCCCTCGAGAATAGTCTTTTTTTCTGGATGAAAGGTACCCAATATCCTTTCTGGTGTCCCAGACAACGTGTATGCAAAATTTCACGATGTTCGGTTCAGTAGTTTTTGCGTGAAATAGTTACAAACATCCATACATCCAAACATACTTTCGCATTTATAATATTAGTATAGATATAGGGAAAATAATAAAATACTTAATTGTAATTAATAAAACAGAAACCCTATTATAAATTTGAGTATACTCATTTGACTTGTTTCCGCCTCACACGTTTTATTTGAAACTGGAAGTAGTAAAATCCGACCATTCTATTCGTACTTAAAGCCTTCTCGAAATAGCCTATTAGCGAACGTTTTGCAATACAAATATTTGTAGGCAGTTTTATGGACGTTCAAAGGGAAAGTGCTGCATTGGGGCTCTCTTAGGACCGATTGAGGATTAACTTTGTATACGTACGATATCGAACTCTCAAGGGATCACTATAGATTCAATTTGACTTCCGTTTGACTGTGATTACTATTTTATTTTAATGCGTAACGGACAGTCAGACGGTCCTTATGGTGCGTAGCTTACCTATAATTAAAAAGTACATTTATTTAAAAATTTCTATCAAGGTATTTAGATGTGCTTATTTAGAAATAAATTTTATTTTATGAATTTTTTTTTTTTGGTTTTTTAATTTTTTTAATTTTTTTTGGTTGATTAACTAGCTTTTGATGATGAGCGTTAGTGTTAAGAATCTCTTATCTCTATCTATCGAGTTTGGCAATATAAATTACTTTAGTTTGTGGTGTGGAAAATTTGGTTTCCAGAATATACAATTGTTAATAAACTAATATAAAACTAGTAACTTAATAATAACTAATACTTATAAGTTGAATATATGTAGGTACTACTTAGTCTATAATAATATTATAAAGAGAAAAGATTTGTATTTTTTTATTGTAATGAATAAACTTAAAGACTACGGGACGATTTTCAAAATTCTTTCACCTTTAGAAAGCCACATTATCAGCGAGTAACATAGGCTACATTTTATAAAATTATGCGGACAAACTCGCGTGCAAAAGCTAGTACTATTTACTTCATAGTAAACTAGTCGATTCAATGGTTCTCTATTATTAGTATTCTAATCAATAAAAATAAAAAAACTCTATAAAAAGTTGGTTTTGTTATATTTTTCCTAACTATGGTCGAATTTCGACCAGTGGGCGAACACTTAGTAATAATTAATGTATTTAATTATTAGTTTCCCGTGTCCACTACACCCACGCAAACCCGGAACTAGTTGATAGTGGGCGTTTCATGTTAAATGAACAGCCATGACTAAGGAGAAATAGCAGAAAATAAAAATAAAAAATTGCACATAACATCACACAATAAAACTTGTAACTTAAAATAGTCAGTTTTCAAAATAAATGGCAAATAAACTGCTCATAGTTAAATAGCCTTAAGTCATTTCTGATTATAATAATTATTATTATTTAAATATTATTATATATATTTTTTTTCTATTTTTTTTTTACAATGTCCGTATTTACTAATATTATAAATGCGAAAGTATGTTTGGATGTATGGATGTTTGTAACTCTTTCACGCAAAAACTACTGAACCGATCACTATGAAATTTTGCATACACGTTGTCTGGTTCACCAGAAAGGACATAGGGTACCTTTCATCGTTCAACGCGGACGTAGTCGCGGGCACCAGCTAGTAATTATATAAGAACACTAAATATTAACTATACTAATATTAAAAAGAGAGAAGATTTGTATGTTTGTAACGAATAAACTCAAAAACTACTGAACCGATATTGAAAATTCTTTTACCTATAGAAAGCTACATCATCATCGAGTAACATGGGCTATATTTTATAAAATTACGCGAGCGAAGTCGCGTGCAACACCTAGTAAACAATTATAACAGGGATTGGCTCTATTACCTTATTTTTTTTATCGCTCTTTACATTAGTGAAAACCGTATCAGCGATTTCATTTTAAGGTATCAATAACCTATAATGATATTTTTTATCATAGAACTTTTATCATATTTTTACACGATGTAATAACATTTTGTATGAATTGCGGTTAAAACCGGGAAACATGTTCTATAGAAACATTTCTCTTGCCTTTTGATTAATTATCAAAGTTTATTAATGTTGACGGCCGACCGTCGTCGTTACGCTTTTCAACGTAAGTCCGACATTTTGTTTCAATGAACTCTTGGTCTCATTACGAAAAAGTCCGAGATAATAATCTATTTTTAGACTCCTATTATGGAAGCTTTATGTGATCTTCCTGTTTTATTTGTGTCTAGTTGGCGCCCGCGACTTTGTTTAAGGCTCGAGTTC
The DNA here is from genome assembly GCA_944738685.1 of Synanthedon myopaeformis. Classification (NCBI taxonomy): domain Eukaryota; kingdom Metazoa; phylum Arthropoda; class Insecta; order Lepidoptera; family Sesiidae; genus Synanthedon; species Synanthedon myopaeformis. The sequence continues at coordinate 1,152,340 of OX122934.1, forward strand.
ACCAACAGACGGTTAGTTTTTAAACAGCTGTTTAAAATTTATAATATTTTGTTGATCACCATCGCTAAACTGCGGGTTAAACGCCCTAAACATCAGATTAATCATTAAGTTAAAAAAATATTATTAAACGGCTGTTTAAAATTTAAACAGCAGTTTAATAATATTTTGTTGATCACCATCGCTAAACTGCGGGTTAAACGCCCTAAATATCAGATTAATCATTAAGTTAATCAGATGTTTAGGGCGTTTAACCCGCAATTTAGCGATGGTGAACAACAAAATATTATTAAACGACTGTTTAAATTTAAACAGCTGTTTAAAACTAACCGTCTGTTGGTGAACTCGAGCCCCAATATAATATTGCTGTGAGGAAGGTGGCGTCGTCGCCACAATTTTTTATATTTTTAAATGATCTCTAGGGAACAGTACTTTTTATGGATGTAAGGTAACCCTGTTTCCTTTCCCATATCACTGACAAAATTTCATTAAGGTTGGTTAGATTGGTTACGTGAAAAGGTAACAGACAGACAAGCAGATAGTGTTACTTTCACATTTATAATATTACTAGATGGTGCCCGCGAGTTCGTCCGCGTTGAAATAAAAAAATATATAAGCAATATAACGCCTAACATATGCATTGCTATTACATTTTTGCCAGGCGTTAGTTTTTTTAAAATTAAAATGATCCCTCGGGAACAGTGCTTTTTTTCCCGATGAAAGGTACTCTATGTCCTTTCCTATATCCCTGACAATGTCTACGCAAAATTTCATAATGATTGGTTAAGTAGTTAGGGCGTGCAAAGGAAACAGACAGACAAGCAGACAAAAAAGCTGAAGAGTTTGTTTGTTTGGTTGAACGCGTTAATCTCAGGAACTACTGGTTCGAATTGAAAAATTCTTTTTGTGTCCATTATCGAGAAAGGCTTTATTAGGCTATATAACATTTTGAACGCGGACGAAGTCGCAGAAAACAACTAGTTTATAATATTAGTATGGATTCCTTAACAAAGAGTCTTCCGATAAAGTTGTGTAGTTACAGAGTTTAGAAAGAGCTTTTTGACAATAGATACAAAAATCTATTCTTCGACAAATAACATTTCCTGGGAGTTTCTTATTTAAAAGTTGTACACAAAAGAAATATACTATTGGCCACGATTGTCCATTTGAAAAATGAGGCTCGGATTAATTTATATAGAAAACTATAAACTGGATTTATTGTGAGCCAAAGCTTTATTGCGAAGAGTTATGGCCCCGCAGACGTGGAAAACAGTTTGTATTAGATCAAACATTTTTCAGGGACATTTTGCTGTTGACGTGCTGATCGTTTGTGTTATTGTGAGTTTATTTTAAAAACCAATGAAAAAATTAGCTATATATATATATATATATATATATATATATATTTGTAAAAAACTATAACAATCATAACTTATACAACAATATCTATACATGTTATAAAACAAAGTCGCTCTCCTCTTCTGTCTGTTTCTTAGCTAACTTCTTCTAAATAATGATTTCATTAATGGTAAGAGCGATAAGGAAATAGGAAAGGAAATATAGTTTGCAAAAAACAATATCGAATATTTGTAAGACCGGGGGCGGGTTACTGGTTAAAAAATATAGTGATACTAGCTACCCGCTCCCGGCTTCGCACGGGTGCAATTTTTTACTCAATCCAGCCGAATGGAACTTACAGATAACTCTTTGCACCAATAATTTGCAATAAAAAAAATAAACTAAATATTCAGATGTAAAGTAAACAAATCGTCAATTTCGTACAGCCTTTCTCAAATTTTGCGCTTAGCAATCCTTAAGAAACGACAGAAAAAAAAACTCAGTCGTAGAACTGTACGTAAGAAGTGAAAAATACGCCATCTGTTAACATATTAACAAACGATTGACAAAGTTAAGCTTATTGTGAACCAAGAAGTACGTACTAATTCGGGTAGATGGCGCTTATTTCATACACTTTAAAGTCACTGAAGGTGTCGCTCACACTGAGCGTGACGGCGCCAGTTCACAGTTTTTCCCCATACTAAAAGCCAAAAATTTTTAATTCAAAAATAATTTACACGCAGAAAACAGAAAAAAAGAAAGAAACTTTTATCGAATAAATTGATTTGAATCAGTCTCATTTTAACCTGACGATGTGTGCAGACCTATCTTTCAATTTCGTTCTGTTTAACTTATCCCTCTAAGGAGCCTATGTAATCGTACAATATTGAATGTACATCAAAGACCTCAAATTCAACCTTCAATAAGTTTGAAAAATAAATGATAGTTTGAAACATTCTTCACTAAAGAAAGAATAACGAGAAAATAATACACAAGAAAATAATATTTCCATTGTAATATGTAGGCTTGAAATACACCTGAGACTTATTTATATCAAAATGTATAGTGTTATTATGTACGTACTTAATATGTATAGTCCATCTCACAGTCGTAGACCATCATAAAACAGCAAATAGTGAGCAACCTAGGGTAGGTTTTTTTTATTTATTTGTTAATGTTAAGGTCAGCAGACAGGATGGTCGACTAATTGATGGTAGATAGCTACCGTTGCCTATTACACAAGCAACGCCACAGATGCTGCAAATGTGCTGTCGACTAGTTTCTATATCTACAGTTGACATTTTTTTTATATAATATTGTATTATATTATCTTAAAATGTTTGAAATAAATGGATTTGATTTAATAATCCACATTATGTATGTACCTATTGAATGTATACATTGATTCATTTATTAATATGAAGTAAAATGTATTTAATAAAACCAGAGGTCCCACTAGGGAAATCGCTATGAAAGCGTGCAATGTGTACACGGTCAACATTACGTCATATTGCGGAAGATCAGTCTCTCGTTGAAGTAAACTAGACAACATATAGTATCTTTTTTTTTGTATCATCAGTTAGCTTATTAGCTCTCAGAATGAGTACTTTTTTTGGAGATGGGTTGGCCAGCATCTAGTCGTGTAGCGAAGATGAGGCCTATTATGGAGCGACCTCACCCAGAAGATGCGTATTCACTCGAACTTTGAAAACATTTGGGTTATATGAATATGGACGCCGGCAGGAAGTTTTCTACTGAAATAAACACTATATAACTTAATAAAAATTAAGGTCCATTGTGTGATGTAATGACTGTTTTCATAATAATTGTTTTCGGTTATGAGAAAATAACCGGGATAAATAACAGTCTGAATCATAGGTGTATAATTTTGATAAAACATTAAACGTACAAAGTCATGGCAAGAAGCTAGTTAGGCTATAAAAGGGTAGCTTCGTTCATATATCGGTGGGAAGCCACAATCTAATTGGGTAAAACGTGGGTGTAGCTCACGTATCGAGGCGACCACAACGCTTGCCCCAAGTGAAGAGATTTCAGCCTTCCTTTAAGAATCTCAATCCATAAGAAATTATTAAAAATTTAAAATAGATAAATTGTCAATTTTAAAAAGTCAAGAATAATAGATAAATTGAAATAATAACAGTGTTTCACTGATTATTTTTAAATTGTATTTTTTTTCTCACAATTGTTCTCTGTGAAAAAACATTTTTTAAATTTTTGTCTCTCTATTTTTATAGCTAATCTCCGAATCGGCTAGACCGATTTTGACGGGACTTTCACTGGCAGATAGGTGAAGCTATAAGAAATAACTTGGGCTATAATTATAAAATTATTTTATATTTTACAAATATAAAATAAAATATTACTTATCTAAAATAGTGTCGTGCGCACTCCATGCGCACTTTGCAACTACTATAAAATTATAATACAAACCATTCTTAAATAAATACAGCATAATCGTGATATAAAACAGCTTTTAACTTGGACCATACAGTGCAGTGGCCTGCGGCGTAAGTGAGATTTACGCTACAACTAAATTAGTTATTTTTAATTGCATTTAGACGCTAAATTAATTACTGTATTTCTTTCATAAAGTACAACGTTGGGAAAAATCAGTTTATTCTATTACAGAAATTATTCCATAGGTTTTGCTCAAAGTTTTATATTACCGAAGAATTAATTTAAAATTGCTCATTGTACATTGAACTTTGGTATAGAAAAATGTATTGGCTATTAGGAAAGTATTCTTCGCTGTCAGTACATAATAAAATATTGTTATACAAACAAGTTCTCATGCCGGTATGGACTTATGGGATACAGCTATGGGGTTGTACCAGTCATAGCAACATTCTGATGATCCAAAAATTTCAGAATTAATACTAATAGGCATTGTAAGTGGACCCTGGTATATCCGCCATGACGACCTTAATAGGGACCTCAAGATAGACCCCGTGATTACAGTCATCAAAAAATATATAGAGGCTCACCAAAAAATACTTATCATCGTGTGATTTACGAGGGAAATGATCGCTCTAGCGACAAAATAGCAACAATTCTGTCTTGTGCGAAAGGACATCTTTGTGTGTGCAACCGATTAGATTGTATATTTAAAAGGGTGTCCTTTCCCAGCATCGTTTTAGTTAAAAAAAAAAAATCTCTAGCTATTATTTCATCTTGTTGCCATGCGTTGATGTAACTTTTTATATAAACATCTACTCTTCAAATTTAACTTTACCTGGAGATGTCAATAACGTTCAGTTAAAAAAGGAACACCCCAAAAGATTCTTTGATGAAAAATTCTCGCGTAAAAACAAGAATTATTCGAGAACAAAGGAATTGGGAAACAGTTGGGGAATCTGGAAGCAAACAAACCGGCCTCTATTATGTACCTTGATTGTCTGCACCAGACAATTGCTGCTGCCCTTGACATAGTAACGTGATTAAAAATTCTTCAATTGTGACACTACCCTACTAGTTAAATATTGAAATAATATATTTTTGTTACATACATATTATAAAAGTTTCTATATTTTCACACAATTGATATTGACAGTTGATATGTAATTTTTTGTGTATATTCGGTAGCTCTGAGAATAGGTCGTAAACTATTTTTTATACCCATAAGTGATAAAGGTGGCCCAAACCAAAAATTTTTTTTTGCAAAAACACGTTTGTCGTGTCACCTAGTAAACATATATATTTGTCAATAATACATGATAATAGGAATATAATATTAATACGTAGACATATAATAGGAATCATACTAAGAAAAGAACTCACAAAATAATGCAAACTCACAAAAACAGTGTATTACCTATTCACGCCTTAACTACTCTACCGATCATCGAGTCATTTTGTATACACGTTGTAAGGATAATTGTCCTGAGGCATAATTTAAAAATAAAAATAAAAAACCAACACCTGACAAAATATATGACAAAAAATTGAATAAACTTTTTGACACCTAAGAAAAGGACTCCTTAAGGAGGCAAGGAAATATGATTTTTTACTTTTATCTATACCAGTGGTAATGTATAGAAATTCTTTTTATATTATCTCTCCCCGTAGGTCCAATATGTTGGTAATTTCTTAGTGTGATTCATGTATGGAAATTCTTTGTCCATCTGTCCATATAAGTTTAATGTCTTGATAATTTCTATTCTCAGTGATTGTTCTCGGATCGCTAATAAAAATGTTAGTATTTTAATATCTTTATCGATTGCTAGTGAATCTTATTAAGTTATTCAGAAACCATGTTGCGTAAATCTTTAATAAATCTAAGAATTCTGGCACTCAATACATTTGAGAGTCTTTCCAATCACGTATACGCTGCCAACTTGAATTTCTTTGAATGTTGTTTGCATTTTATTGCATATTATTTTCTATAAATTGAAAATTGGCAAGAAGACCTAAATAAATTTATTTCTATATTTTAACATCGAGCAAGATACGCAATTATTTTGTATAAGTATTACAATTTATATTGAACCTATTCTAAAAATATCAATAAGTTAAGAATACGACTCTCTCTTACAATTTATTCTACACATGGGTGCTTGGTGGTGAAATAATCCGTACTAATATTATAAATGCGAAAGTATGTTTGGATGTATGGATGTTTGTGACTCTTTCACGCAAAAACTACTAAACCGATCTCAATAAAATTTTGCATACACATTGTTTTAGATACCAGAAAGGACATATGATACCTTTCATCGTTCAACGCGGACGAAGTCGCGGGCACCAGCTAGTATTACATGAATCTGTTGTGCTTCTATGCATGAGTAACGAATTCCAGATAGTTTCTCTGTTCCCACTTTGGTCTTGGCCATACTAAAATAATCAAGTCATGTTCCTGGCAGTCCTGGTGGCATCTTGGTGTTAAAAATGTTAAAATCCTTGTGTTAAAAAGTCATTGGTCAATGCAGTACTGCTTGTGTGTTTAGGCGAAGATTCAATATGTCAATAGAGTCTATCACAAAAACCAACTGACGCATCCTAACCTTGAAACAAGGCAATACATAATTGGAAACACTTTTTCAAGCTGTCAGTTAATTATTACATCTAGTTCGACCAGAGAACTTGTATTTAGGCTTGAGTTCACCATCAAGTTAATCAGATGTTTAGGGCGTTTAACCCGCATTTTAGCGATGGTGAACAACAAAATATTATTAAACGGCTGTTTAAATTTTAAACAGCTGTTTAAAAATATCTGTTGGTGAACTCGAGTCTTAATGTGATACAGTTTGCTTTACGTTAAAAAGCACTATAGAACCTTCGCACGTTATCTTCGGTTGACTTTTGCGACTGACTAGCCATATAGGTATCATCAACATACAACCTTTCCAACTCCAAATTACTACTGCTGATGATGTAGTCATTATTTTAAATGTAAGGACAAAATACGAGTACCTTTTTCTAATTGAAAACATCATAAAAAGTGCTGCGGTCAAATTCTCTTTAAGACGTCGCCCTCATTCTGATAAAGAGTACGTGATTCAATTAAGCTCGATTAATTTTGTCCTCAACAAAAAGGTCGATCAAATTTGTGGATCGTACCACTTACAAAAATCAAAGATAATTAACAGAATATTAAAATATTTGAGAGTGAAAATAAAAATAATTTCAAATCAATTCATACCTATATATCAATATAGTTTTTTTTAATGGGAACACATAGTTTTTTTAAGTAGTAACAACCGTCTGGCGGCAGTAAATATCCCCTTACAGAAGACCACATTTAAATAAAAGCACGTGTGCTGTTGTGTTTCGGTAAGAGATTCCAGAGCCAATTTCCCTATCCCCACCTAACCCCTTATCCTTAATACTACTGTAGTCGGCAGCGCACTCGCAGCATCTGTGGCGACGGTAGCCGTCTATCATCAAGTATGGACCGTCAGCCCGTCTTCCGACAATAACATAAAAAAAAAATGAATCGTAAAAAATAGAGCAATTATATTTATACTATACTTTATTGTTATTTGTTATATGTTAATTAGTTTTTTTTTTATTTTTTTTATTTATTTATTTTTTAATTTTATTTAATTTGATTTTTTTTAATTCTTACCTATTTGTGTGTTTTCTCCCTGCACCAATATTCTGTAGTGACTTGTAATTTATAATAATTATGTTTTAGTAATTTATTGGAAACATTACTGATTTCTGTTTTTCTTGTATTTATCTGCATTAATTTTTTAGATTGTTTTTCACCAACCATTTATGAACATCAGCCAGACAAGTATTAATATCAAATTCAAAGGTCTCCCTCTCTTTTCCACTAATAACAATAGTGGAATCATCGGCGAATAATGTCATTTTGTGCTTTATTGCCTCAGGAAGATCATTTATATATATTATAAACAACAGAGGGCCAAGAACACTACCCTGAGGTACACCATATTTACATGTTTTTAGTTGTGAGTCAAAACTTTGTATTGTATTGGTCTTAGATTAGATTAGATTTACTTTTGTAATTCGAGTCAATTGCTTCCTTCCTGTTAGATAAGAAGACAACCAATCATGTGCCATACCTCGAATACCATGCTCCATATTATGTATGTGTATAATGTGTAGCGAGATATTGTGTGTTTATCTAATATAAATAAAACTGATAAACAAACAGATAGATGTGTAAGCATGACTCAGACTCAGACTCAAGTACTTTACGAAGACACTAGAACTTGACCGCAAGCCCTAACTAGTTCAGAACTCTTGCCACGATGTTGAAACAATACAGTTATTACACAGTACACACTCCTAACAAAAAAAGAAACATAATTTTATAATTAACTAGCTAATTGCCCCTGGCTTCGTACGGGTATCCAATATTTCTTTTTATAAGAACACATTTAGCGATTCATTTTTATTGATATATACGTTTTATAGTAAATTTTATGAACTTTCTTTGAAGCTATAGTTACTTAAAATTACTGGGCCGATTTCAAAAATTCTTTCACCTATAGAAAGCTTTATTATCAGCGATTAACATAGTTATCCCAGACAACGTGTATGCAAAATTTCATGGTGATCGGTTCAGTAGTTTTTGCCTGAAAGAGTTACAAACTTTCATACATCCAAACATATTTTCGCATTTATAATATTAAGTATTTTTATGCTTCAATGAAGGTTTTAAGTTTTGTCATATTATGTTAATTAGCTTAGAGGATGATGGGGCTGACATACCTTTGTAAGGTGAAAGCCTCAATATATAAAAAAAGTCTTAAAGCTTAAAGCAAGGCCAACAAGAAAATGCAAAAAATGTAAACAAACAAGGCTTGATGTTGTCAAAATGGCTTCCTATACCATGAAACATATTATGTTACATTGTTTGCGTTGTCTCCTTGGCTTTACTTTATTCCTCTATCCCCACAATGTACATAACCCTTTATAATCCTGCCAGTTTCTTCTTGTGAGTTGATCTAGACTTCTTTTTATATTGTACTAGCTGTTGCACGCGACTTTGCCCGCGTAACTTTATAAAATATAGCCTATGTTACTCGTTGATAACGTAGCTTTCTATAGGTGAAAGAATTTTCAAAATTGGTCTAGTAGTTTTTGAGTTTACTCATTAACAAACATAATAAAATACAAATATTCTCTCTTTATAATATTAGTATAGACTAACTGGTGCCTGCGACTTAGTATGCACCCCTTTTTTAGGTGTTAAAACATTCAATCTTATCTATCAAACGTTTTAACACACTCTAAGATAATATTATGTTAAAAAAATAATATTTTTTGTACATTTTAATAGATGATAGAGATGTTATCGTTACATTTTGAATTGCCTCTCACTATGGAAGAAAATTTTTAAGACGTCAAAAGAACGTTTATTTAACTTGTTTATTTGCTTATTTTTGGTCCATGTAAACAAGCAAAGCAAAAATTTTATGTAAACAAACTTTTTAACCAATTCCAAGCTACCATTAAAAATCATTTTTTATTTTCGACGGCACAAAGCTTAAGTGCTTTACAAAGGTCACGATAACAACCTTTACTATTATATTTTGGTTTGTGAGTAGGTATCCCTATAAAAAAAACATCAAACGTAAAGAAACACTCGGTCATCCGTTACTGATTGTCCCTTCGAATTTTTACTTATTTATATCAAAGGTATCCCTCGGGCAATTCAAATATTTGAATATAGAAAAAAAAAAAGGATTTTTTTTTTGTATAAACTTTTGTTGAAAATGTAATTGCGGAGCTCGTTATAAAAATACGTAAGAGCACCTGCAAACACCGTGAAGTCATTTAATATATTTTTTAAAAAGCATTTAATCCATCCAAACATACTTTCGCATTTATAATATTAGTATAGATTAGTATAGATATAGAAGTGAAAGCAACACTGTTTTGTTTGGACATGCTGTGTATGTACGTACACATGCTTTGGGCTGCTGTCTAGATCATTTAGATGTAATTTTATCTATTCTATATATTCAATGTCAGTGACCTGTTTTGTATGTATTATTAAATAAAAAATAAATATAAAAAAATAAAGAAAAATATAATATGTTTAAAAACATATACATTTACTAGGTATACCTGTTTGTACTTAATATCAAAATAACTGCTTTTTACTACACCTATATCAAAGTATATACGGTACTTATTATAACAAAAACAATGATTCCGAATGAAGAAAATCAAATTCCTGACGATCGTGTCGTGTCATGAAGTACCGCTTTCTAAATTCTAAACCGTCTGTTTAAAGCCTCTTGTGAGGTGTTGGTTGAGGTTATTTTCTATAACAACTTTCACTAAAATAACTGGCAACACAATTGTCAAAATACTTTTTAACTATTTATAAAAACACATCACTGATCAGTGACTATTAAAAAAGCGTCAATGAATTTAATATTTAAAAATAAGTATTTATTTGAAGAATTTTACAGACCTTATTAAATAAGCAGTGTCCCTCCCTGTGTTTTATAGAGATTATAATAAAATTTCAAATTAAACTTTACGCGACCGTAATAAAGGTCAGGTTAGCTTAGCCAGTGGCGTGAATTATCATGTCACCGTATTAGACCCACGAGGGCTATGTGTATCGCCTCCGAACATAACAATAGGGCAGGTAATAATTAATGAGTTTAATGTTCGTATAACGGTTACGTTATAACGTACAAGTCGTTATCTAAAGCCTAGACTACAAATGGACCGAGTTATGTAACAATGAACGAGTTAAAATGAAAATTCAAGTCATAAACTTGATAATTTAATTCTGTTTGGGTGCTTCCTTTAAAATAGAAAAATATAATATTTTTGGACTGTATTTTTGCCTGTAGGGCGTGTGATTGTGACAGGATAATTTGCTTTCTTTATAGTACTTACTAAGGATGTAATAATTTAAATTATAAAAATATTATTTTATTTTATTATAATATATTTAGTAAAATTTATTAAAAACTGGTATTTAAATGTAAACGTTGTATTTACTTACAAATATAAGGGCCTCTTTCACCATGTGTCAAGTAGGCTAACCGCCATTTAAAGTCACCGGTAACCGGGAATGATGGAGATGATATATATACCTTTGTTTGTACGGTAAAAGTCTCAAACATTAAAAAGAAAATAATAAAAAAAATCGCCTATCGAAGGATGTGCAGTAAACCGAGTGCATAATTTAATAAAACATAAAATTATTTCTAAAAGTAACTAATCAACACTTTACTTGTAGTTGGTGTAAGAGGCCCTAAATAATCTATATTTATAAATAAAACTAAACATAGTTTGTAATGTCAAAATAATGTATTATCCAAGTTACGGTACTTATATATATATTTTTTGTGTGTCAGTCTATTTGTTCCAGCTTATCTCCAAAACGGCTGGACCGATTTTGACGCGACTTTCACTGACAGATAGCTGATGTAATAAGGAGTAACTTAAGCTACCGTACGCTTATATATATAAAATATATTCTAGTAAAAAGTTCTAATAATAAACGCTGCATTTATTAAGTGTCAAAATGAAATGTAAGCAAAAAAATTTATTAAATTTTTTTATATGTTTGTATTTTTTAATTCTTGTATAATTTTTAAAACGTATTTGAGGTATTAAAATATAAAAGCATAAGTGCTGCTATTTCACGACGATCTTACTGACTTACAGAAGTTTCTTATAGATAAAATAAAATTTACACATTTTGCGAGTACAAATCCATCATAAATTATTTCTTATATTTATTTATATAGTACACAAACAGATTGCAATTAAACACTTGAAAACTATAAATTACATGTGTATAGATAATTATCTAAATTGCACTCTTAAACAGTGTACTTAATGTGTTTAATTTAACTTAACCACTAATGGTATTAAATACTTAATTAATAATTAATTTATAATACTTTCTTAATTTCTACTTAAATATTAGTCTTAATCTATTTTTGAATTTAGAAAACCTGCCTGAATATACTTACATAATATATATAATAATATAACAAATCAATAAATTAATAAATAATTGACGACACGTTTGGTCTAGTGGCTAAGTAACCCTAGCTGTTAACCAAACGGTCGCGGGTTCGAATCCCGCTAGAGGCAAATGTTTATGTGTTAACATTTTACCTTTGTACCTGAGTCATAGATGTTTTGTATTTATAATATGTATGTATTTACAAAAAAAAAGTAATCTATGTATTATATCAACTGTTTGGTATCCATAATACAAGCATTAGTTGCTTAATGTGGAACTAGATGGTGCTGTGTGGAATGTGTGAAGATAAAAAAAAAAAAAAAAATGCAATTTTTTTTTTTCTATTAGCCTACTACCTACTACATTTTGTAGTCTAATATCTCATAGTGCCTGTAAACAGTAGAGCGAATCCCACCCTAATCGAATAAACCAGTTATTCCCTGGATGCCGTCCCTTGCGTCTCATAACTTACCATCTAACATACAAGAATGTGTATGTTAGTATATATACCTAACCGAAATACAGTTAGGATGGCTGGTGTAGAACATACATTTATTTAAGAGCCCTATTTTTTATCTTAGTTCATGGTATTTTTTTTTTAAATATATTTGTATGTTTATAAAAACACTATATAAATTTAATATTAAAAAAAAATTAAAAAAAAAAAACAGTACCCAGTTGTTAACAAGGTGAAAAACAATGATTTTAGAATTTTTGTCAGTTTGTAAAAACAGTGGACTGACAGAAACGGCTTTAAATACGTTTTTCACTGAAGTACATATTGTAACAAGCTTCTCCCTAAAAAATGTTTTAGGAGAAGTATTCTAGAACGACGTTCTAAACCCCCCAAAAATGCGCTATCGCAGAACCACTATTTGAAATTTATTTCCATGATAACTTATACATTTTAATCCAGAATATAACCCATGCACTTTTGGGCTAAGTTTCTATAAAATCAGAAATATACAGTACATCAAAACACCATCAAACCGTTTTAAAACTAAAACGAGATTTCGAGATATTTCTAATTGTTTTACAAAATTTCCATTTCTCTGTCGCTTGATAACAATAAAAAATAACTTCTTACTAATTAGAGGTTTGAATTTTATACCGGTGATAAATTTAAGAAATATAATTTGGAATGTGATTTTGTAAAACAAGTGAAGGGGTTTTTTCAGAATGAATGTCATAGTTGATTTGAAGAATGGAAGATGTCATTGGATGGGTCTTCGATGAATAAAATGAAAATGATGTATATATAATGCATCAAGAGGGGAAGAGTGTATGTATGTGATGTAGGCACATTATGGTTCGAGAAAAGGAATATCATTCGATAAGGTACAATGTTGAGGAATTTAAAAAAAAAATTGAAAATTACCATTGACAGATAGAAAAATTACTGTCATTTTGATGAGGTAATTAAAATGCTGAAAATGTTATGAAAAATGCGGAAAATATAATGAAAAATTGATGGAAAATGTTATGAATAAGTTATGAAAAATGTTCGGAGGTTCGACGATACAAGAGGAACAAGAATTTGGAAGAAAAAAAAAGGAATATTATTTTGAGAGGGGAGTTCGTATTGTTTTAGTGAAAAATGTAGAAGACTGACTGTATTGATAACCACGGTGTTTTTGATAGATGATTTAAAATTAATTTAAAAGTAGATAAATATAGATGTTCGTGAGATAAATATAGTGTTTTGTATTGTTGAAGAAGAATATAGAGAACAACATTGAGATAAACCTAGAATATCTGTGTTTAAAGTTTAAATGCTTAAGTTCGTTGGCCCAGAAAGTCATTGGAGTGATATTTGGAGGCGTTAATTCTCTTTGTACGAAATACCAGTTGCCTAATGTTTAAAGTTATTTGATTAATTTCAAAGCGGCAGGCTAACGCGTTAATACAAATAAGATTAAATACTTAAGTGCCTGATTTTTACACAAAAACTTTAATTGAATTATTAATGTATATTGATATCCATACTATGTCACACTACTCGTAGTCAGATTTTCCTCCATATAAACGTAGAAAGATTATTACTCCGCTGTTTTGTGTTTAATTTACAAAATTAAGTATGATAACGATTTATCTTGTCGTTAACTAGGTTCGTTGCTATACAAACTATTAAGAAAAATATTAATTTAAAAGATAGGTTCCTTGAAAAATCCATATTTTAACACAAATTTTAAAGTAAATTTGAAGGTGAATAAGTCACTCTAGTGTACAAAAACTCTAAAATACTTTCCACACAAACATTGGTCAGTTATTCAAGAGTTCAAATAACTACACGAAATAGATAACTTAACAAGAAAAGTATTTTTCCAAGGGTCTGTTTATGTTTTGTTCCATGCTTATTTTTGATATGAATCATTGTGCACTTCACTCGACTGCATTTTAGCCACACCCACCGATGAGTTCGAGCCGCCGACTAGTTTACCCTTAAAATTATAAATATATATCTATCTCTAACATACTGCCGTCTTATAATGATTACATTTTTAAATCAGTTTCTTCCTCTAATGAGTTAAAAGACAAATACGGTACTTCCTTCCTATAAAATGTAACTTGGAACACGTTTATTCGGAACGCGTGTTGTGCCAGGTTCCAAATTAGGCCAATCGCAGGACGTACACGGATTTCGCCTTCAATAGTCGGCGATTTTCACAATAGATTCTATTCGACTGTGCAATAAACGCTTGAAAGAGGCGTTGTGGATGAAATATTCATTGTATAACTTTGATATTATTGTAGTTTTTAATATAGTTAAAGGTATGAGTTGTGTGAGATGTAGTCATAAATTGGACTTTGTTCAAAAAAAAATTTATTAACAAAAAACGAACGAAAGCGCGTATGAAGTCGCGGGCACAGCTAGTAAGAGTATAAGGGGAGAAATATTAATTGGCCGAAACAAATTCTATTCAATACTTGCATAGTGTAGATTAGTTTCCAATTTTTCCTGTATTATCAGTCATAAAAGGCGTTTGAAAGTTTATCATATTATTGGAACTCCACAAGCGAGTTCAAAGACATGTAAAATGTCGGTGTGAATTTCAAAAGGAAATAGCTATTACCCCAAAGCGCCTATTCACCACGTCTCGATCTAATGCTTCCTACTCGTGTAAATGGCTATTGCATTTTCTGCATTCGCACGTATTCAACTGATGACGTAAAATTTAGCTTACGTCTTTGTGATTAGGTCCAAATTAGAATGTAGACTTAAAAAAATAGTTTATTTAAAAATTCACTATCAGCACGTGATTTTTTTAGTTCAGACATTGAAACTGTGATTACTAAACTTGATTGCAAGTGTTCGATTCATATAGTTTTATTTTTGTTATCAAGCTTTTCTCTGCACAATAAAATAGGTATAATCTGAAGGTCATTCCTAAATACATATGATTCAAATCCTATATTATAAAAAGAGAAGATTCTTAATATATATTAATATTATAAAAATTGTATGTTTGTAATTAATAAACTCAAAAACTACTGTATCGATTTTAAAAATTCTTTCAAATATAGAAAGCTACATTATCAGCGATTAACATAGGGTATATTTTATAAAGTTACGCGGTCAAAGTCGAGTTCAACAGCTAGTAATGTTATAAAATGCAAAAGTTTGTATGTTTGTATGTTCGGATTTTTTCTACTCAATAACACAATGGCTAAAGAAGACCCTTTAATATCTGAATTACTGACAAGGTTTATATTGTCAACATCAACTTGTATTTAATTACGCAAATAATTTTATTTATGGTCAATTAAATTTATTTCATGCAAAATTAATATTAACACGCATTTAACAAAAGTTAGTTTTCAATGGCTTCGAAGTATATGTATAATATATTTGGTTATATATTGATTTATATGTAACCTGACGCTCTGAATCCAACATGAACATGATTGTCTGTCTGTAAGATTGATGGTTATAATCCATGGAAAGCCCCCACTGACACCATATTCGGAAGTGAAACGACTTCCTGCCCCTTTTTCTCATACGTTTTGTGTCGGTCCAATTTAGGCGACCCCATTGACACAGTGTTATTATATTACCTATCTTACAATGTTTGGTGTGTATCTGTTTTAATTGAAAAAAAAAAAAAAAAAAAATCTAGTTATATTATACATAATAATATCACATTTTTATATAAATATGTATTAGAACTTTTGTCAGGCGTTGATTTTGAAATTTGTTTCTAAGTGCAAAACTGAGAGGAATGTTGATGTCAGAGGAATAAAAGATGTCAGAGAATAATAGATAGATGAAGAAACATATAAATAAAGTAGCTTTGTCCGTATGTAGTATGTAGTTATAAGTAATATACGAGTATGTCGAAGAATTAGATCTAGATATTGGATAGTGATTTTACTTATCAAAGAGGTTACATGTAAACCTCAAAGATGCTCTTTTCAATTATAAATTTGTGAGAACTGAGTCTGTCTGCCTGTTGGTCTGTACATAGCAAAATTTTCATTAAATAATTAAGTTGACAACGATCATTTAAGACTATTGCAAATATAGCGCGGAATGCGGAAGATTCTTCAGTGCAAAGCAATGAGATTAAATGTACAATTTATATTTATGCATTGCACATGCGTTCTAAATGAAGAATGCAAGCCTGGCATAATAAATTGTGTTTAAATAGAGTAGAAATAATATGTGAGGATAATTCATTTGAGTTATGTTAAATGGAGATTGAATCCGAGCTGTCAGGCGGTTGAGATTTGTGGAATATTATATTTTTAGCACGAATTTTAGCAGAATTAATAGCATTTCTTAGAACATATATAATAATGTTCTGTGTCAGTGTTATGTAGGAATCTATACGCATATAAATAACACTAGAGAGTTTGTTTGTTTGTTAATCAAACTCTTTAACTTTGTTACTATCCTCATCGTGTCGAAATCCCTCTTTTTCGAACCCAAGCGCTTTAAAACATCCTTTATAATGCGCACTGCCATCTCTTATAAAAATTAAACTAAAAATTCTTGAGGAAAGTTATTATCCAATCCTACTTCCTACTAATATTATAAATGCGAAAGTATGTTTGGATGTATGGATGTTTGTAACTCTTTCACGCAAAAACTACTGAACCGATCACCATGAAATTTTGCATACACGTTGTCTGGGACACCAGAAAGGACATAGGGTACCTTTCATCCAGAAAAAAAGGACTATTCCCAAGGGATAAATAAAAAATAAAAAACTAACGCCTGGCCAAAGTGTTAAGAAACACGAGGTCAAGGCTTATATTGGTTTTTTTAATTTTCAACGCGGACGAATTCGCGAACACCAACTAGTAGGCTATAATTATGTCATCACGCTATGTCATTTTGAAGCCGAGGCGGGTGAAACCGCGGCACAAAGATAGTATTAATATAGTGTTCATGAAATATTGTTAAACATAACTTGTAAATAAATTAAGTGGATTTTTTAAATGTTGTTTCGTGTCATGTTTTTATTTGTGGTGTAACTGTCGTTTTGTGACAGAGATACTGTTTTGGTGTTCACTAGGTAAACATCGTATTTCATTTCATGTTGTTATAGGAAAGAGAAGAGCAAAGATTGTTTTGTCTATGTTTGTTTTCAGTAAGTTTGTCTCTTGAGACATCTAACCGAGAACTTTTCTTGAGTAAGTATCCTAAACGGGTAGAATTATAATGATAATTCTAAACTATAATTTCTGACCAGTTCTATTGGAAAATTATTACATAATATGTCCAACAGTGGACATCCTACGGAGATAATAATAATGTTGATAGAATTTACAACAACTTACTCGTATGTAATTAACAAAATAATTAGGGCCTCTTTCACCATGTGTCAAGTAGGCTAACCGCCATTTAAAGTCACCGGTCACCGGGAATGATCGAGCTGATATAACTTTGTTTGTACTGTAAAAGTTCCAAACATTAAAAAGAAAATAATAAAAAAAAAACGCCTATCGAAGGATGAATAAACCGAGTGCATAATTTAATAAAACATAAAATTATTTTTAAAAGTAACTAATTAACACTTTACTTTGGTGAAAGAGGCCCTTAACAGACTAATAACTTATCTATATATATATATATAATAACAGACTAATAAATATTCGTAGCATTAAACTTTAAATACAATTATAAAAAGAATACCCTATTAGAGATAATTTATTATAAAATTAATTCATTAGATTATTGGATCATAAATCCAATAGTTGATATAATCCAATGAATCCCACTTTGCGATCATAAATCCTCAACCATCCATAGATTGGTTGAACCATCTAGCGAATATAATTATTAGATTCTTGTTTCTTCTTACTAATAGCATACCTAAATATAGTTTTCACTACAGTATAAAATTTCCATGAACAAATTGTTTCACGTTTCAAAGGGTGAAATGAAAATTAATTGTAATTAGCGAACAAAAACGGACCATTTAAGAAAACACAATCACGATCAAAGCGCTCGCCTTAAGTTTCTTTAAAATGTTAACCGCCCAATTTAGGTCAGTATTCAACGAGTATTGTGTCCGAGATGTAATAAAACGCATTGTTTTTAAGACTCGACCGTTCCGAGCGAAAGAGGTCGTCGCCCGGAATAGTCGACAAGATGGCGTCGTGCCAAAACTGGAACTAATGTCAAAA
This sequence comes from Synanthedon myopaeformis, assembly GCA_944738685.1. Lineage (NCBI taxonomy): Eukaryota > Metazoa > Arthropoda > Insecta > Lepidoptera > Sesiidae > Synanthedon > Synanthedon myopaeformis. Next base: position 1,170,743 of record OX122934.1, read on the forward strand.
TAAACATAGCAACCGTACACGATCCTTGTACAATGTATGAATAACATTTTATACGCACACAAACACGATGTTTACGCAACTGAGGCATCAAAGAAATGTATAGGCATTTGGACATTGATCGCTATATTTCTAAAAGGGATATCGTAGCTGTCAATGTCAATTAATTCTCGTATCTGCTCGAATAACTCCATTTTGACGTTGACGTTACTGGTGAATCGCAGTAGTCTATGTTCGTTAAAATGATTTCAGAAGTGAATATGATACAAAGCAACCTAGATAAATGAAATTTAAGAGCTTGTATATCGAATGATAAAAAAAACCATTTCCTATTCTATGCGTCATTACACTTTGTTGTAATGGAGCTCATCATATTTCAAATATTTGGAATTATTAAATTAAAATTCAAAAATACGGGTACATTTTAAATTTATCAAATCAGCTTAGAAGCGAAGCGTCAAGTGAGAAAATTCATATTCCGAGCGACTAACTTCATTTCAGCGTCCAATTACTTTACATTTTAATAAACACCAACGTTTTTCCTTCTCAATTTTACAAGGAACAGGAGGGTATATCTAAAAGGCAGAGCCTACGAAGGGATCAACGCCTAAATAAATATAATTCATGCCGCCCTAAGGCCATAGTTGGGGATGTCGGCGGATATTTTGACAGGGGAAGAGCGGGAACCGCAACTTAAGCTAAATACACATTGGCACTAAATCAAACATAAAAAATTTAAATAAAGTCGATATTATTCATGTTATTATTATGTTAAGGCGGACTGGGTCATAATATTTTTCGGATGGATAGTCAAACAAAACACGTCGAGAACTTTTGTGTATATTTAAGGGAGGTTTGTTTGAAGTCCTTGGGCTTGAAATGTGGAAACTCAGTGAGCTGTTAGTTATCCCACCTTAAGTGGGAATAGCATTTAAAAGGTGACGAGGTGTCTCACAAAATCACTCACTTGAGACGGACGCTTACCTAAAACGATTAGCGGAAAGGTATTATGGAGATGGCTTCCTCTTTTTTTTATTTAATTGTTTACCTTCTTAACATCCAAAATAGGGTTAATTATTTTTTTAACTTTACGGCAGTATAATAACGAAAATTACGGCAAATCCACGGTCATAAACTACTGAGACCTGTACTAAACTATTGAAGAAAATTATATTAATTTGTATCCTTTATCCTAACAAAAATTATATAACTAGAATTAGGAAGTAGTAGACCTGCTGGCTTTCTCTCTTCCCATATCGCTGTGCACTTTTCGCAAATCTATATAAAAGGCGATGTGTGTATGTATGTGTCCTATACACTCCAAAACCGCTGAACCGATTTCGATGAAACTTTCAGACAATCTTTGGATTAGTCCAGCGGGTGTTCCTGTGAAGTTTGGTAGCGATCATACGCGGACGAAGTCGCGGTTAAATACTATACTTAATAAAATTTGTAATCTTTTTATATATAAAAATCAATCGCCGTTAGTCTCCCAAAAACAAGTATATATAAAAATTGCACCCCGGGCGAAGCCGGAAGCGGGTCACTAGTAAATAATAAAATTCGGATTGCTGTTTGTATCAACTTATATCAACATTATATTAACTTTTATATTAACAATTATATGTCTTATGCTATTCATACCTAATATTATAAATGTGAAAGTAACTCTGTCTGTCTGTCTGCTACCTTTTCACGTCTTAACTACTAAACCGATCATACATGAAATTTTGCATACACGTTGTCAGGGATACAAGAAAGGACATAGGGTTCCTTTCATCCAGAAAAAAAGTGCTCTTCAAAAGGGATCATCTAAAATAAAATAAACAACTAATGCCTAGCCAAAGTGTAAAAGCAGCAAGGTGTCAAGCGTTGTGTTGCTTTTATATTTTTTTCGTTTTTCAACGCGGACGAAGTCGGGGGTACCAACTAGTAAAAAAATAAAAGTTATAATCCCTGATTTTTTCAATAGAAGAAAAATATTTCCATTTTCATACCAGAACTCCGAATCGAATTAAGCGAAGCTCTGTGCACTAGATTATATTTCTATTTCATTCACAAACTGTTTTATTTATTACTAGCTGGTGCCCACGACTTCGTCCGCGTTGAACGATGAAAGGTACCCTATGTCCTTTCTGGTGTCGCAGACAACGTGTATGCAAAATTTCATGGTGATCAGTTCAGTAGTTTTTGCGTGAGAGTTACAAACATCCATACATCCAAACATACTTTCGCATTTATAATATTACTAGCTGGTGCTCGCGACTTCGTCCGCGTTAAACGATGAAAGGTACCCTATGTCCTTTGTTGTGTCTCAAACAATCTGTATGCAAAATTTTATCGTGATCGGTTCAATAGTTTTTACGTGAAAGAGTTACAAACATCCATACATCCAAACATACTTACGCATTTATAATAATATATTAACAATACTGATTCTACTAAGTAATTCATTTCATTGTGTGCAAACTAAATCTACGTGAAATTGGTTTTTCGTCATTTCCGTTACCAGTTTGCGGAAAAACACGCTTATAATTAATGTAACCCGTCATAACATCAAACATTAAAGAGACATTAAATATCAATTAGGGAAAGAATTATTGTTTAGCATGAAGTGAAATTGATTATCTCTTGTCTAGTCATTAATCACTGCGACGAACATCATATGCCTTGGAATTGGAACTTGAATGTAACATTTCGAAGCTAAGTTTAGAAAGCCATCAAATATCAAACAAGCTATTACTTTAGACATTAAATTTTATATTGGTAAGAAAAAAAAAGAAAATTTGTATGACAGCTTTTGTCAGACAGCAAATGTAGTACACATTTTTTTTTAAATGTTTAATTAAGGCTTTTCCCTTAGAGACATGTCGCCTCATTGGGCAAAGTCTTATATACATAGATAAATTACTATACTAGATACTACTACACATGCTTAACGTCTCAGGGGCCCCGGGTTCGATTCCCGGCGGTGTCAACTTTGGAAATTTTAATGTAATTTTCAAAATTGGTCTAGATTTGAAAAGTAGTGGTACTACTGCGTTTCGCAGTAATTTGGGCAGCCCGTCTGGCGGCAGTAACCACCACCTTACAGAATACCACAGTGAAATAACAGCATATACGTGCTGTTGTGTTTCGGTGAGTGAATAAGGGTTGTCAGAGCCCATTTTCCCCTATCCCTTATCCTTAATCCTTCTAAGGTCAGCAGCGCACTTGTAGCACTTATGGCGTTGCTTGTGTTATAGGCGACGGTAGCCACCTATTATCAAGTGGACCGTCAGCCTGTCTGGCGACCTTAACATAAAAAATATATTATTTTTCTTCGCTCAAGCTCACATTTAATATCACGAAAAATTACTAAAAGTGACACTTTTGATTATACGTTTCTTGAATGAAAATTTACAGAAATCGTATATTTTTTTCAGCCATGTATTAATAAATTATATGAATTTTTGAAAATTAATATTTCTATAAGTTTGTCGCATATAATTTTACTAATATCTCGCTTCTGCGTAGATCGTCGATCGCTAGTTTAAAAAATGGACTATTTAAAAACTGATCTAATTTAAAAATTATCCTAATATTTAAAAATATATTTCAGCCATGCACTAGATCATAAAATTACAAATAATATGACGTTAATATTTTATCTCCAAATTAAACACATCATTGGTTTATTTTCAGTTAGAAATCATAATTTTTGACTCCAACGTGATTCTAACGGATGAATGCTCTTAATGGTCATATTATAAATATTTATGTACGGTAATTCCTTTTAGCCCATTAAGGATTATATTTATTATTAAAGTAGGCACGGAATAAGCCCGTGAGCCCATGTACAAATAAGATTATATCGATTCAAACATAAAGCCCTGTATAAATTTCTGTGGTGAAATAGAATTGTATTGCTCCATCTCAATACGCGAGTTTAATAAAATCGACAAGTTTGTGTATAAAAATATTCCCTTCTCTTTTGTTAAAACAAACTGAATATGGCCAGGCAAGTTATGGCAAAAATATTCCGATTGCCTTCTCTCCCCCAAGTTTCTGCAAAGTTCTGAATTTATGCATCATACGTTGCGAAGGTAAATATGCCGAACACTGGATGTAGATTATTGTTTTTTTTTTATATATATTATATATATATTCTATTACAATGATACCGAACAACGAACAAAGCGAAAAGACGCAACCCGACTGGAGACTGGATAAGGTAACTGTGAAAAGATTTTTTAGTATCTTCTCCAATATTACGATATACGAGTAATTGTCATAATCAAAATCAAAATTTTTATTTTTGTAAATTTTCATGTAAGTATATTTTATTTGTAATTTGTAAGCTAATTGGTGTGTAAATATTAATGACCTTGGAAGAATCCAGCGTCTAAGATCTAAGAACTAGGCTCGGCCTAGTTTATGTCTATAACATCGAATTATGTTTATAACCCTATATGTTTATAGATTTGTGAATAAATAAATATTATTATTATTAATTGTATATTATGTTGGCGTTGTTTTCTTCATTAAATGATAAAGTACTTCGAGTGTAGAGTTGTGGATACACAACAATAAATATCCGTATCCGTACTAATATTATAAATGCAAAACTATGTTTGGATGTATGGATGTTTGTAACTCTTTCACGCAAAAACTAATGAACCGATCACCATGAAATTTTGCATACACGTTGTCTGGGACACCAGAAAGGACATAACCTTTAATCGTTCAACGAGGACGAAGTCGCGGGCACCAGCTTGTACGAAATATACCTGGCAGCGTTGACATAATCAAAGCGTCGACATAATCAAAGAAAGTTCAGTAGTTTTTTCGTGATAGTATAGCAAACAGTCATACATACATTGTTACAAACCTTCGCATTTAGAATAATAGCGATATTTTTGTATATCATAGCCTATGTTTTATTTTGAAGTTAAACTAGCTGTAAAGTTCCATCAAAATCTATTCAGTAGTTTTGGCTTGAAAGGATAACAAACATCCACACTCCATCCTCAAGTTTTAGTATTTATAATTTTTAATATCGCTATTTTATTGTTATACTTAATTATTTTTATTATATATTTGCTTATACTTATATACTATATGTAATAGGTGTCTAGAATAAATCTATACTAACATTATAAAGCTGAAAAGTTTGTTGGTTTGGTTGGACGCGTTAATCTCAAGAACTACTGGTTCGAATTGAAAAATTCTTTTTGCGTTCGATAGTCCATTTATCGAGAAAGACTTTAGGGTATATAACATTTTGAACGCGGACGAAGTCGCGGGCAGGAACTAGTGTATAATATAGCTATTGGTTTTCTCAGTTATATAATGGTTATAACATTAGTAAGTAAGGATAAATGGGCTTTGTTTTTTGATCCCATGTTGATGCAATAGTTCGTTTATGGACGAAGTAGTCAGGTGTTGCGTACAAGGTGTAAGGATAGATTTTCCAGAGTGCGTAATGCGAAAGGTCGCTCAAGACATAACGATTCCGGGCGGGGCGTGTTTCCACGTAAATGGTTAGCTCGGTAACTTTTTATATTCGTTGTGAGAAATAGCACAAACTTTTCCACCGGAATATTGTTCGTTTCGAATGTATTCAGCGGAAAATATATTTTCATAAAACATGTGAATATATAAATAAATATGAAAAAGTCATTCGAAAACTTCAACTAAGAAGTTAGTTTGTTTAAATGTTAGTTAAATTCTGTCAATTTCTTTAATAATGAGACGAGCGTTGGGTATATAATTATATGTACCGTTTTTTACAAGAGGAATCATCATAGACACCCACCGGACTGAGGACAGACCGGTGTATTATATCGGACTCCTGCACCGAGATGGTAGTGGGGTAGACCTACCGACTAAACCTCTTGGTGTCCTCCGCATCCGCTATAAGCGAAGTTGCGAGCTCGGACGAACACTCTTCCGCAACTCTGCCACGGAGTCCGCAACCGGACACTGCTCATTTGGACGGCGCACCCGAACTGTCAAAGTGCGCTGTGCCTGTTAGGATGTAAATTAGCTGTAGTATGTAATTTACTTATTGTGTACTAGCCACCTGCAATATATATAGACAGACGAATTAGCTGGTGCCCGCGACTTCGTCCGCATTGAACGATGAAAGGTCCTTTCTGGTGTCCCAGACAAAGTGTATGCAAAATTTCATAGTGATCGGTTCAGTAGTTTAGCGCGAAAGAGTTACAAACATCCATACATCCAAACATACTTTCGCATTTATAATATTACTATATTTTTGACTCGAATTACTTGAAAAAAAAAAAAAAAAAAAGTGCATTAACGACAAATTGCGGCTGTGTTTCTTTTAGAAGACGAGTGTTAACGTGTTCGTTCACAAAAAGCACTCCTTTTGAGATATGACGAATGGATATTACAGACGAATGGTTTAAGGAGATCATACATTTGAGTGCCTCCTACATTTTCATATACTTTGATTTATTGTATGAATACATAAATCTCACCACACAAACACAAATTATCTTATAACAGACAGTTCAATTCACTCGGGTGTGAAGCCGTTTAACTTTAGCATTGTTTAATGGCCCAAGGGTAAAGCGTTGAGCGATGTTTCTAACAAATATCAAGTATTCAAGGACACGTTTGGTCTAGTGGCTAGTAACCCTAGCTGTTAACCAAACGGTCGCGGGTTCGAATCCCGCTAGGGGCAAATGTTTATGTGTTAACATTTTACCTTTGTACCTGAGTCATGGATGTTTTGTATTTATAATACGTATGTATTTACAAAAAAAAAATAATCTATATAGTATATCAACAGTCTGGTATCCATAATACAAGCATTACTTGCTTACTGTGGAACTAGATGGCGCTGTGTGGAATGTGTGAAGATATTTATTTATTTATTTATTTATTTATCAATTAGTTCACTGAAAATTTGTAAAAAAATAAACAAGAAATGACGTCAAGAATCGGTTCCTTGCGGTTTCATCCATCGTTAAATATAAATTGACAAAAGCATGCACATGTCGGTTATCTATACTAATATTATAAAGAAAGAAGATTTGTATGTTTGTAATGAACAAACTCAAAAACTACTCGATCTATTTTGAAAATTCTTTCACCTATAGAAAGATACATTATCAGCGAATAACATAATATATTTAACATTAATAACATAACATAAATCTATATTTTATAAAAACGCGTGCAACAGCTAGTTCTCGATAATTATAGATATTAAATATTAAAGTAATTGTCTTCAGTAAATTAAAGGTTTTTGTAGTAACACAAGAGATTATTCTCAACATTTAATTTTTTTTTAACATTTTTAGCTTTTGTTGTCTAAAAGTAATTGAATTTATTAAATTTTTTTTTCGACGGAATTAAAAATATTTTTATTTTAAAGATATTGTTTTACATTTAAAGTTACAGGTATTACAAGTATAAAAGTCATGACAATAAAGAAATATGTAGTTGAAAAAGAATAAATTTAAAAATTAATATTCAACTTAGAAAGAAACAACATTTTGGATTTTTCTTTAAAAAAAAAAAATTAACGCTTCTCTACACATTAAATTTATATTTCTGTAAAACATTTTATAGAAGCTATTCCAGTCTCCCAAGTTTCGGCTATAAGTGAACTTTATAACGCAAACCAGGAAGTTACGGAAAACTAACTCCATTAAGCAATATGTGGAGTACTACGAGAAGGCTCCTTACCGGTTTTCTTTGACTGTACACAGACTACATGAATCATATAAATAAAGATATACTCGTATATATAGATACATAAATCAACTTATTGAATATTGTCAATTTGACATTGACAGTTGACAGTTTTTCATATAAATGTTTTACGCTCTCGCTAGCGAGTGCGGTCATTGTAATCTCATGGTAAAAGTGTTGGCCCTTTTATGTTAAGGTGATTTATGGACTTTAAGGTGACAGGGTGACGAACCACTTGATGCAATCGAACTTACTTATCAAAACACAACTCATTTATGGACTTTTATCATTATATTATAAAACTGGTATGTAGTGTTCCTCTGTAAGGAGGTGATTGATTGCTATCTTTAAACGGACTCTAACATTTGCCCAGTTATGACTGGAATGCGGTGTACATTGCCCTACTAATCTCCAGTATTAATAGCTTTTGGAGAAGTTATGCACTTTAATTAAGAAATTTATCTATAAAATAGTAAAATCATATTAAAACCTATTAATTTCTGCATTTATTTTAAATAACTTAAAAATGAATGAGATAAATAAATTCCATTGAATTCATTGAGCACCGCTGACGTCTGTCGCTTTTCTTGCAACCTTCAACCTCTAACCATCGAGTAACCGGCCGGAACCTATCGGGCAAGACAAATATCCCAAAGCGAGCCATTAATCCTTCTAATCTTGACTGAAAACCTCCGGAGGAGTGTATGAATGCAATGGTTCGCCGTATTAATCAAACCAATCCGTTTTAAGATTTGATCTACAGCCAGCAAGAAACGTACCGAAGAAATACAGTTTTGCCCAAAGATTTCATTCCTGTTGCCAAAATTCTCTTGAAGCGTATTTTCAATTCAAATTTGGGGACAATAAAGGCTGACTGCATAAAAGTTTTATATACGTAGAAGTGATAAATCAACGGAAATTTTCTTTTAAAAATAGATTGATTTATGTGTGTTATGACTGTGATAAGTAGTCTTTTCTTGGACGAAAATGCCAAATTCAAATACATTTTTTTAAAGATAAAAAGTTTCAATCAAGCTATGAGTCCACTTGATGGTAAACGATTAATATAAAATACAATTACAACTAGGTATACAGTGTATAAAAAATTGCAGAATACATATATATCTATATATATAAAATTCTCTTGTCACAGTGTTTGTAACCAAACTTCTCCGAAACTGACCGACTTTTTATGAAACTTTTTGTGTATATTCAGTAGGTCTGAGAATAGGTCTTAAACTATTTTTTATACCCCTAAATTGGGTGGCCCACCCCATTTTTTTTTATTTTGTGGCAAAGCAACGTTTGCCGGGTCAGCTAGTATATATATTATATAATATAAGTTTATTATTTAATATTTAACCGCTCTTTACTCGTAGGTATTTACAAACGTTACCTCTTTATAATATTAGTATACTAGCTGGTGCTCGCGACTTCGTCTGCGTTGAAAATTTAAAAAAAGCAATATAACGCTTGACCTCGTGTTGCTATAACACTTTGGCCAGTTGTTAGTTTTTTATTTATCCCTCGGGAATAGTCCTATTTTTCTGGATGAAAGGTACCCTATGTCCTTTCAGGTATCCCAGACAACATGTATGCCAAATTTCATGGTGATCGGTTCAATAGTTTTTGCTTGAAAGAGTTATAAACATCCATACATCCAAACATACTTTCGCATTTATAATATTAGTACGGATTGTAGATAAATGTAAAATATAGACTGTATTTATACTGTTCACAATTTTGTTTTAATAACAATAAAATTTATTCAACTAATAATTGCTCCTTGAATAACTTACATTGTCCAATTATTATTACACTTAATACCTTGAAGAACTTCTTCCATTGTTAATAACAGACACTAATTAATGTAGTTTCTTCGTTTAATTTTTGAATCAATAATCTCAATACAATAGAAATAAAATACAAAGGAAGTAAAGAACATTTTAAAAATTTAAATTACTAAAGAAAAACGTTGGCTATTGAAGAAGTATTAAGTTGATTCACAATCTCTTATTACTTGATTGAAAATATATCACGTTACTTGATCCTTTTATAATTTATTTTTGTTTCTTTGTCTGTTTTATTACTAAAAGCTATTGTTTGTCCTCCTTTTTTCGATTTACTTTTATTTTAAAAAAAATATCAATTTTTTTTAAAAATTACTAACATAATAGTATGAGGAATGTAGTCATTACTTATTGCAAAATTAAGCGCAATATTAACAAAACTTTTATGAATCAATACACTCGTTTTTCAATATCGACTAGTTATTGATAGATTAAGGGCCTCTTTCACCATCTCTGAGTAAAGTGTCAAGTAAGCTAACCGCCATTTAAAGTCACCGGTCACCGGGAATGATGAAGCTGATACACCTTTGTTTGTATGGTAAAAGTCCCAAACATTAAAAAGAAAATAGTTAAAAAAAATCGCCTATCGAAGGATGCAGTAAACCTAGTGCATAATTTAATAAAACATAAAATTATTTCTAAAAGTAACTAATCAACACTTCACTTGTAGTTGATGAAAAAGGTCCTAAGTGACGAATATTACATATTGTCGCTATCCATACGAGCCATAATAATATTACAAATGTGAAATTAACTGTCTGTCTGTCTGTTACCTTTTCACGCCTTAACTACTCAACCGATCATCATGACATTTTGTTTACACGTTGTCAAGGATACAATAAAAGATATGGGACACTTTTCATCCAGCAAAAATGTACTGTTCCCAAGTAGATGTCAGGCCTATATAATATTATTTATCTTTCAACGCGAACGAAGTCGCCGGCACCAGCTAGTATTATATAAAGTATTTACTATCATATCATAATTCTTGCAAGTAATTTTTTGAGTAAGTATAATTTTCAACAGGAGCACAAATCAGAAATAAATCAGGGCCAACATAGACCTTAATCTCCAATCCGAATTTTCTTTGATTGGGGTCAACGTACGGTAATTTGGGGGCCGAAATTAGGGATAGGCTGCAAAAAGCGAACACGTCATGTCTAGTTTCTCTTGTCATTAACAGTTGGGCTTTCTGTGGGCGTTAGTAACAAGTTCGCAACTAGACCCAGTATTAGGTCAGTGAGTTAAAAACTTTTTCCTTCATTTATCCACCAGCTATCAACACAGAAGCAAGAAGGAATGATTAGTGCAATGTTATTATTTGATTTCGCTTTATTGTACTTACCGCCTTTTAGCTAGTTTATTAGTTTACCTAGTTTTATACTTTGTAATATATTTGTAGTAATATATTTTTTAATAAGTCTTATAGAAATAAAATATATTAAATTCAAACATAAATACATTGAAACATTGCACTGATACAGAAATCTAGATAGTAATAACTTAAGTGGCCAACTGTTATGGCAAACAACTTCAATATCTAATAAATTAATTTCTGAAGCGATCGTTAGTTAATAAAACCCCTCCGGGTAGCCTGAATCTTTAGACATCAGGAGTTTTGGCACACTTGAAGCCAATTTGAATTTTCCAATATCATCATAATAACGTATCAAAGTTGGTTCAAAGAAATATGCCCACGTTTTTTTATTTTTGGATCAGTTGGTAGAGAATAATCGACCCCCTTTTTAATAAAAAGCATTGTTTGTGCTGTATTGGGTACGCGTATGCTAACATTGTGTTCTGTTGTTTCAGGCAAACGCCAGATGTAAACAAAAAGCCGACATGAGATGAGTATGCGTGTGGCGTGGGCCAGGTGGTACTGGATTGTAATACTGACGACTTGCGCCGCAAGGACCGCCAGTGATTGGCTAGACTGCGCTCACATAGTGGCTTGCAGATGCAAATGGTCATCCGGGAAGAAAACAGCAACGTGTGCCTCCAGTGACCTACGCCGCCCGCCCTCTCTCTCACCAGACATTCAAGTGTTGGATCTTCACGACAATCCACTTAGAAATCTTCCGATTGAAGTTTTCGCGAATATCGGCCTACTGAACTTACAAAGATTGAATTTGAGAGCGACTAAACTTAGGTCCATACATGCTGATGCATTTTTAGAATTACGAATACTTATAGAAGTTGATTTGGCTGACAACGATCTATCTAATTTACCAACAGAAATTTTCAGAGGCAACGAAAGATTGCGTCTAGTTGTGTTGAGCAACAACCCACTAACGACATTAGTCGCTGATCAATTTCCGCCTTTGCCACATTTACGCATGCTTATGTTAGATGGTTGCAGATTAAGATCGATACACACGAACGCACTTAGGAATTTAAAGTCGCTAGAAACAATAGATTTAAGAAGAAATCAACTTACATTCCTTCGTTTGATTACATTTGCTTTACCGGCGTTGAAAACTGTTTCTCTTTCCGGTAATCCGTGGAGATGTGATTGTCGCCTACGTGAATTTAAGGATTGGTTTTTGGAAAGCAGACTTGGTACCGAGGACTTATACTGTATGGAACCGACTGTAGAATCTGGGCACAAATGGCAAAGTGTCCCTAGTGAGAGTATGGTCTGTGCGCCTGAAGTGCGATCGAGCACTTTGGTTGTAAGAGCCGAAGTTGGTTATGCAACATCGTTTGGATGTTGGGTCCATGGCGTTCCGAAACCTCGAGTAACTTGGTTATTCGATGGAATTGATGTACATAATAATAGCACAGTAGATTTTGATATGGAGGAGACCGAAACTGAAATTGATGACGAGGAGTCAGATGATAAAGTACCTGGTAGTGTCAGATGGGTTAACGTAACTCTTCTAAATGTAACTTCGAGCGCAGCAGGAGAGTGGACGTGTGTTGCTAGAAGTAATGCCGGTGAAGCTCGCGCCGTTATTAGTCTAGTACTACCTAGATCACAGACAGCAACTGCTCGGACTGCTCCTGGAATACCTCAACTCCTCGGAGTTGTATTTGGAGCATTGGGTGTTTTAGCAAGTCTTGGTTTTATCGCAGCTGTTGCATGCTGGCACATGAGAAGACGAACTGTTCCACCGAGTAGAAGTTTTACGGATCAGGAAAAGAGATTGTTAGATGCATCTGTAGTTGTAAGTTGTGACCGTTCAATTGCCGATTTGGCATCACCGTGCGACTTTGAATTGACAGAGCGATCACTATCCATTGGTGATGAACAGCCGAGAGGTTGTGGTTTTGATCCTGTTCATATAACTATAGAGGGTACTCCTGGAGCATTTCCTCCACCACCAGCAGAATTTGCTGTACCAGTACCGTATGGCAACATATTTATATCAGTTCAGGTTGCTGGAAGAGGTGAACCAGGTAAATATCCTGACTTGCTTAGCGGTGGCGCTACTTTACCACGACGGAACAGGACATGTTGCACTGCTCCCTATGATAACATGGGGCCTAGAGTGACAGCAGCAGGAAGTTCCACTTGGTCTTTGCCAGGAGCGAGTTCAGAAAATGTCGACAATTTAGAAACCCCTGTTTTAACGTTACCACCTCCACCGCCCGAGTTTGTCTCGCTTTAGCCTAGGCCCTTGGTACTAGATGTCTCCACTTTAAGGTGACCTGGTACCTTTGAACTCCTAAGTCAATTAGACTTATTACCCAATTTTACTGTCTTTCGGATAATTTTAAAATGATTATTTGTTTGTATATAGTTCAATGATAGTATATATATAATATTATTAAAGGACGATGTGTGACATCCTGTAAGATATATTATACGTAAGGTTGTTATCAAAATTGGAAGTTGTATGATTGAGTATTTCTATTATAAGGACTTGTTACCCACGAGTTGGGATATTGAAGCGAGAAAGTCTAGGCCGTTGTGTTAATTTATTAGATATTCCTCTTTTTATGTCCTTTGCATAAGTGTCTTCCCAACTTTTGTAAATAGATACTATTGTTTATTACGAACTTCCCAAACATAAGACTGACCCTTTTATCTTGTTTTTCCTCTTTCTATTATAACTATAGCATATGTATAAAGCTATATACTTCACTTAGTGTCAGGAAAATAGCTTAACGTTTTCTTTAAAAAAGCAAATAATGTACAGAAAATAAACCGATCACATAAAGTCCGTAGTTTTATTGGCTTCAGCTCTCTCTCTATATTACACGATCCAGCATCGTTACAATCGCATTTACCGTATTTATTGCCTCAGGGAACTACCGCCTTCTCCAAGTTAAAATAAATCTCTAGAATCACAGTATTTAATGATTGTCAATCAGGAACAAGGATTAATTGTTGTTGAAACGACAGATAAAACGTAATATTGCCTCGCTAAAATATTTTTCAACCAAAAAAAAAAAAAATGCAATCAAAATTTTAGACAAAAGGGAATAATTTATTAGACCGCCCCAGAATTCTAAAGCAAGGTTATTATTGGTGGATCTGACAAAACAATTTGTAATGGAGCATTATCTCTTTGACCCATTTTCCCTCGACCGATTCACAAATTCATGTTATAAATGGCGTCAATTATTTAAGCCCACTCCACCCTTTTTATAAATTCCTTTCATCTATAAAAAAGCGTGCCCACCGCATATTAATATGAAGTCATTTAGACACGAATGAAGTGTGGCACAGATACGAGTCTATTAATTTTTAGGGAAAATTTTAGCACGCAATTATTTTTGTACTCATTTAAACTGTTTACATAATTATGCAATAACTATTTCGACGGAGTCACAGTGGTTTCTTATTGCAAGTGCCATTAATTATTTTTATTTTTGCCATTAAGCTCAAAAATTATTTTATTTTTTATCTTAAACGTTTTGCAACTCCAAGCTGATAGTCGTTTCGTAGCACAAGACTTTTAACTAAAATATGAATAAAACATAACGTCAATTATTGCAAGTTGGTTTTCCGTGTTCGAAAAGCTCCCTTCTTGTCCACTACTAATACATAAGCTTCCTTTAGTCCGTTTCTTGTTCCCTGTTGTATCTTTTTCTATAAAAAATAATTATACCAGTCCATCCCTAAGTGGCGAGCTACAGAACAAACAATTTCCACTTAGTAAGAACGTAAGGACACGAGATTCAATCATCAACTTCTACGAACCATTCTAATGCCAGTGAAAGGAAATCTATTTCAAGATTGGAACAATGAGGCGAGAACTCAATGTTCTATATGAGATAATTGAAATCGTTACGTCGAGAGGGAGGTAATTCCTCTAAATGTGCTGATTTATATCTTCAGGGGTTTTGTGGTTAGGGTGATGACATAATAGACGTCAATTTACGAAATGACATTCCTTCAAATGACAAATGATGAAAGTTGTAAGCAATAACAGCAATAACAGTCGCAGATGGAGGCCAATACTTGGTTGCCAAAACGGCAGACAGAGGTTCGAATCCTGGCTTGCAAATTTGAAATATTTTTCAATTTTATGGGTGTAGCTTAAAAATAAATATGCTTCAGGGATACATTTTGAGGAAAATAATGTGTCTCAGAAGAATAATATAATCATATAAGTTGTAGTCATTGTATGTGATTTTATTATATTGCATATGTCAAACATTTTCTTATATTGCATTAGTTTTTGCCCTCAACTTCATCCGCGTTTTCTTTTTTCAGGTATTAAAACATTAATTCGATCTCTATTGATCATATATTTTTGTGAGGCTTTGATTTTTTTTTAGATAATTTCTTGGGAACTGCCCAAAGGTATATGGCCTTATCTGAATCTCTAACAACATGTACCTATGAATGCAAAATTTCATTATAATCGGTTGAAACAAACAAACTCGATTTCGCATTTATAATATTAATTAGGATTAGGTTGATGTTATATAGCAAAATTTTCGAGCTTATAATTCATATTCGCAAAGCGTCATACTAGCATAATACTAGTATCATACTCATCACAGTACCTATATACATTTTTGCTATTTATACCACGCTTTTGCACTAGTCTGTCAAGTTACAATATAACAATGTTTTTCTTTATCCGTTTTACAGTCTTTACCGAGGTGTTCATTTCATACTAAAATTTTCTTCATCGTACTACTTTGTGAAAATGTTAAACAAAGTCGTAAGAATTATCTCTGAGTTGATCTAATTAACGATGCATTGTTTTGATCCGTTCATTATTTAAAAGTTTAAAGAACATAGTCTATATTAACGTTAGTTACGTATACTATCGTAACTAATATTATAAATGCCTTTTCGCATTGTTTGTTTCTTGGTAAGCTTTCTTTTTAGACCGACAGACAGGCTGACGGTCCACTTGACGGTACGTGGCTACCGTCGCCTATAACACAAGGAACGCCACAGATGCTGCAAGTGCGCTGCCAATCATAGTAGGATTAAGGATAAGGGGTTGGGATAAAGAAGGGAAATAGGCAATCAATCACGCCTTAACTACTCAACCAATCATCAAATTCTGATTTGAAAAATACACCGGGTACGTTTAACTTAGAAAAAGTACTGTTTTCGTGGGACGAATTCGCAGAAAAAAGTAAGCTCGTGAGCTATAAGTACTCACAAGTAAAGATGTAACTTTAACCAGTTTAGCGCCATCTGTTACTGCGTTAGCAAAAACTTCACAGCGTCTTATTTAGAAATATTATGTCTTCAATTAATACTTAATTATTATTGACGATGTCTGTATTATGTGCGTAAGGAGACTTAAAAATTATATTACCTGTGATTTTATTGTTTGGAATTTTCGGATTTTGCAATGTAAAGCAAGTCGTTTTTTATTTATTATCATATGTCAATATGAATTTAGTATTAAATTATAGAGGACATACATATATGTATTTTCTTGAATTTAAATGCATACAAACGTTACAAACGTCTTATATAGCTACACTTCTTTTGTGTGTCTCAATCTTTATGAGCCCCAGGCGATGAGTTATTTACAGCGGAAAATGTGGAAAACTTGTAGACAAAAACTGTAAGTACTTATATTTAAAAGTAACTGTAACATTTGAACAAAAAACTAAACTTTAGGTCGTGAAAGTGATTAATGATCATGAAATGAGTCCGTAGGTAGAAAAATAATCAAGTTATTTTTAGTTTGCTTATTTTACAAACAATATCAAAAGGATTGAGAATGCGTTGTCTACCCTAAAAAAATTAAGGAAAATGGTGAAAATGATGATTGCAAAATGATCTCTGGCATCTTTACTATTCGAAACACATGAGCAGGTGGTTACTGCCGCCAGACAAGATCCCAGTCTGTGATTACGGAATGCAGTTTTCCCTACCACTGCTAGTTACTTTCATCATTCAGCAGGGTGGAGACATTCTTTTCTTCGTGGAAGACCTTGTATATACCTTGACATGGAGTCTACTGGAGATTTATTGTTGATGCGGTCCATATAAACCTACTTTATATATTGAAAAAAATATCTTATAATTACAAGCCAATTTCGCTGTCTTGAATTACTATATTATCAAAATAAATCACAAAATATGTGTATATTAACGATTTATGATAGAAATTAACTAGTTAATTATGCTCGTTAATCAGCACAGATATTAATGGCATCTACGTCTATACGTACCCTTAAGGAATAAAATCATTAAGCTAAAATTATAGACTTAACTTTAATTAATAAACTTTATCGTGGCGTGGGATAAAATTTATAATGCGCGCGTGTGTGTGTGTGTGTGTGTGTGTGTGTGTGTGTGTGTGTGTGTGTGACAGTGGTCTTTCTGCACGCAATGGAATTAACAGCCCATATGTGCATATTTTACAAAATAATGTGAATAAACTGAGACTAACTTATACACGGTCTACGAGCTTATGCATGGGGACTCACTAACATTTTTTTATACTATATATCCATACTAATATTATAAAGAGAGAAGATTTGTATGTTTGTAATGAATAAACTCAAAAACTAGTGCACCGATTTTGAAAGTTCTTTCACCTATAGAAAGCTACATTATCAGCGAGTAACATAGGCTATATTATATAGAGTTACGCGAATTAAGTCGCGTGCAACAGCTAGTGTTATATAAAATGGCTAAGTACTTTTAATTTAGCTAAATTTGGACTGAACGATTGACTGACTCTTTATAATTTACTATACTTAAAGAAAGAAAACATATTTCACTAAAATTCAATGCTGTAACTGCCTTTTTTAAAGTCCATTAAAAATAAATGTGCAAAGAATTTAGTTACATTTCTTATTGCTGTAACATGACTTCAGACTTCGTATCCTGTAAATAAATGAAGAAAATAACGAACATATGCCAACTCTGCAATGCGCATATCCGTGATTCGGGTACCATAACATATTGTATTCCTTCGTTTACTTCAAGGTGTGGCCACAGTATAGACTGACAAGCGATTTTAATACTTTTTTAAATATGAAGACTTATATGGTCATAGTGACTATATAAGGGAATAAAGAAAGTAATTTCATTAAACCAGTTTGACATAATCACCAGTAAAGTTATCAGTTACAGTAAAATTATAACAAAATATAACAGCAAATATAAGAAATCATCATGAGAGGTCATCAAATATAATTAAAATTAAATAAAAAAATTGAAAGGAAATTATTTTGTACATATTTCAAAGATATCAGCAGTTGCATGTACTAATTATTAAAAAAAGAAAAACATGTATCATATCTGTGGCCTGGTGCTAAAAGGGCCAATATCTATATTCCTATCTTTCGGTAATAAGCATTAGAACAATGAACAAGAATTGATAGTTATAATTTACATGTTATATTGTAGTATTACTAAAATATCTTTTTGTTATTGTTAGGACAAATAAATATCATTCTTTTTCAACAACTTTGCTGCTAAATCCCATTTTTCACAAAAAAGGACTTTGGCCCTTTTAGCACCAGGCCACAGATATAATTGTATTACTCTTACAACTTCGTTATTATAAGACTGAATAATCCCAATGAGTCTGGGGAGATTATTAAAAATCTAAAAAATACATTGAGTTTTCAAAAAACTAGAATCATTCAAAATCGATTGGAGGTCGTATAATATTATAGTTTGTATAATTAAATTTACAAAATATAATTAATATTGTTTTCCCGCTTTCCGCTCATAAAGTGACCACACCATAAGGTTTCCACGACACTTGTAATGCTTGCGGCGGATTTATGTCGGGTTTTTATGAAATCTGTAAGAGTACGCGACTTCTTACACAAAATCCGCAGTTTTTATAAGCTTTTGTTTGTATGGTGTTAATTTTCAATCTAGATCAAGAATTAGACACCGCTTTTTCTTTGGATTTAGTAGGAGCTAGTCTATTAATTTGGGTTAATTTAGGCATTATCTTGAATCACAATGTTAATTGACTGTCAGAGTAGACTGGACCAACTATCATTTGAATTCATATTTTTATGTAAAGATCCACTGGCAGGCTGACGTAATGGTAGGTGGTTACCGTCGCCTAATAATAGAAATAAGCAACGTCATTATAATATGTTACATTATGGCTGAATGTTCATGACCTTAGGAGTACGGATGCGGAGATAGGAATTGGGCTTTATCATCCCTCGCTCACTTAGCGTAACGCAACAGCACTCATGCTATTATTTCATAGTGGTCTTCAGTAAAGGGGTGGCTACTGCTGCCAGACAGGTTGCCCATTACTGCGAAACGCAATATGTCTTGCATATTGCACTAGTCCATCATATCATCATTTTCATATTATAAATTAAAGTCGCTGCCCGCATCTGTTTTTATTTATGTTCGTGATAATCTCAAAAATTATAATTTGTAGAAAAAAATCCGTGCGAAACCGGGGGCGGGTCGCTAGTAAAAATAATTTAAAAAAATGGGTTATATATATATATATATATATATATATATATATGTATATATATTATATATAAAAGGCGATGTGTGTATGTATGTATGTATGTTCCCGAAACCGCTGAACCGATTTTGATGAAATTTTCAAACAACCTTCATATTAGTTCAGCGGCTAATCCTGTGAAGTTTGGTAGAGATCGGACGCGGACGAAGTCGCGGGCACCTACTAGTTTAAGATAAAATCTACTCTAAATGAATCCGTTAAGAATGTGTTCCTTTAAAATGTGTTCCTTGTAATATAAAGGTATCATAAAAGTCGTTCTGAACGTTGAGTTAAAAGCAATTTCATAAGAATTTCAAAAGGAAATACTCGCTTTTCATGCATGCTACTCTTCAGTTACTGGAAAATACGTTTACACGACTTAATATGTAAATTTAAAATTCGTTGCCCTACTTTTAAGCTTTGAGAAATAAAGACCGTGTGTTGGTTTGTATATACTCAAGATTGTTAATGAAAAAAAAGTGTTCTGCATTTTTTGTAGACAGATAGTCTGACAGTCCATTTAATAATATGTTTATCTATACAGAAGATATAGATAGAGAAGTTTATTTCAAATTTGAGTGATGGAAAAAGTTTTTATTGTGTAAAATTTCAAAGCAGGCGAAGCCCCTGGGCAGCTTCTAGTAATTTAGAATTGAGGGTCCCACAGCTGGTCAAAACAGCATCTGTCTTGGGACAGCTAAATGTTCTACCCAATAGGCTATCATTGCAGTATAAAAAATCTGCCAAAAAGCAGAGGTAATAATATGTTAAGCAGTCATGAAACTTATTTATTCTACCAGAGTTTGTATGCTGCTGTTTGTAAATATATTATTGCTAGGCAAGCCAGCTACGAATTATTGTGACGTCACAGGAAGGAAAGTTTGGATTTTGGCAGAAATTTGAAGGAAACGTGTGTCAATAGTTTATATTTTCAGCTTAGTTTTTGGCACAGAAAATGCTTATCATGCTTTTCAGTGCTTAGCTTCAAAACTGTACCTACGATGTTTTAAAAGCAACTTATTCTTAAATTTAGATTTCTAAGTTAATACTATTGAAATGACTAAAACATTAAACAGAATTTAACGATTTTAATTATCTATGGGACATGACTGTCCATTATTGGTAGCTGTTTATGATAAAGTTAATGATGAAATGTAACTGTATTATATTATTAAAAGGACAATGTCCTTTTCATAATAAACAGTGATTTACTGCGACTTAATAATTTGCGATCACAACTTTAGTTTCCATTCACTATAAACTCAAAAGGACCAGCTATTTCCAGAGCAATGTAAATCTATGAGAAAAAAAAAAGTGTAATGTATAAGAAAAGTATCTAAAGTAAAGAAAACATGACGACATTGAAAGTTAGACGTGTTCGTTTAACTTTCAATGTTATCATGTTTTCTTTACTTCTTCTTTACAAATGTTTTGGCTCTATCAGAACTTCTCCGATGATTTTGCCAGTTTCAGTTGTAAGAATAGCAATTTATAAAAAACGCAAAATCAAAAGTAGAAAACATTATTTTCCAAAAACAGGTCATACGCGTCATGTTTAAAACAGTCAAGTCTCAAAGTCGTCTTTTCAATAGAAACTGAAAGTTTCAATGTCAATGAAATACCGTCAAAACTGCAATCTAAACAATGATGAACCAAAAATTAAAAAAAAAAAAAACAAGTGTGTGTTTTATCTAGTTTTCCAATGAAGAATTAAAAAAGATTTGTAACTGTTGATTCGTAAGTGAATGATGTATGGCTCCAGAACATTCTTAGGGTATGGCCTCAGTGAACGCGCTATGCGACTTCGTCCGCGTAACTTTATAAAATATAGCCTATGTTACTCGCTAATAATTTAACTTTCTATAGGTGAAAGAATTTTCAAAATTGGTCCAGTAGTTTTTGAGTTTATTCATTCCAAACATACAAATATTCTCTCTTTATAATATTATTCCTATAGAAGTATAGACTATATAGATGATGTCTCCGGAACAGTATATTTTTCTGGATGAAAGATACCCTATGTCCTTTTATGTATCATTGTATATTGAAAATGTCATGATATCGATTAAGACGTGAAATTGTAACTAACAAACAATGTTACTTTCGTATATAATATTAGTTAAGATTTTGTATCCACAAAATAAGTAGTAGCTATATTTGCAATAACAATTTCAACTTCGGAATATCTTTAAGAGTTACAATTGAAAACAAATAGATACACTTCTGCCGTCACTGAGGCATAAATTTATAACGGAGGCATAAATTTATAACCAGAGCATTATGTCAAAAGGCATCAGTTTGGATTTGAAATTAGACATATATAGAATTTTCGAATGTATAAAAGCCTTTAGAAATTTTTAATGAAATTATTAATTAGTCATTTACTGCCGCAAGACAAGCTGTCTAATTTATATGCATGAAGGCTGATTTACATTGATACAGTAGCTGGCGTCAGCATCTCTGGATTCCGGCGCTGGATCAGCACTGTATCAATGTAAATATGTTTCAATCCAGTCCAGTATTCATTATCCAGCACTGGATCGAAATAGACTGGCCGCCTCACGCATCTAGTGACCGCCCCCCGCACGCCGCACAGCCCGTGTCAGTGGCACTGGATCCTTATAAACACTACGCGCCAGTGAACGCCAGTCGCTAGAGCCCATCGTACAACGAAAATGTCATCTAAAAAGTGGTCTGATTTAATAATAATATTAATAATAATAATAAAATAAATTCGACAATCATTATCCCGATAGTCATATCGGCGAATGGCCTTATAGCGAAGAGCCTTGACCAACATCTTAAGAGTCTCTCGCTAGATGGCTGTGTCAAGGGACAGATACAGAAGGCGGTACTTCTTGTCACGGCACCAATTGTCAGGAGGTTCCTCACTCTGCAGCCCTAATCACCGGTAGCTCGGGCCTTATCCCGCTACTTGCGGAACTCTAGGTTTAAGTTTTTTATAATATTTATTGTTTTTTTATTTATATTGTAAAAAATTTAAATTTAAGATAGAAAATAAATACCTCAATAATAATAATAATAATGTTTATTTATTTACAAATCTATAAACATATAGGGTTATAAAAATAATTCGATGTTATAAACATACAATACAATTATGTTGAGTACCAGAGTCTAAACTAGGCCGAGCCTGTATCTTAGACGCAAGCGTCTAAGATATTTGTAGCGTGTAAACGACGCGATCCAGTGCCAGTGTAGATCCAGCGCTGGAATACAGTGTTGCTGGATCCAGCTACTGTATCAATGTAAATCAGCCTTGACTGCGAAACGCAGTGTCAGTGTGGTCTGCCACTACTCAATGAAAAAATATCCGAGTGCCGTCTATTAATTTTGATATTGCCTAAACATACCTATCTAGTTGAGTGTTTCCCAAAGTAGGTGAAGTGACATAGCCGATACGAAAGTTGTCCCTACCTCCCACTCTGGTTGATGAAGAGCTGTTACCACAGGGTAAAGTGTACTTCAGTAATGCTATGTTTTCGGAACTAGAAATTTATACCTGCATTTTCGATCAAAAGGAAATTTCCAATCCACTTTGTAAGGCTCGTATGTTTTGCGTCAGCAGACTTACTTTGATCAATCAAACTTAATGTGTTAAGCAGAAAGAGGACATAGTTTTATTTTAGGCTATGGATTTGTTTCCAGATTGGTAACGAACATTGGGATAAATAATAAAAAAATAAAACTTACCTACTTTTGCTAGTTTGCTAGTTAAACTAAATAAAAACAATTGGTTTCCATCCGCTAATAATATTTTGTTTCAATCTGTTTGGGTTTGAAACCATACAAATAGGAAAATTATATCGAAAACAGATCCGGTAGACAATCAAATATATAAAATATCATCCAATTATCTCAGGATAACAATCTCACGTTGTTCTGCGCTTACTGCTTCGAGTATTTCTCAATTAACTCGACAAAGTGGCTAGAAGATTGACTTTGAATTTTATACCTACAATATAATATAAGTTATAATTATTTTGAGACATATCAATTTTTTTTTTTTTTTTTAATATTAGGAAATCCTAATAAATTAGTTAAAAATTAATTTAGGAAATCTCTTTTGTTATTTTAAAAGTGCAAAATTTGTAAAGATATTTGTATTGTACTTTTATTTGTCATTCAGTTTGGTGTAGTTTGGTGTTTATTCATAATCTTCCAATTTTTATGTTAAAATTATTTATCTTAAAAAAAAAATTAAAATATGTTTCTTTGAAGGATTGAAATATTAAACACTAACAAAACATAATTTAAAAACACAATATATATATAAATAATTAAAAATCTATATTTACCTATAATATCGTAACTATCGTAGAAGGATTTTTTGGGGAAACCCCCAAAAGGATTTTTGGAAAATTTTCCTCTCTATTTCCGTACAGATTAATTTTCCATCACGAAACAATATGACGTAACTCCAAAATTTCGATATAAACGCAAACAAAAGTTAATTTGCCAGCAAGAGTTGCTTAACATTAAAATATTCAACAAATAAGTGACGCTATATTCCAGTTTTGTTGACTCTGCGGCCACGGCTTAAAGCGGGCAGCCACAGAATCCTGCAATGCGTGTTTTGGCCAAGTAATAATAAATGAAAAACGGCTTTATGAAACACTCTTTTTCGTTTTCCCACCGAGGCCAATGTTTTATGAAAAAAAAAAACTTCGGCTATGACCGCAGAATTGTAAAGGAAAAAATAACTTAATACATTATTTACTCAAAAGAAAGCTCAGCGAGCTATGCTCGGGGTTACACTTCATTAGATTTCGATCTAATCAGTAATGAAGAGATCCGTATATGTACGAAAGTTACCGACATAAGCCTACGGATCAGTAAGTTGAAGTTGAAGATCAGTACTCTGGGGTTGATGAATGGAATAGACACGAGCCATTCATCTTCTTCTATAATACCAAAGTCATACATTATAGCGTCTAAGCTAACGAACAATAAGCTTTAACGAATAGTAACGAACAATGGTGACTTATATTCACAATCTACACCAGCCTTATACTTATTTTAATAACAATTTCACATAACTTTTTTATTGCAAAGAGTTTACAACAGCTATTACTGTCTCCTATAAAAATATTTGTTTAATATTCCAACAATTAATATTAACCTTAAGTAAAAGTCGTTATTAATTTTTTTTTCCAAATATATTAAATTTATGGAGTGAGCCAAGTTTAGAAAATGCGTTCAGGGAACTTTAATATTTAAATATCTACATTTCTATAGGTCACAAGTCACACAAGGTCACAAGTCTAATCATTAATACAATCTTAAAAGAGCCTAATCACTTTACAAAAGGCTCTGTAAGCTTCTTAAAACTGATGACTGAATATTTGTTTCATATAGATCACCAAATTCAAAGTAACACGATAATGAATCATAAATGTCAATAAAAGTGAATCCTATGACTATAGGAGACAAAAGGCAAAAGAATTATCCTAGGATCCCATGGGATCTTCGACATGGGAGCCAAGTGGAGGGAGTCAATTTATATTGAAAAGAGCATCTACGAGGTCAACATTTCTCTTTTATAGAATCTGCATTCCAAATTGGTTGTGCCAAAAGAATTACCTCCTGTGATGTAAATATATATTTTAAATACCAAGTCGCCAAACAGGCTTAGGGTATGCTTGTGTTATAGGCTAGTCGAGACTAAGTCTCGCCTATATCACAAGCAATGCCACGGATGCTGCAAGTAGAATTAAGGATAAGGGTAATTATAGGGAAATGGGCTCTGGTATCCCTTAATCACTTACCGAAACACAACAGCACATGCTGTTATTTTACTATGGTCTTCTGTAAGGGCAACCGCCTTACAGAAGATACCGTTACTGCCGTCAGATGAGCTGCCCAAATGACTTACTAGATCCAGACTAGATCCAACTATGAAAAGCTCATGTCTAAAGCTTTCTTTGAATTTTACCCGGGACACCTTAACTACGTGAATGCAAAGCAGGCGTCAAAACAAGCACCTTAACCACGAACAATGTTCTAAAATAGTAAGTACGATTAGGCACACTAAATGTAAATTTATATAACGCTTATCTATACTAATATTATATATTTGAATAAACTCAAAAACTACTGGACTGATTTTAAAAATTCTTTCACCTCTAGAAAGCTACGTTATCAGCGAGTAACATAGGCTATATTTTATAAAGTTGCGCCGGCGAAGTCGCGTGCAACAGCTAGTAAACATATAATGAAAATTATACAGAAAATAAATACATTAATATTAGTATAAGGGAAAAATAGTATTGCTTGAATTTATTATAATTAACATACTTACAACTAATAACATGTCTATGTGTTTAAAGTCTATTCACACTTTCTGCGAAGAACTGCTAAGAAAATACACTCGAAAGTATAAATTGCCTTTCTAAAGCAATTGCTATTTATACGTTTTAAAGACACATATAATGACACGAGTAAAACGTTTTCTGTTTGACGGAGAGTCAAGAGTGCTTTAGGGAATCTTAAGGTGTTTAAGTCAGCCTCCTACCGACCTACCTTTGACACGTGGCCAATTTGCATGGATATAACATTCTTTACGAATAAAATTTGCATGCAATTTAAATGTGTACCTAAAGGAAACATTGCCTTTCATATTATCTCAAAGTCGAGTACTATAAATTTTCAAATTATTTTATCGTTATATAATTTTCTTTCGTATAATTAAAGCCGAATTGACATTAATTATTTAGTAGCAAGAAAAGACAAGTTTCACGACATTAATTAAGTGAAAACATCAACACAGAAGTGCTACAAATAAATTGACAAAATAAAATTGAAAGCACATTGT
This sequence comes from Synanthedon myopaeformis, assembly GCA_944738685.1. Classification (NCBI taxonomy): domain Eukaryota; kingdom Metazoa; phylum Arthropoda; class Insecta; order Lepidoptera; family Sesiidae; genus Synanthedon; species Synanthedon myopaeformis. The sequence goes on from OX122934.1 coordinate 1,197,004, forward strand.
AAAAAAAAAAAAATTTACACGAATATTTGGACAAGAGTACAAGAGTTCTTAAAATATTTACCAATACGACTGTATTATAATTTCTGAATATTCATACAGTGAGGATGTGTGGAAAAGTATCCCTACTGGTATAAGTATGAATAATAAGTGAAAAAAAAAAAAACCTGGTTCAGTTTCATGGTTTACGCAATTGTTTGATAAAACTAATGGCATGCAACTAATTTCGCCGTGTAAACGCAACGCAAAACTAACGTCGAGAAACCGCATGCATATTTACCAAAATCAAGCTTTGATCTCGGTGATACTGTGGATATCAAATTAATTTAAATATGCACAAAACTTGTTTTGCTAACTTGGTGAAGGCTGACGGTCTTTGAAAGTATGTGGCTGTCATGGCCATCATACCAATAATCGTCATGGCTAAAAGTCACCAATATTTTAAATCAATTAACCATTTTAAAAATGGTATTCTTATAATTTTTACACTTATTACAAAGTGCTTTTAAAGTAAATTATAGTGGTTTCCTTTGTAACTGCTATTATTACATTAATATCTATAAACCTTTGGCCGCAAGTCCTTTTTCAAATTACTAGAAATGAAGTAATTAAGGGGTGCAAAGCCTGGACTACGGGGAGGATAATTAATTCTTTCAAAGCCTGTTTCCCTTAAGGCTTTTCCAAGTAGTGAAGATTGGCGTTTTGTATTGTGGAAACAAAATCCCGTATTTACCCCTTTTTTACACTAAAGCATGCCCTTATTTTGTAAATAGGATGTCATAGTATTACGTGTTCGTCGAAAGGTGGATTTAATTTTGAGAAAAGTACAAAGTAATTTTTTTTTATTACATGTATTTAAAAGTGGTGTTTTTTAAAATGTGTTTCTTCATTAATCCAACATTTCTATTAAGATCTTCAGTATAAACAAAATTATGCCTTCATATGAAGTTCGGGAGCGTATTTGAAAACGCACGAAGTTATTTCATTTCCGAGTTGACACGTAGTTGCTTGTGTGTGGTTGATCTAGAAATAAAAACATTAATTTTAAATTTTTTCTACGTCAATAAATTGTAGGTATCTACTTGTAGTCCAGGAAAATTTACTTCCAAATCAAAATTTGAGATCCCTATGGGAATTTTTGATATAAGTTTCTGGAATATACATACTTGTATAGGTAATATGTAATATCGATGGGTGAAAGAAATTTTCGAATCCAACTTATATTTTCATGTTATTTATTTTTTTCGTGTAAGACTTTATCGGTATATTGTAAAAACAACTTCTAATTATTGAATTTATAGTATGACGTGTACTTTTCCTAATCGAAAAAATCGCCTCGAATCGTCGTCGCCTCGCCTCGCGTCGCATTCGGTGTGAACTAACCCTTAGCGGACAGAAGCAGACAGCGTTTTTTATTTTATAATGTGTATATGTATAGATAGATACAGACAAATATTGTATGTATGTACTCCACAATATCTGACAAATATTGTGGAGAATTTAGTTTTACATAAAAATGATTAAATAATTTTTCTTAGCTAAAATTAAAATTAACACAGTTTACACAGAAGATAAGTATTAAGTATGAAATAATTAAGTAAATAGTAAATTGATGTAATTTAAAGTAAGACAAAACTTGAAAGACTTAGTAAATTTAGTTCTGAATTTATAATGAAATTATGTAAGTACTTTTCAAAGTTAAAATAAGACAGAGATTTATTTCTAAATGGAGCAATTAGGCTTATTTATTATACAATAATTTATCGTAGAACTGGAAAAGATAATTTTATTAAAAAATTCATTTTGTAAAAGTAGCATTCAGAAATTATACTTATAAGTGTTTTTTTGTGTTTGTTTTTACCCAATCGTCTATAAATCGTAATACAGATTTAGATGAAACGCATGTATAGATCATGTTCTAGATTAATATATAGCTGACCCAGGTATCCCGGGTTCAAAACCTGGCAGGGCCAACTTTAAAACAAAATTTTAATGTTGACTGGTATTTTGTGTACAGTATTTCGCCTCCAGCTAATATAATTATGTCCATTACACATTATTATATATAAAATACTATATAGTATACATTATATCGTATACTATATTGCATATATATAGTATATATAGTATACTATATTGTATAATAGTGCTTATTTTGAGGGATATACAATCGGTGTGTTTAGGAACAATACATTCCATATCAAACAACTTACTTCTCTGTCACAATTTTCCGATACAGTCTTCATATGTTCAATTTTTTTCTTATTCTTAAAGACTAATGGAGTCACGACGGTCATGAATCCCGTTTTAGAATACTTGTTGTTCTTCACTATGCCAACCTGTAACAAACAATTAAATACAAGTAAGTATTGTGAATCTGGTATCAAAGGTATTAAGACGAAATCTGTTCTCATTATTTATGAATAGTTTAGTTTAACTTCACAAAGCTATCGCTATCCACATTGTTACAAATAAGAAGAAAATACAGTGATTTAATCTAAGTGTAAAGAAATGGTCCTCTCCTCCCTTCCCTAATCTTGTGAGTGACATTTAGGTATGATTATTTTTAAAGTGTTGAAATATTGGATCCAAACTATTTGTAACCAAGCCATTAAGTTTGCGGAAAAAAACTGTCACGTCAATGCGTCATGTTCCCTCTGCTGGTCATATTGTTTATTCATATTGTTTTTTGTTAATGTAGGTATTTGCTTTTTTTTGCGCCGCGCCTCTGTACAGAATTGCGACAGAACGTGATCGATCGAATTTCTAAAAAGGCACACACTTATCCCTGTGCTCCCGTGATCACACAAATGACACTGGCAAAATCATAACGCGACAATCGACATTAACTTGACACTGGCAGACAATGGCCATTTTAAAATGAGCCGCATTGCCATTTAAACCTAAGAAGAAGAAGAAGAAGAAGAAGAATGTAGGTATTGGATTCAATAACAAATTCTATCTACTACAAAATGATTATAGTAATATAGAATGTGTTATTTTTGTTTGCATAGATAGAAAAGGGACCCAATTATGTAGGATAAGGGTGAAGGAGACAGAAGAATTAGCTTTGACATCCCTTACTCTCTCACTGAATAATAACAGCATTGATCTTTTGTGACTGTGGTTACTGTCGCAATATATACTGCCCAGTTTATTAGTGCGCAATTAAATTTAATAATTTTATTACTAATTTCAAATTATACTACACTAGGACTAGTAAATATCATAAAAATACCTTTGCCAGAAGACATTTGATAATGCAAGCAGACTTTTCAGGATACGGTGGGTCACCACGAAGGTATTCAAGGTCCTTCTCCACTGCATTTACCTGATTCATACAGGATTTTGCTGTATTCACTAGTGTCTTGCGAACCACATTTGTGAATGGGTCTTCTGTTAAAAAATAATCGCTGCATTTGAGTTATTTGTAATCTACTCGAATGCTAATATTATAAAGAGAAAAGATTTGTAATATGTATTTTTGTTTATTGTTTAGTAGTAACATGGCACACTGCCTATCGCAGTCATTTGGGCAGCCAGTCTGGCGGCAGTGACCATCCCTTTACAGAAGATTACCGTGAAATAACAGCATAAATTGTTGTGTTTCAGTGAATGAGTAAGGGATGCCAGAGCCCATTACCCAATCCCTTCCTTATCCCTTATCCTTAATCCTTCTATGGTCAGCAGTACACTTGCAGCACCTATGGCGTTGCTTGTGTTTTAGGCGACGGTAGCCACCTAGTGTGTATACTTATAACCTACCTCAAGTGGACCGTCAGCTTGTATGTCGACCTTTAACATAAAAAATAAAACATAAATAAACTCAAAAAATACTGAAGCGATTTAAAAAACCATAACATCAACTTCTGTTTTAATATATTTAAAAATAAGCTCAAAAAAATTAAACAAAAAACGTGATCAAAGTTAAACTGCGATCGGGGTTACTTTGATAGCCCTACTTTTTTTTAACGAAAATCTATAGTATCTAACTCCCATTAGGTTATTATTATGGTACATTACAATGATACAGTAAACAAAATGATTATGGTGTTTACCAAAAAAATACTTGACACAGTGGATTTCATCAAAATAATGTGTTTGTAACAACCACATTAGTACATAAGTTATTCAGGCTTACAAAATCAGTGAAAATAATATTTATTTATTTATTTATTTATTTTCCAAAAGGTACATCTTTTGGAGGTACACCTAACTTATAATAGGTATAGGTAACAAAAGGCAAATTTGTCACAATGGCATACACATTTGTCGATTTTTTTATGACACTGACACATTCTTAGACGCTGCATTCGAGCAAAGACAGAGAATGATAATCAGTGATGCTAATTGTAGAAAAAAAAACTTAGAGCTGCGTTCAGATATCGAAAAAATTTCATTTAAAAACAAAAATAAAGTTTTCATCAAAGTAACCCCGTTCCACGTTATTAGTTGTCTGCCAAACTTCATGGAATTTATTAGATTTTTTTCAATACAGATAAATTTCATAGTGAGAGAGAGGTTCATTCCGATTTGTTTGGTGCTTTTTAAACAAAATATTTCGTGACATACCCCTCGCCGGTTCTCCATTCGCCAAGTAAATTAAACCCAGCACGTAAAACGAAAGTTTAATGGGACACGCAAGCATTATCGACGTGTTGTCCCATAAAATATCCGGAAAATAATGACACAAAATAATTTTAATGCAATTTACTGATGGACTCGGCCGATAAGAATCTGAATAATTTTACGACTGACATACTCTGTTTTGTAATATTATTTTAGACAAATAAGTTTTTTATTCATTACTACCTGGTGCCCACGACTTCGTCCGCTTTATAAAATATATAAAAAACATATATTAAGAAGGCGTTAGCTTTTTATTTTATTTAAAATGATTTCTTGTGAACAGTCCTTTTTTCTATATCAAAGGTACCATATGTCCTTTCTTGTATACCTGACAAGTGTATGCAAAATTTCATGATGATCTGTTGAGTAGTTATAGAGTGAAAAGGTAACGGATAGACAGACACAGTTAATTTCTCATTTATAATATAAAGTACGCCCAGACAGGATGCATTTATATGTATATATTTGCGTGATTTAGATGGAGTTAACGGCCTTACAGACAGACGCTGAAAGCGACTTTAAATTATATTATGTAAAGAAGAACTACATTCGTATATCACACACGTATATATGTCCATACGAGTATACACACCTAAATACGTGTACGTGTGTATATGTGAATGATGAAGAGAGATAATGGGCCAATGTAATTATGTTTGCATCTCGATGGCTATTTCGCAGAGCAGATTATAATGGGGCCATGAATTTGAAATAACGGAGACAAAATAAATACCTAATATAATTTCACAGGTTATTTTATAAATTTATATCCGTTTCAGCTTTCATAAATTATAATCTGCATGATAATAACTCATGATGCATGATAATGCATGATAATGCATGTATGATAATGCATGATAATGCATGCATGATAATGCATGATAATGCATGCATGATAATGCATGATAATGCATGCATGATAATGCATGATAATGCATGCATGATAATGCATGAATGCATGCATGATAATGCATGAATGCATGCATGATAATGCATGATAATGCATGATAACTCAGAGACGAAAGTCTCTGAGTTTTCTGGTGAATGTTATGTATATTATTATTATTTTTATTTGAAGATGTAAATATAGTTAAGTTTAGTTTATTTATTTCAATTTATGTTTATTTTTTATGTAATTTTTTTACATATGGGCTAATTTGTCTAAAATAAATGATTTGAATATACATATAGTAGCCCCATTATCCTGTGCCATGTTTTTGTATGTTAAACTTGATGGTATGCGCTGGATACCGTCGCCTAATAACAAAAGCATCGATGCAAGTGCTTCAAGTGCATTATCATACATTTTTATTTATATAGATATATAGAATACACACGCTGACATTATATTATGTCAGCGTATGTATTTTATTAATAAATTACTAATTAATCAAAGCTCTAGAAAGGATGTGCTAATAAATAATTAATCTAAGGCCCTCTTTCACCATGTGTCAAGTAGGCTAACCGCCATTTAAAGTCACCGGTAAACGGGAATGATAGAGATGATATATACCTTTGTTTGTACGGTAAAAGTCCCAAACATTAAGAAGAAAATAATTTAAAAAAAAAATCGCCTATCGAAGGATGCAGTAAACCGAGTGCATAATTTAATAAAACATAAAATTATTTCTAAAAGTAACTAATCAACATTTTACTTGCAGTTGGTGAAAGAGTCCATAAGATTCAATATTTGTATTCCAAATAATAGGTTTATTAATTATGACTGTGTTCTGTGTGTAACAATGTTGAAATTAACAACGAGATCGTCAATGTTCAGCGGTATTAGTATTCGTAGAGCCCTTGGCTTCATTTCAACTGACAAACGTTTGTAATGATGTTTACATATTACCATACGAACTCGTATCATCTAATCAATGATGTTTAGGCGAACCCAAATTGCATTTCATATTCCCAATGAAGTTTCAATTTGCTATATACGTCTTTTTGATAATGTGGGACAACGTTAGCTTTATTCTCGCTCAACCTTATTTGGACTTAAACTTCCTAATCTTAAGAATTAATCTAAAAAAAATCTTTAAATTTTTCAACAATTCAGCCACAGATTTTTGTGTGTGGTGTTTTTTTTAATGTGAAGGTCGTCAGACAGACTTATTACGGTCCTATAACACAAGTACAGGTGCTGAAAGTACGCTAAACTAATTAAATTTATATTAATTGTAAAACCTTTGTTTATGACTATAATCGGTTCATATATAAGAAGTTTATAGTTTATCTATACTTCTATGTATATTAATACTAACTGGTGCCCGCGACTTCGTCCGCGTTGAACGATGAAAGGTACCCTATGTCCTTTCTGGTGTCTCAGACAACGTGTATCAAAATTTCATGGTGATCGGTTCAGTAGTTTTTGCGTGAGAGTTACAAACATCCATACATCCAAACATACTTTCGCATTTATAATATTAGTATGGGTTAATACTATAAAGAGAGAAGGTTTTTATTTTAGTATGTTTTTAATGATAAACTCAAAAACTACTGGGCCGATTTTAAAAATTCTTTCACTTATAGAACGCTATATTATAAGCGAGTAACATAGGCTATATTTTATAAAGTTACGCGGACGAGGTCGCGTGCAACAGCTAGTAAGCGATAATTATATCGCTAATAATTTAAGTATATGTGGTGTAGCTTTCGTTAAAATAAAATAAATATATATAAAACTTTAAAACACTATAGCTTGCTACTAACATGAAGTGGCGAAGGTTTTGTGAAACCATGTAAGAGTGAGCCTTCATAAAACCTTTGCCAGCATACGCATGAGTCAAGTGACTCTTAACACATACTCTGCCACTCATGTTATGCATCTAAGTATAAACTGATCAGAGATTAGTCGCCAAAACACTTTTTTCATATAACTTTTTTAAAGTTTATTTCTAAATGTTTAAAATAAAACACATTGCAAGCAACATTTTTAAACAACACAAATGAAATTGTTGTACAAACAAGACAAAACTAATTTCATCTTCTAATCACGAGTTAAATACAGCTTCTAAATCATGAGTTTCTTATCATGTCCGCGAAAGCCTTTTTTAAACTTACTCTAATTAGATGTACTTTCATACAAGCATAGTGGACAAATGCAGTATTATTATTATTAAAGTATTTGTTTAATCATTATTTATTTCACTTTAAGATTTTTATGAATAACGTTAAGGACTATGTAGTCTCATAAAACTGAACATCTGGAAAATATAACACATGAGAAAATATTTGATATTTATTTTTACCGCCACAGCGACCCCTCAGGCTCTCTAATATTTGTCCAGGATAAAATCCTATCAAAATCAAATCAAATCAAATAAAAATATTTATTTATCAATTAGATTTATCCAATAAACTCTTATGATCGTCATTATAAATTTAAATTTACAAACGTTTCGGCAAAAAAAATCCAAGATGATGACGAAACTTAGAAGAAACCCCGAAAGAAACTCAGAATACCATTCTTTTTGTCATCTATAAATTAATTTTGGTAATAAACTGTATGTGTTCCAAATTTCATCCAAATCCGTTCAGTAGTTTTTACTTGAAAGAGTTAAAAACATACACCCATACAACCATCCATCCTCACAAACTTTTATGATTAAGAATTTAACTAGGTTATCCAAGTATATTATAATATATTATAACTATTTTAATTGTTTTTATATTAATAAAAAAAATTAAAAAAAAAATTACAATAAACTTTCAGTTAAAATTCCAAATGAAAAAAAATATTTTTTCCCAATTGTATATTGTTTTAATATCGTATATTCACAGCTTCATCGGTCGAGACTTTGACTGATAGTGCCATCGGATAGAACAAGTGTTACCAATTTGTTAGTGGCTGGCTCGATATTACATTGTTTACTCAAATAAATTGATTTTAACGTTTCAACCTGTTAGTAGCTTGATTTGATTTTGTATTAATTAAACTACTTTACCGCTCACTGAAGCTTGAAACCCAATAATTAAAATTTCATTCCAATTAACTAAATTTTGAATAATGATTGTCATGTTCGTACCGGAGCTACTTGTTGTTAAATTTCATCTAGTTTGTGCATTTAATTAAGCAGTTAAACATGTGAGATGTTTAATTGCTTGTTTAAAAGTCCGTACTTCCGTACTAATATTATAAATGCGAAAGTATGTTTGGATGTATGGATGTTTGTAACTCTTTCACACAAAAACTACTGAACCGATCACCATGAAATTTCGCATACACGTTGTCTTGGACACCAGAAAGGACATAGGGTACCTTTTATCGTTCAACGCGGACGAAGTCGCGGGCACCAGCTAGTATTTTTATAATTTATACCGACGGTCCCACTGATGGTAGGTAGGAGGCTACCTTAGCCCTATAAGGCCACAAACAATGCCACAAGTGCTGCAAAGTGCATTGCCTACTACAGTAGGATTAAAGTTAAGGGATATTAAAGCGATTTTGACGGATATATATTATTATAAAAGTTATAAATTATTATTATAAAGGCGTAAAATTTCATACCTGGGTCATATTTTAAGACATCAACAGTACGATCTGCTTCATTTGATTTTGATGGGATGGAAAGAAAGAAGTTGTGACTGAAGAAGATTAGAGAGTGGATCGGGATAGCTAACACATTTGAGCAGTTCATCATCTCAGTCGCAGGACGTCCACTGCTGGACATAGGCCTCTTCTATAATTCTCCAATAGGACTGGTCAGAAGCAGCCTGGATCCACCGTTGACCCGCGGCCTTTATTAGGTCGTCTGTCCACCTTGTAAGTGGACGTCCTGCACTGCGCTTGCTGGTCCGTGGCCTCCACTCGAGAACCTTCCGGCCCCGGTGGGCCAAGGCTCTCCGTACTATATACCCTGCCAACTGCCACTTCAACTTACTGATCCGCCGACTTATGTCGGCAACTTTCGTACGTCTATAGATCTCCTCATTTCTGATTCGATCTCGCAGTGTAACCCCGAGCATAGCCCTTTCCATAGCTCGTTGAGCGACAATGAGCTTCCTTACGAGGCCCATAGTTTGAGCAGTTACGAAGAACAAAAGACAGAGAGGACTGTTTCAGGTTGATCAACAACTTTTCTTGGAAAGGCACTGCAAGAAGAAACAATTAAAATAAATAAAAATACAATAAATCTTTTAAACCATCAAAACTCAGAAATTATGAACATAAATAAAACTCCAATAAAAAGCGACTACCATTTAACAATATTAATACAACGCCGAGCTGAAATGGCGTTTGGTGTAATCATATTTGCGGTGATAATTTGACACTTTTGATTACACAAAATAAGCGAACTGAGTCGATATTGGCAGAAGAGCTGGATAAATTAATTAAACAATATTAATTGATGATAATGCCACCTAATATCGCCATGTTGGTACCGCATGTTGACACGTGTTTCAATTTGTTGGAAGATATGTAAGTGGGGACAAATTCATTGATGTCAAAATTATTATTATTACGCGCTGTTGTTCGTTTTTGAACATTACTCAGATTTATTTTTCTATCTAGACAAACCAAATTTTTTTTTTTTTTCACTATGTAACATATACAATACAACGTGTACAAATTGTTGTTTTTTTTTATTATTTTTTTTATTTATTTAAAAAAGGCATACCTAAACACAGTATACAACACTCACAGAGAGGAACATTACAAGTATGCAAGTATTTTTGAAAAAAAAAAAAAAAAGTCTCAAGCCTTTCTTTTTTTATTTTATTTAAGTACTCTTATTTAGTCTGTATTTGCCTCATACTGAATATTTTTATCACACAGTATTTTTATGTCCCAAAGTTTATTGAACTAGAGTGTAGGTGATACTTGTTAAGGCTTGATAAATTATTAATTGTCTAATTTATAACTTGCGTTGCATGCGAGTAAAAAATAATATTGGCATGCTATCGTCATAAAATATTGTTTAGACATTAATTTTGTTAAATTTCGTAACATAAGAAAGAGTTTCGCCTGAGTAGCAATTTGTGCAAGTTAGTGCAAGTCTACAAATGATGGCATACAAAATTTTAATAAGGGTCGATTCTGACCTGGCTGCTTCTAGCCGGTCTTATTGGTCTTATTATTATAGGGAAGCCCATAATAATAAGACGTCTTATTATTATATGACGTCCAGGACGTCCTTTGATAAAGAAGTATAGAATCTATGTTGCCTTAAAGACTTTACTTGCTAGAAAAGGTTCGAAGAAGAGCAACTATTGTTTTTTTTTTAATTCACACAAAACTTCTACAATGTATCTAAACTAGACAGTTTGTTCCAGTTTTTTTATTTTTATTGTAAGACACTTAATCTAGCTTTCCAGTAACTAAGCCGTACATGAAAACCTCTGAGGACTTATCTGTGTAACGGTGAGCCATTCTTTTATATGTTCTCACAAAAGAGATAGTACATTACAAATAAGGTAGGCAAATAAAACCAATAGTTTCACATGTTATTTATATTTCTATTCACATGTTATTTATATTTCTGTGAACTTAATATAATAATATTATGGTGTGTTATATGTAGTCAGGACTCTGTATAATTTATCGCGTATGCGTACGGAGTGAGAAAAATCTAATTATTATAATTAACAAACCCAACAACTAACTAATAACATAAATGTTAAAGTGAGTTTCTTTGTTTGGTTACGCTTTCGCGCCTTAACTACTCAATCGATCATCATAAAGTTTTGCACACACGTTGTTAGGGATACGGAAAAGGATGTGGGGTACCTTTTTTCCAAAAAAAAAAATTACTGTCCCCGAGGGATCATCGAAATATAAAAATAAAAATTTAACGCATGACATAAATATATGAGCAAGATTGAATAAATAAAAATTGCCCATATATTTTTATCAGGCGTTTATAATTTTTTTTCAACACTTAAGAAAAAGGGACGTGGAAGAAATTTATTGGAGGGTAAAAGCTAGTACGATATAGTAGTTAAAAAATTAAATTTTAACATGAATATCAACCGCTGCAGTGAAGCCTTTTTTTAAAGTATTTTTTGTTTAAAAAGTTAAATAGGGCGTTTTTCGGCGCAGCATAAAATAAACAACTTGGTTGTTGGACATTTGTTGAAGCTATAGTCGCTCGGGGAATCGGTGCCATAGTAACATTAGCGTCAGTATTGTAGTAACAAAACTTACGACTATGCCATAAGCTACTGACAGACATGCTCAATACTAGCATGCTCATTAGCATGCTTAAAACTAGCATGCTCATTAGCATGCTTAAAACTAGCATGCTCATTAGCATGCTTAAAACTAGCATGCTCATTAGCATGCTTAAAACTAGCATGCTCATTAGCATGCTTAAAACTAGCATGCTCATTAACATGCATAAAACTAGCATGCTCATTAGCATGCTTAAAACTAGCATGCTCATTAACATGCATAAAACTAGCATGCTCATTAGCATGTTTAAAACTAGCATGCTCATGCAACTGTTTACATTTACCACCAATAAGCATGCTAGTTTTAAAAATGCTCCTAAATAAACGTACTAGCCATACTATCATTCTTATAAACAAACCTGTTCAGACATACTCGGAGCACGTCCCCTTCCTCGCCTCAGGTAGCATACTCGAAAATCAAACGACTGTTGATTTTTGAGCATGTAACAATGTAGCATACTGTATAACAATGTTAACTGTGAACACCGTTTGGTCAGCACAATAATATCCTGTGAGGATTACATTCACGTTGCTCATTTCCGAATATCCCATAGCTTGCTGAATGCATCTGAATAATTTTAGTAATGTTGAATGCCTCCGCTGAGCAAATTTTGAATTGTATCTGTGAGTTTTGCATTTAAATTTTATTGCTCTACAGTTTCAATAAACGCAGATTTTTTTAAATATATTTTAGCGACTTATTTTGAAAATATTGCACGAGGCTTCGTCCGCGTAACTTTATAAAATATGGCCTATGTTACTCGCTAATAATATAGCTTTCTATAGGTGAAAGAATTTTTAAAATCGATAAAGTAGTTTTGAGTTAATTCATTACAAACAGAGAAAAATACAAATCTTCTCTTTTTATAATATTAGTATAGATATAAATTTTGAACCATTAATATGCATTAAGATGAACCAAATTAAAAAAAAAAACCAAATCTTTAACAAAAGCCATAAAGATTTTAGGCGTTATATTTTTCATTTTTCAACGCGAACGAAGTCACGGGCATCAACTAGTGACATATACCTATGACTATAACATAAACTGATACTTAGATATATCTCGTCACAACTTAGTCACAGTATTATAATATATTCCCATGTTAAACTGTGACTTAGTCCTACAGTAACTGAATGAAACCGTGAACCAGAGTAGGTACATAATATTGTCACATTTCCTCGTAGTCAAAGAGATTTCTACATAGTTTATCAGCACTTTTGAATTGAAATTTCGAAGTGGCAATCTATACAGTGTGGCAACGCTCCAACCGTGAACCAAGAGGGTCGTAATTCAATGGATTATCACACCTCCGCGCAATGTATTATGTCGGTTACTTTGTTTGCTACATTGTGCATTTTGCTCGCTGATATATTGCAAAGTGTCGATGCCAAAAGCGTATTGATCGATGCCTACAGGAGATGAAAACCTGATCATAAATATTGTACACATAAAATACTCTCACTAATATTCACATTATTTTACAGTTAAATGTAAAATTTATATTTAAACCCACCAAAGTTGTAAGTAGAAAACTTGGAACATAGATTTTGTATGTCTGTTACATGTGTTATACAGCTACTGTAATTGTTAAATGTGTTTTTTTAAGGTTAATGTTAATGTTGACGACACGTTTGGTCTAGTGGCTAGTAACTCTAGCTGTTAAACAAACCCTAGATAGGGAAATGGGCTCTGATATTATTTACTCACAGAAATATAAAAACACATATGCTGTTCTTCCTCCTGAAAATTATGGACGACAACTATGTCCACAAATGATCGTTCTGCGGCTGAGATGAATGAAAAATTAGGTGAGTACTCTGTAGATACGTTTTTGGAATAATTTTTAAACATTTACCTGTAACGTCAATGACAGTTTGTTTCGAGTTTGATTTATTCTATGGTTCTTTGGTCTCGGCAAGGAAATCAATTCATAAATGTGTAACTTCATAATTATTATTTAATTGTTTGTTTTGTTGTAACTGTCTAGTACGGTTTTATTTTTGTATGTTGTGTTCACATGTAGTAGGTTACATTCCAAATTAATTGCTGTATTTGTATGTTCTTGTTTTTTTACTTGCTTGTACATGGAATTGTATACCAGTTTTGTGAACCATAAAAAAAAAGGCTGTTGGTATCCCGAATATAAATAAAATAATTGAATTAGTATCACACATTAGATTAAACAGGAATTTTAAAATTGTTACAAGAATTATTTGACCTAATTCGTATTTCTAAACACTAAAATTAATTGCGTAATACAAGCCCCACGTTCTTCAATTTCCTCTTCAAGGCACCTGATGTCTGGACACGCGTTATTTCCTTAATAACAGGTATTTTGGCGTTTACGAGCGTTTTATGCCTTTTATGACCTTACCCCAAATGGTGGATACAATAATGTGGCTATTATCGCTTTGGTCTTTTTAAATAAAGTCGTCTTTCTAAATTATCTTTCGCTGTGCTTATGTGTCTACAAATCCTACAATCAAATGGGCTTTCAGTTTGCCATCCTTTAACTTTTTTTTATGTATTATTTTACTAGCTACCCGCTCCCGGCTTCGCACGGGTGCAATCCAGCCGAAAAATTCCCTTACACTGCCATCTGTTAGAATCTTATGGAACTCACTGATAATTATAACTCTTTCTCATATAATAAACAAATAATTTGCAATAAATAAATATTTCGACCATAAATCGAATTAAAAACTATCCTATCTTTTAAGTTGGACCAAATTACACATAGTTAAGAAGTTTTATCAAAATCGGTTCAGTATTTTTGGAGTTCATTGGCGTCAAACAACGTGACACGTAATTTTTATATACTCGTATATAGAGATTAATTAAGAAATATTTCAAGACCATCAAGTGATCTGTGTTAACAAAAAAAAATTATAATACGCTAGCTTATGAGGAGTGGACTGTATGTAAATAAAATGAAATTATGAGTATTTAATATTATAAAAATATATTTAAAATAAACTGTTACCAAATTGACACGCAACTCTACCAACTACCAACTGATCGTTTCTATAAAATTGTTTTATAAGTATTCTTTGTGGCCACTAACCAACCAGTTGCCAACACTAGCGTTAGTTAGCTTCAGACGGACACAATATTTTCTACATTTTTTTTTTAATTAATAATTAATTTAGATTAGGTACATATAAAAATATATATTATAGATTATATACAAATAGGCCTAAAGAATCATAAAAATTATATTTTTACATTTATTTATTAATTAAAATAATAATACTAATAAGACCAAAAAAGAAAATGAAGAGAATATTCTATAAGTGATAAAATTAATTTTTCAAAAGTAATTCGATAATTTTATTTTTATTTTATTCAAAATCTTATTTATTTATTTTTTAAATTGATTCAAGGTAGCCCTTGGCCGCGGCTCACTTGATGTAAGATGCAGATGTAAGGCCGAAGCACGCTTACCTAGTAAGTGCCCATTTACCCTTGATTTGAAGACCCCGAGGTTGTAATTTTGAGGAAACACAGACGCAGGCAGTGAGTTCCACTCCCCAGCGGTTCGGACAAGGAAGGTGGAACTGTAACGCTTCGTGCGTGACCGAGGAACATCAACCACGAAGGGATGAAACCCCTGTACGCGTCTCGTTGTCCGCAAGTGGAACGATTCCGGTCCTTCTTCTTTTATCGCTCATTCCATTAGTGAAAACCGTATCAAAATCCGTTTTGAAGTTTATAATTAAGTAAGCGTAGAAACAGACAGAGGTGGACAGCAACTTTATTTTAGAATAAAATTAAATACTCGTAATATAAGAAATTTATCAATTTTTTCATGAAAGATTCGATGTTACCACAAAAGCTAACATCACTCGAGATAAATCTTGAATTCCATTATTTCTTTTATATGGAAGTGCTATTGAGTTGCTAGAAATTTATTTCCATGAAACATTTACGACCATAGATTTTAAACATAAAAAGAAATAAATTGATTTATTCTTAGTGAAGTGTAATAAACGTTTCCAATTTCTAGGAACGCATCGATTTATAATAGAAGAAGTGCAATTTGGCTTCTGTCCTGATGTCTGGAATTGCGACGAACGCAGTGAAAATTTACGATTACTTGATAAAGTTTGAAATTCAATTTCTAATATCATTTTCAACTTCACTATGAATGTTGGAAGTGTTCTCTATTCAAAATTTCCATCCGATAACTATTCATATATCTGGTTCTATTGTCGCGTTTCGGTATTTCATTGATGTTCATCAGAATGAAGTATATTAACGGATACATATTTTTTTTTTTGTATATAATTTTACATAATGTATACAATAGAATTAACTTAAAATTTTGCAACAAGTGTAACTATGATTCATTTGTTGTATGAACAAATATAAGGTTTTATTACAACTTAAAAAAAAATTACTATTAAAAAAAATGAAAAAAAAAAATTGCTTTATTCTTTGCAGTTAAGTAAGTGATTGAGATATTGTTTTATAATATTATGTAAGGATATACCTAACGTTTGCTCCTAACTTCATCACATGTGTGTACTTATTAAAATATTTATTCATTCTTTAAATTGCTCATATAAGGCGTTTTTTAACAGGCGTTGATTTTTTATTTTTATTTTTTTAGAATATGTCCATTTCTGTATCCCTGACAAAGTGCATGAAAATTTTCATTTGAACCCTAGAATGTAACAGTTAATTTTTTAATTTTAACAAATATTAAAAAAAAAAGTAAATACTACCCATAAATATTTGAAGGCTTAAAATAGTGGTATATAACACCTTTCTGATATATAGTCATTTTATTAGAGCATAAAGGTTTGTGTGACGCCGATATTTCTTCCAGTTTTATTATTATATGAACGTCTATTTTTAGTTGCCATCAAACTTTATGGGAACCAAAACTGGGTTCAGGAAATATGATTTTATTTCTTGTTCACTAGAGAAACTCAATTTATTGGAAGTCTTGCTTAAATGAAAGAATATTTTGATGTGGTGACGTATTTAATAATGTATTGTCTTAACATACATATTGTGAAGATAGAGTTTAATTTATACTAATATTATAAAGAGAGAAGATTTGTAAACTCCAAAACTACTGCATCTTTTTAAAAAAATATGTCACATATAGAAATCTACATGATCAGAGAGTAACATAGGCTATATTTTATAAAGTTACGGGGAAGAAGTCGCGTGCAACAGCTAGTCTGATGGGAATTAACATTATAAAAGAGTCCCATTGCTGTACAGAAGCTTCTCAATATGGTTGCTGTTGTGTTTCAATTAAAGAGTTAGGGATGCCACACAGAGCCTATTTTCCTATCTCTTTCTTATTGTTAATCGTCATGTTTAACAATATATAGTTTCCTAAACCATGAGTTTTTATTACATAAAAAAAAATATTTAAAAAAGAATTTGATTTTACGACGATCACAAATGAAATATTCATACTAGTCATTGAACTATATGTATGTTATTCTGTTATAATATGTATTTGATATTATAATAGAATTGACATTACAACTGATATCATATTTGTAAGCAAATTCACATTTATTGTAACCCAAAACGTTTATACATTGTATAAAAATGACTCCACCGGTGATATCATTATCCAAAGCTTATGACATCTGTATCATGCGACCCCTTTTGTAAGTTATATCATTAGACAATGTTCTAACCTGAGGTGGCATATGAAAAATGACCTCCCTAGTAAGCTCTTGATCGGGCAGGTGATACAAAATGGATGTAACGTAACGTCACACGGAAAAATGAACGTATAATAAATAACCCCGATGCCTTTTAGTTTCGCGTAACTAAATATTGGATATTTACAGAGTAATATAGAAACATAGTAACTAAAGGTTAATAGGAAAACTAAATTTTCACAAACTTTGTTATAATTTATAACTACTCAGTAGTGATAAATAACTAACTACCACAATAAGGTAAACAGTAGGTGGGAGACATTTTACGTTATGCGAAATTTTGTAAGAATATATGTTTATTACTCAAAAAATATTGATCTGGTTTTGATGAAACGATAATATTGTTATTATATTTCGTCAGAATAAATAACAATTTATAAAGGCTATCTAAATTTTTTGTCCTGACTGACCTATGAATGCACAGCCATAACTATTATACTAAATCTAGAAAGTTGAAATTAGGAAATATAATATTTATTTTCGAATTTGTAATATATTTATAGATCGCTAGTCTATACTAATATTATAAAGAGAAAAGATTTGTATTTTTGTCTGTTTTAATGAATAAACTCAAAATCTACTAGACTGGTTTTAAAAAATTCTTTCATCTATAGAAAGCTACGTTATCAGCGAGTAACATAGGCTATATTTTATAAAGTTAAGCAGACGAAGTCGCGTGGAACAGCTAGTACTGTATAAATATATGCGAGGATGAAGTAGCCATTTTATATTTCTTATTGATCAACGTTTTTGATGAATAGCCACCTATCATCAAATGGGCTAAATAATTATCAGTGGCAAAATATCAGCAATTTTGTGACATATTTTTGTAGGGATACCAGAGTCCATTCTCGTATCCGATTCCTTATCAGTTTCCTATATTCTATCAAAGTCAATAGTGTACCTTCAAGACATTGCCAGTTAGACAACGGTAGCTCACTAATATCGTTCAGATTGTTAGCTTTCCTGCCGATCTTTATTCTTACAAAAAAAAGGAAACAAATATATCATATCTGATAGGTGTTATAGTGTGTGGCATAACACATTGCGTTCCACAGGCATAAATATGGCAGTCAGTCGGTTGGAAATAATCAACCCCATTCAGAAGACTTCCCTGAACTATCAGAAAGCTTACTTATTTGTGTCGGTGTGAGAGTAACGGATGTTGAATACATTTGTTTGTTCCTATAACGTCAGAGTTCTAAAATATCAGAGCTTCAGAGTGTTAGACTTTCAATTGTATCAAAACTTCGGAGTTTCAAAAGGTCAGACTTTGTATAGTCGATGAGAAAAAAAATATTTAATCGCCAAGGCGCCACCAAATAAATAAATAGTTTTGTTCTATAAAGTTAAAGATTTTGTTGGGTACACTTTGGGTTATTGAGAATCGCTTTTGCCCATAACACCATCTTAGTGATGCCCTTTTTATTCCTAGTCTTGGCACTTACTCTATAATAAAGATGACTGCCTGTTCTTTACACATTTTCATTGGTAAACAACTTCTATAAGATTGACGTGATGTACATTTCCATGTTCGTTTGTATTAGAGAATCAAGACATTTGCTCTAGACTAGACTGTGAATCAAAACCCTTATTACTATGAAGACCTAACAAAGAAGATAGCACAAATTGGAATCCCGATCACATCTAAACACTTTTTCGTTTGCGTGTGTAGATTACAAATGCTTATTTTAAGAGAGACGAAATAGACTGGATGACAAACTGTATATACAAGAAGATTAACAATCTTTGAG